>CM038670.1:66263697-67463697 GCA_021605145.1 Aegilops bicornis | reverse complement strand
TGCAGATAAAATGGAGGAGGCTCTGAAGAAGAAGTACCATGACCTTGCCGAGGCGCAGAAGGCGGCTTTGGGCAAAACAAAGCTCGCGGAAGAAAAACTGGCTTCAGTCGGTAAACTTGAATAGGAGAATGCCAATCTGAAAGCTGCTCTCGACGCGGCCAACAAGGAGGTCAGCCGACTGAAGAATGACAAGATAGCTCTGAGTGACAAGGCTAGCGAACTGGCGCGGAAGAAGAATGATCTGGAGGTTTATCTGGGAGGGCTCGCCCAGAAGTTATTCATCATGCTTGAAGGTAATCTCTTCCATCCGACTGACTTGTTATCACCGACTCATCATAGAACCGTTAGCTTAAACTCGAGTTGTGTTTATAGAATTCTTCCAGAACTTCGAGGAGGAGACCAGTCGAGTGGAGACAAGCTTGGACCCCGTTAACTCTCCTGTGAAGGATGAAGCCGCTATGAACGTGCTCCGACTAGAGTCTCGTGTTGCTGGTGTGGTGGACTACCTCGCTCGATTGAAGGTTGCGGTGTCGCGAATCAACACGACACTCTGGCCAGGCGAGACGCTTCAAAATGACCTCGAGTCTTTAATGACTCAATTGAATGACGTTCCAAGTCGAGTGCAGGAATGGAAAAAGTCTTCTGCCAGGTGTTGTGCCGATGTTGCTCTGTCGCTGGTCCGTGTTCATTGCAAGGACGCGCGTGAGGACAAGCTGGCATCCATCAAAGTGGCCAATACCAAGAAGCACGACTTCCAATCTTTCATGGAGACTTTCATTGCTGCAGCCACCTGGATTGCTGACGGAATCGACCTGGACCAGTTTGTCGCGCCTTCCAGTCCTCCACCTGAGGAATAAAAAACTTCTATGCTTCGTCTTAAATTTGCCTCCGAATGCCGAGTGGTTTTGTAACCGATAAAATTTTACAGGCTTGACGCCTGAGTACTTTCGAATCCGTAGGGTGTTATCTGAACTTGGCTTATCGTTGAATATGCTTTCATTTGCCTTCGAGCGAACTTTGTTCTTCACTCGGAATATACTTCAGTGCTTGAGACACAGCTCTGAGGTGGAAAATCTAGTCGACCTACACTTCATCGTTCTTGCAGGTAGGGATGGAGCACAGATTGCAGTTGACCTGCGTCCTTGCGGATCGGGATGGATTTCATACTTAGGCGAGTACTCGGACTGCAGCTAAGCCTCCGAGTGGGAGGGTTTCTCTCCACTCGGTAGGTTTTTTCAATACTTAGGCGAGTACTGGACTGCGGCTAAGCCCCTGAGTGGGAGGTTTGCTCTCCACTTGGTAGGATTTTTAAATACTTAGGTGAGTATTGGACTGCAGCTAAGCCCCCGAGTGGGAGGGTTGCTCTCCACTCAGTAGAATTTTTAAATACTTAGGCGAGTACTGGACTGCAGCTAAGCCCCCGAGTGGGAGGGTTGCTCTCCACTCGGTAGGATTTTTAAATACTTAGGCGAGTCTTGGACTGCAGCTAAGCCCCCGAGTGGGAGGGGTGCTCTACACTCGGTAGGATTTTTAAGTACTTAGGCGAGTCTTGGATCATGGCTAAGCCACCGAGTGGGAGGTTTGCTCTCCACTCGGTAGGATTTTTAATACTTAGGCGAGTACTGGACTGCAGCTAAGCCCCCGAGTGGGAGGTTTGCTCTCCACTCGGTAGGATTTTTGTGGTGTAGCTCTGAAGGAGAAGGCAGCAGTCGACCTGCACCTCGTCGTCCTTGCGAAGTGCACATTGTATTAAATACTTAGGCGAGTACTTGGACTGCAGCTAAGCCCCCGAGTGGGAGGCTGGCTCACCACTCGGTAGGATTTTAAACACTTAGGCGAGAACTTGGACTGCAGCTAAGCACCCGAGTGGGAGGTTCGCTCTCCACTGCACGATTTTTTGTGTATGAGTTCAAGGAGAGGGCAGCAGTCGACCTGCACCTCGTCGTCCTTGCAAAGAGCACATTGTATTAAATACTTAGGCGAGTACTGGACTGCAGCTAAGCCTCCGAGTGGGAGGCTGGCTCACCACTCGGTAGGATTTTAAACACTTAGGCGAGTACTTGGACTGCAGCTAAGCCTCCAAGTGGGAGGCTGGCTCACCACTCGGTAGGATTTTAAACACTTAGGCGAGTACTTGGACTGCAGCTAAGCCCCCGGGTGGGAGGCTGGCTCACCACTCGGTAGGATTTTAAACACTTAGGCGAGTACTTGGACTGTAGATAAGCCTCCAAGTGGGAGGCTGGCTTACAACTTGGTAGGATTTTAAACACTTAGGCGAGTACTTGGACTGCAGCTAAGCCCCCGAGTGGGAGGCTGGCTCACCACTCGGTAGGATTTTAAACACTTAGGCGAGTACTTGGACTGCAGCTAAGCCCCCGAGTGGGAGGCTGGCTCACCACTCGGTAGGATTTTCAAGTACTTAGGCGAAGCGGATTCGCAGCTAAGCCCCCGAGTGGGAGGCTGGCTCACCACTCGGTAGGGATTTTTTTTACAAACTTAGGTGAAACGGATTCGCAGCTAAGCCACCCACTGGGGGATTTCTCATGTAAACAAAAAGTAATAACAATCATTGGGAAAATTATAACATTCTTGTCTTCGATAAACAAACTACAGAGGTACTTTTATTACATCTCATCTGAGTGAGTACTTAAGTATAAAAGGGGCAGAGCAGCTCCGCGTCCAAGCTCGTGGCTCATCAATCTGGCGATCGACATGTAAAGATGGTACGCCCCATTATGGAGAACATTGGTGACGATGAAGGGGCCTTCCCAAGTAGGAGCAAGTTTGTGTGGCTTCTGCCGATCCACTCGGAGGACCAAGTCTCCTTCTTGAAAGGCTTGGCTCTTCACATTTCTGGCATGGAATCGACGCAAGTCTTGCTGATAAATAGTCGATCGGATTAGGGCCATCTCTCTTTCCTCTTCTAGGAGGTCTACTGCGTCCTGCCGGGCTTGTTCTGCTTCATCTTCTGAATAGAGTTCGACTCGGGGTGCATTGTGAAGCAGGTCGCTCGGCAGAACTGCTTCAGCTCCATAGACCAGAAAGAATGGAGTTCGTCCGGTTGACCGATTAGGTGTGGTCCTCAATCCCCAAAGAACTGATGGAAGTTCGTCGACCCATGCACCCGCAGCGTGCTTGAGATCGCGCATCAGTCGGGGTTTCAGCCCTTTGAGAATTAGACCGTTTGCTTGTTCTGCTTGTCCATTCGACTGGGGGTGAGCAAATGAAGCGTAGTCAACTCGCGTGCCTTGAGAGGCGCAAAAGGCTTTGAATTTGTCAGAATCGAAGTTCAAGCCATTATCAGTGATGATGGTATGCGGAACTCCGTATCTGAATATCAACTCTCTGACGAAACTGATAGCAGTGCAAGCATCAAGATTCTTGATAGGCTTAGCTTCAATCCACTTAGTGAACTTGTCGACTGCCACCAGTACATGGCTGAAGCCACTCCTGCCAGTTCTCAGTGGTCCAACCATATCCAATCCCCAAACAGCCAAGGTCCAGATGAGTGGAATGGTCTTCAAGGCTGAGGCGGGTTTGTGTGACATATTGGAATAGAACTGACATCCTTCACACTTGTCGACTATTTCCTTTGCCATTTCATTTGCTCTTGGCCAGTAAAATCCCGCCGGTATGCTTTAGCCACAATGGTCCGAGAGGACGCATGATGACCACAGGTCCCCGAGTGGATATCGTCAAGAATTATCTGACCTTCTTCTGGTGTTATACATTTCTGGCTGACTCTAGTCGCGCTTTCTCTGTACAACTGTCCCTTGATCACAGTAAAGGCCTTGGATCGGCGGACGATCTGTCGAGCCTCTTCTTCGTTCTCCGGGAGCTCTTTCCTTAGGATATACGCGATGTACGGCACTGTCCAGTCGGGAGTGATGACCAAAACTTCCATGATCAGGTCGACCACAGCTGGGACCTCAACTTCAGTCGGATCAGTGACACTTTTCGGCTGTGGGGCTTCTTCGGTGAAAGGATCCTCTTGAACTGATGGTGTGTGGATGTGATCCAAAAAGACATTACTGGGAATGGCTTCTCTCTTGGACCCTATTTTTGCCAAATCATCAGCAGCTTGATTTTTCAGTCGGGGTATATGATGAAGCTCTAACCCCTCAAATTTCTTCTCTAGCTTTCTCACTGCATTGCAGTAACCAGTCATGGCTGGACTTCTGACGTCCCACTCCTTCATCACTTGATTAACCACCAGATCTGAGTCGCCATAGACCATGAGGCGACGGACGCCGAGTGAAATGGCCATACGCAACCCGTACAAAAGTGCCTCATATTCTGCTTCATTGTTGGAGGAATCAAAGTGGATCTGGAGCACATATCTGAGCTTATCTCCTCAGGGGGAAACCAACACTACCCCAGCACCGAAACCATTCAGCATCTTAGAACCATCAAAGAACATGGTCCAGTGCTCCGAGTGAACTTGAGTCGGTAGTTGCTGTTCAATCCACTCGGCGATGAAATCTTCTACTGCTTGGGACTTTATGGCTTTCTTTGCCTCAAACTTGATATCAAGGGGAAGGAGTTCAATCGCCCATTTCGCCACTCGACCAGTTGCATCTCTGTTGTGTAGAATCTCTGACAATGGGGCGTCGCTGACGACTGTAATGGAATGGTCAGAGAAGTAATGAGCAACCTTCTTCGTGGTCATATAAATCCCATAAACAAGCTTCTGATAATGAGGGTATCTTTGCTTTGATGGGGTCAACACTTCAGAAAGGTAATATACTGGGCGCTGAACTTTGAAGGCTTTTCCTTCTTCTTCCGCCGACCGTAGTATCAGATCTTGACGACTTGTCCTGTGGCTGCAATGTAAAGCAGCAAAGGCTCTTTGCTGATTGGGGCAGCAAGCACCAGCTGGGTGGAGAGCAGAGCTTTTAGCTCTGCAAATGCTGCATCAGCTTCGGGAGTTCACTCGAACTTGTCTGACTTCTTCATCAGTCGGTAAAGAGGCAATGCCTTTTCACCGAGACGACAGATGAATCGACTTAAAGCGGCCAAGCATCCAGTAAGCTTCTGGACATCGTGCACACGCACAGGGTGTTTCATTCGGAGTAGAGTACCAACTTTTTCTGGGTTGGCGTTGATTCCTCGTTCGGAAACGAGAAAACCGAGTAACTTTCCGCCAGGAACTCCGAATGTGCAGTTTGATGGATTAAGCTTGATATCATACCTCCTGAGATTGGCAAATGTTTCAGCAAGGTCAGTCAACAGGTCGGAACCCTTCCGTGATTTGACCATAATATCATCCATGTATGCTTCCACATTCCGACTGATTTGAGTGAGCAAACACTTCTGAATCATCCTCATGAACGTACGTGGCTCCGGCATTCTTGAGGCCGAATGGCATGGTGACATAGCAGAAGCACCCGAATGGAGTGATGAAAGCTGTTTTGATCTCGTCGGGTCCATATAGACGGATCTGATGGTAACCGGAATAGGCGTCTAAAAAAGACAGCCGCTCACATCCCGAAGTCGAGTTGACTATTTGGTCGATGCGGGGGAGAGGAAAATGATCTTTCGGGCAGGCCCGATTGATATGTTTGAAGTCGATGCACATGCGAAGTGACTTGTCCTTCTTGGGGACCATGACAACATTGGCGAGCCACTCGGAGTGGTAAATCTCTCGGATAAACTCTGCTGCTAACAGCCGAGCCACCTCCTCGCCAATGGCTTTTCTCTTCTGGACGGCGGACCGTCGAAGATGTTCCTTGACAGGTTTCACCTTTGGGTCGACTCATAGACGATGCTCAGCCAGCCCCATGGGAACACCCGGCATGTCAGCAGGCTTCCATGCGAAGATGTCCCAGTTCTCACGGAGGAACTGGATGAGCGCTTCTTCCTATTTGGAGTCGAGTGTCGTTGAGATATGAGTCGGAGCAGCACTGGGGTCGGTCGGGTGAATGTGAATCGGCTTTGTCTCACCGGACGACTGAAACGTTGATTCCGTAGCAAGCTTCTTGGCTCGCAACAAATCACTCGGATCTGCAGTTTTCTGGTATTCCTGCAGCTCTACCACTGCCATCTGAGCATCGGCGATCTTTGAGCCCTTCTGAAAGCACTCTTCTGCCTTTTTCCGATTGCCGGTAATGGTGATCACACCTTTGGGACCAGGCATCTTGAATTTGAGGTACACATAACATGGTCGAGCCATAAAACGTGCATAAGCTGGCCTGCCCAAAATAGCGTGATAAGCACTCTGAAAATCCACAACTTCAAACGTCAACTTTTCTTTGCCGTAATTCTTGGAATCACCGAAAACCACATCAAGAGCAATTTGGCCGAGTGACTCAGCTTTCTTTCCAGGAATGACTCCATGGAAACTCATGTTGCTGGTACTGAGTCTGGGCATCGGAATGCCCATCCCTTTCAGCGTCTCTGCATACAATATATTCAGGCCACTGCCGCCATCCATCAAGACTTTAGTCAGTCGAGTGCCTTCGACGACTGGGTCGACCACCAAAGCTTGCCTCCCAGGGGTGGCTATGTGCGTTGGATGGTCAGACTGGTCGAATGTGATGGCAGTCTGAGACCATTTCAGATAATCAAGGCGTCACGAGCAACCATATTCACCTCTCGGTTTATAACTTTCAATCGACTTTTGCTTTCTACATCAGCAAAAATCATCAGGGTGGAATTGACCTGGGGTATCCATCATCACTATCTTCTTTGTCTTCAACTTTGTCCGACTCCTTCTCCTTATCTTTGGACTATTTCCCCTGGAACTGCTGGATCAGGAGCCGACACTGTCGAGTGGTATGTTTCGGGTAAATGAATTTACCCTCTTCATCTTTCTTCGTGTGGATGTGGCACGGCAAATCCATAACCTCATTCCCTTCCTTGTCCTTCACCTTCTTAGGGTTCCAAGACCCTTTGGGTTTCCCTTTAAACTTTCCTTGAGTCACAGCCAAGGCTTCTCCATGAGCAGCTGGCTCGGCTTTCCGCTTCTGCTTCCGACTGGAGTTCCCTCCCCCGGTTTCATGAGAGGCTGACTTGTACTTGCCACTCCGGAGCCGATCCTCTTCTTCACCATTGGCATACTTGGTGGCAATCTCCATCATTCGACTCAGGGTCATGTCTCCGGTCCGACCGAATTTCAAACTTAGTTCTCTGTTCTTAACACCTTCCTTGAAGGCATGTATCGCTTGGTGATCGATACATTTTCTACCGTGTGATGTAAAGTGATCCACCTCTGGATGTAATCCCTCGTAGTCTCATTCAACTTTTGCACACAAGATTGCATCTCTCACAACCCTGCTGGTCGCTTGCAAGTTCCTTCAAATGTTACGACAAACACTCGGGCAAGATCTTCCCAAGTGTAAATGCTTTGGTGCCAACCGATTCAGCCATGCCCTGCCGAGCCTCCAACATAAGAGGTAGGTGTTTCATGGCCACCTCATCATTGCCGCCGCCAATCTGAACAGCCACTCGGTAATCCTCAAGCCAAGTATCAGGCTTGGACTCACCAGTGAACTTATTGACTCCAGTCGCCAACCTGAAGTTGGGAGGAATCACCGCGGCCCTGATGGCTCTGCTAAAACACTCTGGTCCTGAGACGTGAACTCCGCTGTTGGTGGGCACATCTCTGTCATGGCCTTCTCGGTGAGCTCTGTTCCTGTCGACCAAACCTTGAACGATAATGGATCTCGCATCAAAGCTCGGTTCTTCGGGGTCGACCGAATCCTTCGCCCAACACTGTGCTGGCATCTGTCATCCTGCTGTCGAGGAGCGTACGATCCACACCTTGGGGAGGGGTGGGCACTCGACGTCGATCGTCGCGATCGAATCGGTGATCATACTGCTCACGGTTCTTGTACTGGTCATCATGCCGGCCTCCACGTTCCTCACGCCTCGGGGGCGATTTAGGACTATGGGCCGACTGGACAGAATTCGCAGCGACGGATTTGCTGGGAATCCTATTCCGTGACTGCGATACAGCTGAATTTTGATCTCCTGCTGCCCGGAGTAAATCTCTGATCTGAAGCAAACCTCTACCAGCCTCTGACTGGGAAGGATGAATCGATTCTCCTATATGGGATGCAGCTGCTAGATTCTGAATCGGAGTTCGATATACCTGAGTCGGTGGTGGAAAGAGTTGACGTCGACTGGAGTCTGGAACCCGTTGCCGCGCACGCTCGTCGAGTGCTCGCTGGAGGTTCTCCAGTCGAGTGCGCTCAGCCAAGTTGGCCAAGCGTGCGTCCTCTAAGGCACGAGCCTCGGGGGTTTCTCCAACGATAGGAGTGTGTAACGCATCCATGTTCCGGCGGCGAAGTTCTTCCCTCTGCAGCGAAGTGAGGGGCTCGGGTTGATACTCTTCATGAACGTGCGCTGGATCGCCTCCGCCGTCACCTCCGTCGGCGGGGGGAAAGCCAGGAGGACTGCGTGCTCCATTGACCATCAGAACCTCCGCCACTAGATCACTGCTGTCGCACTCGGATGCAGTCTCTGCGGAGCCAGTCGACAGATCGAACAGGCCGTAGAGAGATTCGTCGGGCTCAATTGCCGCGACTTGGGGAGTGGCCGACTGGCGGGCCATCGCGTGTCTCACCCACCGCCGAAGCCTTGACCGACCGGAACGCTTGCGCCGGCCGGAAACAGGGAGGGAGGACGACACAGGGGTCGACCGATACTGGGTCGACGGTTGCCGTAGGAGGACGCCGCGGACGCATGCGCGAAAGTGCGTCGCCCCGCGGACGGGAAGCGCGTCGACGTCGAGTGGAGCCTCCTGAAGCCAAGCTGAGTCGTGGGCGATGAACGTGAGCGCGCCGAGACGGATCTCGCGGCCCTCAACCAAAACTCCGCCTGAAACCATGATAAAGGAGATCGAAAAAATCCCAACTTCTCCAATAAATCGCTAAGACACCTGCCCCATGGTGGGCGCCAACTGTCGTGGTTCTAAGTCTGACAGTAGAATAGAGGGGTAGGAATGGAGAGGCAAGATCCTAGCTATGGAGTAGTTGTATACGCAAGATGTTTACGAGTTCAGGCCCTTCTCGGAGGAAGTAACAGCCCTACGTCTCGGAGCCCGGAGGCGGTCGATCAGATTATGAGCGTATAAGTTACGGGGTGCTAACCCCTTACACTAAGGAGGGGTGGCTTATATAGAGTTCGCTGCACCCTCCAAATTTCGCTATGCAGGGTTTAAAGTACATTAAGATCGGGGGTTACTGGTAACGCCCCACATAAAGTGCCATGATGACAATAAAAGCTACTTAATGACCGACCGTTTGTGTGCAGACTGACTTCAGATCTCCTGGTGGTCGAGTGGTTGGCTTCATAGTCGAGTGTCTTCAAGTCCGTCGAGTGGAATACTTCTAGGTCGACTGACAGGTGGTTTCTTCTAGAGATGTCCTTGGGGAGGGTATCTTGGACAGGTCCATGACCCTACCCTAGGTACATGACTTCATCAACCTGTCCGTCATTGGTGGATGGTGAGGTCCACGATCGAAATGGTGGCGCTGGCGCTGGCGTCGTCCAACCGGGCCGTCCAATAGTTCGCGGGCAGCGCGTAAGAGGTGTAACTGGTGTTGTTCTCGTTCGCGATTGCCCGCAGCTGCGCTGCCGCACGCTTCTTGGCGAGCGGCGGCTTGAGCACGAACGGCCTCGTAGATCGCACGCTTCTCCGCAACGAAGTTAGCATTCGCCGCGGCAATGGCCGCCATGGCCTCCTCGTTCGCGCACTCGCCGTTGATCTGATCCTCCACCAACCTATGCTGCTATAGGGGGAACATGTTGTACCGTTGTTTCACTTGTGCCTGCTGGAATTCCGACATAGGCACCGGTGTAGGCTGCTCCTCCGTCATGTCGGCGTTGTAGTGTGCATGCACCTGCTCTATGGTGAAGCCGGCATGCACAGGCGTGGGCTTCGGTGCACTGTCGTCGGAGCCCGTATCTATCATGGGGTTGTCTTTGTCAGACACCTCGGGCGAGCTGGTCAGCATGCCGGCCTCGATCCGCCTAGCAGGGTGGCTCTGCCAGCCGGCGGCAAGGACGGCGAACTCGTGCTTCATCTCCGTCGAAAGGCTATCCCACAGAGCATTGTCGCTTGCAATCATGGCAAAAGTGGTGCAAGGGAGGAGGCTATGGAGCGGCTTTGGTTGTGGTGTGGAGTAAGCCGGGTGTGACCGCCTTTAAATAAAGAATTCCAGTGAGGCAAGTCGTCCTGGTGCATCAAATGCGCGGTGACAGAGTGAGTTTCTCGCCCGGCGAGCTTGGTTATGGCGGGGCATTGAACGAGCGTGGTAAATATACGTCCGGGCACCTGTAAAGCGCACTCACGCTTGTCTCCGGTTTATGAAAGAAAGTGCATTTGGACCGTGTTAAGAAACGACGCAGGACTGCTTTAAATGACACAGTACGTCCAGACCGCACGATCCGAACGGTTGCGACGGGTTCAAAGATCAGCATTGGAAATGTCCTAACCCCCCATATTACTTTTCAAGATGCTTGCATTGCTAAATGAAGATTCAAGAACAACGACTTGAGTTGAGACCTGTGGCTGCTCAGCATGGCCGGTCAACTCACGTCTCCTAGAAAACGATTGCATTCAGCCACATGTGGTGTGTAGACACTGCAGTCATTTTTGGACAGCAGGGAAGAGAGCACCATTCCCATGCATTCCAATTTCAGTCGGTAGACGTCCAACTCGCGACATGGTTCGCAGAATTTTCCTCGCCCCAACTCGGAAGCTCTAATAAGGGGGAAAAGCTCGCTTCACCGCGCTAGCCAAGGACAAAGAGACCGGCGAGCGGTCCTTCTGCGCCGTTGGTGATACGAGAGCCATGCTTCTTCTCAAGCCTTACCACATTGTCGCCCTGCTCCTGCTCCTCGTCCCTGCCGGTCGTTGCCTCGCGGCCACCGGCGGCGGCGATGACGGTCAGCAGTTCGTCTACAACGGCTTCACGGGCGCGAACCTGACGCTCGACCGCACAAGCAGAGTTATGCCTGACGGCCTTCTCGTGCTGACCGATGGCAGAAAGGTGAAAGGCCATGGCGTCCACCTGTTCCCGCTGCCATTCCGCACCACGTCGAATGCCACCGGCTCCGTGCGGCCTTTCTCGACCACCTTCGTCTTCGCCATCTCCAGTCAAGACGATGACGTCAGCAGCGACGGCATCGCCTTCTTCGTGGCCACGTCCAAGGAGGTGCTCTCCACTGCGTCGCCAGGCCAGTTCCTGGGCCTACTCAACGAAGACAATATTGGCAACCGGAGTGCCCACATCTTCGCCGTGGAGCTAGACACGTTCAAAGATGACGAGCTCCGTGACATCAACGACAACCATGTCGGCGTCGACGTTGATAGCCTCGTGTCCATCGATTCCACCAACGCCGGGTACTATGATGACGGCAGCGGGATGTTCCAGAACCTAAGCCTGATAAGCCAGAAGCCCATGCAGGTGTGGGTGGACTACGACAGCAGGGCCACAGAGATCACCGTGACCATGGCTCCGTTGGGCGTGGCCAGGCCCAAGAAGCCCCTCCTGCGGACCACCGTCGACCTCTCGGGGGTGCTGCAGAACACCGCGTACGTCGGGTTCTCTTCGGCAACGAACTTCATTCCAGCACGACATGTCGTTCTCGGCTGGAGCTTTGCGTTGGATTCGCCGGCCCCTGCGCTGAACATCTCAATGTTGCCGGCCTTGCCATCGACCTCGAACTACAAGACACGGTCCAAATTGCCAATGATGATCGCCTTAGCATCATCGGTGACGCTGGTTTCGGTAAGCATCCTAATTTATATACTAGTAGAAAGAAGGCGCGGCGGCACGCCACGCCCGTGGTTGAGCCACTGTGTACGTGTGTAATGTTTTTTTATAGTAAGATGTCGAGCTGGTTGCAAACACTATTCATATTTCTTACATCAAGAAAAAAGTGCATCCATCATTGGCAAAGCCCTTGTGGCGTGGCGGCGGCGGCGGTTTTCTCCTCGGATCTTGATCTGGTTGGGAGGCGACGCTCCTTTCTGGCCAAATCGGCGATAGTGGCGCAGACCGGCGGCGACATGGATGTGGTGTCGCGGCGGCGGTGGAGGACGGCACCAGCAACGACGGATCTGGCCTTGACTCAGTCGGGCTAATTCGTTGTGCTACCGATCTCAATCGCCGTCAGCGGTGCATTGCTCCTGGACTAGATCTACAACACGAGGATGCCTGGGGCGCCGGCCCTAGGCTTGGTGGTGGTGGCCTTCTTCTTCGTCGGAGTTGGTCGGCTGGCTGGCTGGCTGGCTTGCATGGTCATGGCAGCAGAGGCCGCAGTGGCCAGCAGCTTGGCCGGTCGGCGGCTGCGAAACATGGCCGGTGGCAGCGGCAATGTTCTGTCTGGATCCCTGGGCGGCGGCCCTGGATGGTGGCGGCCGGTCAAGCTAGGGCTTCCCGCGGCGGCATGGCGTGATGCAGTCCCTGTTCAAGGTGGATCTGTGACGACAATCTGATCTACAGATTGGTTCGGATCAGAGACGATGACGGGCACGCGGGATCCATCTCGGCGGCTCTCGCGGCTTTGCGAGGCGGGGTGGGAGCCCTCCTCCTAGGCTGCAGCGGTGGCACACTCAGGCAGTGGCCGGTGCGCTAGGGCTCCTACGGTGGCACTGCCGTTGTGGTTGGTCGCCGGATCCAGGCGGCTAGATCTGGGGTTTTGAAGGCGGTCGAGACGATGCACATGTTGTCGGGTGGACTACTTGCATTGGGACGGGTCCGGGTGAAAACATGGTCTTCGGTCCATGGCCGGAGCCGGTGATGACGATGCCCTTATCATCATTTCCTTCATGAATGCATCATCGAGGTGAAGCTCCCAGCTCCACTCAATACCTCCGGGGGAAACCCTAAATCAGCTGATCGAATGTTAGCGGCAATCATGTGTCGTTACCCCCTTGGGGGCGGCATTCTTGGAGGTGCACCCGGTCTCGCGGGACCAGCGGACGGCTTCTTTGATGGAGCGGTGCTTAATCCTACGCATTGATGGCGACGGATCTCGACGGTGTGGCGCAGTGCAGATTCGGCGTTTGATTTGCGAGGATGGACTCGCGCGGGAGGACGACGCTATCTGGCATCGTGGTGGCGTCGATGGTAGAGAGAACTGGCATGGTAGATGCAACTGGTAGGTGCCCCATACCCGGCAAGCGTTCTGGTTGGGACCTCAGGTCTTAGATGTTTAGGTTTGGCTGCGAGATTTGTTTTGTATTAGGGCCAGACTATCAGTATCCTTTCATCAAGTGGATAGGAGTAGCGACAGATGTTGTCTAGACGGTGTCTTTAGTCTTACTGTTCTATGACTTTGTAAAATCTTGTGTGAATAATTAATAAAATGGCGCGTCGTCGTCCAGGATCACGGTAGGAAGATCCTCCTTCATTTAAGAAAAAGGCACATAGTCTTATGTCACACGCAAAAAGCGCGTGCACTCGCGTTGACTTTTGACCCTTTGGCGCGATGCCCTTGACGCCTCCCCTCCTTTTTCTTATTTTTCAAACAAAAGTTGAAAGTACTAGAAATATTGTGCAAATTGTTGATTGGTCCCGTAGTTTCTATGGATGGAAATCATGTTGATGTTGATTGCACAAGTGGTTAAAGAAAAATCCATGCGTACCTCTGAAGGTTGGAGTATACTGTATACAAGTACTCTAACAATAACCTGTAATTGTGTCCACTAAAAGACCGGTAACAACATACCTTATGAATAGCTTGATTGAAGGTTAATATCGTCCATGTACAGTTACACTGTAGGGATGTAAATTTTAAACCTTAAAGGTACCCTCACACACTCGTTGGTTCAACGAAATGAACCCCAACAATAAAGTTACCTCTGAAGATGTGCCTGGTTCAGAGGAGGTCGTCTTGGACTGTATTAACATAAATACTAAATAAATAAATATTTTTTCTCAAACACAGTGGCTATCGGTCACAATCATCACAATAGACGGTGCAGTTAATAACAACTCATTTTAAAAACACAGGACTGAAAAGATTCAGGCAAGTAGTTAGTCAGCTGCAAAGATTCAGGAGAGGATGTTCAAGCTGATACTATTATCCATGGAGATGCGGACCGCAGAGATATAATATTTTACTCTACTTGATAATTAAGAAGCCAGAAGATACTTTTTTTATAATAAAGAGCCTTAAGATACTAGCCATCCAGAAACATTCAGACATGGTCCTGTCCAGAATTTAGAAGAGAACGGAAGTGTGGTTATTTGTGCAGCAGATGGGCTAAGAAATACTGCCTCATCCGGGAGCCCGATTGAATTAACGCCTCATCCGTCGGTGCTATGGCCAGAATATTCCATTTCTGCAGACCCAACATGGTCTGATTACTTGGCTGAATCTTTTAGCGGACTGACTACTTGCCATCAGCCGCTTTCCCGACTTGAGGGAAACAAATTAATTGTGAATATTTGACTGTTCATTGTAAAAACAGGCTCACATCACATATACGGATGAACACGAATGGCAGTGATGGTACTTGAGTGGAAACGCCAAGTAGAAAATGCCAGCATGCCTACACGCCATTAATTGGACGATCTGATGAGTGATGGGCATATTTTCCCCGTCGAGCACGGTGCCGAATAACACCGACATCAGAAAATTACTACTAGATCCAACTAAGCATTAAGTGAGTGGATTGTCAGTTTGTCACCGGGCATTGGCCTGAAGCGTACAGTACGTAGCAAGCACTCCTACAACGACGACTCGAGACTTGAGGTTGCCTGGTCTGGCCGGTCTTCTCACGTCTCATATAGAAAAGTATTGTTCTCCTCACCACACCTCGAAAGCACTCACAAGGAGATATTCTCTTGACCGTGGTACGGACGCGGATTTTTCGTACAGCTGCACCGGGGCCGCGCTATCCTAGCGGTCGAAGCGACGCGCTTTCCCTCGAGATGCCCACCTCAGGATAGCGATTTAGTGCACGTATTACCGTGTCAGACTTCTGTCACGGTTCCTGTCGTCGTAGGGTAACAGCTCCACCGCATCTTCTGTATTTTTTTATCTCTACCCGACCCCTTGCATACCGACGCGGCCCGTGAGCCACGGCTGGTTTTTCTCCCCCATACAGCGCACTGCTCGGTCTCCTAATTCCTCGCTGTAATGGCTTGGGTCCAAGGAGGCGAGTCAATGGCGCCGGCGCTCGCCGCACTGGGAATCTCCCCGGCGGCCGACTGCAGGTACGTATCAAGACTGGATACTGTTGTACTAACCTTGCCTGCCGAAGAAACAAATCCATGAATAATCTCAATTCTGGTATGCGCCCCATCCCCAAAAAACATCCCGACCATCTACAAAACCTATGCGATTAGCTGAAATCACAAGTTTACCTGGTGTAGCTCCGTTCAATGGCTGGCGGCGCGAGATGACCTGGGCGGCGGTGCCCGCCGCGGCCCGGCACTGGTCGTCCCCGGCGGCCCGGCGCTGGATTTCCCTGGCGGCCTGCCCGTCCCGGCGACTCCTCTTTCACCAGCCACTCCTGCCTCCCGTAAGGATTTGGCTTCAGTTCATGCTCTGCCTTCCTTGGACTCCCCCTCCCCCGCCGCCTAGCATGCTCCTGGAGGTACGAGTGGGGACGCAGACATACCTTTGTCACGGGCCGCCTCCCCCCGTGTCCGATAGTGCCTGAACTTTTCTCTAGCTGAACAGTACCCTAGGCTATGAGATATGCATATCACGGGTGAGGGTACTACTAACCCACCCCATGTAACCGTGGCCTGGCCATCTTACGGTAAAGGCTGACGCATATCCCGATGTATATGGCATATCCCGATGTATATGGACGACCCGGATAAGAGGGCCGGGGTGCAGCTGTGCTATTTTATATTTTCGACAGTGGTACAGTTCAGAAATTCCAAGCACCATGGCCAAGGACAAAGAGATCCGCGTGCGATCCTTCTGCGCCGTTGGTGATATGAGAGCCATGCATCTTCTCGAGCCTTACCACCTCGTCGGTCTGCTCCTCCTGCTCCTCATGGCTGCCGGTAGCTGCCTCGCGGCCACAGGTGGTGGCGGCACCGATGACGGTCGGCAGTTCGTCTACACGGGCTCGAACCTGACGCTCAACGGCTCAGTTGAGGTCCACACGTCCCTGCTGCTGTTCGGCTCCGGGTCGAACGGCACCGGCCCTGTGCAGTCCTTCTCGACCACCTTCATCTTAGCCATCTTCGGCCACGGCCAACACGCCGACCTTAGCGTCCGCGGCCTGGCCTTTTTCATCTCTTCGTCCTGGGAGGTGCTCTCCACTGCGTTGTCAGGCCAGCCCTTGGGCCTCAACAATGGCAACCAGAGCGCCAGCATCTTCGCCGTGGAGTTCGACACGCTCTATGATCTCGTGACATCTACAACAAGTACGTCGGCGTCGACGGTGATAGCCTGGTGTCCCTTAGTTCCGCCAACACCGGGTACTATGATCACGACACCGGGCGGTTAAACCTATCTGTGATAAGCTGGAAAGCCATCCAAGTGTGGGTGGACTACGACAGCAGGGCAAAGATTTTCACTATGACCATGGCTCCGCTGGGCATGGTCAGGCCCAAGAGGCCCATGTTGCAGACCACCATTGACCTCTCTGGCGTGGTGCAGAGCATGGCGTACGTCGGCTTCTCATCGGCGATGCGCACAATATCACCTCCGGACACTTCATCCTCGGCTGGAGCTTCGCGCTGGACGGGCCGGCCCCGCTTCTGGACATCTAGGTGCTGCCGACCTAGCCATCGGCCTGGACCAAGAACAACCGGTCCATCTCACAACCATCCATGTCCATGTCGCTGAAGCTCGGGCTGGCCTTAGCATCGGTGACGCTGGTTTCGGTTGGCATCGGAATCTACATCTCTTCAAGACGACGTCTCAATTGCTGCGAGGTGCAAGAGGACTGGGAGGTTTCGTTAGGCCCCAGCCGATTCTCTTACAAAGACTTATTTCATGCGACAGAGGGGTTTAGTGAAAAGAACCTGCTTGGTAGAGGAGGTTTCGGAAGTGTATATAAGGGTGTGATTTGCAAGCCTGGCGTGGAGGTTGCAGTGAAGAGAATGTCACATGATTCAAGGCAAGGGGTTAAGGAATTCATCGTCGAGGTGGTGAGCATTGGTCGTCTTCGACATCGAAATATCGCACAGCTGTTGGGCTATTGCAGGCGTAAGGGTGAACTTCTCTTGGTTTATGACTACATGAAAAATGGTAATCTTGACAAGTACCTACACACAAGAAATGGCCCAACTCTATGTTGGTCCCAGAGGTATTCAATCATCAAAGGTGTGGCATCCAGCTTATTGTATCTACATGAGGAATGGGAGCAGGTCATCATCCACCGAGATATAAAGGCAAGTAATGTGCTCTTGGACACCAAGATGAATGGACGGTTGGGTGATTTTGGTCTTGCAAGGATATATGACCACGAAATCGCCATGAAACCACCCATGTGGCTGGCACCCTGGGATATCTTGCACCAGAACTCTCACGCGCCGGGAGGCCAACACCTTTCTCTGATGTATATGCATTTGGCGTGTTCCTCCTAGAGGTCACATGTGGACGAAGGCCAATCTTCATCGATGAGCAAAACAACCGGCTATTGTTCGTCGAATGGGTCCTTGAGCACCACCACAATGGCTCAATACCCGACACGGTGGATCCACGACTCAGAGGGGAATTCAACATAGAGGAGGTAACCATTGTGCTCAAACTAGGTTTACTATGCACGTACCCATCACCCACTGCACGGCCTATCATGCGAAAGGTCATGCAGTACCTCGAACATGGTCAATCGCTTCCTGATTTATCTCCGGCCTACATAAGCTACGTAATGATGGCCCAAATGCAAAATGAAGGATTTGATTCACACAACAAGCCATGTTCTCAGCCCGCAATGAGTGTCGCCACTGTATCGGGTGAGTCTTCAGCGACCATTTTGCAAGAGGGGAGATGAAGCATGTATGTAATTGACCTCTCTCTCTCTCTCTCTCTCTCTCTCTCTCTCTCCCTCTCTCTCTCTCTCTGCGCGCATGCGCTCATTGATTTTCTAAATAAAGTGAGGGATTGTATTAGGAACTTATGCTTTGTTATTCAGCACTACTCTTATGCTTTGTTATTCGACACTGCTCCGTCCTGTGTGTTGGAACTGCCCGATTTCCATCATAATGTTAGCTAAACAATGTACATATGTATAAATACAAGTGGTTAAGAAAGAGTTCATGCATAGGTTTGAAGGTTGGAGTGTACAAGTACTCTCACAAGTCATTGATCAACTTGATGACATGTAACTGTGTCCACCAAGTGAATCGGTAACAACAGATTATGTGTTTAGGAATAGCTTGATTGAAGTTCAAGAATGTGCATGTGCATGCACACTTCATGAACTATCAGTGAGAGGATGACTAGGTTGTTGTGGTGATCGCAGATCAGGACACTGAGTTGAGGCCTACCTGATCTTTGTCCGGTGGCATGTTACGAAAACAGGTAGTAGTAGCTAGCATTTGTTGTGTTGTCGTCTCGAGGAATTGGATCATTGCCATTTGAATGCTTGGAATCACGAGTCATGGGTAAGTTAAGCTTATTTTCCTTGCAAAACTTATGCAAATTTGCAATATTCTTTATGTTATTTAAGCTTATTTTCACAAAACTATAACACTGCCTAACAATTCTTAGTAGCTTGTACTCAACAAATGCTAGCTACAAACCCGCCGATGTTCGATCAGTGACTCGTGGTCGTGGATGGGTGCCGATCTCTGTCGTACAGACCCGACGATGTGGGTCCACTTGTAGACAGCAAGATTCCTGTTGGTGTGAGGTGTGCACGCGCGGTAGTGCATCATTTGAGCATCGATCAAGCACATGCGGGAAATTCATGGAGCTTGCTCAGCTTCTGATGCCACAGTCAAGGCACTAGGTCACCACCCACGGCAAGTCGGCAACGACCTGCCCGAGGCCGCGATCCTGGAGCACGCCGCCGTGGCCGGCTTCGTGGGACTCCTCCGTCAGCTCGGAGACCTGGCCCAGTAGGTTGCTCCTGTTCTTCCATCCCCCCGTCCTGTTGCATATATACGGCACTGCTACTTCAGTTTTCCCTTGGTTTCTGTACCCGCTCTTGATCTTCTTTAGACTCGCCGCCGAGGTGTTCCACCGCCTGCACGTCCAGGCCACGGCCGCGTCTGCGAGGGTGCGCGGCTGCTTGAAGGGGAGCTGCCGCTCGTCGTCAGAATGAACAGCCTTGCTTCCGTCACCATGACCCCGCCACCCGTTGCTGATTCAAACTTTATTATGCAGCAAATGCAGGCCACCGAGTGGATTGGCGGCATGCAGATGTCCCCACGAGGCTTGTGCCCGGAGGAATAATATGCAAATTTTAAATATTTAAGAGCATGGTTAATAGTATAGCCAGTTGATGGCTATATGGTCTTGTCACATCATCTATAATCAAGATTATAGTCTGCAAGTACAATAGTTGCATATAAATATGTGTTACCTTTTTGATACATGACCCATATCATTCTCTCACTACATGCCTAGGAGCGCGTGCTGCTGTCGGCTGTTAATCAGTAGCCCGCTTCTTTTCTCTCTTCTCCTCCTCCTCTCTCTCGCCAACTCATCCAACATATAATATTTAAAAGCTACAACTCGCCTATGTCAACCTATTGTATTTGCTCTAAAGTACCACACACACTCCTTAGTTCAACCAAATGAACTCTGACAATAAAGTTACCTCTGAAGTTGTGCCTGATCTAGAGGAGGTCGTGTTGGATTGTATGGACATAAATAATAATAATAATATTCCTGAAACATAGTCTAAAGTCATGGTACATACTCCCTTCGTCCGGTGAAAAATATACATAAAGCTTTAAATTTTGTCTACAAAAGAGTATATTTTTATCTTTTCAATGCACTTTAAAGTAGAAAAATACTTCTCTCTCATCATACGGTAATCAAGATCAATAGCAATCTACACATGGTCTTCTTAATTGTTACATGCACTTAGCTCATTGTAACTCATTGGGGGTTGGGTAATTAAAGAGAAGAGAGATTATGGCTTGCATCTTTCGAATGCATTTTTACTTAATTCCATAATTTGTCTTAAAAATTTTAGATGTACACTCTTCACCGGACGGAGGGAGTAAGAGCATCACTAGCAGATCCGCTAAAAGCTCGTCGCCCCAGAAACATTCTGGCCGTTATGCGGGTTTGGACATTTTTGTGCCCGATCCCGCATACTGGCCCGGCCCATAAAAGAAAACAATGTGATCCGGATATTTGGCTGCTCAGCCACTATATACACGACACCGGGGGGCTTTTTAGGGTCAGCCCCCCGATCCCCTCTGCTGCTAGCCCTAGCCAACTCCAGCGACAAATTCCATCTGTCTCGTCTATTCTTTACCTTCTCGATGGCCGGTGGTGCTGGCGGAAGCCATGTTGGGTAGCCTCCGTGCAAGCATGTACAATACGACGTGGAGGCCAGCGGCTCCAGCCGCGCCCTTGAGCCATGGTGGTCGAGGCTGGCGTGCGACCGCGGCTAGCTCTTCGGGAGTGGCGGACGGGACCCTTAGGCCGCCTTTGATGTGCTCAACGAGCACATCTTGCTGCACATAAAGCGGTGCCGCGGCGACGAGCATGAAGTGGTGGCCGGAGAAGAAGGTTTGGTCTGCCACCTAGCTGCCTCCAAGGAGGAGCACGCCCTCGCCAGCGCACTTCGCTTGACAGTAGTAAAGTTTTATCTCGGATCGACGAGTGACCGTCAAGCGCGGGGTATGTATTTCCTATGTATGCAGTGTGGTGGGATGATGAACAAATTTTGTCCGAAGTTGTTTTCGAAATTTGCAGCACCGATTTACGGGATCTATTATGTTGTTGATATACCTCAAATGATTTTTACGATATCGATTTTGAGCGGATCTGCTAGAGATGCTCTAAGCAATCCGTGACAGCATCACGCAAAATTAGTTGAGGTATATCAACGACATAATAGATCCTGTAAATCGGTGCAGCTAATAATAACTTGTTTCAGAAGTTTCACAAAAAAGGTACTCGTTTCAGAAACACAAGACAGAAAAGATTCAGGCAAGTAGTCAGTCAGCTGAAAAGATTCAGGACAGGATGTTCACGCTGATATTATCTTTTACTCGATAATTAAGAAGCCAGAATACATCTTTTTACTAAAGAGCTTGAAGATATTAATCATCCAGAAACATTCAGACAAGGTCCTGTCCAGAATTTAGAATAAAAGGGAAGTGTGGTTATTGTGCATCACATCAGCTAAGAAATACTATGCCTCATCCGTCGGTGCTACAGCCAGAATATTCCATTCCTGCAGACTAATACGGTAAGGTTATTCTGACAAAACTCTGACCATTTTACAGAGGGCTGATGGCACTCGTTGGCTAGTTAAATGCATAGAACCATCACTCTAATGTCATGACTAAAGAAAGACCATAATTTTACAATTTGTGACATTTCCATCAAATCAAAATTTTGACAGTGGCAAAAAACACTGACGGTAGATGCTAATCGCGACACGAAAGTGGTGGTTCTGTGCATCTAACTCCCTGTCGGATAACAGCACTTAAGCCGCGTTTCGGACTTGAGCGAAACAAATTAACTGTGAATTTTTGACTGTTCATCGTAAAAACAGGCTCACATATATACACGGATGAACACGAATGACAGCGATGGTACTCGAGTGGAAACGCCAAGCAGGAACGTTAGCATGCCTAACGCGCCATTAATTGGACGATCTGATGAGTGATGCCCATATTTTCCCCGTCGAGCACGGTGCGGAATAACACCGACATCACAAAATGACTAGATCCAACCAAGCATCAAGTGAGTGGATTGTCAGTTTTGTCACCGGCATTGGCCTGAAGCGTACGTAGCACGTACTAGAACGACGACTGGAGACTTGAAGCTGCCTGGCCTGGCCGGTCCTCTCACGTCTCAAATAGAAAAGTATTGCATTCAACCACAAGGCACCCAGTATATTCTCCTCACCACACCTGGAAAGCACTCACAAAGGAGATATTCTCCTGACCGTGGTACAGTTCAGAAATCCCAAGCACCATAGCCAAGTACTCCTACAAAGAGATCGGCGTCCGCTCCTTCTGCTCCACTGGTGTTACCAGAGGTCCAGAGCCATGCATCCTCTCGATCCTTACCATCTGTTCGCTCTGCTCCTCATGGCTGCCGATCGCTCCCTCGCGGCCACCAGCGGCGGTGGCACTGATGACGGTCGACAGTTCGCCTACAACGGGTTCACGGCTGCGAACCTGACGCTCGAAGGCGCGGTCGTCATGTCGAACGGCGTCCTGATGCTGACCAACGGCACCATGCAGACGAAAGGTCAGGCCTTCCACCCGTCCCCTCTGTCGTTCCACGCCGAGGCAAACGGCACCGGTGCTGTGCGGTCCTTCTCCACTACTTTCGTCTTCGCCATCTACGGGCAGTACGCCGAGCTAAGCAGCCATGGCATGGCCTTCTTCGTCTCAGCGTCCAGGGAGTTGCTCTCCACTGCGTCGCCAGGCAAGTTCTTGGGCCTCCTCAACGACACCGATGGAGGTAACCGGAGCGACCACATCTTCGCCGTGGAGTTGGACACACTCTTTAACGAAGAATTCTTCGACCTCAACAGCAACCACGTCGGCGTGGACGTTGATAGCCTGGTGTCAATCCAATCCGCAGACGCCGGGTACTATGCCAACGATGACGTCGGGAGTTTCCAGAAGCTAAGTCTGATAAGCCGGAAGGCCATGCAAGTGTGGGTGGACTATGACAAGAGGACCACAGAGATCACCGTGACCATAGCTCCCTTGGGCGTTCCCAGGCCCTACTTACCCCTGCTGCAGACCACCATCGACCTCTCTGGCGTGATGCAGAGCACGGCGTACGCCGGCTTCTCATCAGCGACAGGCGTGCTCACCACACGACACTTCGTCCTCGGCTGGAGCTTCGCGCTGGATAGGCCAGCCCCTGCGCTGAACATCTCAGCACTGCCGGCCTTGCCACCGTTGGTCTCGCCAAAGTCCAAGGTTCCGGAGATCGTGCTGGCCTTAGCGTCGGTGACACTGCTTTCGGCTATAGCAATCGGAATCTACGTATTTGTAAGACGGCGTCTCAAGTACTCCGAGGTGCATGAGGACTGGGAGGTTCCGTTCGGCCCAAACCGATTCTCTTACAAAGACTTGTTTCATGCAACCGAAGGGTTCAGCAACAACAATCTGCTCGGTAGGGGAGGTTTTGGAAGTGTCTATAAGGGTATACTTTGCAAGCCTGCCATGGAGGTCGCCGTAAAGAGGATGTCACACGATTCAAGGCAAGGAGTAAGGGAGTTCATTGCCGAGGTGGTGAGCATTGGTCGTCTTCGACACCGAAATATCACACAATTGTTAGGCTACTGCAGACGGAAGGGTGAGCTTCTCCTGGTTTACGATTACATGGAAAATGGTAGTCTTGACAAGTATCTGCACAGTAGAAATAGCCCAACTTTGTGTTGGTCTCAGAGGTATTCTGTCATCAAAGGTGTGGCGTCAAGCTTACTGTATCTACATGAGGAATGGGAGCAGGTTGTCATTCATCGAGATATAAAGGCAAGCAATGTGCTATTGGATGGTAAAATGAATGGACGATTAGGCGATTTTGGTTTGGCGAGGATATATGACCACGAAAACACCGCTGAAACCACCCATGTGGCTGGAACCATGGGATATCTTGCGCCTGAACTCTCACGCGCGGGGAGGCCAACACCCTTCTCCGATGTGTACGCATTTGGTGTGTTTCTCCTAGGTCACATGTGGACGCAAGCCAATCTTCATTGACGAGCAAAACAACCGGGTGTTGTTGGTTGAGTGGGTGCTTGAGCACCACCACAACGGCTCAATGCTCGACACGATGGATCCACGACTCGGAGGGGAATTCAGCATGGAGGAGGTTACCATCGTGCTCAAATTAGGTTTGCTATGCACGTACCCATCGCCCAACGCGCGGCCTATCATGCGAAAGGTCATGCAGTACCTCGACCATGACCAGTTGCCTCCTGATTTATCACCAGCCTACGTAAGCTACATCATGATGGCTCAAATGCAAAATGAAGGGTTTGATTCACACAACATGCCATGTTCTCAACCCATAGCGAGTGTTGCCACTGTGTCGGGAGAGTCCTCGGCGACTATTTTGCGAGAGGGCAGATGAAGTGTGTATTTAATTGACTTCTCTCTCTCTCTGTCTCTCTCTCTGTCCTCTCTCTCTGTGTGTGTTGAATTACTAAAGAGTTGTGCTCTATTGTCCGGTATTGTTGTGTCCTGCGTGTCGGAACTGTTCATTTTCTATTATATGAATGTTGGCTAATCAATACTCCCTCCGTTCGGAATTATTTGTCGCAGAAATGGATGTATCTAGACGTATTTTAGTTCTAGATACATCCATTTCCAAGACAAGTAATTCCGAACGGAGGGAGTATATGTCACTGGTGGAAAAAAGGCCTTTGGTCGCGGTTCGCAACTGCCATTAGTCGCGGTTGGGCAACCACGACCAAATAAGCGCGACTAATGCCCCCCACCTTTAGTCGCGGCTGCTTAAGAACCGCGACTAAAGGCCGCCCACGTGGGCGCCAGCGGTCGTCGGCGGAGGACCTTTAGTCGCGGTTCTTCGCCAACCGCGACTAAAGGCCGCCACAGGTTTAGGGTTTTAGCCCCCCTAAACCTGTTTTCTGTTTAATTTGTATTGTTTTATTTCTTTTATGCGCATGTGAAGTAGCCGGAGGTGGCCTTGGCGGATGCACTACCAGGTTGCGCCGAGGGCGGGCGAAGCGAGGCGGCACGCTGCTGTGGGCGAGGGAGGCCGGGCGGCGTTGAGGGCGGGCGAGCGAGGCGGCAGATCGAGGCCGGCCGGGCTGCGCTGCTGCCAGTAGGCGAGGGCGACGGCGGCGTCGCCGAGGGCGAGGGCGACGGGCGCAAGGCCGAGGGCGAGGGCGACGGGCGGGCGCCGAGGGCGCCAAGAGACGAACAAAGCGAGAATCGGAATCGAGAAGACGAGAATCGGAGCCCGAATGGCTAAGTGTTGGCTCCAAATGGCTAAGTGTTGGTCGATGGGTATATATAGGGAGGGCTTTAGTTGCGGTTGGCACAGCAACCGTGACTAAAAGGTGCCAAAACCTTTAGTCGCGGTTGTCTGGCAAACCGCGACTAAAGACCTCACGTCTTGCCACCACCGGCGCCACAGGCCCGAGCCTTTGGTCGCGGTTCACCTCCAGAACCGCGACTAAAGGTCCCATTAGTCGCGGTTCCTACAGCTTCGCGACTTATGGGGCTGGACGGAAGCCTGTTTTTCCACCAGTGTGTGTAAGTGATTAAGAAAGATTTCATGCATAGATTTGAAGGTTGGGGTGTACAATTACCTCTGACTAGTCGTTGATCAGCCCGACAACCTGTAATTGTGTCCACCAAATGAATCCGCTGGTAACAACATATTGTGCGTTGATGAACTGCTTGATTGAAGGTCAAGAGCTGCATGCGCATGATTCGATTGGCTTGCAGCGTGAAGTAACCCTGGGAGGATAACTAGGTTGTGCTCGTGATCGTGAGTTCGTGACTGGGTACTCCAGACACCACTGGGTTGAGCCCTATCTGATATTTGTCCGGTGGCATGTTACAAAAACAGCTGGCTAGCGTTTGTTGTGTTGTTGCCTCCAGGAATTGGACCCTTTTAATGCCTGGAGATCGCGACGCATGTGATCTACTTCTATAGGGATAAGTTAAGCTTATTTTCATCATGAATCATCACCATGGTAAATACGCAATATTCCTTGTGTATTTCCAGGCTGGCTTATCATAAATTGAGAACCTTTTATACGTTAAGAACGTAGCAGTGTAAGAACCTACCGATTTTCCGTAGCTTGTAAATGCACTGTACGCAGTCGATGTATCGCCAGCAGTGCGTGTAAGTACGGCTCCATCGACAAAAAAAAAAGAAGTCTTGAGTAGCCACAACACGACGTGCAGTACAAAACCGTAACACCCGTACTCCGCACGTATTAGCATCGTTGTGGTGGGCTCACGTAACAAGCATGCGCAGTACGTACGGTACCTCGCACCTGCTCTCGGGGACCGCCCGTGCCATGCTCCTTGACCTCACCGGGCGCTCGTGGGTGCGGGGTTAATCAGGGCCGTTGTGTCGTTCCCTGGAAGTTTTTTTTTGCGGGAGATATTCGAGAGCTTTATTAGATAAAAGCGTTCGCATCACAGTCAGCCAACAGGCTGCTGATCGAAGAAAAAGAGTCTTGTCAGCCAACTTTCAGTCACGTCAATTGTGCAAGCATGCTTGGCACAAAGGTGAACAGGACCGTTCGCTGACCTGGATACATATTCAATTACAAAAGAGATAGAAGTGCTAGCTAGCTCTCCAATTTCTACTAAGATTGGTGCCACAACTGCGTGCGAGTCGTGGCGATTGGTCCAGAGGTTTACAACCTCCAAACAATCCGTCTCGAGGACGATGCTCGTAAAGCCCCTCAGCTTGGCGAAGATGACACCGTCACAGCATCGCCATCGCCTCCGCAATGAGAGGATCCGTCACACCTGGGTATGGTTTGCTCCAAGCTCCTAAGAAGGATCTTGATGATCTTGCCACGCCACCTCCTCCGCCTTTCCCTTCATCACGCCGAACAACAGCGTCGGTATTAATCTTCATGAGATCGGCCTGGGGGGGGGGGGGGGGGGCAACCATGTCCTGGTAACACAAAAACCTGACGCCGGGGAACATCTAGAAGTGCAAGTGTCTCCCTGGTCCTCCGGACTGAAGTAGCCGGATCCAGTTTATCCTTCCCATGTGTCAACTTGTTTCTTGAGTGCCAGATCGACCACATAACAGAAACTATGATGGCTCGGTCTCTGCATGAAAATCGGTCGTCACATATAATATCCTGAGCCCATGTATTAGGATGTAGGCGAGGCAAACTGAAGTCAAACAGCTGTTGGGCCTACTCCCAAAATAGTTGTGCATGAGAGCACTTTAGCAAGGCATGCTCAAGATTTTCATCCATTGCCATACAGATTTTACATCTACTGATCTCTCTCAAATGCCGGCGTTTAAGAGTGTTTTCATCCGGCAAAATACCCTGAAGCACCCGCCAGTAGAACACCCTAACCTTTGGCAACATATTTAGCTTCCACAAAGCATTCCACATCCGTTGATTGTCAGTTGATGGACCGGTAGCCCGCCCTTCCTCCAGAGCGTGACACTCCTTTTGAGTCATTAGAGCTCGGTACGCCGATTTGACGGTGTAGTTGCCTGAGGGCTCATGTGCTCACGCGAAGAAATCCTCTCCTCCTCCAGAGCGAATCGGAATGTTCAAAATTGCTTCCGCATCTGGTGGAATAAAAGTGTCCCGCACCAGCTGTCTCCTCCACGTCCAGGTTTCCGTATCAATCAGTTCGTCAACCGTGGAAACAATTGCATTCGGGGGTCGGAACAGTGGAGTCATCGTGGTGGTGGATGGGATCCAGCGATCATCCCAGACCGCAATGGTTGTCCCATCCCCTACTCTCTTGATCAAGCCAGCAAGCAGCGCTTCCCTTCCAGAGATGATAGCTCTCCAAGTTGCGGACGAATTTTTGGGTGCTGACGCTTGCATGAAATCAGAGTCAGGTAAATACCTTCCCTTCAAAATTCTGGCACACAAAGTGTTAGGGTTTGTTAGGAGCTGCCATCCTTGTTTTCCTAACAAGGGCAGGTTAAAATTGTGAAGATCACGAAAACCCATTCCCCCCTTGCACTTTGGTGTAGACAGTTTCTCCCATGAGATCCAGTGGAGCGAGCGTTTATCAGTCGAGCTACTCCACCAATATTTTGCCATGCACGACGTTAGACTCTTGCATACCTTTTTGGTCAGAAGAAAGCAACTCATACTGAAGGTAGGAATTGCTTGTGCAATAGATTTGATAAAGGTCTCGCGTCCCGCGCATGCAAACAATCTTTCCGACCAACCCTGCATCTTGCTCCTCGACCTCTCACCGTGTGGTCGAAAGTGCCACTCGTGATCTTCCCCACCGCAGTAGGAAGGCCAAGGTATCTCTCAGCGAACGCCTCGACATGGAGATCGAGCGTTGTTTTGATCGTGTGCCTACTAGTGTCAGTAGTATTGGGACTGAAATATACTACACTCTTATCTCTGTTGACACACTATCCTGAAGCTGCACCATACACTTGCAGAATATTGTTCAATCGCACTGCACTTTGATTATCAGCTTTCATAAATATGAGACTATCATCGGCAAACAACAAATGGTTGACCCATGGGGCTCGATAGCTGACACGAATTCTTCTATCAATCTGTCCATAATGATTAAGAAGGGAGGAGAAGCCTTCTGCACATATGAGGAATAGGAATGCTGACATGGGGCCTTCCTGCCTTAAACCACAGGATGGTAGAAAGAAGGGGAGTAGATCTCCATTCACCCGTACTGAGAACCTGACCGAAGTGACGCACTTCATTATCAGTCTCACAAAGTTGATGCTAAAGCCTATCTTATGGAGTATCGCTTCCAAATAGCTCCATTCGACACGATCATAGGCTTTCATCATATCTAGTTTGACAACACAGGCACAATTCTTCCCTTTTCGTCTTCTCTTCATCGCATGGACACTCTCAAATGCGACAAGGACATTATCGGTGATTAGCCTACCGGAAATGAAAGCACTTTGTTCCTGGCTGATAATCTCATCCATAAACTCTCGCATCCTGTTAGTTATAGCCTTGGCTGCGATTTTATATAGAACAGGACAAAGTGATATAGGACGATATTGGGTAATATTCTGTGGATTCCGTACCTTCGGGATTAGCATAATGGAGTTGTCATTCAACCCTATTGGTAGGTTACCTCATGCCGAAGCAGGTCCCAATGCATCTGAAAAAATCCTGCCGTGAATCCGTCGACACCGGGTGCCTTTGACGGCGCCATTTGGAACAGAGCCTTGCGCACTTCCTCTGGCTCAAACGGTCTGTCAATGACTGTGTTCATATCCGGAGTAAGTCGCGTTGGAACATGTGATAAAACCTCGCTTGCCTCCGAGGGCCCCCGCGAAGTATATAGCTGCTGGTAGAAATGTTGGATTTCTGTTTTCACCTCGTCTACATCAGCACATTCTGTACCATCCATCCTGCGCAAACCATTAATCTTGTTTGTACGTTGTCGCTGCTTGGCCTGCGCCTGGAAGTACCCGGTATTTCGGTCGCCGTCGTGAAGCCAGAGCATTCGCGATCGCCGCTTAACCCATATCTCCTCCTGCCGGAGAGCCTCGCGTAGCTTAATTACTGTCCGCTTTTCCTCATCACTTGGGCCTCGTCCCACTGATAGATGTCAAAGTTTCTCAAGTCTTTGTTTCAGTTGTCGGACTGTCCTGGCGAGGCAGCCGAATTCCTTTTTTCCCCACGGTCCCAATCGCTGTTGCAAGGCTCCCAACGATTCGACCACACCTTGTAGGTCGGGTGCTCATTGTTGTTGAAGCCAGCACTCGGTCACCACTCGCTCATAGTCGCTATGTGTCTGCCACACATTTTCATATCTGAACGGTTTATTTCCCCGTCCTCTCTAATCGCTTAGCTTTTTCCTGAACTCCACCTTGACAAAACAGTGGTCAGACTCAACAGCACTAATGTGACTTACACATGTATGACTAAACAACTGTCGGAATTGCTCGTTGGCCAGCGCCCGATCAATCCGAGCTTTCACATTTGCACCTCCATCCTTCCGGTTATCCCATGTGAAAGGAACACCTGTCCAACCAAGGTCCTGGAGTGCACAATCATCAACTGCTTCGTGAAACGCCCGCATCTGCCACTCAGCATGAGCCGAGCGGCTAAAGTGTTCGTCAGCATATAAAGTTTCGTTGAAGTCTCCCATACAAATCCATGCATCATGCTGTAAAGAGAACAGAGTTCTGAGGAAACGCCAGCTGTGATGCCGGTCCTCTACTCTTGGCGCGCCATAAAATCCTGTAAACCGCCAGACATCTGAGTCTTGTTCAACCCTCCGCACCACAACATCAATATGGCCGGTACTATAGTTTTTCAGTTCAACAGATACATCTTTGGACCAAAAGAGCCCTATGCCCCCACTGAGTCCTATGCTACTGACAGCAAAATAACCAGAGAAACCCAATGTAAACTTAAGGTTCTCTACTCTATCAGCCCTAATCTTAGTTTCCATCACAAAGAGAAGGGCGGGACCTTCCTGCTTTACAACACTGCGAAGCTCACGAACTGCCTCGGGGTTCCCAAGCCCCGGCAGTTCCAAATGACTAATTCATTGCTCCCGCAGGGCTGCCCCGCAGCCTCTGCCGGATTGTCGAGTTCGTCGGAGTTGGTTTCTTCTTCTTCGCACTCGCTCGTGCCTTCATCATCCTCTTCAACTCCAACCACAGTCAGCTCCATATCAGTGGCGACTCCTTCCCCTTCATTAGCTGCAGTGTTTGTTAGTAGGGGCATAGTCACCTTCCTATAGACCTGCGTTGGCGGCCCTCCCTTCCGTTTGGGTGTCTGATTCCTTTTCCTTGGTGAGTTCACCTCGGCTGCTCCATCTGCTGCATTGCTCGAGTTCGTCGACTCCTGCTTGTCTTTCTATCCACTAGTAGAAAAATCCCCATTCGTCCCGGTTGGTTAGGGCCTTTTGTCCCGGTTCTTGAACCAGGACTAAAGGGTCGTTACTAATGCCCTAGACCTTTAGTCCCGGTTCTAACACGAACCGGGACAGATGGGCCTCCACATGGCCGGTGCGCCGAGCCCAGGCAGGAGGGCCTTTGGTCCCGGTTGGTGGCACCAACCAGGACCAAAAGGCATCCACGCGTCAGCATTTCAGGGGTTGGGGTTTTTGTTTTTTTTTGAAAGGGGGCGGGGGGTTGGGGGTTTTGGGGGGTTAATTTAGGTGTTTCATATATTGTGTTAGCTAGCTAATCAATAGAGAGAAGTGTCCTCTCTTATGTTCGTGCTTGGTCGATTCTACGTACTATACATAGAGAGGCCCTCGACACGCTAACTAGTAAGAAAATGAAGGAAACCATTAAGTACAGAAGTTCGTCATGCATACAGAGAGAAGTGATAGCTCGACCTCTCCTTCTCCGAGAGATTGGTCGAACAACAAGTTTTCGTATTATCTATCCGACGCTACTGGCTACATACATATACAATATGTAAGATCTCTTACAATCCCCTAGCATTTTAAATCAACTTCCACATGGTATTCTCCGGCTTTATTGATGACGTGGTCAAGAAAGAATCCCGCCAATTCCTCTTGAATTGCTTTAATGCGATCTTGTGGTAGGAGTTCATTCCGCATCTGCCACGTCTAATTTGAAGAAGGGGGTTAATACATATATATGAATGAAACTCAACAGAAATGATGGTGTAATAAAATGAAATTATGAATATTATTGCTTACGCACTTCATATTGTCTTTTAGAGTAACCCCGCTTATTTTTCAAAGTCGCATTGTAGATGAACTCGCACACGTAGTATCCACAGAAATTATTCCCTTGTTCCTGCCACAAGCATTTTACGAGAAATAGAGGTCAATCAAACTGATAATGAAGCATTATAAATGGCATTGATGAAAGTATAGCTATACAATCAACGGGAGATGCGCACAACTAGCTAGCTAGTAGTACTTACTTTTGGGTATGTATATCGCAGCTCCTTCGGCAGTCCCGAAGCTTCTGCGGTGAACTGTTTCCAGACCCTGCAAGACAAAGAAAATAATAATTATTATTTGAGATATCAGGAAATGAACAAAAAGTTGCCGATATGGTGCGATAATGATCGATTGAACTTACTTGTCGAACATTTTAGTCATGCCCGCATACGTTTCGGGATCTTTTCGTCTCGAGTCTAAGACGGTTACTAGTCCCCGCTCAAGCTTAATCTCCAGAAGAACATAGTGGAAGCTGCGCACGCGTGCATAACTCATCAATTACATTACTATAACCTCGCTCGAGTAATAAGGGAAACCGAATATGCACACGACAGTAACACTCACTCGAAGTTGTAAGGAAACAGTATTAGATCTTTGTTTTGATTTTTGATCAACGATTGTAGCAAGTAGGCCTCGGCCTCTTCGGCGTCCTTTGTAATCAGAAATTCATCTATGATATTTGTGTTAATGAACCCAATATCATACATTTCTTGTTTTCTGTACTCGACGATCTTCAATCTGCATAATATAGTGAGGATAATTAATTATAAATACATGCAATGAAAGAGCTGAGCTATATATAGAGACTTAATGACAGAAATAGTACTTACAGACAGTAGCAAAAGAACGTTAATTTATCGAGGGCCTTTTGATTGAAGAACTCGAAGAACTCCTCAAAAGGAACAGGCAACAGATCAGTTCCAACGAGGTCGTGCTCTTCTTTAATTCTCAGATACAAAGTATTCGTCCCCCTGCACTCTCTCGCAGGTTTTCATGTACCAATTATGGAATCTTCGCATCATCGTTGTTAGAGATTTTTCATCTTTGACGAGAGGCTTCCCGTACTAGATCTCGTGTTCGACCACCTCCATGAAATCAAGGTTTACATCGTCGAGCAGGTAATCTCCAAGATTGCTATAACCGGGCACCGTCCTCGAGCATTAGCGACGATGTCGCTAGACACATTGAGCGGGGGGCGCGATTGCTTTGCTTGTTCGCCGAGCTGGGCAATTTTTTTCCCAGCTGCTCGTTCTTTTAACCTTTGATCACTGACAGTACTTCCCGACCGCTCCGCTTTGATATATGCCTTTTCAGTAATGTGCTCATAGTTGGTTTTCGGTGGAGACTTTGGTGGTTTCCTTAGGGCATCGATAGTGCGCTTTGCTTTCACCGGATCTACCTTCTCCTGCGGAGGTGGATGTCTCTACGCTTTCAACCCTTCAAAGAAGTCCTTCACTTCGGTCCGCACGATCTTCTTGTTTTCCTCCATGGTCATCTCGTACGGTAACTTCTCTAGAGGCTTGAGAGGTGGACCGTATTCAGATTGCCTCCCGCCTCTGGGTTGTCTTGCTAGACGCCGGAGCGCAGACGGAGCTGCTACGGCTGTCTTCTTCGTGCTTGCTTACGAGGCGGAGGAGAAGGACTATGACGCCACGGAGCAGCCGGGCGGCGGGGTCTCTTCCGCCCTTCAAGTAGGCGGAGAAGGAGGAGGCCGCTGGCTGCTCGGGCGAGCCGGCGCAGGCAGAGAAGGAGGCGGAGTGCCGCCACGCGCCGGAGAAGGAGGCTGAGTGCCCTGATTGTCACTCGTCGGAGGAGGAGGCGGTGGAGGAGGCGGAGTGCCCTGACTCGCCGGAGGAGGAGGAGGTGGAGGCGTCCAGTTCGGAAGGTTGATGAACTCCTTCCGCCATACGCATGGAGTCTTCAGAGCAGAACCCAGCCGAGTCTCCCCTTCACCGGTAGGGTGGTCAAGCTGGAGGTCCTCAAATCCCTCTGTTATTTCGTCCACCGTCACCCTAGCATATCCTTCTGGAATCGGACGACAGTGAAAAGTTGCGCCGGGTTCAGAAGGTCGAACAGATCCGGCAGCCGCCTTGACTTTTAAGTTCTGCCATTGCATCATAAGATGGCAATTTTGAGACTCCTGATAGCATTCACGGGGTAGCTAGTAGCAGGAGCCGTCAAGACATGCTCCGGCTGAAGCAGCTCGGTGGAAGCCACGCTGCTTCTCCGCTGAGATGGCGGGATAGCTTCGGGGGAAGCTTCGGCAGTTCGTTTGCTGCGATTTACTTCTCGTTCCTCTATCGCTTGTACCCTTGCGTGGAGCGCCTGCAGTTCGGTCTCACTACTAGGGAAAACCTTATACACAGAACTTTAGCAGTAGCGAGGGTCAAAAAAGCACGCTGGTGCTAACTAGCGATGGCGCCTCTGTGCAAACCATGCTGCAGATAAAGTTCTAGCAGTAGCGCATCTTGTTCTAAACACGTTACTACTAAAATTCCCACGGCTTAGCCGATAGGCTACACATAGTAGTAGCGACCTATAACGAACCGCGCTACCGCTACTTTCTTTGTAGCAGCGCGTTTTAATCTAAACTCGCTACTGCTAAAGGATATAAAATTAAATGGAAAACAAATAGAAAGGTAATTGAAAATGAAAGAAATAGAATAAGGTGAAAGGAAAAAATAAAATGTGAAGAAAAATAAATGAAAAAGGGGAAAAATAGAAAGGAGTAGCGATGGCGTGTATCCCGTAATCGCCAGAAGCTAACTTAGCCGCAGCAAGGCTCGAGCGCTGCCATCGCTACTTCTGACTTAACCACGGGGTTCGTCCTTCCCCACGACCACTTCTCCCAAATCCAACTCTCCACTCTCGCCGCCACAGTCGCTCGTCGGCCGCCGCGCGCTCTCCGCACACCCTCTACGCCGCCCCCGACCCCAGATTCAACGCCGCCCCTGCCCCCGACCTCAACGTCGCCCCGGACGCCGCCCCCGACCCCGACCTTGACGCCGCCATCCGCCAAGGCCCGAGCCCCGACCCCGGCGTCGACGCCGCCTGCCCCTCCCTCGTCGCAGGCACCCGAGGTGAGCCCGCCTGCTCCTCCCTCTCCCCTACCTCTGCCTAGGGTTTCTTTATATTTTAGTTGCATCAAACTAGTTAGGGTTCATGTAAGAGTGGAAACGAATCGGATGCGGATGCGGCTCAAATGAGTTAGGGTTCATGTAAGGGTGGAAACAAATCAAATTTCTAAGATTAATCATAAAACGTGTAAAATTTGACCACTTATTTCACTTTATAGTTGGATAATTGGAATATCCGCTACCACTTTCCACCCCTAGGTTCTTCAAATTAGATGGTAATTAGGGCAGTAGTTCCTAGGTACTAATTAGTTAGTAAGAACTAGGTACTAATTAGGTACTAGTTTATTTTTATTTATAGTAAGTTTATTTTTAGTAAGAACTAGTTGAATTAATAGAACTAGTTAGTAAGAAATTTGTGCTATTTTTTTAGTTAAAGCAATTTTTCCCGCATCGACGTGGACGATGCCTATCCCGCATCCTCGTCGTCGAGTCGGCGGAGGACGACACCTGCTTGACCAGATGGGCCATGTCCGGGACTGGGCTCCGCCGAGGTGGTACTGGGAGGCGCTACCTACCGGGGGGCGCAGGTTGGTGAGGAGCCAGCCTGTCGTTGACCCGAACCTTCTTTGGTGGCGGTCGCGTGGGCCAGTGACGGTCCAGAGGCTCGAGGACTCCGCGGAGGTGGTGCATCACCGTGTCAGTGAGGAGGACGCGCATGTCTGTCGCTACTTGTTTGCGTTGGAGCACAGGTTCTCCAATACCTGGCAGGTTCTCCAGGGATCTCACTGGAGCTATGATCCCGTGATGGTTCCTTCTCTGTGGGTGTCCACCGCCCGCACCGATACCCATCGTGTGCTAGGGTTTTAGTTGTATTAGTGATGTTATATGTATGACACTATTCGGGATGTATTAGTGATAATATTCGACGATGTACGGACGCATGAGATGATTTACTTTTTCTTATTGAATGCATGCTAATTTGAGTCCTATAAGATATTTTGAAATGTATATCTTGTGTTGCTCAATATCCAAGTGGCGGTCATGTTTGCAGGTTACACCTCCGAGTGGCCTATGTTTTGCGGAGTGTTGATTCATTTCCGTTCCGGCAAATTTCAGGCGCTCGATATGTCCTATTTTAGCAAAGCTCATGCCGGATTTTTCTGTGAATTTTGGCATGACTTGTGCCAGAATATGTAGGAAATATCGAGTGCTCCGGATATGTGTGTTGAGTATCCTGGTAGTTGTCTTCGATTGTTTTTCAATTAATGTTTTAACTATGAACATAGGAAATGTCTGACGACGAAAAGGATTTCGGTATTTGCAAATACTGCGAAGACGAAAGCGCCTCGTATGACGGAATCTTCCTAGATGATGATAGGCGCTTCAAAGCATCAAGCTGGACGAGAACTTCAAGTGGATACGAAGAAGTCACAACGACAAGTCTTTTTTCGTAATTAAGCATGACATCTGCTTCATTTGCTTCAACTTATTTTTTTTACTATTCTACTAGTGTATCCCCTGCCATGCAAGAGTTTTTGTATTGGATAAGATAGGTTTCAGTTATACTATGGAGGTAAAGAAAGTTTACTTGAAGACCGAGTATGGTTATATTTTCCACGCAAAATTATACAATTCAGATGACTACACCTATTTTGGATGCAAAACATGGCGAGCACTATGCAAGACTTATGCATTTGAGCCTGATATGGTTATCACCTTTGATATTCATCCTAAGATGATATTGAAGGTAATACCGACATCTGGTCGATGTGCGACGCCTCCAGTTATACCATTATGTAAGTTTCTCAACCATATTTATGTATTTGATATTGTTTATTCAACAATAGTTGACAGCTTATTTGTATTGTCAGATTATTTCGGTGCAAGCAAACATGTCCAGCGCTTGGTAGACAGGACCTACTACTGTCCCGGGCTGAACTCAATCATGAGGAGCTAAGTCATTATGTTTCATGGCTTATGGATCTTGATACTGTCAAGACAAATTTTCTCCTGCATTTAGAAATGTTAGTACTGAAAACGTATGCGACCAATAGTGTTCGTAATGAACTACGGTCACATCTATTTAGGAAGGATGGTAAGATTTTTACTATTTGTCCTCAGTGCATCTTTTCCATACATTATTTTTGAAGCTAAGCTTCATTGCTAAGTATGTTACCATACGATGTTCTTCAACAGGACTCACGATGAATGTTGTGCCTTATGGGATCGAGACTAAAGGTACCATGAGTATTATTAGCTTACAGCCAAGATATCCTACAGATTACTTTAGTGCATTCAAGATCAGTGACGGATGCTTAATAGTGCAAGACTGGACCAAATATGTGATGGGGGAGCGCAGAGAAGTACTAGGGGGCAGCAAACAGATGCGCTACCCATGATTAGGAGACATGTTCATCTGCATGCTCCAACTTGATCAAGGAGGAGAGCTACACATGTTTTATGTTATTTTACCTAAGAGAGAGCAGCTGGAGTGATTAGCTAGCTAGAAATGAGTTTGAGGATGATGATGTGCCACACTATTACTATGATGATAAAATAGCTAGTGTTGGTGGTAATGACTATGATGATTATTATTAGCTAGTGTTAGTGGTGATTAAATAAATACTGTTGGTGGTAATAACTATGATGATGATTAAATAGCTTGTGCTGGCGGATTAGATTCAAGTGGAGGCAACATGGGGTGCACATCGAAAGTACTACTAGTCCAAACTAGATCAAGTTTGGATTAGTAGTATACTATTGACATGCACCACATATTGCCTCCACTTGAACCTAATCCACCTTCATTTGACACACTGTTATGGACATAATGATGTAAACCTCATAACTGGTATTGTACCAATATTTGTACGATGGCTCATAAATACACTAAAAATAAAAAATAAAAAAATAATACTAGTAGCGATGGAGAGAAAACACGCTGCCAGTAGTTACATTAGCAGTAGCGTGGGATTGAACAAACACTGCAGCTATTTGTCCTAGCAGTAGCGCGTGCGGGCACGCGCTACTGCTAAGCAATAGCTGTAGCGCCTTATTAGTAGCGCGTCTGCCCGCGCTACTGATACACCTAAAACCCGCGCTGCTGCTAGCCTTTTCCCTAGTAGTGTCTGCTGCACTTTCTTCCTCCTCTCCTGGCATTTGTAGCCGCCTGTGTCTGGAAAACCAGCCTTCCACGGAACGGAGCCTGGCGTGCCTCGTGTCCGTCCAGGGTGCTCAGGATTCCCGAGGGCCATTGTGAGCTCGTCGTTCTCTCTTTTGGAATGAACGTCCCTTGCTGTGCTGCGTCGATATAGTGTTGAAGCCTCTTGACTGGTATTTTCAGTTGCTCGTCCGTCCAAAGGCACTTCCCTGATACAGGGTCCAAGGTTCCGCCAGCCTCGAAGAACCAAGTCCGGCAACGGTCTGGCCAGTTCATTGTCTCTGGTTCGACCCCTTTATCAAGCATATCATTCTCAACCTTGGCCCACTTAGGCCGGGCTTTGAGGTAGCCACCTGACCCCGTGCGATGGTGAAGCTTCTTCTTCGCATCATTTTGCTTGTTTGTCGCTGACATCTTATTACTCTTTTTCGATGTCTTGTGGGCCACAAATGCGGGCCAGTGATCTATGATCTTCTCATATTTGCCGATGAATTCTGGTGTCTCTTCTTTGTCGACAAACTTTCTCAGCTCATTCTTCCACCTCCTGAATAGGTCTGCCATCTTCTTAAGAGCAAAAGACTTGATTAATTGCTCTATCATTGGCTTCTCCGGATCCTCCTCTAGCGGTAGGGTGAAATTTGACTTCAGCTCAGTCCAAAGATCATCTTTCTGCATATCATTGACATAAGACACCTCAGGGTCTTCGTTCTTAGTCTTACACCATTGGTGGATGCTGATCGGGATCTTGTCCCTAACAAGAACCCTGCACTGAGCAGAAAATGCATCTTTTATCTGGATGGGTTCAATCAGTTGGCCATTGCGCGCGATTGCTGTGATCTCAAACCATTCATCCGAGCACAACTTTTTCTTCGGGCCTCGTCTCTTTACCGAAGTTGTGCTCGATTCGGAGGGCTAGAAAAAAGAAGAAATACGAGAGTTAATTAATATGTGTACATACGAAAACAATGAATGCATCAATTAGCTAGTCAGCACAGGCTTAACTAATATATATATACCTGGCCGGACTCGGTTCGATCACCGGGGCCGTCATCACGGTCTCCTTCTTGCACCGTCATTAGGTCACCGGAGCCGTCCTCACGGTCTCCTTCTTGCACCGGAATTGGGTCAAAGGAGCCATCATAATCATAGCCTGCTTCTTCACCCTGTCCTTCCAGACCATTGGTGTCGTTGAGAAACGAGAAGACGACATCACTTCCTTGTGCGATTATGTCCCCCAACACCGCTTCTGTTGCTTCGTCTCGGGGGGTGTCCATAGTTTCTACAAATATTTACAACATGGCAATTATTATTCAAACATGACAGATGGATATATTAGGGGCAAACGTAGAACGAGCTAGCTCATCACAGTAAGGAATCATATGAATTAGTGGCCTCGACGCTGCTTCTCTAGGGTTTGGGGTGGCCTCGACAACGCTTCAAGGGTTTGGGGTGGCCTCGAGAGAGTTTGTCGGGAAGGGGCGCGGCGGGAGGGGGTAGGAGACCGACATCATTTTTTCTAGGGTTTGGTGTCCTCGAGAGTTTTGGTCGAGCGAGAGGGTCGGGGGGTGCTCCTGTGGTATAAGTTATCACAGTCGAGAGGGGGTATATATATCGACCGCCCCTCATGTCGGGTTATCCGAAGGTAATATCGACAACGACATTTACATACGTACATGGGGAAATAATATTATCGGGGAGGGGGTATATCGACCCCCCCTCGTGTTGAAGTTATCGGGAGGGGTATATCGACGACGACAGACCCGATAAAACATAAGAAAACGAAGAAGAAATAAAAAAAGAGAGGAAGAAAGGAATAGAGGAGATGATCGAAGAAAAAAAGAAGAAAAAAAGAGGAAAAGAAGAAAAAATAGAATATTTTTCTATTTTTTCTTCTTCTCCTCTATTCCTTTCTTCTTCTCCTCTTCCTTTTCTTCCTCTCCTCTTCTTCTCCTCTTCCTTTTCTTCCTCTCCTCTTCTTCTCCTCTTCCTTTTCTTCCTCTCCTCTTCTTCTCCTTTTTCCTCTTCTTATTTTCCTTTTTCCTCTCCTAAATATATAAAACTTTTATAAAAATGAAACTAACCTAAAATGTACTAAATCAGAGAACATATATAGATAATCCTTTTCTAAATATATGAATCTAACTTTTGCATATATATGAACATATATACACAGAAAATATACAAACATATATACATTTTTATAAAAAAGCAAAATATAAATCATCATATATTTGAACAAAAAATCTGAAAAGAAGGCGTATATCATATATACACAATACATATACTCACATATATACATATATACATAATCTGAAAAAAAACAAGCATATAATATATATATGAAAAAAAACAAGGACCGGGGAGGGGCGCCGGCCGGACCAAGGTGAGGAGGGGCACAGGCGCGGGTTCGGCGGCGAGGACGGCGACGAGGCAGGGGGCGCGCGTTCGGCAGCGAGGACGGCGACGGGGTAGGGCGACGCCCGAGGAAGGGCGGGCAGGCGACGGCGACGACGGGCGGGCAAGGGACAAGGCTGGGCAGGGGGCGGCAAGCGGCATGAGACGGCCGGGCGAGGGACGGCGATGGCGAAGCGGCGGCGACGGCGACCTCGGGCGGCTCGGGGAGGCGACGGCGACGTCAGGGCAGGGTGGTTCGAGAGAAGAATGGCGGGTGGGGAGAAATTTCCTAAGTGTTTGGTTATATAGAAAAGGCTTTGGTCCCGGTTCGTGGCATCAACCGGGACCAATGTTATTTTAGTCCCGGTTGGTGCCACCAACCGGGACCAAAGGCCTCTTTTCAAGAGCCCAAAGGGTGGGAAGCGGCGGCCTTTGGTCGGTTGGTGGCACCAACCGACTAAAGGCATTGGTCCCGGTTGGTGCCACGAACCGGTACCAATGCACCCCTTTCGTCCCGGTTGGTGCCACCAACCGGGACCAAAGGCCTTACGCTGGCGTGCAGTGGGATGTTTAGTCCCACCTCGCTAGCTGAGAGAGCTCGAGAGTGGTTTATAAGCGCTGCTGCGCCGACCCTCTCGAGCTCCTCTCAACTGTAGGCTTTCAGGCCTAACTGCAAATGCTGTTGTGTGCTGTGGGCCTCTTGGGCCTCTGTGGGACCGAATCCTGGCCCATGGTAGGGTTTCTAGTCGTATTCGTGTCGTGGAGGCGCAGAGGTGGCACTTTTTTTGTGTTTTTGTTTTCTTTGTTGCTTTATTTATTTTATTTTGTTTCTACTTACAACAAAATACTTATTGTTGCTATTTTTATTTATTTTATTAAAGTTTATTTTTAATTATTTTTCTTTTAGGTCACAAAAATTATAAACATTCTGTTAGTGCTATTAGTTTTCAAATTTGAATAGTTAAAATTACTGTGTTCAATATTACTGTGTTTAAAATTCAAATTTTTTTTCTAGTTTTTTGGTTTGTTTTTTGTATTATTTATTTTCTTTTGTTTTTTGCTTTAGTTTTTAATTCTTTTTGCTTTTAGGTCAGCAAAATTATAAACTTTCTGTTAGTGCCATTAGTTTTAGAAAAATTATTTTGTTTTTTTGTTGCTTTATTTATTTTATTTTATTTTTACTTACAACAAAATACTTATTGTTGCTATTTTTATTTATTTTATTAAAGTTTATATTTAATTATTTTTCTTTTAGGTCACAAAAATTATAAACTTTCTGTTACTGGCATTAGTTTTACAAAAATTATAAACTTTCTGTTAGTGCCATTAGTTTTCAAATTTGAATTCTTTGAAATTTGTGTAAATCACAAGTTTGTGATTAACTTTACTAAAAAATGAGCATAGATGCGCCTATAGAGAAAATTCAACCTAAATTCATAATAAATTTCTATGAATTTTAGAGAAATTCAATAAGAATTTAGGTCAAATTCCCTGTATAAGGGCATCTATTTTCACTTTGAGAGAAGCTCAACAAGGCAGAGAGGGAGGGGCTTATAAACCGGTGTGAGCGCCCTTCGGCTGGCGAGGTGGGACTAAACTCTAACCGCAACGAGGACCAACCCTTTAGTCCCGGTTTGTGGCAAGAACCGGGACTAATGGTCATCGGCCAGGGGCGAGGCGCATTGGTCCCGGTTCGTGCGTGGAACCGGGACCAAAAGGTCCAGACGAACCGGGACCAATGGCCCACGTGGCTGCCCGCTTGTGTGTTCTTGGTGAGAACATAGTTGACAAGGAGCGAACCTGGATTAATGGTATTACGACGGCCGAACCATAAGACATTAAATCATTTCAAATGAACTCTGAAAAAGTTGAAAGTTGGCATGGTATCATAATTTCACCCACATAGCATGTGCATGTACAAAACGGACAATGGTATCATACTCGTCTGTTACAAAGTTGGCATGGTATCATCATAATAGTTGCGGAAGAAAGTCTTCACTTTTTCTTCGCTTGTGTCATTTGCTTATTGCGCCGTAACCATGGATAATCTTCATCGTTTATCAGGATGCTTGGGCCAGCCTTGACTTTGAAGGAAGGAATTTCATGAAACTTTTCATAATCTTCAGACATGTCTGTCTTGCCCTCCACTCCCACGATGACCCTTTTTCCTGAGAGAACTATGTGGCGCTTTGGCTCATCGTATGATGTATTCGCTTCCTTATCTTTTCTTTTTCTCGATGCAGTAGACATGTCCTTCACATAGATAACTCCGTGCCACATCATTGGCTAGGACGAGCGGTTCGTCGATGTACCCAAGATTTTTCAGATCCTTTGTTATCATTCCGTCTTTGTGGGTCTACACAGACTTCCCGCCTCTGACAGATTGACCCATTTGCACTTAAACAAAGGGGCCTTAAAATCATGTCCGTAGTCAAGTTCCCATTTGTCCACTATGTAACCATAATATGTGTCATTTCCCCTCTTGGTTGCTGCATCAAAGCGGACACCGCTGTTTTGGTTGGTGCTCTTTTGATCTTGGGCGATCGTGTAAAATCTATTCCCATTTATCTTGTATCCTTTGTAAGTCAATACAGTCAAAGATGGCCCCCTAGACAACAAGTACATCTCATCACAAAAAGTCTTGTCACCTCGGAGACGTGTTTCCAACCAACTGCTGAAAGTCCTGATGTGTTCACATGTAATCCAGTCGTCGCACTGCTCCGGGTGTTTGGAGCGCAGACTGTTCTTGTGTTCATCGACATACGGGGTCACCAAGGTAGAGTTCTGTAGAACTGTGTAGTGTGCTTGAGACCAAGAATATCCGTCCCTGCATATTATTGAGTCTGGTCCAAGCGTGCCTTTTCCAGTCAGTCTCCCCTCATACCGCGATTTAGAGAGGCCTATCTTCTTAAGGCCAGGAATGAGGTCAACACAAAACCCAATGACATCCTCTGTTTGATGGCCCATGGAGATGCTTCCTTCTGGCCTAGCGCGGTTACAGACATATTTCTTTAGGACTCCCATGAACCTCTCAAAGGGGAACATACTGTGTAGAAATGCGGGCCCTAGAATGACAATCTCGTCGACTAGATGAACTAGGATGTGCGTGATGATATTGAAGAAGGATGGTGGGAACACCAGCTCGAAACTGACAAGACATTGCGCCATATCACTCCTTAGCCTTGGTACGATTGCTGGATCGATCACCTTCTGAGAGATTGCATTGAGGAATGCACATAGCTTCACAATGGCTAATCGGATGTTTTCCGGTAGAAGCCCCCTCAATGCAACCGGAAGCAGTTGTGTCATAATCACGTGGCAGTCATGAGACTTTAGGTTCCGGAACTTTTTCTCTGGCATATTTATTATCCCCTTTATATTCGACGAGAAGCCAGTCGGGACCTTCATACTGAGCAGGCATTCAAAGAATATTTCTTTCTCTTCTTTCATAAGAGCGTAGCTGGCAGGACCTTCATACTGCTTCGGAGGCATGCCGTCTTTTTCGTGCAAACATTTCAGGTCCTTCCGTGCCTCAGGTGTATCTTTTGTCTTCCCATACACGCCCAAGAAGCCTAGTAGGTTCACGCAAAGGTTCTTTTTCACGTGCATCACGTCGATTGAAGAGCGGACCTCTAGGTCTTTCCAGTAGGGTAGGTCCCAAAATATAGATTTCTTCTTCCACATGGGTGCGTGTCCCTCAGCGTCATTCGGAACAGCTAGTCCGCCGGGACCCTTTCCAAAATTACGTGTAAATCATTGACCATAGCAAGTACGTGATCACCGGTACGCATGGCGGGTGACGGTGTCCTGGACTAGGGGGTACTCACCACGTTGTCTCCCGATCAGTTGGATTGGGCCGAGGATCCCCATGGCCGTATACTCATGGGCCAGTCCGGACAGTTGCCGCATACAAGGAAGATTCCACAAGACTTGGCGATCAAGACAAGGACTCCTCCCCCACCGGCGTATTCGGATAGGACTCTTGTTATCCTAGGCCTCTGGTGCATTATATAAACCGAGGCCAGGCTAGTCGATAGAGATATACAACAATCATACCATAGGCTAGCTTCTAGGGTTTAGCCTCCTTGATCTCGTGGTAGATCTACTCTTGTACTACCCATATCATCAATATTAATCAAGCAGGAGTAGGGTATTACCTCCATCGAGAGGGCCCGAACCTGGGCAAAAACATCGTGTCCCTTGTCTCCTGTTACCATCCGCCTAGACGCACAGTTCGGGACCCCCTACCCGAGATCCGCCGGTTTTGACACCGACATTGGTGCTTTCATTGAGAGTTCCGCTGTGTGTTCGGCAAAAGGTCGATGGCTCGCTTGCAGATCAACTGCGACTTCGGCATCTTCGTCACCAGCTCAACTGGTCACCTTGGTTCGACCAAGGGCTGCGCCCTACCTCCGATCGTCATGTTCGGATGAGGGCCTTCATCAACATCAACTCCGATCTCTATCAAGATCATGGAGGAATCATCCAGGGAGCCCGGGGCTCAACGTCAACATTGCCTCGGGTGACCGTACTGTTTTTCTGGACAGCGGACTCGTGTCCGCCGCCACCGCTTTCTCAACTGTCGTTTTAACGATTGCTTTGGTGGAATTGTGCGGAATTAAGTCTACAACAACCCTGGAAAATTTCGTCGAGTTCCGATGGAGGAATCTCTGGCAATCTCCGATATACCGGAGCCGCATTGAATCTGGACGAGAATCCGGACGAGTTTAGGGCGTGGTGTCCAGCTTCTAGCTCGGACTTTCTTTGGAAGATCCAACCGTTGATCGGCTGCGGAATTCCTATATCTACGACCCCTCAAAATTTCAGCTCGATCCGACCGTCCAAACTCCAGGAACCTTCTGATTAGTGCATCACTTTTCGGATCTGTTTTCTGCGCGAAAACGAATCCGACCCGAGTTCGTCTTTTTTATGAACGGGATTTCGGACATCCTTTTTGAAGGTAGTTTTGTATGGGGTATTGTGTTTTGTTCCCGAACACATCCCACTAACTTTAAGATCTTTTGAAGATGATCTTCAACATCATGCTGGTGCCAAACCAGTCCGGCAATATTGCTCCACGGCTGCCGACCTGCGCTAGACACGTCGTCACTTTGTTGAGCCGAGCTCAACTTCTTCGGATCATCATCTCGGCAAGCCGAACAAAAGTCCGGCATCGCGAAGGATAAATCATCACCAACATCGCCACCCTACGGATTACATGGAGCGGGCATACCGGCGTCGCCGCACGGTCGCTTGATCAAGCCGGCATCGACCACGTCACGACCTGCATTGGCAGGGCCGCACTATTGCTTCTTCAAGCTGGTGTCCATCACGCCGACCTACTTCGACATCTCGGCTGGACCGGGGGCTTCATCTTCATCAACCTACTCCGGACACTTGGCGTCGATGGCGACCAGGTCCGTCTGGTTAGCTGGACCGAGGGCTTTGCCTCGGCGAAGCTAACCTTTGCCAAAGATTGCCATCTTTGTCGTTTTATCGCCCATCAGGCAATGGGTGCGCAGATCGAGTCCCAATTTTGGGAATCACCTTCCTTTGGATTGCTACAACAAATAAACCAGGTGCTATTAATCCTAGTATTTTTTTTGCTTGTTTGGGTTAATTTTTCCGAATGAATTATTACTCTGATTTGTCCATCATATGTACACAGGTCTATCAAATGGTGGCCGCATTATCGACGGTCGCATGACGGTTCGGTCAGTTTCCGTACATAGTCCGGCGAACGCCGCATCCGGAACTCCAACCGACCTATGAATTCAGGCCTTGCCATGCCTTTACCGCATCTCGCCGCCGCCCTGCATCGACATTGACTTCGGCGCCAGGCCATATTCTTTTATTACTCGCTTTGCATAAATTATTTATTATGCAACGATTTTTTTATTACTATTATCTCTGGTTTGCACTATTTTTTGTGCACAGGAAAATGATCCAGCCGGACTATATCCTTTGACGTCACCTCAGCTGGACGGGGGGCTTCGTCAACACTTCATTACCCCATGCCAGGGACTTCGGCATCACTCTGCCGTCCTGCATTGACCATGCTATGTCACCACTTCGAAGTGTCGAGCTCTTTGCTCCGCCACCTCGGGACCGGCTTGGGGGATGTAACCTTGTCCCGCATCAAGCTCGGACCGCGTCGTCAATACCGAACACATTAACCAGCTAAGTTGCCTTCATGCTCAAAGTTTTAAATTTCTAACTTGTGTTCGGTTCGACCAAACATTATACTTTTTTGGAAAAAAATTGCTTGTAAAAATTTTCCTTGTCCAAACTTTGTTTGCACATACTTGACGCGCTACCCGCGCTCATTATACCTGGGGGCTTCTTTAACAGAAGCTTATTAATACGGGCTTTATGCCCAACACATGTGTCACACTTCCGCATGTACCTTTTATTCACCATTATATGCATCGATATGACTTAAGTTTTGGCCAAGCTGGGTTGCACGGCTCTGTGCTTACCCCTACGTTCCCGATTGTTCGGCTAGGTGGTAAAGGGAGCACCTCTGCGATTATTCTTTGCGGGGTCAACGGATATGTACCTCAGACCGGGTGAAGCCGAAGCTAAGCGTTCTTAAGGGAATACTCGGTCGGTGAACTAAAAGATGATTTCTTACCTATTTATTTACCTGCCCCCAGATGTTTTTCTGCTCTTTTCACAGTCCGGACATGCACTTTAGGGCATGCCTCCCAGGGAAAGGAACCCCTAACGGAACTATTCTCCCTGGAAGATGTTTCTTACTAACCATGTAATAGAACATAACTAGTTGGACACTTGTCTGATAAAGCACTAATGACCCCTACGCCTGGTCTCCACGCATGCCCCGGTTTTTATGACCGCGAGGGTATTCGGACACACTCCGAACTATTGGGTCCAGAGTTTAAAGCGAAAAGGTCCGCTACGACAAACGATCTACAATCCGGCTAGAAGGCATTTTATGTCACCTTACATTATATAGTCAACTTTTACCCAAGTCACTTGGGGGCTCCTATGTTTATTTGAGCCATGTTATACTAAGTGTTTTTCTTCTTAGTCGTTGCAAAGTGTTTATTATTTATCACTCCTTTTCTCGACATGAGTGTGCGGTCACTAGCCGGGGAGCCGTAGGCTGACCCGCTTGAAGTCTTGAGATAGGATGTGTCATGTTAAAGCACGACAGAAGCACTTTTTTTTCTAAAGTCCAGTTTTCGGATTGGCAGCAAACACTTGATCTTGTTCGGACGTCATGTTTTTACTGACGCTTTTTTTGGTTTTCCAAGCTTTTGGCACTTTTAACTATTTGTGTGTTTTCAGCACAAGTCTCGCAGTACAACGCCGGACACCTTTAGAGATTCGGCAAAAAACATTCTCGGATATTGCTATATATGCATCAGTTTCGAATTGTGTGTTCGGTTAATAGTTGGGTTGCCCGGCTCCCGCGCTTGCCTCCTACGTTCTGCTTTGTTCGGCTAGGTGTGCAAAGGGAGAACCACTGCGATTGTGCTTCCAGCTCGCATGGTCAAGCACCTCAGTGGAGAAAGCCGAAAACTGATTGTCACAATAGGTGAAAACTGGTTAGCGATCCGATGACTATATTAAATGACGGACCATTCATAAATTTTGCCGAAGTGTTTCCGGCTTGACCTCGACTGTCGCCGAACACTACCGGGGGCTAGTAACTGGCCTCCCAAACTAAATCCTCAATATTTTGCTCTTACATTGGAGATGAGGTTTCATGATCATGCTTAGCATGACAACCCAAAGAAAGGAACCGATAGCGGGACTATTTTCTTTGGAAGACATTTCTTCTGTTAAACAGTAATATAACATATCTCTCTGTGTACCTTCACTACGGGAAACAGGTAATTTGCCATCTGGGGGCGTCTTTGCCGTCAGCTTTTCGTCGGGCAGACGGCAAAGAAACGATTTGCCGTCATCAACAGACGGCAAAGAAAAACTAACGGCAAAATATACTTTGCCATCAACAAAAAGAAAACATAGACGGCAAAAACATACTTTGCCGTCTGCAACAAAAAAAACAGATGACAAAGATCTTTGCCGTCTACATTTTCTATTACAAGCGGCAAAGTATGCTCTTTGCCGTCTATAATAAAAAATGCAGACGACAATTTCTTTTGCCGTCTGTATTTTTTATTACAGACGGCAAAGTATGATCTTTGCCGTCTGCAATAAAAAACGCAGACGGCAAAGAGAAAACACAGCCCACGGATCGATCCCACGGATCGATGACGTGGCAGCAGATCCACCGCGATGCACAGCCCACCCCATTATCTCTCTCTACCTGTTGCTGGGCCCACCCGACCACCCGCAGCCCATCCCTCCCTTATCCACCCAACACTCCCTCGATCCTCTCTCTGCTCGTGATCCCCTCTCTCTCTCTTATATCTCTCTGCTCCCGATCTGATCCAGAGCTCACCGGTGCCCTTGCCCCGACCTCGCCGGCCACCACGTCATGGGATCCTCCCATGGCGCCCCGTTCCCGAGCTCCTCTCCTCTGGGCCCGCGCCCTGGATGGCTGGCTTGCTGCTCGGCCGGAGCTCCCTGGAGGAAGCCGGCGACCAGGCCGGCCGCACGTCGCCGGCCCCGGTCCCGTCCCCGTCGCCTCGGCAACTAGGCCAGCCGCACCTCACCGGCCCCGTCTCCTCGCGCCCCTCGCCGGCCCCGTCTCCTCGCGCCCCTTGCCGGCCCCGTCTCCTTGCGCGCCTCGCCACCCCGACCCCATCGCTGCCGCCGGCCCCGGCCCTGACCACATCGCCCTCGCCCCGCCCGGCCTCGACAAGATCGCCCCGCCCCACCGGCCCCGACACCACCCCCGCCGTCTTGCGCGCTGCGCTGCACCGGCCACCGCTAGCCGTGCCGGCCATGGGGTCACTTCCAGTTTTAGTAGTGCTCCATTGTTCCTCATAGATGATTGTCATATTTCCTGTATGTATGATCTAGTACGTGGTGATTTGAGTATGAGATTCTGTTGTTCCATTCGTGCTCGGAACGGCAAGGATTTTGTGCTCCGAACAGCAAAGGATTTTCTCTTTTATTCATAGAAGATTGTCAGACTACTAGAACATGGCACAAGTGAACTATTATCAGACTATAAAAAATGCAAGTGATGATTTTGCCAACGCTTTCGAACATCTCTGGCCACTGCAATTGGACTGTTAGTCTGTTTTTTAATAAAAAAATACTTTGCCGTCTGGGATGTTTCTGGCTTACGGCAAAGCAGGAGTCAGGCTGACGGCAAAGCACTTGACGCCGTCCGTTCCGTCTGTTGCCATAATTTTGCTGTCTGGTTTACCTGCTGACGGTAAACAGTATAGACTGACGGCAAAGTCTTTGCCGTCATCCCAAAAAATTGGCAGACGGCAAAGTATTCTTTGCCGATTAATCTTTGCCGTCTGACTTTGTCGTCTACTTCCTGACGGCAAATTCTTTGCCGTCTGGATTTACGTCTTTGCCGTCTGTGATCAACAGACGGCAAATTAATTGTTTCCTGTAGTGCTTTGTTTATAAAACCGTATGGCCAGATTGCCTTGTTTGTCGTAAAGGCTTTATAAAGTAGGACAAACACTCCTCGGCTACTGGCCGAGGAGGTTGAAGCCGATGGTCGGTCAACAAAGTTTTGTACAATGCGGATCCGAGCATTAATGACATAAAGTACTTGGATACATTGATTCATTACACATAATTTGTGATTTTACTATGGATATCGATCCTTAATTCGGCCACCCGTGCCCGCATTATGGCTCGGGGGCTACTGGGCTTCGGGCTTATTATTTACAAATATTAAAGGGGCACATCAATCCCCTGATCTGGTGTTGCCACCCGACCATTGTCTCGGGGGCTACTGCATTGCCTGTTCTATGCAGAAAATTTTAAGTGCAATATGTTTCGAGGAGTTTTGATCCTCGGGTTGGTCGGCCGCACCCAACCCGAGTCTCGAGGACTGAGCACGCCCGCTTTTTGTGTCCCAAGTATTCTGCGAGCTAGGACTTGATCCTCGGGCCGATTCTGCAAATCAACCCGAGTCTCGGCTGACTCTTGGGATCAGCGGTCTTACGTCATCCTTCAGGTGAATCTCGGGTTTTAGACCGATACCCACCTTGAGGGCTACTGGCTATGTATCTCGGCGGAGAATAAATTGCACCAATCAGAAATATTGACAAAAATCGGCCCACATTCGGGGTGGTGCACCACCTCGGAAGCAGTCCGGCATAAAGCTCGGACGCTAGTGGCTGGCTCCATAGAGGGCATTTCTGACATTAAGCTCGGCTAAACTCCTTAAACTTCTTTGAACCAAGGTGATTTACGACACCTCGGATACATAGTCCGGCGTTGGAGCTCGGATACAGTCCGGCGTTGGAGCTCGAATACATAGTCCGGCGTTGGAGCTCGGATACATTCCGGCGTTAGAGCTGGGAAGCGGTCCGGCGTTGGTGCTCGGCTGCAAAAAGATACCTCGAATGCAGTCCGGCGTTGGAGCTCGAACGCAAGAGGTAGCTGCCGCCCGGGAACAACTTCAAACCCGAGGCGTGGCATAAAAATAACAAGGCATTGATAAAGGCCGTAAACTTAAAGGGGCTCCTCGGATACCCGACGTGTAAACTCGTCGAATGCCTTTCGGCGATCCTCAAGATCGAAGATGAGAAGATTTGTTGAACCAGTTTTCAAGACCGACGATCAAGATGAAGAACAGTTCGAAGAATCGAGGAGCGTCCCCAACTTGAAGACCGGTTCAGGGGCTCTTGAAGGTGTCCTGGACTAGGGGTACTCACCACGTCGTCTCCCGATCGGTTGGATTGGGCCGAGGATCCCCATGGCCGTGTACTCATGGGCCAGTCCGGACGGTTGCCGCATACAAGGAAGATTCCACAAGACTTGGCGATCAAGACAAGGACTCCTCCCCACCGGCATATTCGGATAGGACTCTTGTTATCCTAGGCCTACGGTGCATTATATAAACCGAGGCCAAAGCTAGTCGATAGAGATATACAACAATCATACCATAGGCTAGCTTCTAGGGTTTAGCCTCCTTGATCTCGTGGTAGATCTACTCTTGTACTACCCATACCATCAGTATTAATCAAGCAGGAGTAGGGTATTACCTCCATCGAGAGGGCCCGAACCTGGGCAAAAACATCGTGTCCCTTGTCTCCTGTTACCATCCGCCTAGACGCACAGTTCGGGACCCCCTACCCGAGATCCGCCAGTTTTGACACCGACAGCGGGCTTCTTCCGGTGATCTTCCTTGCCTTTGAAATGCTTGCCATTCTTTCGACATTGATGGTTGGTCGGAAGAAATCGACGATGGCCCAGGTACACATTCTTCCTGCATTTGTCCAGGTATATACTTTCAGTGTCATCAACAGTGCGTGCATGCGTGGTATCCCTTGTTTGTCTGTCCTGAAAGGTTACTGAGAGCAGGCCAATCGTTGATGGTCACGAACATCAACACCTTTAGGTTAAATTCCTCATGTTTGTGCTCATCCCACGTACGTACACCGTTTCTATTCCACAGCTGTAAAAGTTCTTCAACTAATGGCCTTAGGTACACATCAATGTCGTTGCCGGGTTGCTTAGGGCCTTGTATGAGAACTGGCATCATAATGAACTTTCGCTTCATGCACATCCAAGGAGGAAGGTTATACATACATAGAGTCACGGGCCAGGTGCTGTGATTGCTGCTCTGCTCCCCGGAAGGATTAATGTCATCCGCGCTTAAAGCAAACCATACGTTCCTTGGGTCACTTGCAAACTCAGCCCAGTACTTTCTCTCGACTTTTCTCCACTGCGACCCGTCAACGGGTGCTCTCAACTTCCCATCTTTCTTACGGTCCTCACTGTGCCATCGCATCAACTTGGCATGCTCTCCGTTTCTGAACAGACGTTTCAACCGTGGTATTATAGGAGCATACCACATCACCTTCGCAGGAACCCTCTTCCTGGGGGGCTCGCCGTCAACATCACCAGGGTCATCTCGTCTAATCTTATACCGCAATGCACCGCATACTGGGCATGCGTTCAGATCCTTGTACGCACCATGATAGAGGATGCAGTCATTAGGGCTTGCATGTATCTTCTGCACCTCCAATCCTAGAGAGCATACGACCTTCTTTGCTGCGTATGTATTGTCGGGCAATTCGTTATCCTTCGAAAGCTTCTTCTTCAATATTTTCAGTAGCTTCTCAAATCCTTTGTCAGGCACAGCATTCTCTGCCTTCCATCGCAGCAATTCCAAAGACGGTACCGAGCTTTGTGTTGCCATCTTTGCAATTGGGGTACAACCCTTTTTTGTGATCCTCTAACATGCGATCGAACTTCAGCTTTTCCTTTTGACTTTCGCATTGAGTCCTTGCATCTACAATGACCCGGCGGAGATCATCATCATCGGGCACATCGTCTGGTTCCTCTTGATCTTCAGCAGCTTCCCCCGTTGCAGCATCATTGGGCACATCGTCTGGTTCCTCTTGATCTTCAGCAGCTTCCCCTGTTGCAGCATCATCGTATTCAGGGGGCACATAGTTGTCATCGTCCTCTTTTTCTTCGCCGTCTTCCATCATAACCCTTATTTCTCCGTGCCTCATCCAAACATTATAGTGTGGCATGAAACCTTGTAAAGCAGGTGGGTGTGAAGGATTTTCCGGTCAAAGTAAGACTTCGTATTCCCACATATATGGCATGGACAACACATAAAACCATTCTTCTTGTTTGCCTCAGCCACTTCGAGAAAATCATGCATGCCCTTAATGTACTCGGGGTTGTGTCTGTCACCGTACATCCATCGCAGGTTCATCTGCGTGCATTATATATAATTAAGTGTGTCAAAAACCATTACAGAACATCATGAATAGATAATTAAGTGACCAAATTAATAGAAGTTCATCATCACATTAAAACCAAAGTACATACATAGTTCCCATCTAACAACATATAGCTCTCCAGAGCATCTAATTAATTAAACCATACATTGAAACTATGTAAAACTTTTCAATGCGAAAACAAATGCGATCATAATCGCAACCAAGGTAACAATTGATCCAACGGCATAATGATACCAAGCCTAGGTATGAATGGCATATTTTCTAATCTTTCTAATCTTCAAGCGCATTGTATCCATCTTGATCTTGTGATCATCGACGACATCCGCAACATGCAACTCCAATATCATCTTCTCCTCCTCAATTTTTTTATTTTTTCCTTCAAGAAATTGTTTTCTTCTTCAACTAAATTTAACCTCTCGACAATAGGGTCGGTTGGAATTTCCGGTTCACATACCTCCTAGATAAATATAATCTATGTCATGTTGGTCGGCATAATTTTCATAAACAATAAATGAACCAATAGTTATAAAGATAATATATACAACATCCGAATCATAGATGTGATTTAGGGCCGACGGGACGGATACCAAAACCATCGCACTATATAAGATGCAATAATAAAAGTAAGAAAATAATACAAGTATCTATCTAAACATACAAGTAAGAATATTTTTCCTTTCGGAAAGAAGATAAGAACAAGAGGCTCACCACGGTGGTGCCGGGCGATGAGATCGGCGCTGGTGATCGTGGCCGGTGAAAGACGGGACGAGGCGTGACGGACCGCTAAACCTAGACAAATATTGAGGAAAATGGAGCTTGGAAGACGAGCTTGGATAGGAGAAAGCTTAAGTAGTGTGGCTCGGGCATTCCATCGAACACCTTGTGTGCATAGGAAGTGAGCTAGAGCACCACCAAGCCCTCTCCCCTCGGCGGGGGAAAAAGCAAGCGGTGTGCTCTGCTCTTACGTGAGGGGGTATATATAGGCACCTCATTGGTCCCGGTTGGTGGCATGAACCGGGACTAAAGGGCAGCCTTTGGTCCCGTTTCAAGCCACCAACAGGGACCAATGGTGGTGGGCCAGGAGCGAGGCCCATTTGTCCCGGTTCGTCCCACCAACCGGGACCAAAAGGGCCAGACGAACCGGGACCAATGCCCCCCCCCCCCGAGGGCCGGCAGGCCCCTAGGCTCACGAACCGGGACCAATGCCCCCATGCGTCCCGGTTCTGGACTGAGCCGGGACTAATGGGCCGACCCGGCCTGAACCAAAGCCCCCTTTTCTACTAGTGATCCTTTCTGGTTTTTGACGAAGAACCCTCGGACGATGCAGCCTTCTTCTTCTCCTCTGGCGGCCTGAGACCCTTGCCGAACGGTAGATCACCATGCTCATCCCGTGTTCCGGGCGTCAGACAGAAAAGGTCCAAGTGACCCAGCCGTCCACATGAGAAACAAAAGTGGGGTATATTCTCGTATTGAATGTCATAAGGATCAGTACTACCCCTCCTTGCAGAATCAATGAGAATCCACCTCCTCAACGGCTTGGCCACATTCAAAGTAACTCGAGCGCGTAAATATCCTCCGTTGTGGTCTAGGTGGATTAGTGTTGCGTTCTTATCAATCTGTTTTGCAATCGCTTTACCCCACCGCTCGTCCCCGAGGTTGGACGGGAGGTTCACAACTCAGGCCCAAACTTGCAGTTTATCGAACCTAAGTTCAGATGGTTGCATGCACTCGTCAAATTCCGATAGGATCACCGCATGCTTACTGATATGCCATGGGCTTCCTTCCCACACACGGTCTCTATCCCTTTCCGTTGCAAATTCAGCCACGAAAGTATTAACTCCTACTATGCGGAAAGACGGTCCTTTAGGGTTACCCCATGCCGGACGTAAGGCGTTGGAGATCGTCTGGATATGTAATATGTTTCGATGGAACACCCTACCTGCAATCATCCACTTCTCTGGTGCGCCCTCAACTCTGTCATCAAGAACCAGCGGTGTCGCCTCTTCCTCCGTGATGTCTAGCTTTCCCAGTTGTTCCTCGAGCTAAGCCCTAGGTGACGGGGGCGAGAGGTCACCCCCGCCCGTGCTGCCGCCGCTGCCTGAGGGATTCATCGCAGGCCAGCGATCTCAGTCGCGCCCCGCCGAACGGATCGACATGCGCCGCCAAGGTCCGCTAACCCTAATCGCTTCCGCCGTCGCAGGAGCGCCAGGGTTACGGAAAAAACCCTAGAAGAGAGTTATTCGATCGGATCTGTTTCGTTCCCTGGAAGTCAGTCAGGGCGCGTCAATGGTTGCATGTTAGTCGTTTGTCACGAGCCGTAGCGAGACATCAGCCAGCCATTTGGATCGAGCAGCACCTGCATCCGTGCATGGAGCTGAGTGCTCAGCTTCTGACGCCAACACTGACTCTATTTAGATCCATGGGTTAGAGTTAGTTTGAACTAGTTTGGGCTCAAATAGCCCTAAAATATTCAAACATAAGGGCTAGTTTGAGCTAGTTGCATCTAATCCATCCAAAAAAACTATCACATCCAAGTGGTGCTAATTGGAGCTAGTTCTTCTAAGGCATTTATTGTCAATCTAACCATGTCATCCAAACAACTCTTTGACTGGAGTTAGTTCAGGGTTAGTCATGAGGTAGAAACTAACTCTAACCTCGAGATAAGTTAGAGTATCCAAACAGGGTCTGTTGGCTAGAGTTAGTTCAGGGTTAGTCATGAGGTAGAAACTAACTCTAACTAACTCTAACCTCTAGATAAGTTAGAGTATTCAAACAGGGCCACTGTCAAGGCCCAAGCTTACCACCAATGGCGACGAGCTCCCCGAAGCTGTCGTCCTCGAGGATGCGGGTGCCGCCATGGCCGGCTTTGTGGGCCTCCTCCGTCAGCTCGGCTTTGAAATTGCGTACATTTTTGGAACCCATGAACAAGTTTTTTGCAGACCCTAAAAAAATGAACAAGTTTCTTGCATAGGCGATCATTTTTTGAAATTCATGAACAAAATTTGTAATTCAAAAAGATTTTTTGTTTTGCACGTACATTTTTCCGAATTCATGAATATTTTTCTTAATTTTTTGAACAATTTTCAAAAAATTGCGAACAAATTTTGTCATTTCCTGAAATTTTTTATAATTTTGAATATTTTTCTAAATATCCATGAATTTGTTTTGAAATTTGTGAAGTTTTTTTAATACACAAACATCTGCTTTGAAATCATCAACCTTTTTTGAATCAGCGATTTTTTCAATGCTCGAACATTTTTTCATGAACATTTTTCTTCAATGTGATTTTTTAAATCATGAATATTTTTTAAACCACTGATGTTTTATGTTTTCTGGAATATTTTTTCTTCTGAAATTCAATTTTAGAATTTGAATTTTTTTAAATAATTCCAAATTATTTTAAAGAAAAGTAAAGCAAAAATAAAAAAAAGCTAAAAGAAAATGGCAAAAAGCGAGAGAAATCATCTGGGGCGTCCAACCCTGCTCATGGGCTGGGCCATTAGGGCACTGGCATGTTCGCCACGCGACCCTTAAACAAACCTTAAAAAAATGGCAGTGAGTCATGCGTCATATAGGACGTCCCAACCTTCAGGCTCTGATTTATATAGAAACTAGTTGCATGCTCGTGTGTTGCCATGAAGTAAAAAAGAATGATTGTAGAAAAACGCATTGACAAGGGAAAATCATGTTACCGCCCTTCCCTATTTACTAATCAATGAAACCCGTATATAAGTATTAACAAAACGCCTTGGGCTATCATGATTGATCCTTTTGTTGAATCCTGTAAGCTACCTTCCCATTGCCTTTGACAAGGGTTGGCATCTAGTACAATGAAGAGAATAATACTCTTTGAGATGAAGAGTCGTCCTTTGAAAGGATAAAATAATGTTACTCTCTGTCCCAATTTACACTGCACACTTGTTTGTCATGATTAAAATGTAACCAGCAATTTTACCAACAATATATTAATTATGTGACATAGCTGTTAAAACCTACTTCCTTCATTCGGAATTAGTTGACGCTCAAACAGATGTATCTAGATAGATATATTCATGAGAGAACACTTAGTTTCACATACCATTGTAGATGGCAAGATTCTTATATAGTTTAAAAACTCCCGAAAAAAATCTTGCGAGAAAACAAACAAGTTAAAATGTCCTTTTATAGTTCAATTCACATCTGTCAATGCGAGAACATATGTGCAAATACTTAATGTTCTTTCACGGGTTAGAGATCCATACGGTTGATTGGACCCCTTGTTTTTTAGTTGGAGCCCTTGCTTTTAGCAGCCAAGCCTCGTGGCTGAGACTGCTCGGGGTAAAAACATAACAATTTCTAGATAAATATGATAATTAAGTGTTTGTTACTGAGTCATATAGCTTACTATGCCTTTTTTGCGAGGGTAAAAGAGATTTTATTCCAAGTTCACAGGGATACAATCAAGAGGCAAAAGATCCTCCACACAAGGTGGACCTCTATCTAGCCATACATCAGTAGTGTACTCCGTATGACTACAAAGCCAGTCGATCTGCTACCCTGTTTTGTTCACGCTTAATTTTTGAAGGAATAAACTCTCTTACACCCAGAAGGTGCTGAATCTCAGCCACCAAGTGTCCATAAGCTGAATACCGAAGATTGTTCCCTTTCATTGACGACAATGCTTCCGATGAGTCGGTTTGAACAATGACAGGCCCTTCACTATGATGAATAGCCAAGGCCATTCCTTGCATTAGAGCATGTAATTCGGCTTCCAAGGCGTCATTGCAGTTAAATATGCATCGATACGCTGCAAAAATAATAGTGCCATCGTGCCTTCGTAGAACCATCCCTGCTGCCGCCGAGCAATCTGCCTCGGAATAGGCGCCAACCAGAGACAGAGTGATCTGTCTAGGTGGTGGCCTCGGCCAGGGCGACGCCGGAACCGCCTCCCTCGAAGCAACCAGGCTGACATTCATCGTCGTCATCTTGCCTTTCAATATTTCTTCCGTGGTGTATCTTCTTGCTAACTGAAGTGATGTCATATAGCTCTGAAAATAATCTGTTGTCGTGATCGTCGAGGGGATCGCCTTAGCATGAGTAAGATTAGATCGCTGCGACCAGATTCTCCATAATATCATTATTGTATAGTCCCTCATTGTATCGTCACAATTGATCAGAATATTTAGGAGCCAATCCTTGCATGTATCCTTCAGTAACTGATTATCCGGCAAGACCCAAACCTGGCGCATCTGCGTCCATAGTGCTTGTGCATGATCACATGTGATAAGTGCGTGAAAGCTTTTTTTTTTCTTCTCAGAACCACAAAGCAGGCATGTGTCTCGCGTAGAGATGTCTCTGTATTTCTTGCATGCGTTCGTTGCCACCGCCCCGGACACCACCTTCCATGCCAATATCCGCATCTTCAGAGGTAAGTTTGCCTTCCAAACCGTTGTCCATATCGATCGGTGTTCGTCCGGTGCTTACTATGCCTTTTTGGATGTGTGATAAAATAATAAGTGGTTTCTTATTTGAGATGATAAAGTCATTTAATAAGAGTTTTCGCGATTGTAAATGATGGCCATTATTACCATCTAGGTTGTTGCATAGCTTCCACCTAAATTGTTGTCCTCAAGAAATTGTTACGAACAATATATCTCAAGACAGATAGTAATGCAAGCACCAACACAATGGGACAACTATGGATATGAGCAAATGACTTCTGTTAACTATTCAATAATCCCTCCGCCTCTATACAAGGCATATTTGTTTTTTGACAAAACTTCATAATGTAAGGTGTATTTCTTCTAATTTCTCATAATCCCCTTTTTAGCCACCCGGAAAAAAAGGAAAGTATCTCTTTACTAATTTTGTGTATTATCTCTCCTTGTAGTAAAAAAAAGAAAGTATCTCTCTCTCTTGATGGCATGTATCTCTAAGTTTTCTGAACTGATTGATTTACTTGCCACTAACCAATAAATTTTGCCAAGGGTAATTTAGTCCTAACTAATCTATAATTATGTGTTTTTGTCACCGCACTGAAAATAATACACCTGGCATAAAGGAACGGAGGGAGTAATTGCAAATGATATTATATATAATTCACAAATTGCAGTCACCAACAGTTGTTATTCTGAAAATTAAGTCGACTGCATTTATTTCTCTATAGGAAAGACATTTAAACATATAAGTACAAATGAAAATGCCATTGAAGACTGCCATCACCTCACAAGCTATATGGATTTGAATCATCCACCAGGTCAAAAAAATTGCAATCGACAAATACAAAAATACACAGAACAACCTACTGTATAACAGTACATCAATAATACTGGAACTGGAACACTTTAACACAAAGCCACACAGATCAGTAGTGCATTCACGTCACTCACAAAATTGCATACATACTTAAAGCATGATAAAAAAATAAATGTTAGAAGCAGAGCCGTTACATCAGAAGAACATGACCAAGTGCCATGTGTCTAATTAAGTCTAACACTTAAAATAATTATAGTATGAATGTATAAGAAATCCAATCCATATTACAATGCATCATGTCATGTATACATAGGCAAGGAAGTGAAACAGAAGTCAATACTTGTCAGAAACAGAGAAGACGACGAATGGTGATGGTAGAGACATAGAGGTCACTGGTGCATGAGGGTATATGCGACGACAAGGTGTGTGAGAGGAATACCATCATATTAACTTAACTTGCATATCTCTCATCCACTTTTGTGAATGACAGCAAGGGCACCAAGAACTAAAAGCATGCATTCCTGACGTCTCCCTTCTGGTAGCTGCCACCGATGTTCACCTTGCTCCAGTAAATCCTTCCATGAATCACATTTACTTCAGCTCGTCCTCAGTCTATGTACTACCAGATCAATGTCGATTAGGTAATAAATGTCCACGAACGAGATGAGGACTGAACTGTAGCAACCGGTACGACGGGAGGGCCAGAGCTGGATGACCAGCAGTCCAGGACGAGGTGATCTTGGCGGCGACCTCGCTCGTGTCTCGAATCTTTAAGAGAACGAATGGGTTGGATAACGAGAGCATGTGTGCTCCAGCTCAGAATAGCACTTTCACTATCTTAGCTTGGTCGCACAGTAACTAGTGGATGAATTTTTTACTCGATCTGTTTAATTGAATGGTTCATCATGTGATGAGCGATGCATTGGACATTGGCCAATGCATTATCATAGTTATTCTCCTTCATTAATTCAGTCATACTGCTAGATCGAAAGGAATTCATCTTCCTGTGTGGGAACTGCTGTAGTAGAGGAAGGAGAGACAAGTATTTCAATATCCTGCCACTAGCAACTGGCCTCATCCAGCCTCAAATAATAGTCTTAATAAGTAGGGCAGAACTTACATGTCAAACTACTAGAAGTTAGCTACTGTTTTAAAAAAATTCACCAAACAACACTACAAAAGGACTATCCTCCACCTCTTAAAACTTCACCAACAGATTTAGATGCACAACACGGACCAAACCCACGGTCTAGATGAAAATCCAAAATGCCAGTAAGCGATCGGGCAATGTTTCTTCACGGAATAGAATCGCAATGTGCTCAGCAAAAAGCGTGTCACCTTCAACTCCAAAGCAAACAAGTTCTGATCATGACAAAAAAACATAATGAATTGATAGGCTATAAGCATGTGAAAGTTGACTGTAGTGGACATTCTACTGACAATCAATGAGATAGATAGATAGATAGATAGATAGATAGATAGATAGATACGACAAATATTATTGTTTTTCTTTAATTTAGCAACTAGAGCATTATTTCATCTGCTCATGGTCACTAAATCCATTATAATTAAACTACTACAAGTTTAGGTCAGAAAATATTGATTGGCACTGAGAAAGTGGTCAGAAAGGGGTGTGGTCAGGGACAATTTCTCTCCTCAGTTTCTGAGCACTTTATCAGGAGGTGTCGATTTTGATTGGCACTGCCTTCCCCCAAGAGGAAGATCAGGGGGGGTCCTACTTGGGGTTAGATGTGAGGCGTTGGAAGTCCGAAGTGTGGTTATGGGTGATTTCGCCATCAAATTTAGGGTTAGATCCAGGGTCGATGGCTTTAATTGGGCACTGGTAGTGGTATATGGGGTCGCGCAGCCGGAACTCAAACCAGACTTTCTGGCGGATCTCGTCCGTATTTGCGGGTCTGAGCAGCTTCGAATCTTGGTTGGGGGCGATTTTAACATTATTAGAAGGAGAGAAGAAAAGAACAATGATAATTTTGACGCGAGGTGGTCGTTCATGTTTAATGCCATTATTGAAAGCTTGGATCTCAGAGAGATAGAGCTTTCGGGTAGAAAATTCACTTGGGCTAATACCTTGCAAAACCCGACGTATGAGAAGCTAGATCGAGTCCTAGCGAGCGTCGACTGGGAACAAAAATCCCCTCCCCCCCGGTAACAGTCCAAGCGTTATCTCGCGGTATCTCTGACCACACCCCTTTGCTAGTTAACTCTGGTGAGGCAACGCATGTGGGTAATAAAAATACCTTTTCTTTCGAACTAGCGTGGTTTGAAATAGAAGGTTTCCTGGATCTGATAGCCAGGGAATGGGCGATAGATGCAGGGGGGAGGTCTTCTATTAAGAGATGGCAGAATAAGATTAGGAACTTGAGGAGTTTCTTGCGAGGGTGGGCTAAGCATCATAGTGGGATCTATAAGGTTGAAAAGGAAAGCCTCCTTACGCTTATTCAGTCCCTAGATTTAAAAGCCGAGTCCACAATTTTACAAACCTCGGAGCTTCATGCTAAAGTAGACACGAAGATGAGATTGAAAGAACTTCTACGAGAAGAGGAGTTGAAGTGGGCATTGCGAGCTAAGGTTCGCAAAGTTGTCCAAGGGGACACTAACACTCAATTCTTTCATATGATCGCCAATGGCAAGCATAGAAAGAAAAGAATCTTTCAGCTTGAGCAAGACGAGGGGACGATCTTAGGTCAGGAGAACCTAAAATTATACATAACCAATTACTACAAGCAGTGCGGACGGCAATCGGGGGTGGACCCGTGCGGCGCCGCATGGGGGAAGCATAACGCGAGCGGCGGCGGCCACGGCACGCAGTGCGCGACCATGAGGAGCAGGGGGTTGGGCGGAGTGCCGACGTGGAGCTCCAGCGGTAGCAGCAGCAGGGGAGAAGCGGGAGGAGCAACACAGGTGGGTGGCGAGCGCGCGTCCGTGCGCGGTGGCGCACCGCAGGAGGCGCGGACGGCGCGGGGACAGGGGAAGGAGGAGGGCGGAGGCCGTGGCCTCACCGGGATTTGTAGGGACGGGGCAGCGGGGCTCGTGGAGGGGGTCGGGGACGACAGCGACGCAGGGGGTCTGGCGAGGTGGCATCGGCGACGGGGACGGGGAGCGCCGGTGACGGAGAGGACCGCGGTGACGGTGTCCGGCGATGGTTCGCAGGGGGATCGAGCGGCTCCGGGCTCGGGCGATCCGGCGGGGAAGAAGACGAGGAGGTGCTCTGGCGACGGGGTGGCTCCGTGGCCGGCAGTTGGACGAGGCGGCGATCGTGGAGTCCCGGCGTGTGACGAGCGGCTGGGCGTCTGGTTCGTTTCCCGATCCCGATCTGGATCGAGGAGGAGGAGAACGTGGGGGGAGGCGACGGGGTTAGGGTTTGACCGGGAGTGGGTTATGGGGAGTGGGTGGGCTGGCCTGGTGGTCCGATTGGGCTGCCGGCTGGGGATGGGCCGACGCCTATGGGGAACTGGGGTTTTTTCTTTCTTTTGTTCTGTTTTATTTATCTCTCTTTTGTGTTTCCTTTTAGCTAGCAAATAGTATTACAAAAAATATAACCCCTACTCCTAAATTAGCATAATAACATATGCCACTACCTCAACAAGCTTGGTGACCAACTGAACTAGTTTAATAATTGTTAGTATTTAAAAGCATTTAAATAATTTAGTTTCTTTGCTTTATCTACTATTGTGCATCTAAATATTTTATTTAGATATGGGTCCTTCACCATAATTGCCTATGATTTATTTTACACCTCCCGAACATTTTAGTTTTAACATTTGAAAACCTTTATCGTTAGCCTGATTTTGAATTTTGAATTTGAACCGGTTTCAATCTAACGTGAGTCTACCAACAGTAATGTTGAGATGGCGTGGCAACATTAGCGGGGTTCACTGTAGCTTAAATATCCGGGCGTCACAATTCTCCTCCACTACAAGAAATCTCGTCCCGAGATTTAAGAGGGGGAGTATGGGGGAAGGGATTTGGTTACGAAATTCTAACGAGTCTTCTCGGTCTTGGTTGCTCTTCTCAAAGAGGTCGAACCATACCGTTGATGTCTTCATACCTTGGCTTCAGGTCATCATGATGAAGTCGTGATCCTTTCTTCGGAGTTTTCATTATACATATGAAGGACAAGGGGCAACTTCGGAAAAATGGACCTCTGAAAGGTTAACTATTTGGTTGATAACATCAGGGATGGTGGCGGGAAGTAACTCCCGAATGAAAACTTAAGACAATATCGAGAGCAAAGTAAGTAGGTACCATGAGAAGTTTCGAGCGGGTAGGCAATCGTTCGATTCCTGCTACAGGGCGTGAAAGGGGTTCAAAGCAACAGGGATAAGCATTGTGTCTGATACCAGAATTGATGATCTCTCAGAAGGTGGCTCGTGAACTAAATACGAGGCCACGCGCGAGGAACAACCTTGGGAACAGGGGGTGTACAGGAGAGTCAGGTTTTGATCCTGTGGAACTATGGGTTATGGGCCCACCATGTGTGTTAAAGTAGGAAGGGCGTGACGTCTTGCACGATCATGTACGCAAGGCATGTCAGAGGGTAGCCGGTCAGTTATGTCGGCAACAACATCGGTACCAAGGGCGAGGGACGAAGAGAACCATTCTCCTGCTCGTTGGACGAGGCGGACCAATAGGCAAAGTTCTCGTCCATCGGTGGCTACCAGAATGTCATCAACAATAATAACAGGGTCTTACTGACAAAGTTGTACACCGAGGTGTTTACATAAGCAGGAGAATATTACTGCTTAGATCATATAGATCACAAGAAAGGTTAAACCAAACAATGGAAAGGAAAATATGATTATCAGATTAAACAGAACAATGGAAAGGAAAATGTGTTAAAACACATATTTCAGGGGTATTTCCTTCCCAAGGACAAACAAAGTATGATATCCGTGACATGATATAATGTAGAAAACTCTTTAGGTAGGGGAGAGAAATTTCATGACATTACCCAGACAATGGTGTTTGGATAATTGAGCAGGAAACATTTAGCATTGGGCTTCAAATGTTCTTGTTGAAAATCGGAGTACCACAAACATGCTTCGAGATAGCATTGCATGGTCTTCAAGCAAAGGTCAGATTTTGGATACTCAGAGGATTCATAAGGAATAACTTATATAATAAGTCTTACTATTCCCTCATGGAAGAATGGTTAACCTTGCCAAAAAGGAACAACTATAACAATAGGTCCTCCGGCCAGGTGTGCTAGGCATGACATCACCTTACTGGGTCTTATGAAGACTAGCGTTATAACTCTTGTAAATATGTTCCAACCATCATATCTGACGGAGATTCAGATATGATTTGTGTGAGGATACCTCAGGCTCGGGGAACGAACTATGGGAGTGAGTTCTGAAACGAGAGTTCATCATTAAACTAAGGAGAGGATGAGGAGGTGGTTGATGGACTCAGCGACAACTCATCGAGATTTCCAAAAGGATGTATTTCCACAATTATGTGAACATGGAGATATCATTTGTCAGATCAAATGATATAATGATTTATGCTCGAGCAAAATATACATATTTAAACATTGGTTGAAAGTTGCACCCGAAATATGGGCTCGGTAGCACGATCAAGGTTAGAATGGTAATTCGATAACCATTGGAACTGTCGATCATTAACTTCAAAGCATTAGGGTTGCCAGAAGTACAAAATCCAAACAGCACCGTTCACTTGTTGGTACCCCGGTTAGAATCAACACGGGAACAAGAAAGAATGGTGATGGTGAGAAGTATTACTTGCATCAATAATTCATAAGAGGTGGTGAAAGTCTCATGACCTCAAAAGACATATGGTAATACTCCAAGGTAAAGAAGAACAATTTTTGGATAGCACGGAACTCAAGGTACAACACAAAACAAGAACAAGTTTTGTGTTGGAGGGAATGCAATAATGTTGTCGGTGTTAACCCAAATCATCGAGGGGGCAAGCATGGAATTTCTTATCAGGAACTCAATGTACGTCTCGGAATAAGTTAGAATGTTGACGATGATCATGACACATTTATCGAGAGGTTTCGAGAAGATGTAATCGATCGGCGAAGACATCACATCAAGGGAATGGTGAAGTAAAATGTTACTATAACCATAGATAAGATGCCATCTCAGAATACGGAGTTGTCTCTCAAGACAAACAATATGATGCGGAAAGTTCGATGTAAGCTTAGAGCACTGTCGGGATTGTGTCCCGGGGATGAAGGACGTAGGTAGAATGGTCAAGCAGTCAGCCTGACGATGATGACGTAGTCAATCCTTTGGGAATGACATGATCAAGTGCAAACTCGTAAGCAATGAAGATTACTAAAAGTTGTTGAATCGCAGTGCGGACTCGGTCCACTATTCGGTGTTCTCGGTTGACGACAACCCAGAACTCGTGGGGTGACTATGACAGGGAAAGGTATTACTCCATTACAAACTCATAAGATGTAGTGCAATGGCATGATATCCTCGAGATACCAGGTGGATAATACTCGAAGGCATATCAAATTAAAGGTTGAAGTGGGGTGTATTGATCTATAGAAGACAATGGCTTTAACTTGTCTGAGAAATGGAATCAAAGGAAGAAATTATGGTCGGAACCACAATCATAAATGATCAAACCACGGATACGAGATGAACTCATAACAAGGGGGTAATTATTTTCACGAGCGGCTTCCATGATAAGTTCTACATCGTGTCCATGGGCATGAACGCAAAGTTCAAGGTCAAATCCCACTTCTCCAATGCATAACCTTTCATTCACTCCTCAAAATAAAAATGATTTCAGTGTCAAAACCTACCTGGTGCATTACCAGAGGAGTATGACCTGTGAAAACTTTTGGGTTCACACAGATTATGGAAAGCATAGGTTCAACCCATCGGGGCATCTTAGAACATATACCATGAACTTTAGGGTCAATTAACACGTGCTCGAAGCAGAGCATGGTTGACAAGGCATAGGATATAACTTGCCAAAGGAAGAAGACATAATTTACCAAAGGCATTATGTATCAGGGGAGGAACTCTCAAGGTTATTGGAAATGAAGGACACGGTGGATAATAACCAAGCAAATGGTCTTGCGGACCACAAGGAACCTGATGTGAGTATAGGTACTCAACCAGACGGGAAAAGAATGCAAATGCAACAGGTTATCGAATCATTTGAATAATTTGAAGCTTAAATGCATAGGAATTATGATTCCAAATCAAAGGATCAGAAGCAGATGCTCTGATTAATCATGGATAAGTTGAGTAGGCTTAGGGGTACAATCGACGGCAAATTGATTGGTCGATAACCAGCTCAGGTTCAAAATGACATCTGAGCTGGAAAGATAATTTATAAGGATCACCCGATGATTATGGGCACTCGCACTCATGTTGAATCAATAGGATCAAAAAGACGGCATCAACGGAGGCTAATGAATATAGCCAGACATATGGGAAGCATCCATAATGCAAACAGACAAGTATTTGCAGAGCAATAAGCTGCTAAGGATTTTCGGAGGATCGAATAGTATTTTGAAGTATTTTGTGTAACAGAAGAACAACAGGGGAGAAACAAATCCTCGGTATGTGTGAGGATTAATTTGTAGGTGTATTCAGGCGAGAAGAAACTGCAAGGCAGTAGGCACAAGGGATTCTAGGAGCAATAGAGAGAATTTCGGGGTATCTTGTAATAACAAGATCAATGGATAATGATTGTATGAATGACAAGTGTACATGGTTATCCATCGGGTTTACCAATGGAAAGGAATTGCTAAAAGCGATGGCACGTAGTCTCGAGAGAACATCATAGAGTATCTTCGGAATCTCCTGGTGTAGCAGGCGAACATCTGTAATAAGGGGCTCTCCGGGAGAAAGTAGTTACGAGAACCTAGAGTCAGATTTAGAAAAATCATTTAACCCGAATATGTCACAGCCCCAGTTCAGGCCTTGCTTGTCTTTGCATTAGCATCCATGCATCATGTTTAAATTTCATGAAACTTGAAATGGGGATTGATCAAACCCTAGCACCAGATCAAATCAAATAGTTTCAACATAAAAACATTTTCAATGAACCTGAAATGCCCTTCTAAAATGTTCTTCACCTCTGCCTTGGTCTTAAACCACTGTCAAAAGTGATGCACAAATTTCTAGGTCACTCTAAGGTCACTCGATTAAATCTTTAGTTATTTGCGTTTGGGCATTTAAATTATATAAAATATTTCAAATGCTCAAATAACCCCAAACTAAAATGTTCCATGCTGGATATATTCCAAGTAGTGGCCATGTGTAGTTTGGTGATTTTTGGAGTTGCCTAAGTATTTTTAGAAATGCAACAAACCTACAGAAATAAAAATAAAACAGAAACAGAATTAGCAGAGAGAGAGAGAGAACAGCACCTGGGCCTCTTACCTGGCACCCACCAAAGCCCACCTGGCTGGCCCAGCTGGCCAGCCCAGCCCACTGGCCTCCTCCTGTCGTCTTCCTCGTTGCCAGAAGGACGGGTGCATGCCCGACGCGCGCGCACCGCCGCCCGGCCACCTCCTGCTTGCCGCCCGCGCCCCTAGACGCCTGGACGACCTCCACGTCGCCTCCCCGACCCCCTGGAACCCCTCCACTCTCTCCCCGAGCTTCTCTCCCTCCTCTGTCTCGCTCTCTCACGCACGCCCGAACACGCCGTCGCCGCCGTTCACTGCCACCGCGTCCACCGTTCTCCCCTCGCCTCCCCGTGCTGTCCAAGACCTCCGCCGCGATGCCCTCGCCCTCCCCACCGAGCCACGCTTCGCCGGAGGCCCTGCATCGCCGCCATCTGCTCGTCTTCAACCTCGGTACCCGCCGGACGCCGCTCATCGATTCGCCTCGCTCCGGTCGCCCCCGAGCCCACTGATCTGCTCATCGATCTCCATGTGAGCTCCATCGCTTTTCCCCTCTCTTTCCCGCGTCATTTTCGCCCTCTAGCCTAGCCCCGAGGTCACCCGAGGCCGCCGTCCACCATGACCGGCGAGCCCATGTTCCCGAGCTTCTCCTGCTCGCTCCAGGGGTACTAATATGCTCCCGGTGCCTCTAGGTGGCTGCCTAGCCACTCTGTTGGCTCGCCCGAGCACTGCAGCCCCGCGCCCGCGCTATCCCGAACTCCGGCCGCCGCTGTTTTCATCGCCGGCGCCGCCACAGACCACTCCAGGTCCAGCCACCACCACCATCGGATGCGCCCAGCTGCGGGCGTTCCAACGCGCCCGGCCGCGCGACTCCTCGTCGCCGGAGTTGGCCGGACGGGCGACGCCGCCGTGCTGTGCTTAGCACCGGCGTTTAGCCATCGACGTGGCACCATTATTAGCAATTTAATGACCCTGCTAATTAACCCACACTCTCGCTGACATGCGGGCCCTGCTGCCTAACTAACCAGCTAACAAAAATAGATTAAGATTAATCTAAACACAGTGGCCCCACGCGTCGGCGTTGACCTCGCTGACGTGGCCGTTGACCGGACCCACCTGTCTATGGCACTAAATGTCACTTGGTCACTGACCAGTGGGTCCCACTGGTCAGGTTTGACCTGGACCCTGCCCCGTTGACCTACTGGCATCATGATCATGTCAGGCTGACGCAGTAATCCTTGTCTGGAATTTAAATAAATCTTAAATGGTTTATTTATTTAAGAAAATATCCAAAACTTTGAAAAATCATAGAAAATAATCTATAACTCCAAATTAAACAAATTATATATGAAAAATGATCAGAAAAATCCAATCTATCCATCTGTACTGTTTTCGTGCATGTTAGAACAACTTAAAGCTACTGTATACAACAATTTGAATTAATGGCATTTGAAATGTCATATATGGAGTTTGAATTTGAATCTTGGATTCAAAGCAACTCCATTTAATCTGCTGCTAGTTGCATTAGCTCAAATCACAGCATTTTGACATGTCATGATCATGCATCATATTGTGCATTGCATTGATTGTGTTCTTCCTTGTTTGCCGGTGTTTGTCCCCTCTCAGTAGACGACGTACCGACGATGAGTTCGATGACACCGATGAAGAACTATATTATCTTCAGAAGTGCCAGGCAAGCAAAACCTCCTTGTTCATTCCGATACAATCCCACTCTCTCGCTCCTGCTCTCTTTTACTGCATTAGGACAACCACGATTCATCTGATACTTCCTGCGGTAGCTGAACCCCTTTATCCTCTGCATGACTTGTCATTCCACAAAGAATAGATGAAACCCACTAGCATGACTAGGAGTTGTTTGAGCCCTGTTGTGCCTACTCATTCATGCTTGTTTGTCATGCCTGCTACTGCTTAGAGTTGAGTCAGGTCTGATTCGTCGGGGATGAATCGGAGGTGTGTGAACATGTCCTATTGTTGATAGCTAAGTGTGTGAATACGATTTGGTAAAGGTAGCGGTGAGAGGCCATGTAGGAGTACATGGTGGGTTGTCTCATTGAAACCGTCCTCAGGAACTGAGTTCTGTGTTTGTGATCCATGAACAGTTACTACCACACATTGGGTTCCGGTAACTTGACCCCTCTCGGCTTATTAATCGCCTCGATCTCTGTGCAGGAGTTGCAACTAGTTTCTGGTGTTTGCAGGATATGTGTTGGGGGCCGTGCGTAGCGCTGACCCTAGGGGTGGGCTATGTTGCAGTAGAGACACGAGGCACGGTGTACCGGGACGCTCGTTTGGTGCCTCGGGAACCCTGCTCTCATCGTTTGGGGCCGTGAGCGACACCCAGGCTGGATCTCCTCGCGGATGGAACCCGAATAGGCGATAAACCTGGACTAGAGACTTGTGTGGTTAGTCAGGTCCTGGTCGACTCCCTCGCCAGGCTTCCGCTTGAAGGTTGCCGAGATACACGACGTGTACATGGTGGTAAGTGGCGAGAGCGTGTGTGAAGAAGTACACCCCTGCAGGGTTAAAATCATCTATTCGAATAGCCGTGTCCCTGGTAAAGGACTTCTGGGTTGCCTGTACAGTTCATAGACAAGTGAAAGTGGATACTCTAAAATGCGCAAGATAAGCGTGAGTGCTATGGATGGCATTCTCGTAGGAAGATGGGAGCGGATCCATAGTGGTGTATTGATATGGTGAATATGTGGACTCGTGTGCACCACCTCAAAAGAGTTACTTGCAGTCGTAGTTCAGGATAGCCACCAAGTCAAATCTGGCTTGTTGCAGTCAAACTCCACCACCCCTTTATTGATACCGATGCATATGTAGATAGTTCTGATGTAAGTCTTGCTGGGTACTTTTGTACTCATGTTTGCCTATTTTATGTTTTTGCAGAGAGATGTCAGTCTCGCTAGTAGTTCCGCGTGGACTTCGACGTTTAGCTTGTTACCTCAGCTACAATCTTGTGCCCTCGGAAGGATCTGGTAGTTAGTCAGGCTTATCAGCCTTTTTCATTTGTAGATGTCTGTACTTATACATGTTAAGCTTCCGCTTGTGCCTTGACTTGTATGCTCTGTATGTTGGGTCATGAGACCCATTTTTGTAATATCTCGCTCCTCGGAGCCTAATGAATAAATACTTGAGTCGTAGAGTTATGTTGTGATGGCATGTTTTATTTACACATATCGAGCATATTGTGTGTATGATTGAAATGCTTGGTATGTGTGGGATCCGACACCCTAGTTGTTTATCCTTGGTAGCCTCTCTTATGGGGAAATGTAGTCTTGTGCTTCTATGAGCCATAGTAGTCCGCTACAGCCCGGTTCACCGGAGTCCTGCTAGCCCAAAGATTACTGCTCCAAACACTTGGTGGCGGCATGTGTTTCACTTGCCTCGTGTTCTGTCCCTACGGGAAATGTCACACGGTGACATCCGAGTCCTGCCTAGCTCGCTACAGCCCGGGTTCCCGGAGTCCTGTTAGCCTGTTACAGCCCGGATTCACACGCCGACCGACATGCTCGAAGTTGATTCATGTATGCCTGTCCCCATGGTTAGTGCCGCTTTGGGTTCACGACTAGCCATGTCGGCCCGGATTCTCATCATATGGATGCTAGCGACACTATCATATACGTGAGCCAAAAGGCGCAAACGGTCCCGGGCCATGGTAAGGCGACACCCGTGGGAATACCGTGCGTGAGGCCGCAAAGTGATATGAGGTGTTACTGGCTAGATCGATGTGACTTGGAATCGGGGTCCTGAGAGCTTTGGTATCAGAGCCTGACTGCCTGTAGGATTACCAAGCCAAACCGGTCGAAGTTGCGTCTAGAAGTGCTTTAGTTATGTAAGGGAATTGATTGTGAGAAGGGAACGTAAGGCTCTTTTTACTCCTTATACCTCATGGCCTTCTGATCTGAGTCATCCTCTTCTCTTCTACGGGGATTAATAACTACGCTTCTCATCTATCTATTAGGATGACGTGTTACTAATCCATATACCTTTAAGATTGTTGGTTTTAAGCCCAGTTCAGTTTCTACTACTTCTGTGTGTTCATAGTTGGTCTCGGAACCTTGATTTTGTGATTCTGAATGGTTATGCCACCATTTTTGCAGGATGTCTCAAATCATTTTGAGCATTTACAGCCGTTATGATGTCCGAGTCATCCCAGATTTCTAAATAGTCTGATGCGTTTGCAAATCCCTTCTCTCCGTTTCTAATGTTCATGTGGGTCAGATTAATCACACAAATTAGTGTGTTGAGGTACTCCGCTGCCTCGACATATATGTTGGAGCTATTATTATGAACCTAGGTGTTTTAGGGAGTCACCTAGTAATCTAGCCATGTTTTGTGTTCCCGGTGTGATGATTCTGGCCATTATTCTCGAAAGCATCCTGTGATGCCATTTAGTAGTAGGTATTCTACTCCTGGGTTCTTGACCCAAGATTCACTCTACTTACCTCGTGTTGATAGTGTTGCTCGTACCTTTAGGATACTAGTAACCTTTGTATTAGTCCTCGAGGTCCGTGGTATTTCCTTCTTCCAAATACCATGAACCATTAAGGCAGAAGTTCTTTGAACCAAAATACCATAATCAGAGTACTCTTGAGGAGTTCTCCATTCATAATTGTGATTCTGCCAGTTCTACCTTTCCGCATGGGTTATCCGGAAGAAATGTTGAGCTTCGCTCGACATACCAATCTATGCATCCACAACTCAGAAAAAAACATATGCTCCTTTGAGTTCTCCCTGTTTACTTGTATCCTGATCTCCGTCTATCAATTTGTAGTCAGGAGTAGTCGTGCACTCGTGCTCATCGAAGCCCATTATTCTTGTGGTCCGTCAAGCCATTACATTGCTCGAATGACTAGGAGAAACAAACTCCAGCACCTCATCCATTTCTTGGAGTGGTCAAAGTAGTTGTATTCCGCAGATCAAAATGCCAATTCAGCTTTTGTTCTGTTTCTACCCAAGTATTACCCACTTTATGTCGTGAACGTCATGAGAATTGCACCTTCCCTTATGAATTCTTGACGTAGTGATACTTCTCGCCATCATCATTCGCTCCTCGGTTCCGTGTTGTTGCAACCGGAATACCGACAAGTGAATTGTGATGTGTGAAATTAATACTTCTAGCAACCGTGTTGCTTAGTAGTAAATGGACAATAGTTTCATCCTTAGCGTGTTGGTTAGTGAATCATCATTCTAAGATAGACTGTGCTACCTAGTCCTTATTTCCTGGTGCACACTTCGATTGATGAGTTAGGATCTTGTCAAGTCCTCGCTCATTTGATCATATCATTTTGCCCTCAAAAGCAAGATTGTTCTCGAGCTTAGTAACATACCGGTGGTTCGTGATTTCTGAATATCTTCTCGGAAGTATTACCAGGTTGTCCCCTGACTGTTATGTTGAGCTCGTGATCATGTTAGTTTTCTTCTAAACCACCCATTTTCCAAGAATCTGTGTTGAATACCCTGAGCTAGTTGGTTAAGCTGAACAACAACTTGGAGAGTTGGAAGATAAAAGCTTGCCTAACTTAGCTCGTTCCAAAGGGATATTCTTGTGTAGTGTGTGTTGAAGAAAGATGATATCTTCATCGATTGGTCCCGGTGATCAGTTGCTGGACCTATTGTCTTATCAATCCTTTGATTTGAGTGTGGGCTATCGTCAAATCAAATCAGTACCAACGATGTTCGTAATGTTGTCTTACTCGTGGTTGATCCCTCGAGCATACACCATTACATCTTTTGGTCTGACCAATGCTATCACCGTGTTCACATGATGGCGGAAGTCCAGTGATATGGAAATTCCGGTGAGTTGCTGTTGAGCCCATCAGCAGCATTTTGTCTCCCACATGATTCATGTTGAACATCAACCTAGTGTTGAAAACTTTGTAAGCAATGCCTTCGTGTTCCATTCATGAGGCCTATGCTTGGATGGAAGAAGTGACTTCCTCGAATTCATGTGCTTTAGGTGTAAGTTGCCGTCATGAATTTGAGAAAGTTTTGTTTTGTTTCCTCTGGAATCATCCCAAGTCAGTCATGCATGTGCGAAGTATTCTATGGTCTGATAGACTGATCATCTTCATTCCATACGTATCCCTAGAACACCAAGCCACTGATTGATTTGTTCAAGGATAAGAAGTTCATCGATAAGTGTACAAGGACTTTGATATCCGCAATGATGGTTCCTAATTAGAACTTGGTAGTGTTTAATATAAGACTACTACGTGGCCATGCTTGTCTGGGACAGCGTGTTCACATGTTTGTAGCAGAACCCGCTCATGTTTTGGAGCTTACTACCATAGTCCATCTCCTGAGAATCTCGCAACATCATCTTGTCGATTTGTGTTGCACCCTTTCCTTTTCAGACATGCTGAGTCTGGAGTATATATTACCAATCGGATCTGAATCTCGGGCAGATATGATGGTTGGAACATTCCCAGCAGTTGCATTTTGTTCCCAGCTTGCACCGCCATTGTGCCAATTCCCATGGGCTGCCCTCTCAGTAATTGTTGTTTAGGATCATCTTCAAAAGTGGTCCTACCATGGGTCCCATCCATTTCCGATGATAAGAAAATCATCCATCGCGTTGTCTTCAACAAGGTAGTCCACATGATCCATCCGAATCCGGATATGCCATTCCTTTGAACTCCGCAAAACGATCGATTGTGTTTGCCTTAGGCTGGTTTAAAGAGTTTCAATGATCTCTGAATCAAAAGTAATTCTTTTTGCCACCTAAGGGAGCAGTTCAACGAGTCACCTTTTCCCAAGGTGCACCGTTACGGGATCATGGCAATTATTTGCTCGCCACCTTGACACCATCCACCATCTTTCTAAAGCGTGGAATTGTTGCCTACCAAATCAAACCCCGACGTTTGTTCTTCCATCCCTCTCGATGTGTTTCATGTTTCATCTCGAGAAATGTTCAACGTCTCATTCCGTGAGTTGATCGTCAGTTGTTCGATCTTCGAGAAGATCGATCCTTCTAGAGTTTTCCTTTTCCTCTCGTTGTAATGATAGCTGGAGTTCTCAGAGCAAGACGCCGAGACAAAGATGGTGATCGAATCAACGTTCTTATGAGATGCAACCTGGATGGTGAAGATTGTGTTAGTTTCGTTCCCCCTTCATCCTACCCTACGCTTGAATCTCGGGACGAGATTCTTGTTTAGTGGGGGTGAGTTGTCACAGCCCCAGTTCAGGCCCTGCTTGTCTTTGCATTAGCATCCATGCATCATGTTTAAATTTCACGAAACTTGAAATGGGGATTGATCAAACCCTAGCACCAGATCAAATCAAATAGGTTCAACATGAAAACATTTTCAATGAACCTGAAATTCCCTTCTAAAATGTTCATCACCTCTGCCTTGGTCTTAAACCACTGTCAAAAGTGATGCACAAATTTCTAGGTCACTCTAAGGTCACTGGATTAAATCTTTAGTTATTTGAGTTTGGGCATTTAAATTATATAAAATATTCCAAATGCTCAAATAACCCCAAACTAAAATGTTCCATGCTGGATATATTCCAAGTAGTGGCCATGTGTAGTTTGGTGATTTTTGGAGTTGCCTAGGTATTTTTAGAAATGCAACAAACCTACCGAAATAAAAAATAAAACAGAAAAAGAATTAGCAGAGAGAGAGAGAGAACATCACCTGGGCCTCTTACCTGGCACCCACCAAAGCCCACCTGGCTAGCCCAGCTGGCCAGCCCAGCCCGCTGGCCTCCTCCTGTCGTCTTCCTCCTTGCCAGAAGGACGGGCGCGTGCCCGACGTGCGCGCACCGCCGCCCGGCCACCTCCTGCTTGCCGCCCGCGCCCCTGGACGCCTGGACGACCTCCACGTCGCCTCCACGACCCCGTGGAACCCCTCCACTCTCTCCCCGAGCTTCTCTCCCTCCTCTGTCTCGCTCTCACGCCGCCGAACACGCCGTCGCCGCCGTTCACTGCCAACGCGTCCACCGTTCTCCCCTGGCCTCCCCGTGCTGTCCAAGACCTCCGCCGCGACGCCCTCGCCCTCCCCACCGAGCCACGCTTCGCCGGAGGCCCTGCATCGCCGCCATCTGCTTTTCTTCAACCTCGGTACCCGCTGGACGTCGCTCGTCGATTCGCCTCGCTCCGGTCGCCCCCGAGCCTACTGATCTGCTCATCGATCTCCCTCTGAGCTCCACCCATTTTCCCTTCTCTTTCCCGCGTCATTTTCGCCCTCTAGCCGCAGCCCCGAGATCACCCGAGGCCGCCGTCCGCCATGACCGGCGAGCCCATGTTCCCGAGCTTCTCCTGCTCGCTCGAAGTCTTGATATGCTCCTGGCGCCTCCAGGAGGCTGCCTAGCCACTCCGTTGGCTCGCCCGATCACTGCAGCCCTGCGCCCGCGCTATCCCGAACTCCGGCCGCCGCTGTTGTCATCGCCAGCGCCGCCACAGACCACCCCAGGTCCAGCCACCACCACCATCGGATGCGCCTAGCTGCGGGCGTTCCAACGCGCCCGACCGCGCGACCTCTCGTCGCCGGAGTTGGCCGGACGGGCGAAGCCGCCATGCTGTGCTTAGCACCGACGTTTAGCCATCGACGTGGCACCATTATTAGCAGTTTAATGACCCCGCTAATTAACCCACACTCTCGCTGACATGTGGGCCCTGCTGCCTAACTAACCAGCTAACAAAAATAGATTAAGATTAATCTCAACACAAGGCCCCCAGCGTCGGCGTTGACCTCGGCCCGACGTGGTACATTGACCAGACCCACTTGTGCATGGCGATAAATGTCATCGGGTCATCGACCGATGGGTCCCACTGGTCAGGTTTGACCTGGACCGTGCCACGTTGACCTGCTGACGTCATGATGATGTCAGGTTGATGCGGTAATCCTTTTCCGGAATTTAAATAAATCTTAAATGATTCATTTATTCCAGAAAATATCCAAAACTTTGAAAAATCATAGAGAATAATCTATAACTCCAAATCAAACAAATTATATATGAAAAATGATCAGAAAAATCCAATCTATCCATCTGTACTGTTTTCATGCATGTTAGAACAACTTAAAGCTGATGTATATAACAACTTGAATTAATGGCATTTGAAATGTCATATGTGGAGTTTGAATTTGAATCTTGGATTCAAACCAACTCCATTTAATCTGCTGCTAGTTGCATTAGCTCAAATCACAGCATTTTGACATGTCTAGATCTTGCATCATATTGTGCATTGCATTGATTGTGTTCTTCCTTGTTTGCCGGTGTTTGTCCCCTCTCAGTAGACGACGTGCCGACGATGAGTTCGATGACACCGATGAAGAACTATATTATCTTCAGAAGTGCCAGGCAAGCAAAACCTCCTTGTTCATTCCGATACAATCCCACTCTCTCGCTCCTGCTCTCTTTTACTGCATTAGGACAACCACGATTCATCTGATACTTCCTGCGGTAGCTGAACCCCTTTATCCTCTGCATGACTTGTCATTCCACAGTAAATAGATGAAACCCACTAGCATGAGTAGGAGTTGTTTGAGCCCTGTTGTGCCTACTCATTCATGCTTGTTTGTCATGCACTCTTTGCTTAGAGTTGAGTCAGTCCGATTCATCGGGATGAATCGGAGGTGTGTGAACATGTCCCTCTTGTTGAGAGCTAAGTGTGTGAATACGATTTGGTAAAGGTAGCGGTGAGAGGCCATGTAGGAGTACATGGTGGGTTGTCTCATTGAAACCGTCCTCGAGAACTGAGTTACGTGTTTGTGATCCATGAACAGTTACTACCACACATTGGGTTCCGGTAACTCGACCCCTCTCGGCTTATTAATCGCCTCGATCTCTGTCCAAGAGTTGCAACTAGTTTCTGGTGTTTGCAGGATATGTGTTGGGGGCCGTGCGTAGCGCTGACCCTAGGGGTGGGCTATGTTGCGGTAGAGACACGAGGCACGGTGTACCGGGACGCCCGGTTGGTGCCTCGGGCACCCTGCTCTCATCGTTTGGGGCCGTGGCGACACCCGGCTGGATCTCCTCGCGGATGGAACCCGAATAGGCGATAAACCTGGACTAGAGACTTGTGTGGTTAGTCAGGTCGTGGCCGACTCCTCGCCAAAGCTTCCGCTTGAAGGTTCTTTGAGATACCACGACGTGTACATGGTGGTAAGTGGCGAGAGCGTGTGTGAAGAAGTACACCCCTGCAGGGTTAACATCATCTATTCGAATAGCCGTGTCCGCGGTAAAGGACTTCTGGGTTGCCTGTGCAGTTCATAGACAAGTGAAAGTGGATACTCTAAAATGCGCAAGATAAGCGTGAGTGCTATGGATGGCGTTCTCGTAGGAAGACTGGAGCGGATTCATAGTGGTGTATTGATATGGTGAATATGTGGACTCGTGTGCGCCACCTCAAAAGAGTTATTTGCAGTCATAGTTCAAGATAGCCACCGAGTCAAAGCTGGCTTAGTGCAGTCAAACTCCACCACCCCTTTATTGATACCGATGCATATGTAGATAGTTCTGATGTAAGTCTTGCTGGGTACATTTGTACTCACGTTTGCCTATTTTATGTTTTTGTAGAGAGACGTCAGTCTCGCTAGTAGTTCCGCGTGGACTTCGACGTTTAGCTTGTTACTTCAGCTACGATCTTGTGCCCTCGGCAGGATCTGGTAGTTAGTCAGGCTTATTAGTCTTTTTCATTTTTAGATGTCTGTACTCAGACATGTTCAGCTTCCGCTTGTGCCTTGACTTGTATGCTCTGTATGTTGGGTCATGAGACCCATGTTTCTAATATCTCGCTCCTCGGAGCCTAATGAATAAATACTTGAGTCGTAGAGTTATGTTGTGATGCCATGTTGTATTTACACATATCGAGCATATTGTGTGTATGATTGAAATGCTTGGTATGTGTGGGATCCGACACCCTAGTTGTTTATCCTTGGTAGCCTCTCTTATGGGGGAAATGTAGTCTTGTGCTTCTATGGGCCATAGTAGTCCGCTACAGACCGGTTCACCGGAGTCCTGCTAGCCCAGCACTACTGCTCCGGAACACTTGACTGGCCGGCATGTGTTTCACTTTGTTCCTGTGTCTGTCCCTACGGGGAAATGTCACGCGGTGACATCCGGAGTCCTGCCTAGCCTGCTACAGCCCGGGTTCCCGGAGTCCTGTTAGCCCAGTGCTACAGCCCGGATTCACACGCTGCTGACCGACATGGTCGAAGTTGATTCATGTATGCCTGTCCCCATGGGTTAGTGTCGCTTTGGGTTCACGACTAGCCATGTCGGCTCGGGTTCTCTGTCATATGGATGTGAGCGACACTATCATATACGTGAGCCAAAAGGCGCAAACGGTCCCGGGCCATGGTAAGGCGACACCCGTGGGAATACCGTGCGTGAGGCCGCAAAGTGATATGAAGTGTTACTGGCTAGATCGATGCGACTTGGAATCGGGGTCCTGACTGAATAGGAAAGAGATCAGAGTCCCAGAGCAAAGATCGAGGAGTAAAAGATCCTAATACCACCCAAATGGCGACGTGGGCCCATGGGCCGCACAGCCATGTTAGTAAAACAGTTTTCATCGACTAGACTCAACTTCGACCAAGGAGTTGGAAGGGGGATTCCTAGAGGCAGTCGGCTCCGATACCAACTTCTGACGCCCCCGATTCAATCGTACACTAATCATACACGCAAATGTGTATGATCAAGATCAGGGCCTCATGGGAAGATATCACAACACAACTCTAAAAAAAATAAGTCATACAAGCATCATAATACTAGCCAGGAGCCTCGAGGGCTCGAATACAAGTGCTCGATCATAGACGAGTCAGCGGAAGCAACAATATCTGAGTACAGGCATAAGTTAAACAAGTTTCCTTAAGAAGGCTAGCACAAACTGGGATACAGATCGAAAGAGGCGCATGCCTCCTGCCTGGGATCCTCCTAACTATTCCTGGTCGTCGTGAGCGGGCTGCACGTAGTAGAAGACACCTCCAGCGTAGTAGGAGTCGTCATCCACGGTGGCGTCTGGCTCCTGGGCTATGACATCTGGTTGCGGCAACCAGGTAGAAGGGAAAGGGGGAAAAGAGGGAGAAAGGCAACCGTGAGTACTCATACAAAGTACTCGCAAGCAAGGAGCTACACTACATATGCATGGGTATATGTGTAAAGGACCATATCGGTGGACTGAACTGCAGAATGCCAGAATAAGAGGGGGATAACTAATCACATCGAAGACTACGCTCAGCAGCCTCCGTCTTCTGCATGTAGAAGAGAGTAGATCAAGTCCTCCAAGTAGCATCGCATAGCATAATCCTACCCGGCGATCCCCTCCTCGTTGCCCTGTTAGAGAGCGATCACCGGGTTATATATGGCACTTGGAAGGGTATGTTTTATTAAGTATCCGGTTCTAGTTGTCATAAGGTCAAGGTACAACTCCAAGTCGTCCTGTTACCGAAGATCATGGAAATTCTAATAGATTAACTTCCCTGCAGGGGTGCACCACATTACCCGACACGCTCGATCCCATTTGGCCAGACAGACTTTTCTGGGTCATGCCCGGCTGCAGAAGATCAATACGTCGCAGCCCCACCTAGGCACAACAGAGAGGTCAGCACACCGGTCTAAACCTAAGCGCTCAGGGGTCTGGGCCCATCGCCCTTAGCACACCTGCATGTTGCGTAAATGGTCGGAAGCAGACCTAACCTAGCAGGCGTGCCAGTCCAATCCGGCGCGCGCCGCTCAGTCGCTGATGTCATGAAATGCTTCGGCTGATACCACGACGCCGGTTGCCCATATCTTGTCCCACGTGGCGGTTAGTGCGTATAAGGTCAACGACCCAACTCAGATCAAATACCAAGATCTCGTTAAGCGTGTTAAGTATCCGCGAGCGCAGAATAGGGCCAGGCCCACCTTTCTCCTAGGCGGTCTCAACACGCCTGCCGCCTCCGCCACAAAGATCCACACAGAGGGCCGTTGGGATAAAGGTCCTTTCAGCCCCAATCCGTGAATCACTCATGGTACTCCTCGAGCCGACCGAATTTAGTCACCACATGTATCATGTATAAAGTATATAGTATATACCCGTGATCACCTCCCGAGTGATCACGGCCTGATAGTATAGCATGGCAGACGGACAAGAATGTAGGGCCACTGATGGAATAGTAGCATCCTATACTAAGCATTTAGGATTGCAGGTAAATGTAACAACAATAGTAGCAAGGACAGGCTATGCATCAGGATAGGATAAACAGCGGTAACATGCTACACTACTCTAATGCAAGCAGTATAGAGAAGAGTAGGCGATATCTGGTGATCAAAGGGGGGGCTTGCCTGGTTGCTCTGGCAAGAAGGAGGGGTCGTCATCTCCGTAGTCGAACTGGGCAGCAGAAGCGTCGGTCTCGTAGTCTATCGGAGAGAAGAGGGGGAAGAAACAATAAATATAATGCAAACATAAGCATGACGGTGCATGACAAGACAATGCGCGGTGCTAGGTGTGCCCTAATGCGGTAGGAGGTGATACCGACGAAGGGGGGAAACATCCGAGAAAGTATCCCCGGTGTTTTGTGTTTTCGAACAGATGAACCGGAGGGGGAAAGTTGCGTGTTTTCTATGCTAGGGATGTGTGGCGGACGAACGGGCTGCGTATTCGGATTCGTCTCTTCGTTCTGAGCAACTTTCATGTACAAAACATTTTCATCCGAGTTACGGTTTATTTTATATTATTTTTCAAAGTTTTATGCATTTTTTAAATTTATTTAATTATTTAAATCGAACATTATCCAGAACAGTGAAAGGTGATGTCAGCATGACACCACCATGACGTCAGCAGGTCAAACCCGGTTGACCAGAGTCAACCCTAGCATGTGGGCCCAGTGGGACCCACCTGTCATTGAGACAGAGGTGAAATAGGATTTGTTGTAGACTAATTAGGATTAATTAATTGTGGGCCCCATTAGTCAGTGACATATTAGTGTTTTAATTAACTAAGTAGGTTAATTAATCAGGGTTAAGTAATTAATTAACTAATATATTTTTTATTGTTTTTATATGTTATTACTATTATTTTAACCATTCCAGGGGCGTGGGCCCCGCATGTCGATATTATGGCCTTAGCGGGCGCTGGCGCCAGCCAATGATGCGCTTTACTGGCGCTTGCAGGGCCGCGCCCGATTGGGGAGGCGAGGCGAGGCCACTGGGGCGCGGTGGCGTTTAGCCAGTGTGGGCGACGGCCATCGGGGGTGGACCCATGCGGCGCCGCATGGGGGAAGCGTAACGGCGAGCGGCGGCGGCCAGGGCACGCAGTGCGCGGCCACGAGGAGCAGTGGGCTGGGCGGAGTGCCGACGTGGAGCTGCAGCGATAGCAGCAGCGAGGAGAAGCGGGAGGAGCAACACGGTGGGTGGCGGCAGCGTCCGTCTTGTGATGGCGCATCATGAGGCTGGACGGGCGCGGGGATGGGGAAGGAGGAGGGCGGAGGCCGTGGCCTCACCGGGATTTGTAGGGACGGGGCAGCGGGGCTCGTGGAGGAGGTCGGGGGCGACAGCGACGCAGGGGAAGCAGCCTGGCGAGGTGGCATCGGCGACGGGGACGGGGAGCGCCGGTGACGGAGAGGACCGCGGCGACGACGTCCGGCGATGGTTCGCAGGGGGGTCGAGCGGCTCCGGGCTGGGGCGATCTGGCAGGGAAGAAGACGAGGAGGTGCTCCGCGATGTGGTCGCTCCGTGGCGATGGCGGACGAGGCGGCGACGGTGGAGTCCCGGCGTGACGAGCGGCCGGGCGCGTCTGAGTTCGTTCCCGATCCCGATCTGGATCGGGAGGAGGCGAACGTGGGGGGGAGGGGCGACGGGGGTTAGGCTTTGACCGGGGAGTGGGTTATGGGGAGTGGGTGGGCTGGCCTGGCGGTCCGATTGGGCTGCCGGCTGGGTGGGATGGGCCGACGCCTATGGGGAACTGGGGGTTTTCTTTTCTTTTGTTATGTTTTTATTTATCTCTCTTTTGTGTTTCCTTTTAGCTAGCAAATAGTATTACAAAAAAATATAACCCCTACTCCTAAATTAGCATAATAACATATGCCACTACCTCAACAAGCTTGGTGACCAACTGAACTAGTTTAATAATTGTTAGTATTTAAAAGCATTTAAATAATTTAGTTTGCTGCTGCTTTATCTACTATTGTGCATCTAAATATTTTATTTAGATATGGGTCCTTCACCATAATTGCCTATGATTTATTTTACACCTCCCAAACATTTTAGTTTTAACATTTGAAAACCTTTATCGTTAGCCTGATTTTGAATTTTGAATTCAAACCGGTTTCAATCTAACGTGAGTGTACCAACAGTAATGTTGAGGTGGTGTGGCAACATTAGCGGGGTTCACTGTAGCTTAAATATCCGGGCGTCATAGAATAAGTATGATACAATGAAATCAGATATGGTTTTTTTGATATGGTTTGAAAAAAATGGCACGCCTTCTAATGAACAAGCCCTTGTCTCCTTCCTTGGACTTGTATACTAAGGTACCACCTTGATCATCATAAAGCACGATGGTCTTTATCAAGCATAAGTTGGTGTCTACCGAAATATTATCAAAGACAGTCTGGCCTGTAGGAATTGGACTTGAGGGGATAAATTTGTTAGTCATCTATTCCTCAAGCGAACTCCCAGTTAGAGTAGTGTCACTCACGAGCATTCCTTTTACCTCACCCAAACCTGGTCTGCATGGAGAAGTCATGTGAGACTTAACAGCAGGAACATAAGCAGTTTTATTCAGGATCAGCTCAAGCAACTCCTTATATCCACCTAACACATTTTCAGAAGAACTGGCAACATGGCCAGATGAAGTTTCTCCACGTGAAGACATTGAAGAATCATGTGCTAATGACAACACCTGACCCAAACCAATTCCATGTGCAAATTATAGAGGATCGGGTAGCAATGCCTGCACACTTCTTCTGCTGATGATCGTATGTTTCAGATCTCTTTTGTGATGACAAATGATTTCATTCTTCTTTGGATGATCATAAGTTGAATCCAGTTCTTACTAACGATCAATCCTGCCAAGAGATGCAACTGCTTTTACACGAAAGGAACATAAGCAGTTTTATTCAGGAGCTCTAGTAACGCCTCATATCTTTTTATGTTTGTGAATTTAAAAGCAATTTTATAAAAAATAAGTATTGGTTACAATTCATTTACCCAGTTGTGCATGTAATAATGCATCTCAAAATTATTTATAATAATCTTTTATACTTATTTATAACTCATTTTTATAATCTCAAAATCAGAGTATATGATAACTATGCTAAATATTAATAGCGGTTTTGTTTAACAAAGATGTAGTGTGCTAAACCTGGACAGTGTTTGTAACCAAAATTACATTAATTTGTTTTCTTTCGTTACATTAAGTCCTAAACATATTTAAAATCAATCTCCCTGATTCTGAGGAGAATAAGAAACACACAATCAAATTATTTTGTAGATTTATTTTATATACTTACATGGACATAGTGTATATATCTATGTAGGTATCTTCAAAATATCCTAGTACAGAGCTTTGAAATCGTATGTCTCAAAAATATCTTCATATCGGCTATAGTTTATTATTAGGTTTATGTAAATAAGAAAATTCTAGAGTATATAAATATCTACGAGCTTGCCACCGAATCATGTGTGCAATGACACGCACCCGCCACCGCGTCCTCGAAAAAAGGTAGGGTTACTTTGTCTCCAATCGGCGCCGAGGCTAGTCCTCCTCGTCTCCGGTGGCCCTAGGGTGATGCGGGGCTAACCCAGTGAAGGCCAATCTTTCACGATAGGAGCGGATCCCGTGATGAACATGAAGAACGAGGGGAAAACACGAGGAGAGAAATCACTCACACCAACAAGAATCGATTACACATATGCTAGATTCGAACACACATAGAGTCACATGATCCCGGCATATAGTTCTTCTCTGTGAGGAGGTCTTGAGGGTCTTCCCAAGACGGGGTCTTGAATCCTCTTGGGGGGTCTTCTCTGAAGAGGTCGTGAACTCCGAGGAGAAGGTGTCCAAGTGGATGAGCAAAGCTCTCACACGATATAATGAGCTAATCCTTTGATAACCCTAAAAAGAGGAAGGTGGAGGAGTATATATAGTCTATGGGGCGAAGGGGTACATGGGCCTCGGCCCAACACGTTGTCAACACATAGGTGTCGGACGTCCAACACCTACCGGTCGTCCGACGTCTCGCGGGGGCATATATGTATCTTCTGCACCTCTAACCCTAGAGGGCAGACAGCCTTCTTTGCTTCATACGTACTCTCGGGCAATTCGTTGTCCTTTGGAAGCATATTCTTTATCATTACCAGCAACTTTCCAAATCCCTTGTCAGATACACCATTCTCTGCCTTCCATTGCAGCAATTCAAGTGTGGTGCCCAACTTTTTTTGTCAGCTTCGCAATTCGGGTACAACAATTTCTTGTGATCCTCTAACATGCGCTGCAACTTCGTCCTCTCCAGATCACTTGTGCAGTTTCTCTTTGCATCGGCAATGGCCCGACCTAGATCATCAGCGGGCTCATCTGATGCCTCTTCTTTAGCTTCTTCCCGCATTGCCGGCTCAGCTTCTTCCCCCATTGTTGTATCATCGTATTCAGGGAACCCATGGCCAGGATAGCCGTCGTCGTCCTCTTCTTCTTCATTGTCTTCCATCATAACCCCTCTTTCTCCGTGCTTGGTCCAAATATTATAGTGGGGCATGAAACCGGACTCAAATAGGTGGACGTGAATGGTTCTTGATGTAGTGTAATTGTGACCATTCTTACAGCCAGCACATGGACAAGGCATAAAACCATCCGCCCGCTTGTTTGCCTCAGCGGCAAGTAGAAAAGTATGTACACCATTAATGAACTCGGGAGAGCATCGGTCATCATACATCCATTGTCGGCTCATCTTCATTACACAACACCGAATAGACCAAATTAATACAAGTTCATACATAGAGTTCATACATAAAGTTCATATACAACACTTAATTAAATGCAACATACAAATAACTCTCTAGCTAGAGAATTTAAATGCAACAACAAATGCGATCAAGATCGCAACTAAGGTAACAATTGATACCAAGCCACACTATCAATGGCATATTTTCTAATCTTTCTAATCTTCAACCTCATTTTCTCCATCTTGATCTTGTGATCATCGATTTACATCGGCAACATGCAACTCCAATTCCATCTTCTCCCCTCAATTCTTTTCAATTTTTCTTTCAAATACTCGTTTTCTCTTTCAACTAAATTTAACCTCTCGACAATAGGGTCGGTTGGAATTTCCGGTTCACATACCTCCTAGATAAAAATATCTATGTCAACTTGATGGGCATAATTTGTCATAAACACGAAATGCAACAACTAGTTTTAAAAGAGAATATACCACATCCGAATCATAACAAGGACGAGGACCAACGGGGACGGATATCAAAACCATGGCACTATGTATAACAAACAACGTACGAGTAAGATAATTATCCGAGTAACTATATATCCAAATCACGCAAACATCAATTTGGTAATGTAAAACATTCATGAACAAGAGCCTCACCACAAGGTGGTGCCGTGACGGGACGCATGTGAGCGATCGACGGTGGTTACGACGGAGAAAGAAGGCACTAAGTAAACCACACCTACATATGCAAACTAAGTGTTATTTTTTACCTCAAATTGCATATATATCAAATCCTAGCACATATAATTCCTTCCAAATTACTAAACTCACAAATTAATCACTATACAAAGCATTGCAAGAGCTAATCTAGCAATGAGAGATGAAAGGACAAAGTTGCTAACCTTTGTGATCATTTGAATGGATGGGGCCTTCAAATCTTGACAAATTTTGGGCAAAATGTGTGATGAGCTCGAGGAAGAGAGGGGAAGAACAGAGGAGGAGAGGAGAAAGGGGAAGAACAGAGCGAGCTCGGGTGGACGAAGGGTTTATGTACATCGACCTTTAGTACCGGTTCGTGCCACGAACCGGTACTAAAGGTGCTGGACGGGCCCTATACTGACAACATCCTGCCACCACTCTCTTTATTACCGGTTCGTGGCACGGACCGGTGCTAAAGGTTCGCCACGAACCGGTACTAATGAGAGCGGCCGGCTAGCCGTTGGAACCGGCACTAATGGACACATTAGTGCCGGCTCGAAATCAAACCGGCACTAATGTGTCTCAGATTTGCCCCTTTTTCTACTAGTGATAGTAAGGCCCGGGCGCGTCCGTCATATCGGACTGACGGCCAGGCCCCACATGAAAAACACATATTACTTTTCAAGGCGGTGTCAAAATCTATAAATAGTATCAAAGGGCATCTCCGACAGCAACCCACAAATTTCCTTCCTCATCCGTCCACGGACAGGGGAACTAGTCTGTAGAAAAGGGTGCAGGAGGCGATCATCCAACGTTGTCTGCATACATTTCAAACAACTTTTCGACAAACCGGACAAAGGTCATGCAAACACGGTGGATTTTCATATGAACCAGACGAGATTCATGCACTCACGCCAAATTTTAATTACATTTCAAACATTTAGAAGAAAAAATCCGACCCTAAACCTATACTACGGCGGCGGCCGGCCGTCGTCCACTTCCTTTCTATTCCGCGTAGGCGACCACCTCCTCCATCAGCTGTCTCCGTGAACGGTGACGGTAAGACCCTTGAAGTGAAGGTGTAGTCTCCGGCAAGGAAGAGTAGAACACGGGAGACGGACCGGCCCGCATGAGACACAAGGCCCCGCCGCCTCCCGTGCCCAACTCATCCTCGGAGGAGTCTGCAACCTGTCCGTCACCGGCGGACGTGAGGTCCATGATCAAAATGGTGGCGCTGGTGTCGTCCAACCGGGTCGTCCGATAGTTCATCGGGGGCGCGTAAGAGGCGCAACTGGCGTTGTTCGTGTTCGTGATCACCTGCACCCGCGCCACCGCGGCCCGCGGCTGCCGCTTCTTGGCGAGCGGCGGCTTGTGCGCGAACAACGTCGTAGATCGCACGCTGCTCCACGACGAAGTTGGTGTTTCCCGCGGCAATGATCGCCACGGCCTCCTCATTCGCGCACTCGCCGTCAATCTGGTCGTCCACTAGCCGATGCTGCTCTAGGAGGAACAGGATGAACCGTTGTTTCAGCTCCGCCTGCTGGAACTCCGACATAGGCGTCGGCGTAGGCTGCTCCTCCGTCATGGCGGCGTTGTAATGTGCATGCGCTTGCTCGAAGATGAAAGATGCATGCACAGGCGTGGGCTCCGGTGCGGTGTCGTCGGAGCCCGTATCTATCTTGGGGTCATCGTCGTCGAAGACCTCGGGCGAGTTGTCCGGCATGCCGGCCTCGATCCGCCTGGCACGTTGACTCTGCCAAGCGGTGACAAGGGTGGCCATCTTGTGCTTCATCTCCGTCGAAGGGCTATCCCACATAGCACTGCCGCCTGTAGTCATGGCGGATGTGGTGCAAGGGAGGAGGTTGTGGAGCGGCTTCTATTATGGTGTGGATTAAACCGGGTGTGGCCGCCTTTAGATAGAGAATTCCGACGAGGCCGAGCGTCCGGGTGCGTCAAATGCGCGGCGCGGGAGTTGGTTTCTCGGCCGGAGAGCTTGCTTATGGCGGCATACGGACGGGTGGGGCATTGAACGGCGTGGTAGATATCCATCCCGTCCCGTCCATAACGCGTCTCCGGCATTGAACATGCTTGGACATCGGGGACACATCTGCTCTGTGACCGGCTTCAATGAAGAGCAGACGCTCTACAGTGACATGAATGCGGGTTACTGGCGCTGGGTGGAAACATGCGCGGACGAGGGAGGTGGTGGATGGGTCACGGTGATGAGAAGCGGGTGTGGCTTTTGTCCGGACGTCTGGGTGGAAACATGCGCGGACGAGGGAGGTGGTGGATGGGTCACGGTGATGAGAAGCGGGTGTGGCTTTTGTCCGGACGTCTGTAAAGCTCATCCATGTTTGTTTCTGGTTTATGAGAGAAAGTGCATTTGGACCATGTTACAGACCGATGCAAAATAGCGTTGGATGATACAATACGTCTAGACCGCATGATCCAACTGTTGCGGCCGGTTCAAGGATCAGTATTGGGAATGTCCTAACCCCCCATATTACTTTTCAAGATGCCTGCATTGCTAAGTGAAGACTCAAGAGCGACGACTTGAGTTGAGACAAGTGACTGCTCGGCATGGCCGGTCGACTCACGTCTCCTAGAAAACGATTGCACTCAGCCACATGTGGTGTGCAGACACTGCAGTCATTTTTGGACAGCAGGGAAGATAGCACCGTTCCATGCATTTCAATTTCAGTTGGTAGACGTCCAACTCACTACATGCCTCCCAGAATTTTCCTCGCCCCATCTCGGAAGCTCTGATAAGGGGGGAAAAGCTCGCTTCACCGGGCTACCTACCATTCACAAATCCCAAGCACCATGGCCAAGGACAAAGAGACCGGCGAGCGGTCCCTCTGCGCCGCTGGTGATACGAGAGCCATGCTTCTTCTTTTGGTCGCCCAGCTACTGCTCCTGCTCCTCGTCCCTGCCGGTCGTTGCCTCGCGGCCACCGGCCACAGCGGCGATGACGGTCAGCAGTTCGTCTACAATGGCTTCACGGGCGCGAACCTGACGCTCGACGGCGCGAGCAGAGTTATGCCTAACGGCCTCCTCGTGCTGACCGACTACACCAGAAAGGTGAAAGGCCACGCCGTCCACCCGTTCCCGCTGCCATTCCGCACCGCGTCGAATGCCACCGGCTCCGTGCGGCCTTTCTCAACCACCTTCATCTTCGCCATCTCCAGTCAAGACGACGACGTCAGCAGCGACGGCATCGCTTTCTTCGTGGCCGCGTCCAAGGAGGTGCTCTCCACTGCGTCGCCAGGCCAGTTCCTGGGCCTCCTCAACGAAGACAATATTGGCAACCGGAGTGCCCACATCTTCGCCGTGGAGCTAGACACGTTCAGAGATGACGGGCTCCGTGACATCAACGACAACCATGTTGGCGTCGACGTTGATAGCCTCGTGTCGATCAATTCCACCAACGCCGGGTACTATGATGACGGCACCGGGATGTTCCAGAACCTAAGCCTATTAAGCCAGAAGCCCATGCAGGTGTGGGTGGACTACGACAGCAGGGCCACAGAGATCACCGTGACCATGGCTCCGTTGGGCGTGGCCAGGCCCAAGAAGCCCCTCCTGCGGACCACCGTCGACCTCTCGGGGGTGGTGCAGAACACCGCGTACGTCGGGTTCTCTTCGGCAACGAACTTCATTCCAACATGACATGTCGTTCTCGGCTGGAGCTTTGCGTTGGATGCGCCGGCCCCTGCACTCAACATCTCAATGTTGCCGGCCTTGCCATCGACCTCGAACTACATGACACGGTCCAAATTGCCAATGATGATCGCCTTAGCATCATCGGTGACGCTGGTTTCGGTAAGCATCCTAATTTATATACTAGTAGAAAGAAGGCGCGGCGGCACACCACGCCCATGGTTGAGCCACTGTGTACGTGTGCAATGTTTTTTTATAGTAAGATGTCGAGCTGGTTGCAAACACCATTCATATTTCTTACATCAAGAAAAAAGTGCATCCATCATTGGCAAAGCCCTTGTGGCGTGGCGGCGGCGGCGGTTTTCTCCTTGGATCTATTCCATTGTTGTTTATTTACAAAGTATTGATAACAAACAAATATTGGAACATAGCTTTTATTACTTACGTTTTAAAATATTTTATAAAAATAGCTTGTGCAAAATGAGCTGTAATATCTGCAGCCCACTTAAGCTCCACATGCGTCCTTCCTGATATTTATAACGTTGTGATCATCAGAGAACTAATCAGTGTCTAGGTTGAAGTGGCTAGCCCGTTGTTTTGGTAAGCTGTGGTCGTGGGATTGAAACCTGGGTGAAATCTTTTTCTCTTAATATTGACAGGTGGGACCCACTAGACATATAGAGAAGAAAAATGCCACGTCCAAATGGTCTTTTTTGCCAAAAATATATATATTTTTGAGGGGTTTTAAAAAAAACATTCTGCCTTGTTCACAGGTTGACATCGGACTGCATGCGCCTAGTCAGCACAGATTATGTATACAAAACGGGATATGCACTATACTTGCACACCCAAGCAAGTTTTTACACCACTTCAATGTATACCGCAACTTTTAGCACCAAAATGACCATTTACGCCAAGTTCTAGCATCACCGGTGTAATTGACTCACAAATTAATTGTCAATATTTGACTGTTCATTGTAAAAACAGGCTCACATCACATATACGGATGAACACGAATGGCAGCGATGGTACTTGAGTGGAAACGCCAAGTAGAAAATGGCGGCATGCCTACGCGCCATTAATTGGACGATCTGATGATTGATGGGCATATTTTCCCCGTCGAGCACGGTGCCGAATATAACACCGACATCAGAAAATTACTAGTACTAGATCCTGACCGGTAGCTGCCTCGCGGCCACAGGCGGTAGCTGGTAGCTGCCTCGCGGCCACAGGCGGTGGCGGCACCGATGACGGTCGGCAGTTCGTCTATACCGGCTTCACGGGCTCGAACCTGACGCTCAACGGCTCAGTTGAGGTCATGCCGAACGGCCTGCTCATGCTGACCAACGGTGCCACCAGAAAGATGAAGGGACATGCCTTCCACCCGTCCCTGCTGCTGTTCGGCTCCGGGTCGAACGGCACCGGCCCTGTGCAGTCCTTCTCGACCACCTTCGTCTTAGCCATCTTCGGCCACGGCCAACACGCCGACCTTAGCGTCCGCGGCCTGGCCTTTTTCATCTCTTCGTCCTGGGAGGTGCTCTCCACTGCGTTGTCATGCCAGCCCTTGGGCCTCAGCAATGGCAACCAGAGCACCAGCATCTTCGCCGTGGAGTTCGACACGCTCTGTGATGCTGAGTTCCGCGACATCTACAACAAGTACGTCGGCGTCGACCAGTGGCGGAGGACGAATTTTTTTTTGAGGTGGGGTGAACTCTTAAGGAAATTATATATATATACACACGCACTAATAGTGCACATCAATATTTTTTTATGATCCTAGGCAGAATAACCAAATACAAAATATTTTTAATAGAATAACAACTTAAAAAAATTACTGATCCTGCTGGCCGCCGAACACCGCCGCTAGGGTTAGAGCAAATCCAACAATTCCCCTAACTCCAAAATAACAACCGTTTATGAGAAGTTGGGGTAAAAAACCTCTTTAATAGTTCCCATAAAGTAGCTTCTTCTTAGATGATCCCGAAAAGAGACCTCTTCTTCCTTCAGATTTACAGGAAGATGACCTTCCCGTAACTTTTTGGCAGGCTAAAATTTCATCAACCGCCACACTCGCTATGCCGCCCGCGCACTCCGCCGCGAACTTGCCGCCGCTGCCTCACGCGGCCGGCGACGCCCGCGCCCCTGCCTCGCCAGGGCCACCAATTGCCCGCCGGTGCCACTGATCGATGGGTCACAGCGATTATCTATTTTTTTTGTTTTAATTAAAGTAAAACTAAAATGCTTTTAGGGGAAGAAGATTAGAGGGAGTGACAAAAGTTGTTTTCAAAAAACTTCCCCTAACATTTACGGGAAGGCAAAATAACCACTTTTAAGGCAAGATTTTTAAGTAAACTGTTGGAGTTTTTTTTTTGGAGGGAGAGTCTCGAGCATGGTGTATTTTTTTTATTTTAATTTTTTGAGGCCTCGAGCATGGTGTAGTGGCCTGGACGAACGATTCGGTCGAGCTAGAGAGCTGCGAGGCACGAGATTGGCATGACCCAGTCCTTGGCATGGCCTGCTAGTTTTCTTTAGAATAAGAGGAAAGTATCGTTTTCCCCCTCAAATCCTTTATGATGGATCAGATTCCCCCTCAAGTCTAAAACCGGATTAATCACTCCCTCAAATCTGTAATACCGGATCAATCAGGCCCCGAGTGGTTTTGAGCAGGATTTTTAGGTGGTTTTGGAGAAGAATCGCACGATTTCGAACTTGTCGGGTGGCGGCGAGCGAGCCCGTCGAGGACTCTGCTACCAGCTCATTCTCCGCGTGTCCATCATGACGTACTGCAGCAGTAGCCACGCTATGCCCATTTGTGCCGCCATCTGCAGCCTGCGCGTCTCAGCGCACGCGGCCATGGTGGCCACTGTGCCAGTCGCCGTCGCGTGCCCGATCCCCATGAGCCGCAGCGGCGCGAACGCCACGGATGATGCGACGGCCCTGTTATGAGCGTGACGCAGGTGGCGACGAGCACCGTCTCGATGGACGTCGGCGGCGCTGCCCGTGATGTGGGAGTCCGTCTTCGTGCCCTGCTGCACGAACATGGTCTGCGCTTGCGTGTTGGTGAGGAAGAAGACGGCCGGTGTGAGCCATATCGGGGTCAGCCGCAGCATAGTCGTCGGCCAGTGTGAGCCATATCATGCTCCTCCAACTGGATCGCCGTGCACAGCCTCCATAGCCGGTTCAGGTTGCGTCTTCCAAGTCCTCGTCCGTGACAATGGCAGCCCTGTCCAAACAACTGGTGCACGAGCATGTTTGTTAATCTGAAGAAATCACTTGTGCTGGGAATCTAGTTGAACTGATTTTTTTAATAGGACCTGAATTGGTGGGTGTGCTGCAATCGCTTGTGGATTGGACTGAAGCATGTACACATGTTAAGACTGTTAGGTTACTTGAGAAGAATGTTGGGATAGGCTCTGTGCTGCTGCCCGATGTGAGTTGCATAATCAGGAAATTAGAATGATTGATCATGTCTGCACTGCATATGTAACTGGTTCAGATTGCCTGGTCATCAAGCATGCATAAAACATGCGCCTGCAGGATCGGGCGACTCTGGCGCGAGGCGGCCGCCCTGATCAATGGCTTCGTGGAGGTCCTCTTCAATTCTGTCAGCGCGCAGGTTTTGCAGATGGCTGTCTTCCTCGTCGCGGATCTCGCCTCCCGAACATGTGCGTCGAGCTGAAGTCCACATCAGCGATCCTTCTGAGCCAGATTCCCCTAGAATAAGGGGTTGGCCGGGGGAGCACGTCACCGGTGCCGAGATCCTAGAATATTTCCACGTCGTCGGCGACGCTGACAAGTTAGAAATCTTGCAGTTCCTATCAAAACCACCTAAAATCTTGTTCAAAACCGCTCGGGGCCTGATTGATCCGATATTACAGATTTGAGGGGGTGATTAATCCGGTTTTAGACTTGAGGGGCGATTTGATCCATCATAAAGGATTTGAGGGGGAAAACGATACTTTTCTCTTAGAATAATGTGACCTGCTAGTTGCTAAGGCCCAACAAGAAATACAGGATTCACGGCCCACTAAAACGTTTCACCGGAATTTCTAGCGATCGACTGGAGTTTTATGGTACATACGTATATATACCTAGTAAAAAATCTGCAGAAATCATGGTAGGGCGAGCGCCCAACCTCGCCCTACCGCGTCCTCCGCCTGTGGCGTCGACGGTGATAGCCTGGTGTCCCTTAGTTCCGCCAACACTGGTTACTACAATGAAGACACCGGGCGGCTACTAAACCTATCTGTTATAAGCTGGAAAGCCATCCAAGTGTGGGTGGACTACGACGGCATGGCAAAGATGATCACTATGAGCATGGCTCCGCTGGGCATGGTCAGGCCCAAGAGGCCCATGCTGCAGACCACCATCGACCTCTCTGGCGTGGTGCAGAGCACGGCATACGTCGGCTTCTTGTCGGACATTTCATCCTCGGCTGGAGCTTCGCGTTGGACGGGCCGGCTCCGGTTCTTGACATCTCGGTGCTGCCGGCCTTGCCATCAGCCTGGACGAAGACCAACTGGTCCAACTCACCGTCTATTTCCATGTTGCTGAAGCTCGTGCTGGCCTTAGCGTCGATGACGCTGGTTTCGGTTGGCATCAAAATCTACATCACTGTAAGATGGCGTTTCAATTGCTCCGAGGTGCAAGAGGACTGGGAGATTTCGTTAGGCCCCAAGAGATTCTTTATGAAGTCTTGTTTCACACGACAGAGAATTTCAATGAGAAGAACCTGCTCGGGAGGGGAGGTTTCGGGAGTGTTTATAAGGGCGTGATTCACAAGCCCGATATGGAGGTCGCTGTGAAGAGAATTCCACACGATTCAAGGCAAGGGGTAAAGGAGTTCATTGCTGAGGTGGTTAGCATTGGTCGTCTTCGACACCAAAATATTGCAAAATTTTGGGCTACTGCAGGCGTAAGGGGAACTTCTCCCGGTTTATGACTACATGAAAAATGGTAGTATTGACAAATACCTACACACAAGAAATGGCCCAACTTTATGCTGGTCCCAGAGGTACTCGATCATCAAAGGTGTGGCATCAAGTTTGTTGTATCTACATGAGAAATGGGAGCAGGTCATCATCCACCGAGATATAAAGGCAAGTAATGTGCTCTTGGACAGCAAGATGAATGGGCGGTTGGGTGGTTTTGGTCTTGCAAGGATATATGACAACGAAACTGCTGCTCAAACCACCCATGTGGCGGGCACCATGGAATATCTTGCGCCAGAACTCTTGCGCGCCGGGAGGCCAACACCTTTCTCTGATGTATATGCATTTGGCGTGTTTCTCCTAGAGGTCACATGTGGACGAAGGCCAATCTTCATCAATGAGCAAAACAACCGGGTATTGTTGGTCGAGTGGCTGCTTGAGCACCACCACAACAACTCAATGCTCGAGACGGTGGATCCACGACTTGGAGGGGAATCACAGAGGAGGTAACCATCATGCTCAAATTGGGTTTGCTATGAACATACCCGTCGCCCAACGTGTGACCTGTCATGCGAAAGGTCATGCAGTACCTTGACACTACTAGGGAAAACCCTAATAGTATCGCGGGTTTAAAGCCCACTAGTAGCGTGTGTTACCGTGCTACTAATAAGGCGCTACAGCTATTACTTAGCAGTAGCGCGTGTGACACACGCTAACACACGCTACTGCTAAGAGACATAGCGGCAACGCTTGTTCACACCCGCGCTGCTGCTAATCTAGCTATTTGCAGCGTGTTTACTATCCATCGCTACTAGTATTCCTTTTTTTAGTGTATTTATCCACCGTTATACAAATTTTGGTACAATATCAATTATGAGGTTTATATCATTATGTCCATAACAGTGTGTCAAATAAAGGTGGATTAGGTTTAAGTGGAGCCAATATGTGGTCCATGTCAAAAGTATACTACTAATCCAAACTTGATCTAGTTTGGACTAGTAGTACTTTCGATGTGCACCACATGTTGCCTCCACTTGAATCTAATCCGCCAGCACAAGCTATTTAATCATCATCATAGTCATTAGCACCAACAGTATTTATTTAATCACCACTAACACTAGCTCATAATAATCATCATAGTCATTACCACCAACACTAGCTATTTAATCATCATAGTCATAGTGTAGCACATCATCATCTTTAAACTCATTTCTAACTAGCTAATCACTCCTGCTGCTCTCTCTCAGGTAAAATAACATAAAACATGTGTAGCCCTCCTCCTTCATCAAGTTGGAGCATGCAGATGAACCTGTCTCTTAATCGTGGGCTGCGCTTCTGATTGCTGCCCCCTATTACTTGTCTGCGCTGTCCAGTCTTTCACTATTAAGAATTCATTGCTAATCCTGAATGCACTATAGTGATTTGTAGGATATCTTGCCGTAAGCTAACAATACTCATGGTACCTTTAGTCTCGATCCCATAAGGCACAACATTCATCGGGAGTCCCGGTTGAAGAACATCGTATGGTAACATACTTAGCAATGAAGTTTAGCTTAAAAAATAATGTATCGAAAAGATGCACTGAGGACAAATAGTAAAAATCTTACCATCTTTCCTAAATAGATGTGGCCGTAGTTCATTACGAACACTATTGGTCGCACGTTTTCAGTACTAACATTTCTAAATCCAGGAAGAAAATTTGTCTTGACAGTATCAAAATCCGTAAGCCATGAAACATAATGACTTAGCTCCTCGCAGTTTAGTTCAGCCCCGGGACAGTAGTAGGTCCTGTCTACCAAGCGCTGGACATGTTTGCTTGAACGGAAATAAACTGACAATAGAAATTCGTTGTCAACTATTTTTGAATAAACAATATCAAAGACATAAATATGGTTGAGAAACTCACATAATGGTATAACTGGAGGCATCTGCACATCGACCCAGATGTCGGTATTACCTTCAATATCATATTCCAGACGAATATCAAAGGTGATAACCATATCAGGCTCAAATGCATAAGTCTTGCATAGTGCTCGCCATGTTTTGCATCCAAAATAGGTGTAGTCATCTAAATTGTATAATTTTGCGTGGAAAATATAACCATGCTCGGTCTTCAAGTAAACTTTCTTTACCTCCATAGTACCAATGAAACCTATCTTATCCAATACAAAAACTCTTGCATGGCAGGGATACGCTAGTAGAATAGTAAAAAAAATTATAAGTTGAAGCAAATGAAGCAGATGTCATGCTTAATTACGAAAAAAGAATTGTCATTGTGACTTACTGTATCCACTTCGAAGTTCTCGTCCAGCTTGATGCTGAAGCGCCTATCATCATCTAGGAAGATTCCGTCGCACAGGCCGCGCCGTCTTCGCAGTATTTGTAAATACCAAAATCCTTTTCATCGTCAGACATTTCCTATGTTCATAGTTAAAACATTAATTGAAAATCGATCGAAGACAACTATCAGGATACTCAACACACAAATTTGGGGCACTCGATATTTCCTACATATTCTGGCACAAGTCATGCCAAAATTCACGGAAAAATCCGGCATGACCTTTGCTAAAATAGGACATATCGAGCGCCTGAAATTTGCCGGAACGGAAATGAATCAACACTCCGGCAAAACATAGGCCACTTGGAGGTGTAGCCTGCAAACATGACCGGCCACTTGGGCAAGCACATATTCTATTTTAGCAACACAAGATATACATTTCAAAATATCTTATAGGACTCAAATTAGCATGCATTCAATAAGCAAAAGTAAGTCATCTCATGCGTCCGTACATCGTCGAATATTATCACTAATACATCCCGAATAGTATCATACATATAACATCACTAAGACAACTAAAATCCTAGCACACGACGGGTATCGGCGCGGGCGGTGGACACCCACAGAGAAGGAACCATCATGGGATCATAGCTCCAGTGAGATCCCTGGAGAACCTGCCAGGTATTGGAGAACCTGTGCTCCAACGCAAACAAGTAGCGACGGAAGTGCGCGTCCTCCTCACTGACACGGTGACGCACTACCTCCGCGGGGTCCCCGAGCCTCTGGACCGTCACTGGCCCACGTGACCGCCACCAAAGAAGGTTTGGGTCAACACAGGCTGGCTCCTCACCAACCTGCGCCCCCCGGTAGGTAGCGCCTCCCAGTACCACCCAAGTGAGCCTAGTCCCGGACATGGCCCATCTGGTCAAGCAGGTGTCGTCCTCCGCCGACTCGACGACGAGGATGCGGGATAGGCATCGTCCACGTCGATGCGGGAAAAATTGCTTTAACTAAAAAAATAGCAACAAGTTCTTACTAACTAGTTCTATTGATTCAACTAGTTCTTACTAAAAATAAACTTACTATAAATAAAAATAAACTAGTACCTAATTAGTACCTAGTTCTTACTAACTAATTAGTACCTAGGAACTACTGCCCTAATTACCATATAAGTATCCATTTTTTAACTAGGGTTCGTACTACCTAATTAAATAGGGTTAATACTAATTGTAATTAACTAACTAGCACTAAAAATAGCCTAGGGTTCATACTAACTAGCACTAAATAGTTAGGGTTCATACTAACAGAGAGTAGAGAAGAGGGAAGGGGAGAGTGCTTATAGAGGGCGGGGAGAGAGATGGGGTCGGGGGAGACGGCGGCACCGAGGCGCGGCGAGGCGGAGTCGGGGGGAGACGGCGGCGAGGCGGGGTCGGGGGAGACGGCGGCGAGGCGGGTCGAGGGAGACGACGGCGGAGAGTGAGGGCGGGGGCTCCGGCAAGGTCGAGGTCGAGGAGGAGGAGGCACATGCGCGCAACAACGTCGAGGGGCAGACTCCGGCGGAGAGCGAGGGCAAGGCCTCCGGCGAGGGCGAGGGCAGGGGCTCCGGCGGAGGCAATGAGGGGAAGAAGAGAGAGTGGGGAATTGGGGGAGGAAGCAGAGAAGAGGGAAGCCCGCGCGGGGGGTTAGGTGAAAATAGCTTTAACAGTAGCGTGGGGAGCGAAAACGCGCTGCTGCTAAAATCCGTGATGAGGCGCCCTCACAAACTCGCCATCGCTAAGATGGGCCCGTCCTGTGGTGTGTTCAAACTTAGCAGTAGCGCCCTACCCTAAAAGTGCGCTTCTACTAATTTTGTAGTAGTAGCGCGGTTTTTAGAAGGGCGTTACTACTATACCTAGCACGTCGGGAACAGTGTGGCAATTATAATAGTAGCGCGTTTTGTTCCTGCCGCGCTACTGCTAAGTGTATAACATTAGCGCAGCGCCTCATTTTAACACGCGCTACTGGTAAGATTCTGTGTATAAGGTTTTCCCTAGTAGTGTGACCATGACCAATCGCCTCCTGATTTATCACCGGCCTACATAAGCTACATCATGATGACCCAAATGCAAAATGAAGGGTTTGATTCACACAACATGTCATGTTCTCAGCCGGCAAGGAGTGTTGCCAACGTGTCGGGTGAGTCTTCAGTGACAATTTTGCGGGAGGGAAGATGAAGCATGTATGTAATTGACACCCCCCCCCCCTCCCTCTCTTGCTTTTGCTAATTTGATAAAGGAACCAATGAGTTGTATTAAGAAGTTTTTAAGAAGTTTTACTCAGTTATCTGGCACTGCTTCGTGATGCGTGTCGAAACTATACGTTTTCCATTATATGGATTTTTTTGCAGGGGTCATTGCTTCGAACGTTGGAGTGTAGAGGTACTTTGGTTGTTCTCGTGATCTTGAGTCGTGACTGGGTACCGAGGAGACTAGCAACCTGATCTTTGTCTGGTTGGCATGTTACAAAAACAGGTAGCTAATGTTTGTTGTATTGCTGGCTTGAGGAATTCGATCGTTAGGCTACTCCTACTTTCCATCAGAAGAATTTACTCTGGCCGTAATCTTTGATTATTTTGAAACTGGCTTGTAAATTGAGAAACTTTTAAACGGTAACAATGCATTGTTCCAGACAGTAGGAGGAGGTACTATCTAACAATTTTGCATATATATGCTGGCTACCAATCCGGTATAAGCTGTGATGCGTATGTGCCGGACAGTAAACAGTTCCATTTACATGGACTGGAAACTGCATTCATCTTCAGGCCCTGCTTCATATAGAAAGGTCAACAGTCCACAAGATCATGATGGGACTATCAGCTACATAGTGCAAGCAAAAAATAAAACCTCCAGCCTGAACTTTGTGGTGATATCACCTCTGATTGCAATGGCTATTAGTCAAGGTGTACACATGGAGTATGTGATTGCATAACCCGAACTTAGAATACTTAAACCAAAATTGGCACGGTAAACCGTGCAGCTAATAAGTAGGTCGTGCGACCTCGCGACTCGTGACACTGGCTTGGCCTACATGATATTTGTCCGGTGGCATGGTACAGAAACAACTAGCTAGCGTTTGTTGTGTTGTTGCCTCAAGGCAGTGGCGAGTCCAGTAGGGGGGCTTCAATAGGCTCTAGCCTACCCTTCAAATATACAATCTTTTTTACTACTACACGTCCTAGCGCAGCAATCCCTCATTCTCGGCCGAAAAACACCAACAGCCCACACGCAAGTAGCGGACAGCACAACACTAAATTTTGCTATCTGGCAATTTTGAGCTTATTTGAGGAAAAGCATTCAGAGATAATGACCATATTTTGCTAAATAAATTCAAATTTTGGTTGAAATTTTGACATCCTTTTGAAGAAAATCTAGCAAATACTTCATGTTTCTAGTAGTAATCTAGGAAAGTTTTACCTTGTTTGGAGCAAAAGGACTAGGAGATAACTACTATTTTTGGTAGATAGATTTAAACTTCCTTTCAAAATTATATATTTTTTTAAACCAGAAAATGACAGCAATAATACATATTTTTCAATAGTACTATGGCAAAATATTAGCTTATTTTTTGCGAATAAAAATATTAGCTTATCTGGATAATAGGATCAGGAGATAATGCTTTTTTTAATACCGGAATGCCTTTTTCTCTTCAAAACGACGATCGTTTTCTCGTAGTTAAATTTGAGCCCACCCTTCGTTTTCTTCCTGGATTCGCCACTGCCTCAAGGAGTTGGATTCTTTTCATTTTAATGTATGGAGATCGCCAATTCGCCAGGCATTATTTTCATAGGAAGCATTACCATGGCAAATACGAAATATTCCTTGCCTCTTTACAGGTTGGCTTGTCAAAATTTGAGACCCTTTTATACGGTATAAGAACCTAACGATTTTCCGTAGCTTGTAAATGGATAGTACGCAGTTGTTGTAGCGCCAATGAATGTACTACAACGTTGAGTAGCCGCAATGTGAATGCGGTACAAAACCGTATTCCGTACGTATTAACATGGCGCGGTGCACAAGCATGCGCGGTGGTACCTCCTCCTACTCTCGGCTCGGGGACCGTCAATGGCTACATGTCAGTCGTTTGTCACGGGCCGTTTGGAAGGAAGAATAAGCATCCATCGAGCAGCACCTGTATGCATGCGTGCATGGAGCAGAGTGCTCAGCTTTGGACACCAATACTGTCAAGGCCAAAGCTCATCACCAACACCAACGAGTTCCCTGAAGCTGTCGTCCTCGAGGATGAGGGCGCCATGGCCGGCTTCGTGGGCCTCCTCCGCCAGCTCGGGGACCTCGCACAGTACGTCGCTCCTGTCCCTCTGTCCTGCTGCATGTCTGCAACTGCACTAGTTCAGCTTCAGCTTCCCCATGGCTTTCTATACGTGCGTGCGGCTACGTACTGCAAATTCACCAGACTAGCTTTGAACCTGATCTTCAGGCTTGCCGTGGAGGTGTTCGACGGCCTGCACGACCAGGCCACGGCGGTGTCCGCTCGGGCGCGCGGCCTCACGCTGGGGGCGCGGCGGCTCGAGGCGGAGCTGACGCTCGTTGAGGAGCGGCTCCTCCGTCGTCGGAGTGCACGGCCCTGCTTCCTGCAGCAGCAGGACGTCGCCGTTGCCTGCAGCAATTCAGTCTTCTCTTCAGGCATTCAGTCAGAAGGCTTGTGTCGTGTCGCAGGCCACGGCGTGCGCCTCCCAAGTGCCAGGCCGGTGGGAGGAACCAAGCCTCTTTCCATCGCGGAGCACATCCGGCGGTGCCGCGGGCCTCCGGAGCTGTCTACGCTTGACAAGTACTATTAACACCTGACCTGATCCTGTGTGTAGGAAAACCTCAGTAGCTGCCTCAAAGATGATATTTTCCTGGTTAATTCTGGCTTGATTCGGTTGCAGGTATGACGCCGTCGGCGAGGGGGCGTGCCTGAAGCGATACACAGACCCGTCCTTCTTCAGAGCCCAGTCTGCCAAGCATGAGCTTTTCTTGCAGGAAACCAAACCAAAGCTTCAGAGTTCCCACCATCACAAATGCTCCAAGTAAAACTAATTTATTATTATTTCTGAAGCTCATTTCTGCCTTTTCTATCTTTCGGTCTCAGTTTTCATTTTTTAGCATCCAAATTAACTTCCATTTTGTACCTCCTGCAGATTCAAAACAGACGCGTTGCTCGATAAGCTCCGGCAACTTAAATATCGACACATCATCCGAAGAATCAGGCGTCAAACGCACAACTTTCAGAATCAGAATTCGTCACAAGATGAAGCATCTGAAGCACACGTTTTGTCTTCATCAGATTCGCCTGAAACATCAAACACCAAAGTGCCATGCCCTTCAGTACCAGTGAACAAGGAGAGGAGCAGTGACCTCGTCCAGAGGACCAGTTCGTTCGGGGCATGGCTCTCTCCGGATGCAGCTTCTACTCATGCGTCTGACATCATACAAGAAACCAATGCTGATGGATTTGCCAGCCATGGTGCAAACAAGGCCGATGAGAACGCCAACATTGAGACAAATGCTGGTAGTGCCCTTATCGACTTCATCGCCTCAAGGGTCGAAAGCTCGCCGAGGAAGCTCTCTGTCAGGAAGCATAGTGATCCTTTAACGGAATCCTTCCGGAACATGGCTAAGAAGGTGCTGCTTGAGAATGAATCAGCGCATTCGTAACAACCAACAAGTGAATTCTAACCCTAAAAAAAAAAGACAAGTGAATTCTGAAGACATGCCAGATCCAGATGAAGTTGCATTTTACAGCAAAAGCGCCGAGGAGACTTAACAAGAGGCGACCTCGAAGCAATGTGACGATCCTTGTGAATAACCTTGTCCACCTGCAAGCGTTGATGAAGAAGCAAGCGGCGGCATCACTGATCAAAACCCAAAAGGTACTAATCTGCATATGTTGGATACCAGTCCGGTATTGAGTTGTGATGCTTCTGTGCCGGACAGTAAACAGTGCCATTTACATGTACTGTCATTGATGCCTATTCCTCCGATGCAATGACTATTTTTCCCCCGGAGAATCAGCTTTCAGGCCTGCTTTATCTCTACTACTCCCTCCGTTCCTAAATATAAGTCTTTGTAGAGATTCCACTATAAACTACATACGAAGCAAAATCGATGAATCTACACTCTAAAATGCATCAACATACATCTGTATGTGGTTTATAGTGGAATCTCTCCAAAGACTTATATTTAGGAACGGAGAGAGTACTATAGTGTAGCAGTTTTGAATTTGGATTTGCCACTTCTTCTCAGTTTCCTGCCAAAACACGATTGGAGTGATCGCAGCCATTAATCGGCCATGATGATTTGACGTCAACCGTCCATCAACCAACAACACTAGGAATCCAACGGCTATTATGTGCTGGATTCGCCTGTCCTCTGCTGCGTGCAGCAAGCCTGCACCAGCACTGTTGTGTGGGTGCTACAAAGATATCTCTAGAAGCTTGTCCGTTTGAGAGGTTCTGAGCACGGGTGAATTCGTTTAGCTTGACCCAACAGGAACGTGGGAAAAGTCACATACTCACATACACACTGTTTGCGTCTAAGTGGCTGCAATCTCCAGGATCTTTTGTGGTTAATCTCGATAGCAATATGTCCAAAAACAAAATAGTACAAGAAAATTAAAAGAGATGCTTCACGTCTACTGCTCGCCATATCGGATCTAATATGACATAAGTCTAATTTGGCCACTAAATTCTTTTTTAATTGGACCTTACAAGTACAACTAAATATTTGACATGTTAATTTGCGTAAATTGTACCATCATTGAACATCGTCTATTCCAAAAACGAATATGAAACTGCTTTGCATACGGCATTGTCTTGTCCGACACTGGTACTACAGTCTACAAGACAACAAATATATGATGCATGATATGACCCATAGACTGAAACATCTCTGGTCATACGAGTATTGGATGGAGATTCGTTGTACATATATCATTATTCAACCAAATAATTGTATTTGACATAAGTTATTTTTTAATGCTCTATTTCATATTTCAATAAATATTTCACTGCGACTTTTCTTGTCCTATCGGTAACTCAGTAGAAATAATTTAATCGGTAACAAATTCACAAAGAGTCTACATGTCAAATCACTCCTGACATTTATTTCAATATGCCCGTAGACAAATGTATTGGTTCAACAAAAAAAATTGTATGTCATCTCATTTTGCTTGCCGTAGTACGTGTTTGTGTGCGTCTGTGTGTTGGGGGGGGGGGGTGACAATAGCACACGATTCTTCTATCACAACTCTAGGTTCCTTATAAAATTTTGCACAAAACTCTGCTAGGTATTTAGATTAATAATACAAAAATGGACTAAAATTATAAATTATATTATATTTGAGTATTATATAGTTGTAGATTGTTTACCTTTTTGCGAATAGTTGTAGATTATTTACTGAATATAAGTAGCACACATGATGCATGTTAACTTGTTAAGGTGATCCTTTTCCCATGCATAATGACATGTTGAGTTTCATAGTTGCAAGCTGAGAGAATTAGTGGTAATGGTGATTAACTATTTAGGTATATTAGAGATTTGTATTCCTTTTTTGCTGAATCAAATTATATTATTACTTAAAATACTCAAGGATACATCACATGTAAACTTTATGACTCATTTGAAACATAATAATAATTATTAGTCCAGTTGAAGATAACTCGGCAGCTTAGTTTTACATAACATGTTAATTTTTTTGGAGCGCCTTGCCATTATATATCTTGTCTTATACAGCCTCCGTCCCAAGTTCCTTATCTTAGATATGTCTAGATAGATATCTATCTAACACTAAAATGTGCCTAGATAAATCCGTATTTAGAAAAATCTAAGATATTGATTCAGGACGAAGGGAATAGGATTATATATATATAAGTATAGGACTGATTTTTATAGTTGTATTTTGTATTGTATTCCCTCCGTCCCAAAATGTAAGATCATTTTTTATGGAGCGAGTATGTCTCCACGTGCAAAGCAGCGTACTACTTACTAGTATACAAAGCGCAGGTGTAGACAACATCCTTCTGGCATTATCAGCTACATAGTGCAAGGAAAAAACAAAACCTCCAGCCTGAACTTCATGCTGATATCACCTGTGATTGCAATAGCTATCAGTCTATATCAGGGGTCTGTGATTGCATCGCTTGAACTTAGAATGCTTGAACCAAAATTACGACAATTAACCATGCAGCTAATAGCAATTCATTTCAAGCTATCCGAAAACATAAGACTGGAAAAGATTTCAAGCTAATAACAACCTCATTTTACGAAACCATCTGCTCAAGCACGAGAAGGAGCCTGAAGAAACTAGTCATCGAGAAACATTCAGAAAAGACTGTGCACTAGGTTGCTCCTGTCCCTCCCTCCTGCTGCATACGCTATAATTTCGCGTTGGATTTCTATACGTGTGTGCTCTTCAGGCTTGCCGTGGAGATGTTCAGTTCCACGGCCTGCACGACCAGGCCATGGACACAGCCACAATGCACGCTGCCTCATTTCGCACTGCATGAACTCATGCAACTGCAAGAGCACAAGGCACACTGCATCATTTTGTACTGGGCGATCAACCATCTGCTCAAGCTCAAGATGGTCACTCTTATTTCCCCCTCAAACATCCCGGGCTTCTCTCTACTGAACTCTATTATGGGTGTGTTGGCGGAGGAGATCCGACAGACTTGCTCTGTGATGGCAGCCTCTGCGAGTCCCACCTCCGGAGCCGTAGCATCTTCACATCCAATGGCAGCGTGGATTCTGGTGAGGCTAGAGAGATGCTCAATGCCAAATTCAAAATCTCCATAAAGAGACATCATCTCTAGAGCGTTGAAGTGGAGCCGAAGCCCCCGCAGCCATGGCATGGCTCCTCGATCAAGCTGTAGCTCATTTCCACCAGCCTTGCATGTGAACCAGAACACCTTAAGACACGGAAAGGCGCCACTGCAAATTATCACCCTTCTTCTTTGTCTTCTGGAAGATGAGTGCGTGTCCGTCATGGCAGCAGCAGGTCCTGAAGATACTAACTTGAGAAGGATAAGATGGGGCGCGGACGCGATGATACTCAGACCTTGCTTTCCCAATTGACTCGTTTCAATATTCAAGTACGAGTAGCCACAAATGGGGACTTCCGTTGGGATAGTCTCTAAGAGATGGGAATGTTTTAGATAATATGGAAACCCCAGAATATAGCAACTCATATTGGTCGTGTGATTCATACCAAGGGCGGAGTATTTTTTTAATGCCATGTTTGATTCCAAGATCAACGAGAAGGCAGGCTATGTTCGGGTCAACTTGATGCAATGGGAGCTTGAAATGATGATTTTGTACGTACTAACTCTTTTCTTGAAATGGAATTCTCGTAGCTAGTTTTCTTTTCTTGAACGGAATATTGTAGCTAGCTTTGCTGCTAGAACACGTTTGCTGCTCAAATGGAACTTGTAGGCAGTGGCGAGTCTAGTAGGTGGGCTTCATCAGGCTTAAGCCTACCCTCCATAAACACATTTCAGCTAACCATACCACTTAAAAATAATATTTATGCGATTTACATGCAAGAATCATAATGCAATTGCTAATTAGGCTTAGAACTTGATGTTTGAGCCTATCCTTCATTTTCATGCTAGATTCGCCACTGCTTGTAGGTGAAACAGATGTGTTATGGCTGGCTATCGAGTGGTCCAAATGATTAAGCGCGTTAGCTACTCCACGCATGCCTAGTAGTACCTTGCGCAACAAAATTAACAAACAAATATTATGCTTTCAGTTTTCCTGAGCTACATGTTAGAGCATCTCCAGTCGCGCCCTCCAGAACGGCCTCCCCAGACGATTTTTTGCGCCGGCGACGAAAAAACGGCCCAGTCGCGCCCCCAGGACGCCGAATTTCGCCGGCTCGGCCCGTTTTTGCGCCCGGCGCTCGCAGGGCGAACCCGTCACACTGGGGGGCGCTCGGGGGCTCCGGCGCAAGGGAAAAGCATTCCTGGGGCCACATTGACAGGCGAAAAGTCAAAGCCACCCGCCAAGATTCGCCTCCTACCCCCCGCGCTCGGTCGCCACCCTGCGCCACCCTGCCGATCCCGGCGCCGACCACCACCCACCGCAGCTAGGTAGACCATCTCTCGCCAGGAAAAAAGAAGGGGTTTCGCCGAGGCAGCCTCTTCGCCGCCGCTCGGGCACCTTTTCCGGTGTTCCAGCCGCGCAGGGCCTGTACACCGGCGGGCTTGTGGCCACCTCACCCACAAGGTGTTCGGTGAATTGCCCGGCCCGGCGATGGACTCCGAAGATGAGGAGGCGCCATGGCGTTGCCGGATGAGGAAGCGAAGCCGGCGCCCGTGAGCAGGAGCATCTCATGGTGCTCGCCGCCCTCGCCCGGCTTCTTTCGCGGCGATGAAAAGCCGCGGCGAGGTGGCTCGGCGCTTGGGCGGGTGAAAGCAAAGAACCGACATCGTCTGGAAGGCTACTGCATGCTCTACTCTAACTACTTCGCCGACGCTCCATTGCACGGTGAGTAAACATTTCGACGCCGTTATCAGATGAGCCGAAAGCTTTTCCTCCGGATTGTGAATTCCATCCAGGAGTTCGACAACTACTTCAAGTGCAAGAAGGATTGCACCGGCACCCTTGGATTCACCTCGATCTAGAAGTGCACGACATCTATGAGGATGCTTGCATACGAAGCTCCCGGTGATTCATTCGACAACTATGGGCGCATGGCCGAGTCCATCACCATTGAGTGTTTCTACAAGTTCTGCAGGCGATGGTGGCACTGTTTGGACCGCATGATGCTTACGAACACCGAATGCGGAAAACACCGCCGGATCCTAGCATGAGAATGAAGCAAGAGGATTTCTGGGATGCTTGGAAGCATCGACTGCATGCATTGGAAATGGAAGAACTGTACATTTGCTTGGCAGGGGTTGTACAAAGGCGCCAAAGACGGTTGTAGTGTGGTGCTTGAGGCAGTGGCCACACATGACCTCTGGATTTGGCACTCTTTCTTTGGGATGCCAGGAACTCACAATGACATCAACGTCCTGCAGTGCTCCCCGGTCTTTGCCAAGCTTGTTGAAGGTCATTCTCCTCCGATGAACTTCGAGGTCAATGGACGGCAGTACAACAAGGGGTACTATCTAGCTGATGGCATCTATCCAAGATGGTCGACATTTGTGAAGACCATCTCAAACCCTGTGCTAGGAGGCAAGAACGCTTGGTTTGTGAAGATTCAGGAGGCTTGCAGGAAGGATGTCGAGCGGGCATTTGGTGTGCTCCAATCTTGATTTGCTATTGTCTGGTACCCCGCTCAGACCTGGTCGAAAAATCAAATGTGGGGGATCATGACTTGCTGTGTCATCTCGCACAACATGATCATTGAGAGCGAGCAGGAAAATCCAATGTTTGACACTGAACCATATTACAAGCAGGGTCCTCTTGCCCAAGTTGATCACCAGCTACAGGCAAACTAGACTGACTACCTCAATATGTGTCAGGAGATCCGAGACCCACAGGTGCATCAAGAACTGCAACACGATCTGGTGGAGCACCTATGAAGGCTCAAGGGCGAGGCCGGGAATGACGTGTGATGAATTTGAGTTTTTATTTGTTAAACTATATAATTTGTATTGAACTATTTTGGTAAACTATTTGAGGGCGTGAACTATTTGATTTATGTGATGAAACACGCGGAAACACGTCGAACTATGTGACGAAATAATTGATTTCTATTTGTATGCGAAAATTCACGCCGAAACCCGCCGAACCGCGCCGAATATGGGCTGATTCACATAGATATCGTGCCGTTTTTGGACATATTTGGGACGAAAGCTGGGCTGAAATCGGCGCTGAGGGGCGACGAGTCTGACAGTGGGTGCCGAATCGCCCCCAGCGCAGAGTTTATCGTCGGTGCACCCCCAGGCCGCTCTTTTTCGACGCCTTGGGGAGGCGAATGGTTGGAGATGCTCTTACTATGTTACCCTACTTTTGCATGCACTTTGTGGTAGTTGACGTACATTTTCTTTATGGAGCATCATTGACTAATGACTAGTAGGAGTATTTCTTATGTGTGCCAAATGTGTGATTACTGAATTGTATATCCCTTCCGCATGAAAAGTAAAATAAATTGTATATCCCTCTACAAATAAAAATGAAATTGTATACCCAGATGTACCGTCAAGTTGGTGCAAAATCCCGCGCTTGGAAGCGCGAAATCATTTCTGCAAGAGACTACGACCTGGGCATTCTGTACGTGCACCCAAGAAGGCTGTCCGCCCAATATATACATCAAAGCACGCACGACGGCATGAGCATCAAAGATTGCCCGGCAACCAGCATGCAAGAATACAAGATAGATAGCACAATGCACGGGACCTACCGGCCCGCGTGCTCCTCCTCTCCAGCCCCGGGAGAATACAGCGGCCGGTTCGTCACTAGCCACGCCGTGGCGGGGGCGAGGGCTGGCGCTCATCTCCCTACCGCGTCGACGCTGGCGAGGCGGCTGGAGGACGAGGTGGAGCAGGAGGTGAGTTGGGCGGACAGCCTACATGGGGGAGGTCCCGTCTACGGCAGGGCCCTCGACCCGAACAAGGCGGGTGCGTGAAGAACTGCCCGGCTAAAGGACCAGGCGACGGCTGCACCCCGCACCGGCACAATGGGAGATACTCCATCTGTAAAAAAATATAAGAACGTTTAGATAACTAAAATAGTGATTCAAACGATCTTATATTTCTTTACACAAGGAGTAGCTAGCACAAGACGAGATGTATGCAGCTGCCCCGATTCTGAATAAAGGCAAGTACCACACCAAATACTAAAATGGTTATAGTGTTCCAGAAGGAACACGTACTCCAGCGTTCGTTCTTCGAGTGATTGGAGGTCCTTGCACTAGGTGAAAAGTTCGAAGATTCTTCTCATTCTCCTGTAAACTTCAATGCTCTACTCATCTTCGACGGAGTTCGTGGCCCGTCTGCCGTCGGTGGACGTGAGGTCCATGATGGAAATGAAGACGCGCAGCTGGTGGCGTTCTCCTCCACGATCGCCTCCGTATTACTTCCTTTGATGATCCGAAAATGAAACAGAAAGAATTCTCGTCCTTTTCCCCAAAGATGCCCCTAAACGGTAACAATGCATTGCGTCGAAGAGTAGGAGAACAGTAATGCTAGGATTATTGGTAGGAGGAGGTACTACCGAACAAATTCGCGTAGCTTGTTGCATTGTTGCTGCAGAGTAAACAATGCAGTACTATCTCTCTAAAAAAATGCAGTACTATCGTGAAAGTGCTGTTCCACGGGTGAGTTGTGTAACCACAACGCAACAGCCCACCGAAGTTGGTCCACTTGCAGATCCCTGTTGATCTCTGTCAGGTTGAGTCAATGGCTACATATCAGTTGCGCAAGCGTTGTCGCGCATCCATCATGAGCCAGCCATTTGGGCATCCATCGAAATCACCTGCGCGCATGGAGCAGCAGACTCAGCAGAGTGCTCAACTTACGGCACCTTTGTCAAGGCACAAAGGTCACCACCGGCAACGAGTCCAGCCGCTGCACCGAGCTGCCCGAGGCCGCCGTCCTCGAGGGCGCCGCCATGGCCGGCTTCCTCGAGATCCTCCACCATCTCGGGGACCTCACACAGTACGTTGCTCATGTCCCTCCATCCTTTCTCTACGTGAGTGCTAGCTCTTGATCTTCTTCAGCTCGCCCATGGAGGTGTTCGGCGGCCTGCACGACCAGGCCACGGCGTCGGCCGACGGCGCGCATGGAGCAGCAGACTCAGCGAGTGCTCAGCTTCCGACGGCAGCGCAAGGCACAAGGTCACCACCGCGGCAACGAGTCCAGCCGCTGCACCGAGCTGCCCGAGGCCGCCGTCCTCGAGGGCGCCGCCATGGCCGGCTTCCTCGAGATCCTCCACCATCTCGGGGACCTCACACAGTACGTTGCTCATGTCCCTCCATCCGTTCTCTACGTGAGTGCTAGCTCTTGATCTTCTTCAGGCTCGCCGCGGAGGTGTTCGACGGCCTGCCACGACCGGGCCACGGCAGCGTCGGCCGCAGGCGCGCATGGAGCAGCAGACTCGGCAGAGTGCTCGACCGGCAGCCTTGTCAAGGCACAAGGTCACCACCGGCGGCAACGAGTCCAGCCGCTGCACCGAGCTGCCCGAGGCCGCCGTCCTCGAGGGCGCCGCCATGGCCGGCTTCCTCGAGATCCTCCACCATCTCGGGGACCTCACACAGTACGTTGCTCATGTCCCTCCATCCGTTCTCTACGTGAGTGCTAGCTCTTGATCTTCTTCAGGCTCGCCATGGAGGTGTTCGACGGCCTGCCACGACCAGGCCAACGGGCCACACAAGACGGGCGCCGCATGGAGCAGCAGACTCAGCGAGTGCTCAGCTTCGGCAACCTGTCAAGGCACAAAGGTCACCACCGGGCGCAACGAGTCCAGCCGCTGCACCGAGCTGCCCGAGGTCATTGCCTCGAGGGCGCCGCCATGGCGGCTTCCTCGAGATCCTCCACCATCTCGGGGACCTCACACAGTACGTTGCTCATGTCCCTCCATCCGTTCTCTACGTGAGTGCTAGCTCTTGATCTTCTTCAGGCTCGCCGCGGAGGTGTTCGACGGCCTGCACGACCAGGCCACGGCCGCGTCAGCACGGGCGCGCATGGAGCAGCAGACTCAGCAGAGTGCTCAGCTTCTGACGGCACTGTCAAGGCACAAGGTCACCACCGGCGGCAACGAGTCCAGCCGCTGCACCGAGCTGCCCGAGGCCGCCGTCCTCGAGGGCGCCGCCATGGCCGGCTTCCTCGAGATCCTCCACCATCTCGGGGACCTCACACAGTACGTTGCTCATGTCCCTCCATCCGTTCTCTACGTGAGTGCTAGCTCTTGATCTTCTTCAGGCTCGCCGCGGAGGTGTTCGACGGCCTGCACGACCAGGCCACGGCCGCGTCAGCACGGGCGCGCGGCCTCATGCTGCGGGCGTGGCGGCTCGAGGCGGAGCTGCCGCTCATAGAGGACAGGGCCGGCTCTATGTTTCGGAGGGCCCTTGAACGAACGGGACGACATATGGCCCCCAATACTATATGTATATGTTTGTATTTGCACATTATATAAACGTGTATATGTCTGAATTTATTGGAAAATATTAAGAGAATAAATTTTCAGCCATACATACTTTGTTTGAAATGTCAAATAATAGTTCTTTCGAAATGGCATATTATGATAGAAAAACTTACAAATAGCAAAATGAGACTGCCATGATTACCTTAAATAATACCCAAATTCTAATGACTCCTGCCCAGGATTAATTTCTTGCCTTTCTTCTTCATTGACATCGACATTTCTTTTTTGAAGAACACTTTCGTCTTTTAATTGAGAGATTGCTTTCCTTTCTTTTTATCCTTTTTGCAGCACCCGACAAATGTCTAAGAGGATGATTGTACCAAAAATATGATGAAAAATAGTATATAGAATCAGAAATTTGTACATCAAGAGGTCAATACCTTAACGATCCTATAACAAGTATTACTAAAATCGGGGATGAATGAGTCATGTACGTATTTTTGAAAGACAGAGAACAATGATCTATAAACTCACGCGGTAGCACTGTCGCAGCCTGAAAAAACCAACAAGAAATTGGTTCTCAGCGAGGATCGAATCCGCGCCATGAGACCAGCGAACGAGTATGCCCAATCAACTGACCTAGTTTGCGCTATTGACCAATTTCAGGGCGAACATTTTAAGTACATTCGTAGCCGCGTAATTTATTACACATGTAAATATTTACTGTAGCGCTTTGATTTTTTATATTTTTTGAAAACATTTTGGAAAAGTTCATGAATTACAGAAAAGTTCATTTGTTTTGAAAAAGATTAATCGATTTTTTTAAAAAGTTCACGGTTTTGAGAAAAATGTCTATCGATCATGAAAAAGTTTATCCGTTTGAAAAATAGTTCACAAATCTTGAGAAAAAAGTTCACAGATTTGAAAAAAGTTCATCAATTTTGAAAAATAGTTCATGAGTTTAAAAAAAGCTCATCGATTTTGAAAGAAGTTTACAAAAAATGAAAAAAAGTTCATCAAATTTGAAAATAAGTTCGTCAAAATTGAAAAAACTTCATCAAATCTGAAAAAAGTTCATTGGCAAAGTTCATCAAAATTCGAAAAACTTCATCAAATTTGAAAAATAGTTCATCAAATTTGAATAAAAGTTCATCAAAATTCAAAATAAGTTCACTAAATTAAAAATAAGTTCACCGAATTTGAGAAAGTTCATCAAATTTAAAAAAAGTTAATCAAATTTTAAAAGACTTCATCGAATTTGAGAAAAAGTTCACAGATTTGGAAAACGTTCATCGACTTTGAAAAAGAAGGTCATCGAATTGAAAAAAGGTTCACAATTTCTTAAAAAAACTTCTTCGATTTGAAATAAACTTCACGAAGTTAAAAAACATGCACAAATTTGGGGAAAAAGTTCACGCACTTAGCAGAAAAGAAAAATGAAAAAAAGAAAAAAAAAACAAACAAAACCCTTTTCAAGAAAAAAGGAAACAGAGACAATATAGAAGAAAAGGATGAAAAAGTTTGAAGGAAACAGGAATTGGTGAGATGGCTGAGTTGTTATAGGGCAGCACGCATGTACTGGCGAGGTCACCAGTTTGAATCTCACGCACGCTTAGAGGTTTCTTGCGTTTTAGAAACAAAAACAAAATAAAAAAAGTGGGCCGGCCCAGTGCGGTGGAAGGGATGTGCGCCCGATTGCCGAAATAACTAAAACGGCGTTTAAGGTGCCGTTTGGCAAAATCATTAGTTGAGGAGTACTGGTTGCAAAGATCAGTCCAACCTCCCAAGATTACGACAAGTGGCGCGCTGCATGTGCGCCACTTGTCGCAACCTAAAGTTTTTCCTTTTTTAGATCCGTTTATTCAAAAGCGTTTATGTTTTAAACTGTGCCTCCAAATCTCGAAACGCTTTCACCGTTGGATTCCTCGCGTCGAGATCTTCAAAACTAGATCCCCATGTTGATAGGTTTTGACGAACTTTTTTTCAAAAAAAAACCGGACCGGAAGCACAGTTTTTCTCCCTATTCGAGAAAGGCACGCCCGTGCCTCTCACGAAATCATAACCGTGCCTCTCGCAGAAGCAAAACCGTTACTCCCGCGGAAGGAAAAAAAGAAAACACATTTTTTTCCGTTTCCGGGGAGGCACGGCCGTGACTCTCCACCGTGACTCTCGCGGAAGCAAAACCATGACTCTCGTGAAAGAAAAAAAATAATAATAAACACGTTTTTTTTGTTTCTGAGAGGCACGGCCGGGACTCTTGCGAAAGCACAACCGTGCCTCTCGCGGAAGCAAAACCGTGACTCTCTCGAAAGGAAAAAAACAGAAAACATATTTTTTTTTTGTTTCCGAGAGGCACGGCCATGACTCTCGTTAAAGCACAACCGTGTCTCTCGCGGAAGCAAAACCGTGACTCTCGTGAAAAGAAAAAAAAAACAAAAAATACGACGCGTTTTTCAGCATACATTTTTTTTGAATTTTTTTATAAAAAAACTAATGGAGACTGGTGGAAAACCAAAACATCGAAAAAACCTGAAAAAACCGTTAAAAAGACAAAAACACGTGCGGAAAAATAAACAAAAAAACAAAATCTTGAGGGAGCGCCCAGAACGCGACATGCGGTGAATCGGCCGAGGCGCCGAGTAAGCTGATCGTTCTTGAGGCTCACGAAGGCGCTCATTAATTTCTAAACCAATAATGATGGACCTACTAGCCGTGGCGCAAACAAGGCCGGCGAGAATGCTAACATTACGACAAATGCTGGTAGCACCCTTCTCGACTTCATCGCCTTCACGGTCGAAAGCCGCCGAGGAAGCTCTCTGCCAAGAAGCACAATAACCCTTTAATGGAATCCTTGCTGAACATGGCTAAGAAGGTGGTACTTGAGTACAAACCAACAGGGGAATTTTGTAACACTAGTACATTCTGAAGACACATCTGATCTGGATGAAGTTGTACTTTACAGCAAAAGTGCGAGTAGACTTAACAAGAGGCGACATCGGAGCAATGTGACCATTGACCATCCTTGTCAATTGACTCTCTAGGCGACTCCCCCCTCGTCTCCCCTCCCGTGACGCTCCCGTGAACACCGGGGGTGAGAATCCCTAGTGCAGCCACGAGCAGCCCCCCTCCCCCTCGCTCCTCCCTCCCCTCGCCGCCGCCTCGACGTACTGGCAGGCAAAGCCCGGCCAGTGCTAGCATCGGTGGGTGCTCTCCTTCCTCCGTTCGGTCTGGTGGGCGCGGGCCTTCGGGTCGGGCGGCGGCGGCGCGGCGGCGGTGGACTCATGGTGTGGCGGCGGTGTGAAGGGCTGTAGCGGTGGTGGTCTGCGGTGGGTTCCAGCGATGTCAGACGGCCGAATCAGCCCCAGGCGCGGGCCAAGAAGCGGCCTTGAGCTGCAGGCGTCCGCCCTGCCATGCCCATGGTAGTGGTGGTGGGCGCGCAGCGGTGGTAGGTGGCTGTGTTGGTCGCGCTCCAGGCGTTCCGCCGGCTGGACGACAGTGGCAGCGTAGATGGGCTCCAAGGTGAGTATTCTTCGCGATTGGCGGTGGTTCGTGGGGATCCTCCCTGCCGGTGGTCAGATCTGCATCGGTGGCTTTGCGCGGGTCTGCGTCGGTCGCTGCGGTGGGACGACATAGGGGGCGGCACAGGGGTGTGTCCGGTGGGGAGGTTGGCTGGAGGGATGGGCGGCGCCGACGTGCTTGGGCCACCCGTCACTGGCACAGGGGTGTGCCGGTCTGGATGCATCCGCTCCCCCACCTTCCCCTTTCCCCGTCCATGTGCGGGTCGTCGCAGCTCCGACGACGTTCAAGGCTGGGCGTATGCTACGGTTCGTCGGTCTAGGGAGTCCATGTGGCTCAAAGTTGATCTCTTTGGATGGGCTTGGGGATGTCTGGATGCTGGGCGGCGGCCCTGGCAGCGGCAGGCACAATGTTCGTGGGCATAACTTGCGCCTCGGGTGCGGGCGAGCGGCCATGGCCACGCGGGTGGGTGGTCGCTGGTGGTTGGCGGTGCTAGCATGTGTCGGAGGGGTGGCCGTGCCGAGGTATACGTCACTTGCCCAATCTTGTATTGGCCATCGGCGACGGCGTCTGTGGACACCGTATTCTTCATGAAGGCTCCGTCGCGGTGCCCCTACTCCTTCGAGTTGCTCCGGGTGAAAACTCGATCTTTGGGATCGTATGGTGGCGGCGATCAGTGGTCGTTCCCTTCTAGGAGGCATCATCTTGGAGTCCTTGTCCCGTCGTTTTCCATCTCGCCTCTCCTAAGAGGCTTGGAGGTCTCTGTTGGCTCCAAGCGGTTCATCCTCGCGCATGTGTAATGGCTTGATAGTCGTTGGGGTGGTGTGGCGGTGCTCGGCATCTTTGTATCTTCCCTTGAATTTGTGTGTCGTGTGCGGTGGTGACGTGAGTTTGTATCGTGTTGCTTATGGATCGTGACTTTATCTATAAAGCAGGGCGAAAACCTTTTTTTTAATAATTGACTCTCTTGCTAGCATCGGTGAAGAAGCAAGCGGCTGTATCCGGGTCGTGCCTGGCAGGATAGTCCAAGTCCAGTAGGACCTACTCTGTACATGCAGCAAGCCGTTTCGGCCGCACGCAGACACTCGGCCCATCGTTTTTACATTTTAGTGGAACGTATCCACATATGCTCACTTACTCACTTGGCTCATCTATTTCATTCTTTCACCCCTCAAAGGAAAATTTATTTCATTTTTCCAATTTGTTTACTTTACATTATCAAGTATTTTTTATTGTTTTCATTTATTTGATTTGTTAAATAATAAATCATTGTCGTTAACTATCCTTGAATTGAATCATCACAGTGAATCGATCAACTTGGAAGCTAAATGTATTCATAAGATGATTATACGCACACACACAAAGTACTTGCTAGCCAAAGATTATTTCTTTGTTCATCTGTGACTAGTAATTAGTTATGACAGTACCATTCATCACAGTAAGCATTCCTTCTCCTTTTTGCAAATATTGATGCTCGGAACAAAAAGACATCCAGTACACTTGTTTTTGTTGTTAATGCCTACACACTTTTGTTTTTATTTCTATTTGAACAAGCTAAATTTTGGTCAATCCGATTTATAACGAGGCAAACAAGCAAGACATCTTTATCATGTCACCACTCTCGGCCAGTCGTCGATTTGTCTTAAGAGTTAAGATATTCCTACATGTTTTGTCCCCCCCTCCCCTCTGGCAGATGCGTCGTTCAACTGATGAATTAGAAATAAAAAAACTCAAAATTTAGAGATAATCATTTGAATTTTTTTGGACAACGCTAACGCCAACATGTGTGGTGGGAGTCAAACCCGCCCACATGTACTATAACACACAGACTGTACCACGTCACTACATGCATGCATGTCGGAATCTTTTTGGATTTTCAGTTTTAAAAATGTTTTATCTCTTAAATGAAAAACCCGATTGAAAATCCGTTTTCACCATTAAATCCCTCGCGACGAGATCTTCAAAACTAGATCTCATATCAATATATTTTGACGAATTTTTTTTTTCTTAAAAGTTGCCATGTCTATTGCATATGAATTGCCATGATGTTTACACTGAACCATGATATGTTTCAGCTATTTTCTCTCCATTTAAAAGTAAATTTTGGCATTATAAAATGGGGAATTAAAAAACTAGACTTGTCATGAACCATAAACTAAAATTGCCACGATACATGTACTTAGAATTGGCCATGATTCATACAAACAATATTTTTCATGGTCAAAGTACTGGATTTGCCATCAGCAAAAAACGAAAATTGTCATGCTCTACAAACTAAAATTGCCACATGGCAACTTTAGTTTAAGCACTATGGCAACTACATTATAAACTTCATGACAAGTTTTGGGCAATTTTTTTTGTCAAAACATATCAACATGGGGTCTAGTTTTGAAGATCTCGTCGAGACGGACTTAATGGTGAAAACGAATTTTTAATTTGATTTTTTAATTAGAAGATAAAACATTTTTAAGCCGAAAACCAAAAAGATTCCTGCTGATGGCATATGTTCATACGTGGCAAAATGAGGGGTGATGGAGGCGTGTGGGCGATGTGCAAGATGCCACACGTGTGGGCGTTAGTTTTTGGGTTTTTCTTTTTATACGAGAATAAGGCTTAGCAGTTTACAAGAATTATGTTCTAAATTCGTCGTGCTAATGTCCTGTAGTACCAACGCGCCGGAGAAGAAGCCGCTATCTTAGCTTGGTATACACTACTACAAAAATAGTTATAGCCAATATAGACACTAATGGCGCACTGTACATGTGGTGCGCCATTACTAAATACTAATGGCGCATCATGTGTTGGTGCGCCATTAGTGTGCAAATACTAATGGCACACCACATTCACGGTGCACCATTAGTAAAAAAAAATTTAAAATTTTTTCAAAACTACTAATGGCGCACCGTGGTCTAGTTGTTAGCAAAATTTACAAACATGAATTTTCGACTTTTTTGCAAAATCTCTCGAGAATTTGTAAAAATGGGCATAACTTTTGCATACGAACTCGGATGAAAAAGTTTTTTATACGAAAAATCATCTACTCGAAAAGTTACATCCGAATTTAACAGGGCCCCGTTAAACATTTTTAAAATCCTCAAAAGCCTAACAGAAAAAAGATACGGGGCTTTTAAGATCTAGAGAGGCAAAAAAATTCAAAAAAATTCAAACTTACTAATGGCGCACCTACCCATGGTGCGCCATTAGTATCTTCCCGCCTTCAAAATTCAAAATAAAATAAAAAAATAAAAAAATTAGTAATGGCGCACCTGCCCATGGTGCGCCATTATATGCCGTATATATGGCTGGGCGTGTCCTCTCCTCCTTACCTCTTCATTTTTCTCCTCCACTCCACCTCTCCTCCACTCCATCTCCTCCTCTCCTCCACTCCATCTTCCCTTCTCTCCTCCACCATACTACCCTCCTCCTCTTCGGCGACCTCCTCCTCCTCCTCTCCGGCGACCTCCTCCTCCTCCTCGGCGACCTCCTCCTCCTCTCCGACGACCTCCTCCTCCCTCCTCTCCTCTCCGGCGACCTCCTCCTCCTCTTCGGCGACCTCCTCCTCCCTCCTCTCCTCTCCTCCCCTCCCCTCCCCTCACGGTTTCTCCTCCCTCTTCTCCGGTGAGCTCCTCCTCCCTCATCTCCGGTGAGCTCCTCCTCCCTCCTCTTCGGTGACCTCCTCCTCCCTCCTCTCCGGTGAGCTCCTCCTCCCTCCTCTCCTCCCATCCCCTCATGGTTTCTCCTTCCTCCTCTCCCATGCTCCGGTGAACTCCTCTCCGGCGACCTCCTCCTCCTCTCCGGCGATGTAGGCGAGCGCCTCTCCGGTCACCTCCTCCTCCTCCTCTCCGGCAAAAGAACACGGCAAAAGAACGTACAAGATCCAAAAACAGGAACAAAATTTGAAATAATATCGTGCAAAAAAATGAGCAAAAAAACGAGCAAAAAATGGGCAAGAAAATCGCGATCCAGATCCAAATTCAAAATTCAAAAATAGCAATGGCGCACGGTGTGGGTTAGACGGTGCGCCACTATTATTTTCCCGCCTTCAAAATTCAAAAATACTAATGGCGCACCGTAGCCTATACTAATGGCGCACTACCTGGTGCGCCATTAGAACAGCAGATACTAATGGCGCTGATTGGTGCGCCATTAGAATTTAATTCTAATGGCGTGATGCTAGTGGCGCACCAGTAGTGCGCCATTAGAAGGCAAAACTGGTGCACCACTAGCATGCCTTTTTCCTAGTAGTGACGTAGCACAGTAACTAGTGGATGATTTTTTTACTCGATCTGTTTAACTGAATGGTTCATGTGATGAATGATGCATTGGACATTGGTCAGTGCTTTATCATGGTTATTCTCCTTCCTTAATTCAATCATACCGCCAAATCAAAAGGAATCCATCCATTCCTGTGTGGGAACTGCTGTAGCAGAGAGATAAGTATTTCAACCAGCATCCGCCATATCCTGCCACCAGCAACCGGCCTCATCCAGCCTCAAGTACTAGTGTTAGAGCACCAACATAATAAGTAGGGCATCACTTAAATGCCGAACTAGAAGTTACCTACTGTTTCCGCAAAATCACCAATTGACACTACAAAGGGACTATGCTCCACACCTCTTAAAGCTTCACCAACAGTTTTATGCAAACCCACGGTCCAGATCAAAATCCAAGATGCCAGTCAGCGACCGGGCAACATTTCTTCACACAATAGACTCACAATGTGCTAAGCAAAAAAGTGTGTCTCCTCCGACGAGCGAACAAGTTCTAATCAAGACAAAAAGACATAATGAATTGATAGACTATAAACCTGTGGTACAGTTGACTGCAGTGGATATTGTACTGACAATCAATGAGATAGATAGATACATACATACGACAAATATTATTGTTGTTCTTTAATTTAACAACTAGAGCATTATTTTATCTGCACATGGTAACTAAATCCATTATAATTAAAATACTACAAGTTCGGGTCAGAAAATATTAATTGGTACAACTCCTATGACTAGAGCATTTAGACACTGATTCCCACTTCAAAGATTCAACAAAATATTATCGTACCTAGTGTGCAGTGCGGACTAGACAAAGTCACATAATTCAATGGATATGCGAGCCTTCAGGGGACTAGGCAAAGGAACCTTACTCACTGGAACCATAGGCCATTCAACCCGTACAATCTCTTTGTCAAGCAGAAGATACTCATCTACATGCACTTTCCATTTTAGTTTCAAAATGCCCTTGACATGTACACGGGATCCAATAGGAAGTGCAAGAACATGACTAAGCAAGGGGATTTTAACTGTTGTCTGACTAACAACACTTGCAGTAACAATCGGGACTTGAGTTTTGAAAATTGTGAAGTTCGCATTATACTCTTCAATAGATAATGTAAGCTCACCATGAACATTAAACTGCTTGACAAAAATGACATCCAAGGGACCATCAAGAACAAATCTGATTGTAGAACGAACAGCGTTGCTGAGTGTGATGGATGAGATGTTTACTAATCCACCTCTGATGGATATTAAACTACATCTAGGTTTATCCTTATAATCACCATTAAATGACATTGTTGTTTTGAATATTTTCCCACGCAATTCAGAGTCTCGAGGCTCAAAAGATGGCTCAACGGGCACATCCATCTCAATGATCCAGCACTCTGCATGAGCAGTCATGGGATGGGTCCGGCCTCTGAGAACAAGAGGATCCTGCATATATCATAAAAATATCATCAGAGAATACACCAAAATCACTAAAAGAAATGATCTAATTTATGAATAAGTATGATACAATGAAATCAGATATGGTTTTTCTGATATGCTTTGACAAAAATGGAACGCCTTCTAATGAACCAGCCCTTGTCTCCTTCCTTGGACTTGTAGACTGAGGTACCACCTTGATCATCATAAAGCACAATGGTCTTTATCAAGCCTAAGTTGGTGTCTACCGAAATATTTTCAAAGAGAGTCTGGCCTGTAGGAATTGGACTTGAGGAGATAAATTTTTTCGTCATCTATTCCTCAAGCGAACTCCCAGTTAGCGTAGTGTCACTCGTGAGCATTCCTTTTACCTCACCCAAATCTGGTCTGCATGGAAAAGTCTTGTGAGACTTAACAGCAGGAACATAAGTAGTTATATTCTGGATCAGCTCAAGCAACTCCTGATATCCACCTAACACATTTTCAGAAGAACTGGCAACATGGCCAAATGAAGTTTCTCCACGTGAAGACATCAAAGAATCATGTACTAATGACAACACCTGACCCAAACCAGTTCCATGTGCAGATTATAGAGGATCGGGTAGCAATGCATGCACACTTCTTCTGCTGATGATCGTATGTTTCAGATCTCTTTTTGTGATGACAAATGATTTCATTCTTCTTTGGCTGATCATAGGTTGAATCCAGTTCTCACCAACGATCAATCCTGCCAAGAGATGCAACTACTTTTACACGGAAGGAACATAAGCAGTTTTATTCAGGAGCTCTAGCAACTCCTCATATTAGTTTATATTTATGAATTTAAAATAAATTTTATAAAAAATAATTATTGATTACAACTCATTTACCCATTTGTGCACGCAATAATGCATCTCAAAGTTATTTACAATAAACTTTTATACTTATTTATAACTCATTTTTATAATCTCAAAATCAGAGTATATGATAACTATGCTAAATATTAATAGCGGTTTTGTTTAACAAAGATGTAGTCTGCTAAATCTGGATAGTGTTTGTAATCAAAATTACATTAATTTGTTTTCTTTTGTTACATTAAGTCCTAAACATATTTAAAATCAATCTCCCTGATTCTGAGGAAAATAAGAAACACACAATCAAATTATTTTGTAGATTTATTTTATATACTTACATGGATATAATGTATATATCTATGTAGGTATCTTCAAAAAATCCTAGTAGAGAGCTTTGAAATCGTATGTCTCAAAAATATCTTCATATCGGCTATAGTTATGATTAGGTTTATGTAAATAAGAAAATTCTAGAGTATATAAATATTTACAAGGAGCTTGCCACCGAATCATGTGTGCAATGACATGCACCCGCCGCCGTGTCCTCGAAAAAAAGTAGGGTTCCTTTGTCTCCAATCGGCGCCGACGCTAGTCCTCCTCATCTCCGGTGGTCCTAGGGTGATACGGGGCTAACCCGGTGAAGGCCAATCTTTCACGATAGGAGCGGATCCCGTGATGGACATGAAGAACGAGGGGAAAACACGAGGAGAGAAATCACTCACACCAACAAGAATCGATTACACATATGCTAGATTCGGACACATATAGAGTCACACGATCCCAAAGTCAACAAAGGAAAGGTAGACGTAGAAAGTTCTTCTCTGTGAGGAGGTCTTGAGGGTCTTCCCAAGACGGAGTCTTGAATCCACTTGGGGGGTCTTCTCTGAGGAGGTCGTGAACTCTGAGGAGAAGGTGTCCAAGTGGATGAGAAAAGCTCTCACACGATATAATGAGCTAATCCTTTGCTAGCCCTAAAAAGAGGAAGGTGGAGGAGTATATATAGTCTATGAGGCGAAGGGGTACATGGGCCTCGGCCCAACACGCTGTCAACACACAGGTGTCGGACGTCCGACACCTACCGATCGTCTGACGTCTCGCTGGGGCTTGGACGTCTGGTGCGCATCGGACTTTCGATGTTTTGGTACTGATGGGCTTCGGTTGGACGTCCAGTCGGGGTCAGGCGTCTGAGGCGTCGGTCGTCCGGTGATCTCCATACTTCCAACGTTTTTGTACTGATGTGGTGGTGTCAGTGGTACGGAGGAGATCGATTGTCCGGGCGCTGGGAAGTGTCGGTCGTCTGAGGCGCGTCAGACGTCTGACCGCTGTTGTGTCCACTGGCGGGGGTTGGGCTGGCTTGTGAAGTATCAGGAGTCGGACGTCCGACATGTCTCGGTCGTCCGGTGGCTGGAGATTTCCTGGCTGCTTCTCTTCTTGTTCCTTGTATTTGGTGTCCTCGTCGTCTCGTCCGTTGGGAGCAACTATCCCGTGGCTTCCCTCCAAGTACCTGATCACGCATAGAGTTTCCGCTTGAGGTAGTAGCCATGTCTCATAAGTGGAAAGTGGTAGTCCGGAGAGGAGCGAGTTCACCTTAGTTCCGATAGCCCTTGCTCGAGCTCTTGTCAATGGTCCAAGTTCTGTCATGGAGACGTAGGTAGGTCCATGGGGATGACCGTGGGATGCTCCACATCATCTCCTCCCCCCCTTGGAAAAGATCCAACCTCAGATCGATATCTTCATCACCATGGTAGGTGGAGAGGTCCTTGACATTGAAGACGTCGCTCATGTTGTACTTGTCGCGCGGAAGATCAATCTTGTATGCATTGTCGTTGTAGCGGGCTAGCACCTTGAAGGGTCCGCCGGCTCGAGGTAGAAGATTGGATTTGCGTTCGTTGGGGAAGCGGTCCTTGCGAAGATTAAGATATACGAGATCTCCTAGTTGGAACACCATGGGTGTCTTGTTGATGTTGCGTTTGGTGATGATGCGATGTACTTGACGCTCGATCGTTGCCCTTGTATCTTCGTGCATCTTCTTAAGAAAGCTTACCCTTGCACTTGCATCCATGTTTCTGCGTTCTTGTAGCGGAAGAGGTAGGATGTCGAATGGTGACAACGGGTTGAAGCCGTATACGACCTCGAAGGGGGACTTGCCGGTAGTAGAGTGTCTTGCTCGGTTGTAGGAGTACTCGGTGATTGGTAGGCACTCCTCCACTCCTTGATGTTCTTCTTGATCAACACGCGTAGAAGAGTGGATAGCGTCTGGTTTGTGACCTCCATTTGGCCGTCGGTTTGAGGATGGTATGCCGAAGAGAACAAAAGCTTGATTCCGAGCTTGGCGCATAGAGTCTTCCAAAAGTAGCTTAGGAGCTTGACGTCGCGGTCCGACACAATGGTCCTTGGCACTCCATGTAGCCTCAAGATTTCCCTACAAAAGAGATTTGCAACATGTGAAGCGTCGTCTATATATCTTGTTGCATGTAATGAAATGAGCCATTTTAGAGAATCGGTCGACAACTACAAATACAAAATCCTTTCCATTTTGAGTCCTAGGCAAACCAAGCACGAAATCCATACTAATATCTTCCCATGGTTGATACGGAATTGGAAGTGACATGTGTAAACCATGAGATTGAGCTTTGGACTTAGCTTTGCGACATGTAGAGCATCGGTTGGTGAATCTTGCCATGTCGTGGAACATCTTTGGCCAAAAGTACTTGTTGGAGAGTGTGGCAAAGGTCTTGTCGCGTCCGAAATGTCCCATAAGTCCGCCTCTGTGTGCCTCTTGCAAAAGTAACAAACGAAGAGAAGACTTGGGTATGCAAAGTTTGTTAGCACGCATAAGGTAGGCATCCTTGAGGTAGTATTTCTCCGAACAAGCATGAACAAGGCATTTAGCATAAGGAAGCGCAAAGGAAGGATCATTGGCATAAAGATCTTTAACATGCTCAAAACCAATCACATTCAACTCTAGTTGAGTAACTAACATGCACTTGCGGGAAAGAGCATCCGCCAAAACATTTTATTTACCCTTGATGTACTTGATGACATAAGGAAAAGATTCAATGAATTACTCCATTTAGCATGCTGTTTATTCAACTTAGTTTGACCTTTAAGTTACTTAAGAGTTTCATGGTCGGTATGAATGACAAATTTGTGGGGTCGAAGATATTGTTCCCACTCACGCAAAACTTGCATGAAGGCATATAGCTCTTTGTCATAGATGGGATATTTAAGTTGTGCGCCGGATATTTTTACTGCATTACACACCTCCTATACCATTGCCGCTAGCATCGCAATGAACCTCGAAAGTTTTGTCAAAATTTGGCAAAGCGAGCATGGGAGCATGTGTAAGAAAATTTTTAAGCTCATTGAAAGCGATGTCTTGGGATGGTCCCCGAATAAATGGTGCATTTTTCTTACTCAAAGCATGTAACGGAGATGCAATGGTGCTAAAGTCCTTAACGAATCTATGATAGAAACCGGCTAAACCAAGGAAACTTCGCACTTGTTGCAAATTAGTTGGTTGTGGCCAAGTTTTAATTGCTTTGATCTTAGACCCATCTACATGCACACCCTTAGAAGAGACAACAAAACCCAAGAAAACAAGCTTATCAACACCAAATTTTCATTTCTCCATGTTAGCATAGAGACGTTCTTTTCGAAGGGTTTGTAGAACAGTTCTAAGGTGGGTGACATGATCTTTGAGGGCCTTGCTAAACACAAGAATGTCGTCAAAATAGACCACAACAATACGCCAATGTAGGGGCGAAGAACAAAATGCATGACTCTCATGAAAGTACCGGGTGCTTCGGATAAACCCATTGGCATAACAAGCCATTCATATAAGCCAAATTTGGTCTTAAATGCGGTTTTCCATTCGTCACCTTCTTGTATGCGGATTTGATAATAACCACTTTTAAGATCAATCTTAGAGAAAATAGTGGCTCTGCTAAGCTCATCTAACATGTCATCAAGGCGTGGAATAGGATATTGATATCGAACGGCGATAGCATTGATGGGTCTACAATAGGAACACATGCGAAACTACTGTCTTTCTTAGGCCCTAGTATGACCGGAACGACACATGGACTCAAACTTTCACACACATGTCCATTGTCAATGAGTTGTTGTACTTGACTTTGTATTTCCTTAGTTTCTACGGGGTTGACGCGGTAGGGTCACTTGTTAGGAAGTGTCTTTCCCGGAATGAGGTCAATGCAGTGTTTGATGCCTCATAGTGGAGGTAGTCCCGGAGGTAGCTCATCGGGGAAGACGTCCATGAATTCCTGCAAAACATTAGACAACACTAAAGGTAGTTGGTGAGGTGTGTTAGTAGTTGTAGCCTCGTCCTTGCACAATAGGACATAGTGCATAACACTAGATGGGTTCTCACACACTTCTCTCATCTCACTTTTGGTGACAAAGAGGACTACATTTTTCTTATCGCTCATCGTTGAGGCACTCGGTTTTGGCTTGTGGCGCTCACTCTCTTTTTGGTGGGCCGATCTCTCACTTTTCTCTCCATGATGGGTGGTAGCTTGTTTGTCGACGATAACTTGACTTGGAGACATAGGTCGTAGCACGTACTCCTTTCCTTTCATTTTGAAGCTATAGTGATTGGTTCGCCCATTGTGGATGACGCCGCAGTCATATTGCCAAGGTCGTCCAAGTAAAAGATGGCAAACTGACATAGGAACCACATCACATTCCAAAGTGTCCTCATATGCTCCTATCTTGAAGGAGACTTGAACCATTTACTCTACTTGACTAGCACCTGAGTCGCTTAGCCATTGTACCTTGTAGGGACGAGGAGGCTTCATCTTGACTAATTGGAGCTTGTTGCATAGTTCTTTACTTGCCAAGTTGTGGAAACTTCCTCCGTCGATGATGACCTTCACGAAACGACCGTTGATGCCGGCTTGCTGTTGAAGCGTCAAGACCTTGGAGACAACGAGAGCGGGGCTCAAGTCTTCATCACAAAAGACTTGGTCATCTTCATCTTCGTTCACTTGCCGATGCATTGCCACTTGCTCAAGGGCTTCCATTTCCTCTTCACTCATGGAGTCATATGTTCCGTCGTCGTTGAGGATCATTGTGCGCTTGTTGGTACTCTCGAAGGACTTGTGGGCTCGGCCGCCGCATGTGAAACACTTGAGTGAACTTGTCTTGATGGTCTCATCATTTGGAGTAGATGATGATGAAGCTCCCGGCTTGTAGTTTCTTGTAGTCGGAGGACTACTTGAAGATGTCAATTTTTTCTTGTAACTTGACTTGTTGCCGTTGCTAGGAGAAGGTTTGGTTGAGGTAGGAGTCGGTGTAGTCGTTGAAGCTTGGTTGTAGGAGGAGCCATAGGTCTTGGAAGAGAACTTGGCGTACTTGAAGTCATCTTGCACTTGATGTTCCGCCTTGGTAGCTTGATGCACTAGCTTGATGAGGTTGGAGTAGGGTTTGAAGTTGGCGATCTTCTTGATAGTATGATTGAGTCCATGCAAGAAACGTGCCATCATTTGTTCATTGTATTCCGTGACATTGGCCCTTATCATGGCAATTTCCATCTCCTTGTAGTATTCTTCAACGCTCTTTGTTCCTTGCTTGAGTAGTTGGAGTTTCTTGAAGAGGTCGCGGTTGTAGTATGTTGGCACAAAGCATGCTCGCATGACATCCTTCATTTGAACCCATGTTGTGATGGGCGGTTCACCTCATGCCTCGTGGCACTCAATGACTTGTTCCCACCAAATAAGGACGTAGTCTTGGAACTCAAGTGATGCCATGGCGATCTTCTTCTATTCATCGTAAGTGTGCAAACGGAAGATTTTGTCAACCTTCAATGCCCATGATATATACTCTTCAGGATCATTGCTTCTGGTGAACTTGAGCTTGCCATAGCATTGCTCTTCATTATGTTGTGGTCGAGGATGATGATGCCCTTGACGTGGAGGATTGTCGTCCGCAAGGTGCTCTTGGCGTGGAGGATTTCCATTTGCTAGTTGCTCTTGGCGAACTAGTGGTACTTTCCGAGCTTGTTGTTCTTGTCACGCTCGAGGAGGAGCTTGTCATCGCGAGCATGTTTGAAGTATACGTTCTTGTACTTGTTGGAAAGTGCTTCTTCCTCTTCTTCTTCTCGAATGCATCGGCATCGGTCGGCTATGGCATGATTGATTGTTGTTGTTCTTTATTCTTTATTCTTCTTTATTCTTTGTTATTCTTTATTCTTTGTTATTCTTTATTCTTTATTCTTTATTCTTTATTCTTTGTTATTCTTTATTCTTTGTTATTCTTTATTCTTTGTTGTTATTCTTTATTCTTTGTTATTTATTCTTGTTGTTGTTGTTGTTGTTGTTGTTGTTGTTGTTGTTGTTATTCTTGTTCTTGTTTCTGCTTTATTCTTTATTCTTTATTCTTCTTTGTTACTCTTCTTTGTTGTTGTTGTTGTTGTTGTTGTTGTTGTTGTTGTTGTTGTTGTTGTTGTTGTTGTTGTTGTTGTTGTTGTTGTTGTTGTTGTTGTTGTTGTTGTTGTTGTTGTTGTTGTTGTTGTTGTTGTTGTTGTTGTTGTTGTTGTTGTTGTTGTTGTTGTTGTTGTTGTTGTTGTTGTTGTTGTTGTTGTTGTTGTTGTTGTTGTTGTTGTTGTTGTTGTTGTTGTTGTTGTTGTTGTTGTTATTTGTTGTTGTTGTTGTTGTTGTTGTTGTTGTTGTTGTTGTTGTTGTTGTTGTTGTTGTTGTTGTTGTTGTTGTTGTTGTTGTTGTTGTTGTTGTTGTTGTTGTTGTTGTTGTTGTTGTTGTTGTTGTTGTTGTTGTTGTTGTTGTTGTTGTTGTTGTTGTTGTTGTTGTTGTTGTTGTTGTTGTTGTTGTTGTTGTTGTTGTTGTTGTTGTTGTTGTTGTTGTTGTTGTTGTTGTTGTTGTCGTTGTTGTTGTAGTCGTTCTTGTTGTTGTCGTTCTTGTTGTTGTCGTTCTTGTTGTTGTTCTTCTTCTTGTTGTTGTTGTTGTTGTTGTTGTTGTTGTTGTTGTTGTTGTTGTTGTTGTTGTTGTTGTTGTTGTTGTTGTTGTTGTTGTTGTTGTTGTTGTTGTTGTTGTTGTTGTTGTTGTTGTTGTTGTTGTTGTTGTTGTTGTTGTTGTTGTTGTTGTTGTTGTTGTTGTTGTTGTTGTTGTTGTTGTTGTTGTTGTTGTTATTGTTTTTGACGGCTAGCTTTGGTGTCTTGCTCGTCTTGATGTTGGCGTGCTTACGCTTCCTCTTGTTGGCGTTGACGTTGCCTTTCTTGTGCTTGTGCAAAGGTAGCCTCATTTTGTCGACGACGGTGTTCTTTCTCTTCAAGTTGCTCTTGTCGTCGATCGTTGCAGTGTAGAGGATTGCGGTTCGCTTGATGGTCTTGGCACGCAGCTCGATGAAGAGTGTTTGATGTCGGTGTACTTGAGCCGGAGATAGTGTCGTCGAAGTGTCGACTTGAGCGGCTCCATCTTGACGATGAGGTAGAAGAGCGGTTGGCCATCATGGTTCGAATATCCGCCTTGAGAGAAGCCATTGATGTGTCGAAGTAGTCTCTTGTATGTTGCTCGGAGTGTCTTAAGTCGTAAGCAAGTAGGTCGATGTGGTTGCCCAATGCTTCATTCTCTTGATGTAGAGCTCGTTGTGCGCCGAAGTTGTTTGGGTCATCGTCGTGCTCGAGGAAGAGTGGGTTCGTAGAAGTACTTGGCCTATCCATTATTCCAAGCAAATGTGTGAGTGGGAGAAAGAGAAGAACTATACCAAATGTACCTTGACCGAAGTTGAAGATGGATTAATGATCACTTAAATGTGTAGTAAGAAAAATAGCACAATTGGTACCAATTCTTCTCGGTTCTCACACCTACACACGTAAAGCCTTTGGTGGATCTTGGTTAGGATGGTGGCACAAAATTTGATGCAAAAGTTAGTGTGCATCAATAATGTTGGAAAATATTCGCAAATTCTCAAATGCAACAAGTAGACCAATAGCAATATGTGGCACACGGAAACACACACACACACACACACACACACACACACACACACAGAGAGAGAGAGAGAGAGAGAGAGAGAGAGAGAGAGAGAAAGATAGGTGGGGCCGTGCAACCAAAAATGAGCTCAAAATGTGGAATCCACAGAAAATGCTCTTGTTGCGCACTCACTAGAGAGACGCTAGCATGATTGCACAATAGGCGGATACGAGACTTGTGCACAACCTACAATGCAAAAATGCAATGACTTCTATCCCAAGTATGCAATGTGTATGATGTTTCGATTGTATGATAGAAGATGATCGAGTATGATAATCTTAATGTAGTATGACGCTATGGTTCTTGCTTAAAAGCTCTTTGCTTATCTTTCCCTTTTGCTTAAAAGCTTGTTTGGCTCTTTCTCTTTTAAGCTCTTTCGGTGGCCACTTATGCAAACTTCATGAACCAAGATAGAAATTGTGTATATGCTAGGACAACTTTGTGACACAAGAGATATGGACAACAAGATGATGTTGTATATGCGATGGTCACTAATGTGCACAAGTAACGTTGCCTGCAATACTCAATTGGCTAGTCTCGATGGGAAGGGTACGCAAAAATGGGCCATGGGGTTATTAACGCAATGTCACAGAGTACTCGAAGTGTCGTCGAAGTTACCGTCCGTGATTACGGTCGAGGTGTCAAAATGATGACGAGGTCGAAGTCGACGACGAAGATGAGTGGCGGTGATGTCGATGTCGAACCGTCCCTAAGTAGCCGAAGCACGTTAGGAAACGGAACCGCAACTCAAAATCTCAAAGACCCAAATGTGGCAAATTTGTCGGAGTTGGTAGCGGGTAAGCAATGGTGGTTTGCGGAAATCGGTGATGGTATGATGCAATGCAATGTGGGGTTTTGGAAGGGGTGGAATGGAAAGTGGAGCGGGTGGCTGAAAATTTTCGAGCGAAATAGTTCAGCTCTGTCAGGGAACATCGGACGTCCGAGGGTTGTCGGACGACCGGTGGTCGTCGGACGTCTGGTGCTTGGGCGATATCGGGCACGAGATGAACTCTAGGGTTTGAGGTGGGAGTGAAAAAATTGGACAAAATTCGGGCGATTTTGTCGATGGAAATGGTGGAGATGGAGGGGATAAGCTAGATCTACCTACAACACATCAGATCCACGGATCAAAACCAACAAAACTTCATCAAAACTGATAAATCACAAAAACAATTGGGGGGCTATTTTTGTGGGGATTTTCGAATTAGGACGGAAAAACAACAAAATCAAGCTAGAAAACAACAAGGGGAGGCTCCAAAATCGTGATCAACGTGGCTCTGATTCATATGTACGTGGCTAACCCGGTGAAGGCCGATCTTTCATGATAGGAGCGGATCCCGTGATGAACACGAAGAACGAGGGGGAAACACGAGGAGAGAAATCACTCACACCAACAAGAATCGGTTACACATATGCTAGATTCGAACCCACATAGAGTCACACGATCCGAAGTCAAGAAAGGAAAGATACACGTAGCAAGTTCTTGTTCGTGAGGAGGTCTTAAGGGTCTTCTTGAGACGGGGTCTTGAATCCTCTTGGGGGATCTTCTCCGAAGAGGTCATGAACTCCGAGGAGAAGGTGTCCAAGTGGATGAGCAAAGCTCTCACACGATATAATGAGCTAATCCTTTTCTAACCCTAAAAAGAGGAAGGTGGAGGAGTATATATAGTCTATGGGGGAGAAGGGGTACATGGGCCTCGTCCCAACACGCTGTCAACACACAGGCGTCGGACGTACGACAGCTACCGGTCTTCCGACGTCTCGCGGGGGCTCAGACGTCCAGTGCGCGTCAGACTTCCGATGTTTTGGTACTGATGGGCTTCGGCCGGACATCCGTCGGGGTCGGATGTTGATACGTCTGCGTCCTATCTACTTTTCCAAACACATTTGCCCTTGTTTTGGACTCTAACTTGCATGATTTGAATAGAACTAACCCGGACTGACGCTATTTTCAGCAGAACTGCCATGGTGTTATTTTTGTGCAGAAATAAACGTTCTTGGAATGACCTGAAAATCCACGGAGCAACTTTTCAGAATAAATAAAAATACTGGCGAAAGAATCAGCGTCGGGGCCCACACTGTCCCATTTAGGTGGGGGCGCGCCTCCCTAGGGCGCGCCTCCTCAAGGGCCCCCTGGACGTCCACCAACCTCAACTCCAACTCCATATATTTGCTTTTGCGGAGAAAAAAATCAGAGACAAAGTTTCATCGCGTTTTACGATATGGAGCCACCGCCAAGCCCTAATCTCTCTCCGGAGGGGTGATCTGGAGTCTGTTCGGGGCTCCAGAGAGGGGGATTCATCATTGTCGTCATCATCAACCATCCTCCATCACCAATTTCATGATGCTCACCGCCGTGCGTGAGTAATTCCATCGTAGTCGCTTGGGATTTATATCTGCTGATCATTATGAGGAACTTGAAAGATGAAAGAACTAAGATTTATCCCTCAACTACGAGGGGAGGTAAGGAACTGCCATCTAGCTCTGCACTAGATTCTCCTTCTGTTATGGGTAAGCTTGCGACACCTAAACATGCTTCTGCTATTAATTCTAATATGTCGCATGTTATTGATGATGCCACTTCTACTATGCATGATACTTATGATGAAACTACTTCTGTGCTTGATACTACTGTGCCATTAGGTGAATATCTTGATGAACAACTTGCTAGGGTTAGAGAGAATGAAATTCTTGGAACTGGTATTATTGAATATAGTGATGATGAAGGTTCTCCCCCTAAATATGAATTGCCTGTTGTTCCTGAGGGTTATTTTATGGATGAAGAAACCGCTAGAGATTTTCTTGCTTGCAATGATAGATCTGATCTTAAGAAGTTATTAGCTAAACTGAAACAGAAATCTCTGAATGCTAGAATGAAATATGACCCTGCTTTTGCTACTTCACATATCTTTGTTACTGATAAGGATTATGATTTCTCTGTCGACCCTGAGATAATTACTTTGGTTGAATCTGATCCTTTTTATGGCTGAGTCTGCAACTGTTGTGGCACATCTGACTAAATTGAATGATATAGCCACCCTGTTCACTAATGATGAGAAATCTCGCTACTATTATATCCTTAATATATTTCCATTCTCATTAAAGGGTGATGCTAAAACTTGCTTTAATTCTCTTGATCTTGGTTGTGTGTGTAATCCCCAGGATATGATTTATTACTTCTCTACTAAATATTTCCCTGCTCATAAGAAACAAGCTGCTTTAAGGAAAATATACAATTTTGTGCAAATTAAATAAGAGAGTCTCCCACAAGCTTGGGGGGAGGCTTCTCCGGTTACTTAATGCTTTGCGTGATCATCCTCTTAAGAGAAAATGAAATACTTGATATCTTTTATATAATAATAGAAATAAAGCAATGTGCGTTTCGTCAATTTTTTCATCCGTTCACCGCCAAAAAGATTTTTTTTCTATCCGAGGTGGTACTAATTTTTATGTGTTTGGCTGCTACAAAAAGAATTTTCATACGTGGGCCACACGCTATGGCTCAGCGAAGCCAGCCCACTTATTTTTTTCCCAAGTAGATTGGAAAATTCCATTTTCCGCACAGGGCGACAAATAGACGAATTTCGCTCACTACAACCAATATTGGGCTGGCCCATTTTTCTTTGTTTTTTGTGGTTTACTTCTACTATTATTATTATTTTCGTATCTATTTTTTGCCTTACAAATTTATTTTTCTTTTAGAATTTATTTCATAAATTAAAAATCCCCAACAAACTTTTAAAATAAAAAACATTTTTCTAGAAAATGTTCAGAATTCAAAAAATTTGTTGCAATTTCAAAAAATATTTGGAACATGCAAAAAGTTTCTCATTTTATCAATTTTTTTTCACAAGTGTTGAGATGTCTAAAAATAAAATTGCATTATAAAAATGCTCCAAATTCGAAAAATATTCTTATTTTAGTGAAATATTCAAAATTAAAAATAATGTTGGTGTACAAAAGATACACCTTTTTAAAAAATATTATGAGTTTTCTACACATGTTTCCGTTTTAAAAAAATGTTCACAACTTCAAATAATGTTCATGTTTTTAGTCGGAGTTTCACATAGGACAACCAATAATGGGCTGGCCCATTTTTCTTTGATTATGTGTTTTACTTCTATTTCTATTCTCCTTTCCCTATCTTCTTTTGCTTCCAAGTTTGTCTTTCTTTTAGAGTTTATTTTGTAAATTAAAAATTTTCAAAAAATTTCAGACTTAGGAAAACAAATTTTTGAAAATGGTAAGAATCCTAAGATTTTGGTTCTATTTTGAAAAATATTTGGAACTTACAAAAATTTCCCATTTTTTTAAAAAAATGTTGTCTTCCAAAATTGTTCGAGATGTCCAGAAAGAAAACGACATTTCAAAAATGCTCCAAATTCAAAAAATATTCGTATTTTAGTGAAGTTTTCATAATTAAAAATAATGTGTTCTATAAAAGGTACATATTTTCTAAAGACCTTATGTATTTTCAGCACATGTTCCCATTTTTAGAAAAATGTTCACAAAGTCAAATAATGTTAATGTATAAAAAAGCTGGTGTTTTCAGAAAATGTTTGTGAATTTAAAAAGATGTTCCCTTTCATATTTGGTCGTGTTTTTTCCAAAAGTGTACATAATTTTCAAAAAATCGTTATGGATTAAAAAAATTCATGTTTCCTAGAATATTCAGAAATTTCATACCTTAAAACCCCCTCGATTGAAAGGATCCAAAGGAAAAATAGATTCAATAACTCAATGGTCTTCTGTGGCGTATGATGACGTAAAAAAACTCTTAAATGCCCTCGATTAATGAATGGAAAAATTGCGGACTGATTCCTTCACATGCGGCGAAATCGAGAAGAATGTTCCTTTTTCTGTGTGCACGTAGGGTTTTGCTTGCACATATAATTCCCACTGACTTTAAATGCATACTATTTTATCTCCCGTTGCAACGCACGGGCATATGTGTTAGTCTTTTATAATGGACTAACCGATGCTTCCAAGGACCACTTGGATAGTTGTGCTGGTTGTGTTTTCAGAGAAATAACAGTCGATCAAGCTGAATTGCTATTGAATAATATGTTGACTAATGAAAACAATTGGACACTTCCTGAACCAACTCTTGAGCCAATTTCTGAGCCAACTCCTAAACCAACTCCGAAGAAAAGAGGTGTTCTATTTCTCAGTCCTGAAGATATGCAAGAGACAAAGAAATCTATGAAAGAGAAAGGTATTAAAGCTGAAGATGTTAAGAATTTACTTCCTGTTGAAGAAATACATGGTCTTAATATACCACCTATTGAAGAAACGCATAGTCTTGATAACCCGACACATGTAATAAAGGTAAATTCTCTCTATAGATATGATAAAGTTGAAATCCCGTATACTAAGTTTCCTAGCCAATGTTTGGATTAATTTGATGACTTTACGGTAAGAGAAGAAAATTTCAATGCTTATGTTGGTAGAGAATTAAAGAGTAATTCTTACATGATTGGACGCTTGAGTGATTATATGGCTAGAGTTAAAGGTGAACTTAAAGCTCAAAGTGATTTGCTCGATGAATTAAATAATAAACATGATTTTGCTGTTAGAGTGGCTACTAGAGCTGGTAAAATGACTCAGGAACATTTGTATCCTGAAGGCCACCCTAAGAGAATCGAGCAAGATTCTCAGAGAAATAATTTAGATGCACCTAGTCCTTCTAGAAAGAAGAAAAAGAAAAATGATAGGACTTTGCATGCTTCTAGTGAACCTGTTGTAGACACACCTGAGAATCCCAATGATATTTCTATTTCTGATGCTGAAACACAATCAGGTGATGAACATGAACCTAGTGATAATGTTAATGATAATGTACATGTTGATGCTCAACCTAGCAATAATGATGTAGAGATTGAACCTGCTGTTGATCTTTATAACCCACAATCAAAGAATCAACGTTATGATAAGAGAGACTTTGTTGCTAGGAAACACGGTAAAGAAAGAGAACCATGGGTTCAGAAACCCATGCCTTTTCCTCCCAAGCCATCCAAGAAAAAGGATGATGAGGATTTTGAGCGCTTTGCTGAAATGATTAGACATATCTTCTTGCGTATGCGTTTAACTGATATGCTTAGAGTAAATCCGTATGCTAAGTACATGAAGGATATTATTACAAATAAAAGAAAGATACCGGAAGCTGAGATTTCCACCATGCTTGCTAATTATACTTTTAAGGGTGGAATACCAAAGAAACTAGGAGATCCAGGATTACCAACTATACCATGCTCCATTAAAAGAAACTATATTAAAACTGCTTTATGTGATCTTGGAGCCGGTGTTAGTGTTATGCCTCTCTCTTTATATCGTAGACTTGAATTGAATAAGTTGTCACCCACTGAAATATCTTTGCAAATGGCTGATAAATCAACTGCTATACCTGTTGGTATTTGTGATGATGTGCATGTTGTGGTTGCAAACATTACTATCTTAGCGGACTTTGTTATTCTTGATATTCCCGAGGACGATAGTATGTCGATTATCCTTGGTAGACCCTTTTTGAATACTGCAGGGGCTGTTATTGATTGCAACAAAGGCAATGTCACTTTTCATGTTAATGGTAATGAGCATACGGTACACTTTCCGAGGAAACAACCTCAAGTTTCATAGCATCAATTCTATTGGAAAAATTCCAACTATCATTATTGGAGGTTTTGAATTTCCTCTTCCTACTGTCAAGAAGAAATATGATATTGTTATTATTGGGGATGTTCATATCCCCGTTGAGGTAACCTAGTGTTATTCAAATTTCTCCGGTTCCATGTTATTCAGAATGAGTTTGTTAACAAGACTTGATCGACCTTGTTAGTGGATTCCTTTTGATGATCATGAGATGGATGAAGTTAGAAGGCACAACCTTCTGTACCCTCATTTTACTTTCTGTTATTTAGAATAAATAAAGCAAAAATAGTATTTTCCGTCTGTTTTTTGAATTATCCATGCAATAAAAAATACTCCAAAAATAGAAGTTCTCCAAATGCCCTGCCAATTTAATATGATTTTTTCTAGAATATTTGAGAATATCTGGCACTGAGAACACATCACGGGGAGCAAGCACCTGTCCACGAGGGTCCAGGGCGCCCCCATCCCTACAGGGCGCGCCCCCTGCCTCGTGGGCCCATGGCGGCCCCCCTCCACTTATTCCTGCACCCACACACTTCTTCTTCCTCCTAAAAAAATCACTATCTAGCTCAGGCATGAGTTCTAGCTCATTTGCTGCTATTTTCGATCTCCTTGCTCAAAGCTCCATTCAAAAAACTGCTTTGGGGGATTGTTCCTTGAGGAAGAAATATGTCCAGGAAAATGTACCAAGGTGGTTATTCAAGGAAGAAAGGACCCAGGCTCGCAATACGTGAGCAGGACGACGAACCACCGAGGGAAGCTGACGTGCGGCCTTGTGAATGGCCGTCAGAGGAGTTTATGGTCAAAGCAAGCATCAAGGATGATTTTTTCTGCATATGTGCGTAATGCTGACCTTGAGGACTTCATACAAGATAAGTGCCCTCAATACGACCATTTGACTGACTCCTTTGTGATAAGGTTTAAATTTACATCTTCGAGCAATTCTCAGAATGTCCTGTTTGATCTTTATGATAAATCATATACCATGGACTTAGAAGATTTTACTACTGCTTGTAAACTCCCGCAGTGGGGCAGTGTTAATGAACCTCGTAAATCTGAATACAAAGACTTTCTTACTAGTATCACTGTGGGAGAATCTAGAGAAATAGCACAAGCTATCATATGGAGCATTCATTTTCCTGCTATACATTATTTTGCTCTTTTCATTGGTAGATGCATTAACGGTAAAGAGGAAGCATGTCACATGTGTGTTCCTGATCTTTGTGTTCTCAAGAGTGCTGTATTAGGTGATAAACAATACAACTTGGGAGCAATTGTTGCACGTAGGTTGCATAATAATGGTTTAGTTGGAGACTTGTTTGGAGGGATTTATGCGACCCGTGTGGCTAATTATCTTGGTATACCTGTACATGAAAATGATAGGGAGTTGCCTCCCGCTTATTTAGATTATAATGCCATGGTTAGTCATCATTTTCTTGAGAGGAATGAATAATTCCTCCAGTATCGACTAATCTTTGACAGACGTCGCGCTGTCCATATTACTCTCCCTGCTCCTGCCCTCTTTGATTATCAGGCAAAAGGAAGATATGTTATCACCAGGGAGGAGGAGAATGAGTACGAGAGGAGGACGGGGGCAGCTCGCCGTCATGCTGCAGCTCATGAGGCAATGGCTGCTGCATCTCAGTACGACCCCAGTTACAACTTCGGATATCAGCCAGGCTACCCATGCCCATAGACCAACTAAGGCTAAAAGCCTAAGCTTGGGGGAGTATGTATTTCTCACCGACATTACATTCATGTTCACACACTCATTCTAGTTGTCGGTGCTCATACTTTTTCGTTGTACTATCCATGCTAGTTTAATTTGTTTTTCTAGCTTTCTTCTTGTGTGTTTGATTAACCTTAAGAAAAACCAAAAAAAAGTTAGTTAGCTGATGCTTGTAGTAATAATTAAAAGAAGACCCAAAAAGATTTCTCGTTCTTCTTTTGCTTGTTGGGAGCTTTCCCGTGTAAATAGTTTTATTTCTTTTCTTTCCTTTGGGGGTCGAGAGGAGAAGACCATAATGAAAATGTTAAGTGGCTCTCATATGCTTTATTGTTTATTTAACCAAGAGCCCATATTACCTTGTCTTCTCCCTTGAATTGAATGCTTGCAGATTCCATCTTAGTCCAATGCACGTGCACTATTATTATTATCCACGCCGTTCGGTCATGCAAGTGAAAGGCAATAATGATGATATATGATGGACTGATTGAGATGAGAGAAGCTGGTATGAACTCGACCTCTCTTGTTTTTGTAAATATGATTAGTTCATCGTTCCTGATTCAGCCTATTATGAATAAACATGTTTGTAATGACAATTAGAGATTATAGTTGCTTATGTCATGCTTAATTAGCTAGGAGCTTATAATGGTTTACCTTGCGTGCCAACATGCTATTAAAATGGTTGTGATGTGGTATGATAGGGTGGTATCCTCCTTTGAATGATTCGAGTGACTTGACTTGGCACATGTTCACGCATGTAGTTGAAACAAAATCAACATTTCCTTCACGATATTTATGTTCATGGTGGATTATATCCTACTCATGCTTGCACTCGGTGTTGATTAATTTTAATGCATGTTCATGACTGTTGTCGCTCTCTCAGTTGGTCGCTTCCAGGTCTCTTTCTAGCCTTCACCTGTACTAAGCAGGAATACTGCTTGTGCATCCAAACTCCATAAACCTCAAAGTTATTCCATATGAGTCCACCATACATTCCAATATGCGGTATTTACCTGCCATTCCAAGTAAATTTGTATGTGCCAAACTCCAACCTTCAAATGAAATTCTGTTTTGTATGCTCGAGCAGCTCATGTATCAACTAGGGTTGTCTGTATCTTCCATGTTAGGCGGGTTATTCTCAAGAGGAGTGGACTCCGCTCCTCATTCATGAGAAAATGGCTGGTCACCGGGATGCCCAGTCCCATGCTAAAATCAAATCAAAATAATTACAAACAAAACTCCCCCAAGATTGTTGTTAGTTGGAGGCACCCTTTGTTTCGGGCAAGCCATGGATTGATGCTTATTGGTGGTGGGGGAGTATAAAATTTACCATTCTGTTTGGGAACCACCTATAATGTGTGTAGCATGGAAGATATCGAGATCTCTCAGTTGTTATGTTGACAGTGAAAGTATACCGCTCAAAATGTTATTTATCTCTATTTCAAGATCGAGCTTTGGTACCTCTACAAATCCCTGCTTCCCCCCTGTGAAGGGCCTATCTATTTACTTTTATGTTGAGTCATCACCCTCTTTTTAAAAAGCACCCGCTGGAGAGCACCGCTGTCATTTGCATGCATTACTATTAGTTTATATTGGGTATGACTATGACTGGATCTCTTTTACCATGAATTACAATGTTTAGTCAGTCCTTGATCTTTAAAGGTGCTCTGCATTTATATTTTGCGGTCTCAGAAAGGGCTACCGAGATACCATCTTGTCATATCATATTATGATTGTTTTGAGAAAGTGTTGTCATCCGAGATTTATTATTATTGCTGCTAGTTGATTATGCCATTGATATGAGTAAACATGAGACCTAAGTGTTATTGTGAATATGGTTAGTTCATAATCTTTGCTGAAAACTTGAATGTTGGCTTTACATATTTGCAACAACAAGAGCAAACAGAGTTTGTAAAAGTTTTTCTTTATCACTTTCAGTTTGTCAACTGAATTGCTTGAGGACAAGCAAAGGTTGAAGCTTGGGGGAGTTGATACGTCTCCGTCGTATCTACTTTTCCAAACACTTTTGCCCTTGTTTTGGACTCTAACTTGCATGATTTGAATGGAACTAACCCGGACTGACGTTGTTTTCAGCAGAACTGCCATGGTGTTATTTTTGTGCAGAAATAGAAGTTCTCAGAATGACCTGAAAATCCACGGAGCAACTTTTCAGAATAAATAAAAAATACTGGCGAAAGAATCAGCGTCAGGGGGCCCACACCCTGTCAATGAGGGTTGGGGGCGCGCCCCCTCCCCTAGGGCGCGCCCCCTGCCTCGTGGGCCCCCTGGACGTCCACCGACCTCAACTCCAACTCCATATATTTGCTTTCGCGGAGAAAAAATCAGAGAGAAAGATTCAGCATGTTTTACGATACGGAGCCGCCGCCAAGCCCTAATCTCTCTCGGGAGGGCTGATCTGAAGTCCGTTCGGGGCTCCGGAGAGGGGGATTCATCGCCGTCGTCATCATCAACCATCCTCCATCACAAATTTCATGATGCTCACCGCCGTGTGTGAGTAATTCCATCGTAGTCTTGCTGGACGGTGATCGGTTGGATGAGATTTACCATGTAATAAAGTTCGTTTTGTTAGGGTTTGATCCCTAGTATCCACTATGTTCTGAGATTGATGTTGCTATGACTTTGCTATGCTTAATGCTTGTCACTAAGGCCCAAGTGCCATGATTTCAAATCTGAACCTATTATGTTTTCATGAATATATGTGAGTTCTTGATCCTATCTTTCAAGTCTATAGTCACCTATTATGTGTTATGATCCGACAACCCGGTGACAATAATCGGGATACTTCTCGGTGATGACCGTAGTTTGAGGAGTTCATGTATTCACTATGTGTTAATGCTTTGGACCAGTACTCTATTAAAAGGAGGCCTTAATATCCCTTAGTTTCCATTAGGACTCCGCTGCCACGGGAGGGTAGGACAAAAGATGTCATGCAAGTTCTTTTCCATAAGCACGTATGACTATATTCGGAATACATGCCTACATTACATTGATGAACTGGAGCTAGTTCTGTGTCACCCTATGTTATAACTACTACATGAGGAATCACATCCGACATAATTATCCATCACTGATCCAATGCCTACGAGCTTTTCACATATTGTGCTTTGCTTATTTACTTTACCGTTGCTACTGTTACAATTACTACAAAACTGCTACTGTTACTTTTTCCACTGTTACCGTTACTTTCATGCTACTTTGTACTAAATACTTTGCTGCAGATACTAAGTTATCCAGGTGTGGTTGAATTGACAACTCAACTGCTAATACTTGAGAATATTCTTTGGCTCCCCTTGTGTCGAATCAATAAATTTGGGTTGAATACTCTACCCTCGAAAACTGTTGCGATCCCCTATACTTGTGGGTTATCAGATGTCCGAGGTGTCGGTCGTCTGGTGATCTCCATACTTCCTATGTTTTAGTACTGATGTGGTGATGTCGGTAGTTCGGGCGCTGGGAAGTGTCGGTCGTCCGAGGCGCGTCGGACGTCCGGCCGCTATTGCGTCCGCTGGCTGGGGCTGGGCTGGCTAGCTGAAGTATCAGGCGTCGGACTTCCGACATGTCTCAGTCTTCCGGTGGCTGGAGAATTCCTGGCTGCTTCTCTTCTTGTTCCTTATACTTGGTGTCCTCGTCCTCTCGCCCTTTGGGAGCAGCTGTCCCATGGCTTCCCTCCAAGTACCTGATCACGCATAGAGTTTCCGCTTGAGGTAGTAGCCATGTCTCATAAGTGGAAAGTGGTAGTTCGGATAGGAGCGAGTTCACCTTAGTTCCGATAGCCCTTGCTCGAGCTCTTGTCATTGGTCCAAGTGGTGTCGTGGGAGATGTAGGTAGGTCCATGGGGATGACCGTGGGATGCTCTGCATCATATGGCCATGGGGGTGTGATGGATCTGGCCCTTGTTGGAGAGAGGCTTATGTTTTTAGATGTTTCTTTTGGTTTTCTTACGGTTTGTGCCATGCTCAGGAAGATGAGACATCGGCGGCTCCGAAGATGGAATAAGGTTTTCCCCGCCTAGCCCCATTCTAGTGGTGCATCTAGAACCGTCGAAGGACGTGTGGAGGTGTGTCTCTAGCAGATCTCACAGGATTAGGTCGGTGGTTGTCTTTGGTGAATCTACTTCGATGTGCTCTTTTTTATTCTATGTTTGTGTGTCTTCGAGTTGGATCCTTTTGATCTATGTGTCTCTTCTTCTGTGGTAGTTGGTGTTCTAGTGTGTTGGTCCTATGGAGCCTCAGCACGATGACTTCCCAACTGTCTGCTACACAAGTTTTGATTGGCTCCGGCAGGGGAAGACGATGACGGCCGCGCGCTTTCGGTTTGCTTCAGTGCTTGTAGTTGTCGCTAGCTATTCTACGGATATAGATGTAATATTTACTAGAAAAATGGCCGTGCGTTGCCACGGGCTTCTGAAATAGTCACAGGTAGAGACAATATAGCACGGTGACTTGGCTTGAGACTGTGCTGGTTTTTTCCCAAGGTGGAAGGGATGATGCAGTATAGCTATGGGAGGTATTTCCTTCAGTTATGAAACTAAGGTTATTGAACCAGTAGGAGAACGAAGCAACACTATGTAAATGGTACCTGCACACAAAGAACAAAACCTCGCAACCCAACGCGTAAGAGGGGTTGTCAATCCGTCCCCGGTAAAAAGATAGATTAAATTGTGCAGCAAGTCTCTTCGAATTATCAGTTTGGTTTGGCCTACTAGATTGATCTTTCTTGCAATGGGAGAAATGCTTATCTTTGGGTTCAATCTTGCGGTGTCCTTTCCCAAAGGATGTTAGGGCAGCAAGGCATGTATTGTATTGTTGCCATCGAGGATAAAAGATGGGGTTTATATCATATTGCTTGAGTTTATCCCTCTACATCATGTCATCTTGCCTGTTGCGTTACTCTGTTCTTATGAACTTAATACTCTAGATGCATGCTGGTTAGCGGTCGATGTGTGGAGTAATAGTAGTAGATGCAGGCAGGAGTCGGTCTACTTGTCGCGGACGTGATTCCTATATACATGATCATGCCTAGATATTCTCATAACTATGCACTTTTCTATCAATTGCTCGACAGTAATTTGTTCACCCACCGTAATACTTATGCTATCTTGAGAGAGCCACTAGTGAAACCTATGACCCCCGGGTCTATTTTCCATCATATAAGTTTCCGATCTACTTTATGTTGCAATCTTTACTTTTCAATCTATATCATAAAAATACCAAAAATATTTATCTTATCTTATTATATCTTATTATCTCTACCAGATCTCACTTTCGCAAGTGGCTGTGAAGGGATTGACAACCCCTTTATCACGTTGGTTGCAAGGTTCTTGTTTGTGTAGGTATGAGGGACTTGCGTGTAGGCTCCTACTGGATTGATACCTTGGTTCACAAAAACTGAGGGAAATACTTACGCTACTTTGCTGCATCACTCTTTCCTCTTCAAGGGAAAACCAACGCAGTGCTCAAGAGGTAGCATGCATGTATTCCGTAAATAGTCATACGTGCTTATGGCAAGAACTTGCATGACATATTTTGTCCTACCCTCCCGTGGCAGCGGAATCCAATTGGATACTAAGGGATATTAAGGCCTCCTTTTAATAGAGAACCTGTCGTGGTTTTGTCACGGCAGATGTTCTTAGTGTCAGGACTTAGTCGCGAGGCCAACGCACCTATGTGGTAGCTTGAGAGGGGTTGAGTGAGATAAGAGACGCGAGGTGGATCAACACACAAGAAAAGGACTTAGACAGCTTCGGGCCCCGGGAAACATCATCAGGTAATAGCCCTACATGTTGTTTGTGGCTAGGTCTCATTATGCTCATGAGGGAGACGCTGCATAAGCCGGCTCCCCTTTAGTTGTGTCTAGCCCTAGAGATTATTTTCTTGCTCGTCCCTCTTCGGGTGCCCTGCCCCTCCTTATATAAGTTGAAGGGGCGGTGTCGGGGATATACCCCACGGTATGACCCGGCCGGAGTTATAAGCCGGCTGGGACTTGGTAACCCGGTAGGTGTTAAGTCAGATGATAACCCGGCAGGTGTTAAGTCAGATGATAACCGGGCGGGTGTTAAGTCAGATGATAACCCGACAAATCTTGAGCCAGATGGTAAGTCAGATCATAAACCGGCAGACAATCATAAACCGGTAGACAGTCATAAACCGGCAGACACTCATAACCCGGCAGACAGTCATAACCCGACAGACAGATTCGCCTGGGGTTAACAAGCCCAAGACGTTGAAGCCCATGAAGGGAAGTCAAAATAGTTTAAGTCTTAGTTCAAGATGGACTCTACATGTAACCCACCCCTTCAACTTATATAAGGAGGGGTAGGGCACCCCAAGAGGGGGGGGGGAGGATGTTAAGCGTTAGACATAACTGGGAGAGCCGGTTTACGGCGACTCCCTCACGATGATAATGAGATCTAGCCGCAATCAACATGTAGGGTTGTTACCGGATTATGTTTCCCGGGGCCCAAAGCTTTCTAAACCCTTGTCTTGTGTTGCGTTTCTCAATTCCGCTCAACCCCTTTCAAGCTATCACATAGATGCGTTGGCCTCACGACTAAGTCCTCACACTAGGACATCTGCCGTGACAAATCCACGACAGTTGGCGCCCGCCGTGGGGCTTGCGCATAGTGGTGTTGAGTTTTGCAATTTTCTAGATAAAAAGCGCCGGTTCAGAAAGATCTGCATCAACATTGAATTCATCAGCCGGGTTAGTCAGCCCGCAAGGATTTACGTCATCGCGAGCGCTTAGAGCGATGTGTATGAGATTGAGGCAGGTTTTAAGGTTGCGCACGGTACAACCGCTGTACGCGCTATAATGATCCGGCGAAACCGAAACCAGGCAGGAATCTGCCGGCGAGTCATCAAGATCACAGTTGCCGAAAAGCATCGTATTCGACTGTTGTATAACGAGGGTACAGCCGCTGTCGCTATAGTTCAAATCCAGAGGTACACCGCCGATTTGGTGCTGCTATTCTCCGGGTTGTGTTGTCCACATGCAGGATCAAGCCCCGAGGAATCAGATCAATTGTTATGCCAAGAGCTACTACCGAGTCATCCTGACCTGAAGAGAAAAAAAGGGGGATCACGACCCGGAGGACGCGAATATGATCCATCCAAAACCAATCACGACCCGTGGCTGGCCTCGTTCCACCTCCAGTTTGAATCCACCTCCGCTGCCACCTCTCCGAACCGCCAACCATCGAGCCTGATGGCTCCTCAACCGCGCCGGTGCTGCGCCCGACTCCTTCCTCAGGCGTCTCTAAGTCGCCCCAGTCTGGCGCTGCCCAGAGCTGCCGTTTTACGCCTCGTCAAGATGCTGTTTTGGACCTACTTGGTCGTAACTACCGCCAGGTCCTGCCTTGTTTTGCCCGAGTCGCCGACACTTGACCCGCCATCAGTGGCAATCCAATCCACCGACTTGGACCAGCCCTCCTACCGCGGCCGCCTTCGCCGGCTTGCGTTCACAGCCGTGTGCCTGCGCCTCGCCTGCCACCATTCTTCCGAGCTGCTGTTGGGCCTCGGCTCCTCCAAACTGTTGCAGTGCTTTGCCTGCTCAAAACCGCCGCGACCCTCCACTGTTGTACTTCATCTCCGCGGCCGCGCGCTTCGGCCGCCCTCCGCTCCATTGCGGCCAGCTCCAGAGCCATGTGAGCCGGTCCCGCTCGCCTTGCTGACAGTGAGCCGGCGCCGGGTTGTCCTCGACGCACCCGTCATACATACCGCCCTCACCGTGACCCCTGCCGAGTCACCGGCCACCCCCGCGATTGGGCCGGTCCGACCAAGCTGCCTCACCGCTGCGCTTGCACGACCCTGAGTGGGAACCGTCGGATCCTCCGGCCCGTACCATGCGTGAACTCTTTTCCAGGTTGTTCGATGAGTCATAGCCACCGGTTCGACTCCGAACCGCCGTATTCTCTGTCGCGGACTCACCACGAGTCGGGGTTCGACGTCGGTGGACTGCCTCAACCGCCGACTGATACGTCTCCGTCGTATCTATAATTTTTGATTGTTCCATGCCAGTATTATTCACTTTCATATACTTTTTGGCAACTTTTTATATTATTTTTGGGACTAACATATTGATCCACTGCCCAGTGCCAGTTCCTGTCTGTTGCATGTTTTATGTTTCGCAGAATATCCATATCAAACGGAATCCAAACGGGATAAAAACGGACGGAGCTTATTTTTCGAAAATATGGAAAATTCCAGAAGAAAAATCCACGCGAGACGGTGCCCAAGGTGGTCACGAGGCAGGGGGGTGCGCCCCTCCCCCCCGGGCGCGCCGCCTACCCTCGTGAGCCCACCGTAAGGAGGTTGATGCTCTTCTTTTGCCGCAAGAAAGATAATATTCGGAAAAAAATCTGGGGGAAGGTTTCAGGCCAATCGGAGTTACGGATCTCCATATATACGCCAAACGGTGAAAGCAGAGCGAGCAGGCAGAAGCAGAGGATAGATCCAATCTCGGAGGGGCTCTCGCCTCCCAAGCCATGGGAGCCAAGGAACAGGAGGAAACCCTCCTCCCATCTAGGGAGGAGGTCAAGGAAGAAGAAGAAGGGGGGCTCTCTCCCCCTTGCTTCCGGTGGCGCCGGAACGCCACCGGGGGCCATCATCATCACCGCGATCTACACCAACACCGCCGTCATCTTCACCAACATCTCCATCACCTTCTCCCCTCTATCTACAGGGGTCCACTCTCCCGCAACCCGCTGTACCCTCTACTTGAACATGGTGCTTTATGCTTCATATTATTATCCAATGATGTGTTGCCGTCCTATGATGTTTGAGTAGATTTTCGTTGTCCTATCGGTGATTGATGAATTGCTATGATTGATTTGATTTTCATGTTTTATTATTGGTGCTGTCCTATGGTGCCCTCCGTGTCGCGCAAGCGTGAGGGATCCCCGCTGTAGGGTTTGCAATATGTTTATGATTTGCTTATGGTGGGTGGCGTGGTGTGAAGCATAGACCCGAGTAAGTAGGTTATTTACGTATGGGATAAAGGGGACTTGATACTTTAATGCTATGGTTGGGTTTTACCTTAATGAATCTTTAGTAGTAGCGGATGCTTGCTAGAGTTCCAATCATAAGTGCATATGATCCAAGTAGAGAAAGTATGTTAGCTTATGCCTCTCCCTCAAATACAATTGCAATAGTGATTACCGGTCTAGTAATATAGTCAGTTGCCTAGGGACAATTCCACAACTCCTACCACCACTTTTCCGCACTCGCCATATTTAATTTAGTTGTGTCTTTATCTAAACATCCCCTAGTTTTATTTACGTGTTCTTTACTTTCTTGCAAGCTTACCAAAAACACCTACAAAGTACTTCTAGTTTCATACTTGTTCTAGGTAAAGCGAACGTTAAGCATGCGTAGAGTTGTACCGGTGGTCGATAAAACTTTAGGGAATATTTGTTCTACCTTTAGCTCCTTGTTGGGTTCGACACTCTTACTTATCGAAAACTATTGCGATCCCCTATACTTGTGGGTTATCAAGACCTTTTTTACGGCGCCGTTCTTGAGTCATTGCGTGGGGTGAATATTCTCGTGTGTGCTTGTTTGCTTTATCACTAAGTAATTTTTATTTGCTGTTCTTAGTTGTTCTCTATCTGTAGTTATGGATACGGAACATGAAATACCAAAAAAATTAGCTGTACTTGCTACTCATGAGGATGGGGTGACTCCTAAAACCCTTGATTCTCATTATGCGAGAGATATTATATATTACTTTGATAATCCTGAGAAAACCCCATTCAACTTTATAATGGGAGTAACGTTGGATCAACGTGAATACTTTAGGGATTATCGCTCGACACAAAAAGGGAAACTATTATGGGATCAAATTAATATGTTGCATTGGTATGCTCGGGAACTATGTTTGAGATATGATTATACTTGTTTCTCTAGGATGAAGTCTCCACACCTTGACTTTTCATGTGAATTTAATGATAATAAAACCTTACCTTCTTATGCTAAAGGTATATATGATTACTATGATGTGGAACAAATAGAAGAATTTTTTACTTTTATGGGTGCTTATGAAATAGAATCGTTGTTTAAAACATGTGAAAATTTTGATGATGCTATTTACATACCTGAATTTTTTTCTATACTTAGATATTGCTATGAAAATTATAAATTCAATGCCAATATTGATACATTTATTGAGGAAGTTAACGCTGTCCAAAAAGAGACTAATATTTTGCAGGAAGCTATGGAAGAAGAAATTGATGAAACTATGAGCTCATTGGATGAAAAAGATGATGAGAAGACCGAAGAACAAAAGGAGGAAGAGCGGATTGATCACCCGTTCCCACCTTCTAATGAGAGTAACTCTTCAACTCATACATTGTTTAATTCCCCTTCATGCTTCCCGAAGGAAGATTGCTATGATGACTATTATGATCCCATTAATTCTTTTGAGATATCCCTTTTTGATGATGCTTTCTATGCTTGTGGCCAAGATGCCAATATAAATTATGCTTATGGAGATGAACTTGCTATAGTTCCTTATGTTAAACATGAAATTGTTGCTATTGCACCCACGCATGATAGTCCTATTATCTTTTTGAATTCTCCCGACTACACTATATCGGACAAGTTTGCACTTATAAAGGATTACATTGATGGGTTTCCTTTTACCATTGCACATGATGATTTTGATGAATATAATATGCATGTGCTTGCTGCTCCTACTTGCAATTATTATGAGAGAGGAACTCTATATCCACCTCTCTATGTTTCCCACACGATAGAATTGCAAGAAACTTCTTATACTATGCATTGGCCTTTACTTGGTGTGCATGAATTGTTCTTTTATGACATGCCGATGCATAGGAAGAGAGTTAGACTTTGTCATTTCTTGATATATGTTTCTTTGTGCTCACTACTAAATTACAAGTCATTGTTGATTCAAATTGGCTTTGATATACCTTGGGATCCGGGTGGATTCACTACTTGAGCACTATATGCCTAGCTTAATGACTTTAAAGAAAGTGCTGCCAGGGAGACAACCCGGAAGTTTTAGAGAGTCATTTATTTCTGTTGAGTGCTTTCATATAGTTTAAAAACAACAAAAATAAAGAGGGGAACCCAAAACTTTTCAAAAAGAAAAGCGAAAGTGAGAAAGACAAGCATTGTTGAAGTGGGAGAGCTCCTTGAACTTTGTTCATGCTCACGGCAACTTTGTGAATCTTGATTACAGAAAATTTTAAACAAAAATAATTATCCCCTTGTACAATTCCATTGTATTATAAAAATAATGTGCCAAGGTTTGCCTTTAGGATGTTTACAATACTTGTTGGTTTGTGCGGTGCAGGACAGAAACTTTGGCTGTAGTGTGCGAATTTTAATTTTTTACTGGAACGTCAAATGGTTCTGATTATTTTAGAACTGTCTTTATGTACGAAATTTTTAGTTTTCCTAATTTTGGCAGAATTTTTCAAGTATCAGAAGTATGGTGAATGTTCAGATTGCTACAGACTGTTCTGTTTTAGACAGATTCTGTTTTTGATGCATAGTTTGCTTGTTTTGATTAAACTATTAATTTATATCAGTGGATTAAGCCATGAAAAAGTTATATTACATTATACACAATGCAAAAACAAAATATGAATTGGTTTGCAACAGTACTTATAGTAGTGATTTGCTTTATTATACTAACGGATCTTACCGAGTTTGCCGTTGAAGTTTTGTGTGGATGAAGTGTTTGATGATTGAGAAGGTTTCGATGTGAGAAGAAGGAAGAGAGGCAAGAGATCAAGCTTGGGGATGCCCGAGGAACCCCAAGTAAATATTCAAGGAGACTCAAGCGTCTAAGCTTGGGGATGCTGGGGAGGCATCCCCTCTTTCTTCAACAAACATCGGTATGTTTTCAGATTCGTTTCGTTCATGCGATATGTGCAAGTCCTGGAGCGTCTTTTGCAATTAGGTTTTTATTTTTATTTTATGCACCATGCTGGTATGAGATGGTCCTTGGTTGATTTATAGAATTCTCTATGCACTTCACTTATATCTTTTGAGTATGGCTTTATAGAATGCTTCATGTGCTTCACTTATATCATTTGAAGTTTGGATTGCCAGTTTCTCTATACATAGACAACCGCCATTTATAGAATGCTGTTTTGCTTCACTTATATTTGTTAGAACTTGGGAATATCTTTTGTAGAAAGAATTAAACTTTCTTGCTTCACTTATATCTATTTAGAGAGATGACAGGAACTGGTCATTCACATGGTTAGTCATAAAACCCTACATAAACTTGTAGATCACTGAATATGATATGTTTGATTCCTTGCAATAGTTTTGCGATGTAAAGATGGTGATATTAGAGTCATGCTAGTTGAGTAATTGTGAAACTGAGAAATACTTGTGTTGAGGTTTGCAAGTCCCGTAGCATGCACGTATGGTGAACCGTTATGTAACGAAGTCGGAGCATGAGGTGTTTATTGATTGCCTTCCTTATGAGTGGCGGTCGGGGACGACGATGGTCTTTTCCTACCAATCTATCCCCCTAGGAGCATGCACGTAGTACTTTGTTTTGATGTCTAATAGATTTTTGCAATAAGTATGTGAGTTCTTTATGACTAATGTTGAGTCCATGGATTATACGCACTCTCACCCTTCCATCATTGCTAGCCTCTTGATGCAGTGCATTGCCCTTTCTCACCTCGAGAGTTGGTGCAAACTTCGCCGGTGCATCCAAACCCCGTGATACGATACGCTCCGTCACACATAAGCCTCATTATATCCCTCAAAACAGCCACCATACCTACCTATCATGGCATTTCCATAGCCATTCTGAGATATATTGCCATGCAACTTCCATCATCATCATATACATGACTTGAGCATTCATTGTCATATTGCTTTGCATTATCGTAAGATAGCTAGCATGATGTTTCCATGGCTTGTCCATTTTTTGATGTCATTGCTACGCTAGATCATTGCACATCCCGGTACACCGCCGGAGGCATTCATATAGGGTCATATCTTTGTTCTAGATATCGAGTTGTAATAATGAGTTGTAAGTAAATAAAAGTGTGATGATCATCATTATTAGAGCATTGCCCCTGTGAGGAAAGGATGATGTAGACTATGATTCCCCCACAAGTCGGGATGAGACTCCGAACGAAAAAAATAAAAAAATAAAAAAAATAAAAAAAATAGAAAGGCCAAAAAAAGAGAAGGCCCAAAAAAGAGAAAAAAATGAGAGAAAAAGAGAGAAGGGGCAATGTTACTATCCTTTTACCACACTTGTGCTTCAAAGTAGCACCATGTTCTTCATATAGAGAGTCTCTTGAGTTATCACTTTCTTATACTAGTGGGAATTTTCATTTAGAACTTGGCTTGTATATTCCAACGATGGGCTTCCTCAAATGCCCTAGGTCTTCATGAGCAAGCAAGTTGGATGCACACCCACTTAGTTTCAGTTTGAGCTTTCATACACTTATAGCTCTAGTGCATCCGTTGCATGACAATCCCTACTCCTCACATTGATATCTATTAATGGGCATCTCCATAGCCCGTTAATATGCCTAGTTGATGGGAGACTTTCTCCTTTTTGTCTTCTCCACATAACCCCCATCATCATATTCTATTCCACCTATAGTGCTATGTCCATGGCTCACGCTCATGTATTGCGTGAAAGTTGAAAAGGTTTGAGAACGTCAAAAGTATGAAACAATTGCTTGGCTTGTCATCGGGTTGTGCATGATGTGAATATTTTGTGTGGTGAAGATGGAGCATAGCTGCACTATATGATTTTGTAGGGATGAGCTTTCTTTGGCTATGTTATTTCAATCAGACATAATTGCTTGGTTGGTATGCTTAAAGTATTATTGTTTTTATGTCAAATGATAGACTATTGCTTTGAATCACTCGTGTCTTAATATTCATGCCATGATTAGACATATGATCAAGATTATGCTAGGTAGCATTCCACATAAAAAATATTCTTTTTTATCATTTACCTACTCGAGGACGAGCAGGAATTAAGCTTGGGGATGCTGATATGTCTATGTCGTATCTATATTTTTTTATTGTTCCATGCCAGTATTATTCACTTTCATATACTTTTTGGCAACTTTTTATATTATTTTTGGGACTAAAATATTGATCCAAAGGCTTGATGCGGTTCACATGCATTGCATGTTTTATGTTTCGCAGAATATCCATATCAAACGGAATCCAAACGGGATAAAAACCGGACGGAGCTTATTTTTGGAAAATATGGAAAATTCCAGAAGAGAAATCCACGCGAGACGGTGCCCGAGGTGGTCAGGAGACAGGGGGGCGCGCCCCTCCCCCCGGGCGCGCCCCTCCCCCCGGGCGCGCCGCCTACCCTCGTGAGCCCACCGTAAGGCGGTTGATGCTCTTCTTTTGCCGCAAGAAAGATAATATTCAGAAAAAAAATCCGGGCGAAGGTTTCAGGCCAATCGGAGTTACGGATCTCCATATATACGCCGAAATGGTGAAACAGAGCGAGTAACGCAAAAACAGAGAGATAGATCCAATCTCGGAGGGCTCTCGCCCCTCCCAAGCCATGGGAGCCAATGAACAGAGGGGAAACCCTCCTCCCATCTAGGGAGGAGGTCAAGGAAGAAGAAGAAGAAGGGGGGCTCTCTCCCCCTTGCTTCCGGTGGCGCCGGAATGCCGCCGGGGGCCATTATCATCACCGCGATCTACACCAACACTGCCGTCATCTTCACCAATATCTCCATCACCTTCCCCCCTCTATCTATAGCGGTCCACTCTCCCCAACCCGCTGTACCCTCTACTTGAACATGGTGCTTTATGCTTCATATTATTATCCAATGATGTGCTGCCATCCTATGATGTCTGAGTAGATTTTCGTTGTCCTATCGGTGATCATTTGGTGTGTCAGTTTCCTGCATGACATTGATAGTAGGGATTAACTTGCATCCTTTTGACGGTTCGGCTTTGAGTTGAGAACTTTTAAGAACTCTTAATATGAAGTGAATAGAAAAAAGCAAAATACCCCTGTGATACGCCTTCCTTTACCTATTTCTAGATTGATTGACTTATCGGCTGCCTTGCTTGAGGAAGAGTGTCACTAAAATGGAGACGAACCGGAATCACGTCCGAGCCCTAGGTTGGGGATAATGAATTTTTCGAATCTTGTTGGGAGATGCTTCGCTCCGAGTCCGGAAGTGGCATTCAAATCTACAGGTTTTTCTTCTTTAGCCTTTTCGCCCAGCGTTGTCATTATTGACACGTTTTTGCGATCCCTGTTTTTGAGATCCTCAATGACTACCACCAGATGAATTGCTATGATTGATTTGAGTTGCATGTTTTATTATTGGTGCTGTCCTATGGTGCCCTCCGTGTCACGCAAGCGTGAGGGATCCCCGCTGTAGGGTTTGCAATATGTTTATGATTTGCTTATGGTGGGTGGCATGAGTGACAGAAGCACAAACCCGAGTAAGTAGGTTATTTACGTATGGGGTAAAGGGGACTTGATACTTTAATGCTATGGTTGGGTTTTACCTTAATGAATCTTTAGTAGTTGCGGATGCTTGCTTGAGTTCCAATCATAAGTGCATATGTTCCAAGTAGAGAAAGTATGTTAGCTTATGCCTCTCCCTCAAATAGAATTGCAATAGTGATTACCGGTCTAGTAATATAGTCAGTTGCCTAGGGACAATTCCATAACTCCTACCACCACTTTTACACACTCGCCATATTTACTTTAGTTGTGTCTTTATCTAAACAGCCCCTAGTTTTATTTACGTGTTCTTTACTTTCTTGCAAGCTTATCCAAAAACACCTACAAAGTACTTCTAGTTTCATACTTGTTCTAGGTAAAGCGAACGTTAAGCGTGCGTAGAGTTGTATCGGTGGTCGATAGAACTTTAGGGAATATTTGTTCTACCTTTAGCTCCTCGTTGGGTTCGACACTCTTACTTATTGAAAACTGTTGCGATCCCCTATACTTGTGGGTTATCACCGACCCGGCCTCCGCTGCCGCGCATCAGGCCACTGCCACCATTAAGCCGCCGGCGTCATCACCGAGCCATCTCTGCCGCCAGGTCCATGACCGCACCCGAATGCGCCTTGGCCTTGAGTTTCTGTTTCTGTTGCCGGCTCGGTTTCTAACTCCAATCCGTCGACCGCCAATAAACCGCGACCACCATCAAATTGCGGTGGTGCCCGACAAATTGGGACCACCTTGAGCCACTTCAGCTGCACTCCTCCATGAATTGCTGTCGCCGGTTCACCTCTTCTCGAGCCGCTGCCGGGTCACCACAGACTCGCCCCGCTGCCTGTGGGTCGATCCGCCACCGCAAGTCGTGGTCTGGAGCCACCGCTCGTTTCAAAGATGGCCGCCGCGCTCGCCTCAACCCGCCGCTCTACGCCACCACGCGCTTAGCCGCCGCGGTGTTGACCTGCCTGAATCCTAAATCGCCACTGGGTCTCCTCCGCTTCACTGCCGGAGTAGGCGCCGAGCCGCACCAAACCGCCCCGCGTCTAGCGCCGCCACACGTGGCCTTTTTCGCTGTGGAGTTGTGGTAGCAAAAGCAAGTTCATCTCGCTGGAGATTAGAAAAATCAAAGTGGTTAGCTGTCTAAAAAAATCGGGCTATGGTGTTGTCTGCGAGAAGAGGAATGGTGTGGCTACCTGAAATTGGTCAATCAAGTTGACTGACTCGCTACTAGCTAGCTTTGGAAGATGGATCAACCACGGCCTCCTGTGCCGCCCGTGGACGGCGCCTCTCTGACCTACGTAAGGATAAAAAAAGAAGGGGGGGGGGGGGAAGGCAAACGTCCGCGTTCATCCGACAAAAAAGAACCAGGTGCTATCCTTTCTATATATTTTATCAATACATTTTTATTCCCCTGAGCACCATTACACTACCCTATTGGTGTTTTTATATACAGGTAAAATTATTGATATACTGCGGATATAAAGCACGCATTGGCTGGTTCACGCGTCCGCACCGGTTTACGACATGGAGGACAACTTGCCCGTCTGCACCGGCTTACAACGTCGTGGCCGGCTCATCTGTCTCCTCCCGCGGTCGACTCGGCCGTGATTGATTTCAGCTTCACCGTGGTGATGATCAACTCCGCGGTGAAAAATTTCTGGCCTGACATATCAGGTGAAATCCATCCAATATATTTTTAAATATTATATATTGCTTCCTTTAAAAGAGAAATTACCCCAGCTTGCAAAGTTATCTAATGCAGGACCCTAAACCGCCATATTGGTGCAAATTTAAAAGGCCGTCAAAAAATTTTCGGCTTAAAAAGAAGGATTCCGGTTTAAGAGGAACTATCTCCCACAAAGCTTTAAAGCTCTCAATATCCAGTTTAAGAATTTCCGGTTCAAAAGAATAATCTCCCTCAAGTTTGAGTTCTCAGAAAAAATTAAAGGGACCAAAGAGAGTCTGTTGCAAAAGCACAGCTCAAACATAGGTACCCTTTGGGCACAACCCACAATATCACTTGGGGGCTTTGTCGTATTCGAACCATAGCTACACCTTGATCCAGCTATCAAGCCATATCATAAGAGCACAGCTCTGGTTACCTCGGTAGTCCGGCTATCAAGCCCATATCATAAGAGCACAACTCTGGTTACCTCGGTAATCCGGCTATCAAGCCCATATCATAAGAGCACAGCTCTGGTTACCTCGGTAACCCGGCTATCAAGCCCACACTATAAGAGCGCAGCTCTGTTTACCTTGGTAATCCGGCTATCAAGCCACTATTATAATTTCATAAGAGCATAGCTCAGATTACCTTGGCAAACCGGCTATCAAGCCAATATTCTAACACGGCAATCCGACTATCAAGCCCATATCATAAGAGCACAACTCTGGTTACCTTTGTAATCCTCTATCAAGCCCATATCATAAGAGCACAGCTCTGGTTACCTCGGTAACCCGGCTATCAAGCCCACACTATAAGAGCACAGCTCTGTATACCTTGGTAATCCGGCTATCAAGCCAGTATTATAATTTCATAAGAGCATAGCTCAGATTACCTTGGCAAACCAGCTATCAAGCCAATATTATAACTTTGTATGAACATAGCCCTGACCTACTTCGAGGCTTAATGCCCGGGTTAAGGGGACCAAAGAGGGTCTGTTGCACAGCAAAACTCAAATATAGGTACCCAGCCTTGATGGTTCAAAATATATCACTTGGGGGCTCCCTTCTTGGTTTGAAGAGCCAGTATACTTTGGATTGCACAAAGGGAATTATGCGCTTATAAATCACCGGATTATATTATTCAAATCTTTAATAGCCAACATGGCTGGATTTTTATTATGGTTATCAATAACTAATATTGTGATGGAGGTCTTCAAAGTCGCTTCAGCGCAATGGCTATTATTTATCAATGGATATGATTTATTTTACAATGGAGAGAATAGTCCCGAGCTGCAGGCTTACGACCCGACACTTGGGGGCTACATTACTCAAGTCAAGATTACATCAAATATGCAAGTCCCATGTCACTGCCAGCATGCACCATGGCACTTCGGGGCTAATGCAAAGTTTTTCTTAACTCGTCTTATTGAAGACCCAACCCATCACACAGTGATGAGCCGGCCCTTGGGGGCTACCAATTCTTCCTATCGAAAATTCAAGGTACACAAGCCTTAATATTGAAGGGTTTATTGCTCAATTGGTAGAGGACAAGACTCTTAACCTTGTGGACGTGGGTTCAAGCCCCATGCTGGGGTTACATCATATGATGTTATTTTCAATGAAGTATATATATAAAGTCCCATCTCAGTATTATCTTGCTAAGCTGGCCCTTGGGGGCTACACGTTGTTGTTCAAGCCAGGTTGATCATATCTACAAAGTCCCTGCTCATTATTGCATAAGGACCCGACATTTGGGGGCTACACTGGTTGAAGTTTTTATGAGCATAAGGCAATTTCAAGTCCCAGGTTGCTGCAAGCATGACAATCCGGCACTTGGGGGCTACATAATATGGAGTATTCAGTTTTTACTAGTGACTGAGATGAACAACATGGATTTCTTCAAGGTTGTGACATTTATATTGAAGCAAGTCTTAAGCTGTTGCTACGCTACCTTCTTAAGACTTGGGGGCTACAAGTGATAGACATATAAGAGGTATATTTTCAAGCTTGATGTTAACTACAATTATGACCCGGTGCCTTCAATATTTATAAGCCGGCAATTTTGGCAATGATAAACCGGCAAGTTCTACATCCTTAAGCCGGCTGAAGATCAGATGAGTATTTCAAGGACCAATATTTTTGTTAAGCATTGGGAGCTGAATCAAAGGAATTATTCTTCACAATATTGGGAGCTGAATCAAAGGAATTATTCTTCACAATATTTCTCTGTGACAAACCAATGTGAGCAAATTGATTATGAAGCTCACTTCTTGACCCGGATTTTCTAGAAGAAGGAAATGACAAGGACTTAAGGATGATCAGGATCAGTTTAACATGGATAAATCCAAATTAAACTTGGGGCTAATGTCGGGGATATACCCCGCGGTATGACCCGGCCGGAGTTATAACCCGGCTGGGACTTGGTAACCCGACAGGTGTTAAGTCAGATGATAACCCGACAAGTGTTAAGTCAGATGATAACCCGACAGGTGTTAAGTCAGATGATAACCCGGCAGATGTTAAGCCAGATGGTAAGTCAGATCATAAACCGGCAGACAATCATAAACCGACAGACAATCATAATCCAGCAGACAGTCATAACCCATCAGACAGAGTCGCCTGGGGTTAACAAGCCCAAGACGTTAAGAAGCCCATCAAGGGAAGTCAAAATAGTTTAAGTATTAGTCCGAGATGGACTCTACATGTAACCCGCCCCTTCAACTTATATAAGGAGGGGTAGGGCACCCCAAGAGGGGGGAGAGGATGTTAAGGGTTAGACATATCTGGGAGAGCCGGTTTACGGCGACTCCCTCATGATGATAATGAGACCTAGCCAGAAACAGCATGTAGGGTTGTTACCGGATGATGTTTCTCGGGGCCCGAAGCTGTCTAAACCCTTGTCTTGTGTTGCGTTTCTCGATTCCGCTCAACCCCTTTCAAGCTACCACATAGATGCGCTGTGGTCTCACGACTAAGTCCTAACACTAGGACATCTGCCGTGACAAATCCATGACAGGCGGGTTACATTTGGAGTCCTATTAGGATTGGGAATAGTCTATTACAAGTGGAGTCCTAGTCTTGCTTCCTTTGTAAGGGGATATTCTTTACGCTTTCCTCTTAAGCCGGCCCATCATAACATAAGCCGGCCTTCTGGGCCTTGGGCCTAGTCTTCTATCTGACCCGCCGCGGGGCCATTAGTGAGTCGCCAGGCTCATGAGTTGCCAATCCTTCGGCTGGTTACCAATAAAGCGCCAAGTCCCAGCCGGTTCATATATCCGGCCGGGTCATACCGCGGGGTATATCCCCGACATTAGCCCCTAGTCTAATTTGGATTTATCCATGTTAAACTGACCCTGATCATCCTTAAGTCCTTGTCATTTACTCCTTCTGGAAAGTCCGGGTCAATAGATCAACTTTATATTCAATTTGCTTGTAGAAGAAATATTGTGAATAAAGAATCCATTTGAGTCGGCCTTATGTACTCTGACTTGACAAAAATATTGGTCTTGAAATATTCAATTGATATTGAGCCGACTTGTAGAACTTGCTGAATTATGATTTCCAAAATCGTCTGACTATAAAAACTGATGATTCCGGTTCATGACCGTTATAGACACCGGGCCATGATTGTTGCCAATGCCGGGTCGCACAATTGATCTTCCTGATTTGCTCAAACTGAGAATTTGAAGACGTTCCTCCCTTATATGCAATATTAACTGTAGCCCCCAAGTGCCGGGTCATTATGAAATAATGAGCAGGGACTTTGTAAATATGATCATGTAGACTTGAGCAGCAACGTGTAGCCCCCAAGGGTCGGCTCAGCAAGATAATACGGAGCTGGGACTTTGTATATAATTCATTGATAATAACATCATATGATGTAATCTCCACCATGGGGCTTGAACCCACGTCCACAAGGTTAAGAGCTTTGTACTCTACCAACTGAGTAGTGGACCTTTCAATATAATGGATTAAGGCTTGTGTACCTTGAATTTTTGACAGGAGCAATTGGTAGGCCCCAAGGGCCGGCTCATTACAATGTGATGAGTCGGGTCTTCAATAAGTTGAGGAAAAAATGACTTTGCATTAGCCCCCAAGTTCCATGGTGCATGCGGGCAGTGACATGGGACTTGCATATTTGATGTAATCTCAATTTGAGTAATGTAGCCCCCAAGTGCCGGGTCGTAAACCCGCAGCGACTCGGGACTATTCCTTCCATTGTAGAATAAATCATATCCATTGATAAAATAATAGCCATTGCGCCAAAGCGACTTTGAATACCTTATCTGTTGACAAGTAAATCCGGAGTTTAAATACCCGGCGGCTCTTGGCCGATGGCGATTTAATACGCCTCCATTGTAAGCCGGAATTTTTATAACCCGGCGGCTTATAGCCTTTGAGAAAATCCAGAATGGATAATCATTTTGAAGCATCAATTTTAATGATAAGCTTGAACTTAAGTATTTATATAAGTCATAGTTCTGCAAATCCTGCACAGAGTTTAAACAACATATGCCCTGGCAACTTAACGTCAAAAGCCAGGTCGGGTAACAACCCAAACATAATATAGTCTTTATGCAAGTATGGAAAAGACTAGAATTAAGGCCATTCAAGCCTAAACATACTGGCGATTTAACGTCAAAAGCCAGGGCGGGTTATCAAACCTCGCATATTTATATAATCAGGAAAACATACCTGTAGAATTGGCTCATACTGCCGGCTTATGATACCTGTGCAGTAAGGGTGATAACCCAATATTTAGAAGCCAAAACTTCCAAATGTTTATGATTGTCATATGCTCGCGACTTATTCGTCCAAAGCGAAGTCGGGTTAAATAGAAAGCACACACATATATATATATACATGCCTCAGATATGAACAAAAAAGTCTCAAGAAAACCCCAAAGATTGTTTTCAAAAAAACTTAAGCCAAACAGAGAGAAAAAGCGAGGCTTCTGATTCAAATACGATCAGTAAGCCGAACCAAAAGGGGTTAAGCTAGGATTCGAATACGATCAGGAAGCCCCCTAGTGATTTTGGCATTGTGCCGATCAAGAGGGTACCGACAGCTATGTTCTCTTTGGTTCGAATACGACCTATGTTTGAAGCCCCCAAATGACCTTGAGATTTTTTTAACGACTCTAATTCGAATATGATCAAAGTCGGACTCAAAAGGGATTAAGCTATGATTCGAATACAATCAAGAAGCCCCCTAGTGGGTTTGGCATTGCGCCGATCAAGAGGGTATCGACAACTATGTTCTCTTTGGTTCGAATAAGATCTATGTTTGAATAGGAAGCCCCCAAATGACCTTGAGACTTTTTTAACGACTCTGATTAGAATACGATCAAAGTCGGACCCAAAAGGGGTTAAGCTATGATTCAAATATGATCAAGAAGACCCCTAGTGGGTTTGGCATTTCGCCGATCAAGAGGGTACCGACAACTATGTTCTCTTTGGTTCAAATATGACCTATGTTTGAATAGGAAGCCCCCAAATGACCTTCAGACTTTTTAACGACTCTAATTCGAATACAATCAAAGTCGGACCCAAAAGGGGTTAAGCTATGATTCCAATACGATAAAAAAACCCAAATGATCAATTGTTTTTTTGATCAGCTAGGATTCGGATACGATCAGGAAGCTGTGCCAAAGGAGTTAAGCTAGATTCGAATACGATCAAGCCCCCAATGGTCATTGAAGCAGGGTACCTATGTTTGAGTTGTGCTTTGCAACAGACTCTCCTTGGTCCCTTTAATTTTTCTGAGAACTCGAACTTGTGAGTAATGAATTCTTCTTGAACCGGGAGTTGAGCCGGATATTGAAAGCTTCAGAGCTTTGTGGGAGACAGATTTCCCTTGAGTCGGATTTTAAACCAGATATCGAGCTTCAGTGCTTTGTGAGAGACAAATTTCCCTTGAGCCGGATTTTAAACCGGAATTCTTCATTTTGAGCCGGAAATTTTCTGACGGCCTTTAAACTGGCAACATTTACTGAGCCATGTCCATGTAGCCCCCGAGTCTTTAAGACTACTCGAGGAGTTGGCTTGAAATTCTTCATATTTGACCATCATATAAACTGGTATGAGTCATTCAATAGCTCGGTGATATGATAGTCCCTTTTGCAGTAGACAAGTTGTTCTGCATTAGAGAACTTCCAAGGCAGAGTAATTGCTCTATTTAAAGAAAGCAATATATAATGTAAAAATATACTGGATGGATTTCACCTGATATGTTAAGCCAGAAATTATCCACCGCGTAGTTGATGATCACCATGGTGAAGCTGAAATCAATCACGGCCGAGTCAGCCGTGGGAGCAGACAGATAAATCGGCCACGACGTTGTAAGCTGGTGCGGACGGGGAGAGTCGGCAGTGGCATTGTAAGCCGGTGCCGACGAGAGAGCCGGCCGCGGTGTTGGAAACGGCACGGACGCGGGCAAGTGGGCCATAGGCACGGACAATGAGCCAGTCGCGTGTGTTGATGTAGCGGGGGTGGCAACTTACGCAGGACGAGCGCGAGTGTAAAAATAATTTTTTATCACGCCCCTTTTGTGACACCTTTTTGTAAGGAATAATGGTCCTGCGAAAAAAATATGATAGACCAAGTAATTATTCTTTGATGAAAACAATATGTGTTAATAAAAAAGCTGACTTAGATGGATATCACATGGTATTTTTATGTCGGATGATACTGAGGGCGCAAACCAAGTTTAGATAGCCAAACCAAACAGGCATCAAGGTTTATGCTTATTGCTTCTGTTGAATTGTCAGCTCTTCGGTGTGTTTGAAGCAGATTGTACCAGTAGAATATACTATAGGGGCGGTGGTCCATACTCCTAACCAATGTGCGTGCCTGCTCGTCGAGCAGCTTTACTGACACTGACGCGGTGACTCATACGTTGATGTAAACCCAAACAACAGGATCGACGAGATTAAAGGAAACAACTCACTAGAACCCGTGCTCCTTTTTATGTTTGGCATAATGGTCTTTGAACCAATCATGCATACATGCACTTCTCCTCCATGTATGCTTCAATGGAAAGAAAATCATACTTGGCTAGTACTCCCTATGTTCCAGTATATAGCGCGCGTAGCTTCACGCACAAATACCAATTAGTGACCATCTACCTGCACATCTCGTATCATCACCCTATACCTGCAAGGTTTTCTGTTGCTTCACCTCCCCATTGTATGCATTATTTTTTCAGATAAGTGTTTGCAGGCAGAAAGTGCAGTGCTCGGAAGCGTGGTTTTTTTCTTTTCGAAAAGGGGTTTTACCCCAACCTCTGCATCAGAAAGATGCATACGGATCATATTATTAATAAAAATATCCAGCAACAACTCTCCAAGTCTCGAAGTAATAAATAAACAAACGCTCATAAGAGCTAAACAGAAAGCCACAACCGGCTGGCAAATAAAAATAGAAGCACTACATGCCTATCCTATTACATGACCGCCATCCAAACCGGTTGAAAATATCCTGAGCTACCATCTCCCATCGGGTAGATGCAGTAACCAAACGCTCCCTGGCCTCCGTCGGAGTGAGTAGAGACCACATACGGATCAACACTGTGGCCCTGAAGATAACCTGCAAAAAGTGAATGTTCGTTGATATGTTAAAAACCAAATCATTTCTGCAGTTCCAGACTGCCCATAATAAAGCACAAGCGCCAACACGAATGTGCCTCGCTATATCGCAGTCAACCCCATCAAGCCACATTCCAAATAACATGTTGATGGAAGTAGGCGGATTAATATTAAAAGCAATATGAATCAACCGCCATAGAATCTTAGCCAGCGTACAATCAAGAAAGAGGTGTTTGATAGTTTCGTTATGGTCACAAAAACTACATCTAGCAGAACCCACCCAATTGCGTTTTGCCAGATTATCCTTAGTCAAAATAACTTGTTTATGCACGAACCACATAAACACTTTGATTCGCAAAGGTACCTTTACTTTCCAAACGTGCTTCGAGGAAGGAATGACGCTAGAGTTTATGACGTCCAGATACATGGATTTGACCAAGAACACACCATTCTTAGTTAGTTTCCAATACAACTGATCTGGCTGCTGAGACAGCTGGACATCCATCAAACGTCTTACAAGATGAAGCCAGGACTCCCAACGATTTCCAACTAGCGTCCTCCGAAAACTAATATTGAGGGGAGTGGATTGTATAACGGTTGCAACGTAAGCTTCTCTACGTTGAACAACGTTGTACATAGTAGGATATTGAAGTGCAAGGGGAGTCTCCCCAAGCCACGTATCCTCCCAGAACCTCGTATGAGCTCCATTTCCGACTAAGAACCTTGTCCCGTTGAAAAAGAGTGGCTTGAATCTCATCAAGCCATTCCAAAATGGTGAGTCAGTCGGCCTCACTGTCACCTGGGCCAAGGTTTTAGATTGAAGATACTTATTTTGCAAAATCTGAGCCCAAGTAGCCTCCGTCTCGGACGAAAGTTTTAACAGCCACTTGCTAAGGAGACATCTGTTTTTGACTTCCAGATTTTCAATACCTAGACCCCCTTGGTCCTTCGGCCTACAGATTATATCTCATTTAGCAAGCCGATACTTTCGTTTAAGCTCATCACTCTGTCAAAAGAACCGAGATCGATAGAAGTCTAGCCTCCTCCTGACACCCACCGGGACCTCGAAAAAGGATAGGAGAAACATAGGCATACTGGTGAGGACCTAATTTATCAAAATTAATCGCCCTCCATATGACATGAGCTTCCCTTTCCAACAACTCAGTTTCTTCTCAAAATGATCCTCGATGCATTTCCACTCTTTGTTAGTCAGCTTACGATGATGAATGGGTATACCTAAATATGTGAACGGTAACGTGCCCAATTCACATCCGAACAATTGTTTATACGCCTCCTGGTCATCATTAGCTCTCCCAAAACAGAACAATTCGCTCTTGTGGAAGTTAATTTTGAGCCCGGACAATTGTTCAAATAAGCATAACACAAGCTTCATGTTTCTCGCTTTCGCCAAGTCGTGCTCCATAAAGAAGATAGTATCATCAGCATACTGAAGGATGGAGATACCGCCATCAACTAGATGCGGAACAAGGCCACCTACCTGCCCCGCATTCTTAGCCCGTCCTATTAAAATAGTCAGCATATCAACCGCTATGTTGAATAAGATCGGTGACATGGGATCTCCTTGCCTTAACCCTTTGTGTGTCTGGAAATAGTGACCTACATCGTCATTCACTTTAATCCCTACACTCCCTTTTTGCGTAAAGGATTCAATCTAGTTTCTCTAGGCCGTGTCAAATCCTTTCATACGCAAAGCCTGTTGAAGGAAAGGCCATTTAACTTTATCGTATGCTTTTTCAAAATCTACTTTAAAAAAACGCCATCTAGTTTTTTTGAGTGAATCTCATGGAGCGCTTCATGCAAGACGACAACCCCTTCAAGGATATTTCCATCTGGCATGAAAGCAGTCTGAGGTGGTTGCACAACTGAATGCGCAATCTGCGTATGTCTATTTGTCCCAACCTTGGTGAAGATTTTGAAACTAACATTAGGCAGACATATATGCCTGAACTGCTCAATGCGAACGGCCTCTGTCTTCTTAGGAAGAAGAGTTATCATTCCAAAATTCAGCTTAAACAAATGAAGTTGTCCATTAAAAAACTCATGAAACATCGGCAACAGGTCTCCCTTAATGAAGTGCCAACACTTTTTATAAAACTCCGCCGGAAACCCATCTGGTCCTGGAGCCTTATTATTTTCCATTTGTGCGATGGCCTCAAACACCTCTTTCTCCGTAAAGGGAGCAGTCAAAATCTCATTCTCGTCAGTCTCAAGTTGAGGAACATCCTCAACCCTTGACTCATCTAAAGACACAAAATTCTCTTCCGGAGGTCCAAACAACTGCTTATAATAGTTGGTAATGTAAACTTTTAGGTTTTCTTGACCAACTATCGTTCCTTCGTCTTGTTCTAATTGGAAAATTCTCTTCCTACGATGCTTCCCATTAGCAATCATATGAAATAATTGAGTGTTATCCTCGCCTTGGACAATTTTGTGAACCTTAGCTCGCAATGCCCACTTCAATTCCTCCTCGCGGAGAAGCTCTTTCAGCCGCAACTCAACCTCCATCTTAGTTTCCAGCTCACTGGTATCTAAGATAGAAGTTTCAGCTTTTACTTCAAGGGTCTGAATAAGTAGAAGGAGTCGCTCCTTGTCCGCCTTATATATCCCATGCGTATGCTTAGCCCATCCACGGAGGAACCTTCGAAGATGACGAATCTTTTATTGCCAACGCTCAATGGGTGACCTTCCTCCTGAGTCTTTAGCCCACTCTCTAGCTAACAACACGAGGAAACCTTCTCTTTCAAACCATGCAAGTTCAAACGAGAAAATATTCTTGTTATCCACATGAGTTTGAGCCCCCGAGTCAACAAGTAGCGGCGTGTGATCCGAGATACCTCGTGTCAACGCCTGCACTGTTACTAGGGAAAACTTCTGTTCCCATTCGACACTAGCTAAAACACGGCCAAGCTTCTCAAAAGTCGGTACCGGTAACGAGTTAACCCAAGTGAATTTCCTACCCGAGAGCTCTATCTCTCTGAGATCCAAGCTTTCAATGATAGTATTGAACATAAACGACCATCTGCCGTCAAAATTCTCATTATTCTTTTCGTCCCTTCTTCGAATAATGTTGAAATCACCCCCCACTAAGACAGGGTGCTGCTCATTACCGCATACATGGACGAGATCGGCCAAGAAATCTGGCTTGAGTTCTGGTTGCGCAGCTTCGTAAACCGCGACCAAAGCCCAATCAAATCCATCGGCCTTAGTTCTGATCCGAAACTTTACCGCAAACTCTCCCAAAACTACACTCCAAACTTCCAAGGTTTCACACTTAACCCCAAGTAAAACCCCATTGGATCTTCCTCGAGGGGGGAGGCAATGCTAGTCGAAATCTACCACCTAGATAAAGTGCTAAGAAATTGTGGAGTGAAGTTGCCTCTTCCAGTCTCAGACAAAGCAATAAAATCCAAATGATGTTCAAGAGAAGCATCCGCTAGAAACCTTCTTTTAGCCAAGTCTTTAAGACCTCTGCTATTCAATAAAATGCCTCTCATATTTCATCATGAAATTTTTTAGAGGTACGGATCCTAGCACTTCTACGCACAGCCGACACTGGATAAACCTTCCGTTTCCAAGTCCGTTTAGGCTTAATGCGAACATCAGATCGGTCACCACACTTGGGCTCTGCCGGAATCACCAAAGACTCCTCTACATGGTTAGATGTCTCAGGATAGGCATACCCCTCCTCCTCCTCCGTCTCCGGTAACGCAGGGTCAAGATCGGCACACAAACCATCAAGAGCCCTAACCCCAAGCGCATATATCTCCGAATCATTCATAGGCTTAACGGCAGCTATGTGATGAATCAATTCTAACGCTCGTTCAGCTTCCAAATCAAGAATGTCATTAACAGACCTAGAGATCTCTATATCATTATTACCAAGTGAAACTCCTAGTCGGTTTGCATTGTGAACAATCTCATCATTGGTAAAATGCATAATTGAATTCAATTTATTAACAGACATACCAGTGGAGATCTCGACGTCATGCAGCTTGGCCGCCCTCATTGCACACCTCAGCTGCATGTCATCAACGTCCTGCTGCTCCTGCAGCCTCCCGCTGATTAGCCTCCCGTCAGAGACTGGATCTGGGATCCCACCAAAGGCGATGACCTCCTCGCGCGAAGCTCTGCTAGGGGAAAGACCTCCTGCCCGTTCCCCAACAGCGGTGACCCGGGCCAGGACCACCGGCGCAGCACCACAAGACGATGACAACTCCCGCGGCATGTCCACGGAAGTCCCGCCGAAAGCCGAGACCGGCGAGACCAACCTAGGGCGATCCGGGGAGTGTGGCGATAAAACGGCCACGCCACCCGACGCGCCCTCCGAGGCCGAATGCGACCTGGCAAGAGGGGATACGGCGGCCTCCTGCACACCTACCCCTCCGCAAGCAGCTTGCCTCAAGGGAGGGAACGCCGAGTTCGCCCTTGGCGTCGACGGCGACGGCAACTCGGTGCACCGGGCCTCCTGCCCGTCACCTCCAACCGAGACCACCGTCGCAGCCACCTCCACCATAGACGGAACCACCTGCCCACATGCCTCTCCAAGGTCCGCCCGAGCCTCCAAGATACCCAAAGCCACCGAGCCAGCCTTGCCCCCCCCCCCCCCCGAAGCAGGTGAAGACTCGGCGAATGAGGGCCGAGCCACCTGCTCGCCACCGACCGCTGAACCATCCAGACCGTCCGTCACCTCCAACCTAAGCAACGGCGAAGAAGGGGGAGTAACGGAGACCTCCTGCCCACCGGCTCCTCCCAGTCCGTCCATCCCCAGCAACGAGTCAGACCCCAGAAACACCAGCGGGGAGTGCTCCGACGGATCGTCCAAATCCACTCGGTCGCTCCAAAGCCGAGGAGGCGCTGAGAAAGCTCCTAAAGATCCAAGCTGCGGCATATTAGTCGGAGCAGACCCCTGTGCCTTCTCCTTAGCAGTCTCTCCTGCCTGAGTAGAATCCGTAGGCCCTGTAGCCTTGTCCCCATCATTGTGAGTATTGCCATCCTGGTTCCCAGAAGCACCTCCCCCCTCAGAAGTGTCCATATGATGCACCTCCTCAAACTCCTTGAACAAATTAGGGTCCTCATACTCAACATCCAACATATACGCGACTCCCTCGTGAGTCCATCTTACCACATCCGGCAAGAACTCAATGTTAGCCACACTAACCGGCAAACGTGCCACACCATGAGCACGTGTGAAAGGCATATCCACCTGCTCCGTCTTGCCGAGCATAGATCCCAGGCTCCAAGTGACTAGGAAGCTATCCAAGGGCTCAGAATGCGCCCCCGAAAAACGAACCCAAATCTGAGTCAGTGGCTTACCCTGAGGCTCCTTCTTTTTCCACTCATCAAACTGCAACACAAAACTTGTACCAGTAACCCGACTCATGCCAAACTTCAGAATTCTCATCTGATCGTCCTTGGACGGAAACTCCACTTTGTAAGTATGATCTGATAACTTCAACAAAGACCACTGGAACTTACCAGGTGCCAACTCCCGCAACTGCTGAATAATCTGAGCTTCAGTGAGAGGGCCATGAACCACCTTAACCATGCCTGGGAAGGATGTTTCAACCACGGGAGCCACCGGAGCCACACTTGGTGACTCGAAAAACATCAACTCAGCGCAACAGACCCCATAAAAGCTAACTGTAGGTTTGGGCCCCAGAAGAAGTGGACATTTTGCCGCCGTATGTTTCAATTTCCGGCATAAATCCCATAACTCAGCAGAGCAATCAGCCATAAAGTGACCCGGTTCTCCGCATCGAAAACATGTCAACTTCTTCTTCTTAGTCGCCCACTTGGACGGTTTGTCTCCCTCGGACTTCTCTGTGCCTTTGTCTGACATAGCATCACCAGATTGGGAGGGCTCCGGCACCGTCACATCAACGAGGGCTCGAACAGTCTCCACGGCAACATGTGGCAAAACCGCACCATCTGTGATCCCCTCCTCAATGCTCGATGCCGAACCCGTAGCAACAGGCACATGGCAAGGTGGAGGGGGACGCCGGTAGCCACCACGACCACCATGGAAACGGCCACGGAAGGAGAGATTATTGGGTCCAACCGCCCCTTCCACAAATTTGCCGGACGGCCCTTGAAAACCTCGATTATCAGCTCCGCGATCAGCCCCAGCATAGCCGCGACCACCTCCCTTCAACGAAGAACCTCGATGAAGCCCTTCATCGTAGGCATTGAAGCCGTCGTCACCCCACTGACCACGCTGGGGGTAGCGGCCGTCTCCCGCCAAACCGCCTGAGCGGCCGAGCCGCGGCCACCCGCTCCCTGCACAGAGTCTCCACGCCCGCCGGCCATACGCCACGCCAAAGGCGCTCACGGTGGCGGGGCAGCCTCTGTCTGCGGCTGCGGTGGCTGGGGTGCAGCCTTGGGCTGCGGCTGCGCAGGCCTAGCCGTCGGTGACGCCACGGCCCGTGCGGGCACCAGCGCGGCCGGCCCCACACCCTGCACCGGAGTAGCTCCAGCCGCCCCCGACCCCGTTGTCGCCACAGGGACGGGCTTCGGCGGTGGGTGTCCCTTCGGCGGCATCGCGATCCCGCCTACCGCCTGCGCCGCGACCAGTCCGGATCGGCTCTTCACACGCCCAATAGCAGGTGGAAAACCCTACTTTCCGCGGCGACGAACCCTAACCTCCGCGCCGCAACATCCTAAGGAAGACGAACATGCATGATTCTCGTGTATAGATACAAAGCCATGCACGTCGACCCTCACAGGCAGAACACTTGGGCCTAGTTTTGCCTGGGCCACCAGCCCCGCTAATCCCAGCCCTAACGCAGCCCGCTGTCCCTGACCAGACTGCCCTGATGCATGCCCAAAAGTGCACGGTAACGCTTCGGCCCGTTTAGCTTCAGGCCCAACCTGGCCCAGAAGCAGGTTCAAACGCGTTGCCCTGGCTGCCCGGATCTCATCCGCCGCGACGGCCACCGGCGCCGGCGTCCGAGTCCCCGGCCTAGCCATTCTCTTCTTCTTTCTGGTCACTCTAGTCCATGAATCCAGCAATAAGAAATCTGACAACGTAGGGTGACTCAGCTAGGCCACGGACGGTGACTTGCAAGTAGTCGGACACGGCCACCACATAGTTTGAAATTGCAACCGAAGCTCTGAACTCATCTTGGACTTGGTGATTTGCAGCGCGGTCGATGGGTACCTCGGTGTGGTACAGAGCCATCTTTGAGGCACGCGTCGCGGCCACATCTCACCACTTTACTGCCATTGCAGGAGGCGCACGACCGGAGGTGTAGGCAGCTTTGCGGCGAGGTGAGGCCGCACGGTCGGGCAGTGTGGCCGCGGGCTCACGACGGTGGCGGAAGTGATCCGGACAGAGCGGCTCGTGGCAGGGTTCGAAACGAGGGTGCTCGACGACGACAAAGTCGCGGGCGGCGACTCAACACGAGACAACGGCAGCTTGTTGGCGGGTCGACAGGGCAGCGGCAACTCGGCATAGGAGAGCTTGCAGGCGGCGGCTCAGAGATCATGGTAGAAGAACGCCGGCGACTTGAAACGAAGGCGGCTCAGGAGGCCAGTGGCCTGGAATCGGTGGCTCGGCACGCTGCGTGATGTCTACTACACAACCTTTTTCTTGTAGACGTTGTTGGGCCTCCAAGTGCAGAGGTTTGTAGGACAGTAGCAAATTTCCCTCAAGTGGATGACCTAAGGTTTATCAATCGGTGGGAGGCGTAGGACGAAGATGATCTCTCTCAAACAACCCTGCAACCAAATAACAAAGAATCTCTTGTGTCCCCAACACACCCAATACAATGGTAATTGTATAGGTGCACTAGTTCGGCGAAGAGATGGTGATACAAGTGCAATATGGATGGCAGATATAGGTTTTTGTAATCTGAAAATATAAAAACAGCAAGGTAGCAAGTGGTAAAAGTGAGCATAAACGGTATTGCAATGCTAGGAAACAAGACCTAGGGTTCATACTTTCACTAGTGCAAGTTCTCTCAACAATAATAACATAGATATATCATATAACAATCCCTCAACATGCAACAAAGAGTCACTCCAAAGCCACTAATAGCGGAGAACAAACGTAGAGATTATGGTAGGGTACGAAACCACCTCAAAGTTATTCTTTCGGATCGATCTATTCAAGAGTTCGTACTAGAATAACACCTTAAGACACGAATGAACCAAAACCCTAATGTCACCTAGATACTCCATTGTCACCTCAAGTATCCGTGGGCATGATTATACGATATGCATCACACAATCTCAGATTCATCCAACCAACATAAAATTACTTCAAAGAGTGCCCCAAAGTTTCTACCGGAGAATCATGATGAAAACATGTGCCAACCCCTATGCATAGGTTCATGGGCGGAACCCGCAAGTTGATCACCAAAACATACATCAAGGGAATCACGTGATATCCCATTGTCACCACAGATACGCACGGCAAGACATACATCAAGTGTTCTCAAATCTTTAAAGACTAAATCCGATAAGATTACTTCAAGGGGAAAACTCAATTCATTAAAAGAGAGAAGAGGGGGAGAAGCAACATAAGATCCAACTATAATAGCAAAGCTCGCGATACATCAAGATCGTGCCAAATCAAGAACACGAGAGACAGAGAGAGAGAGAGAGAGATCAAACACATAGCTACTGGTACATACCCTCAGCCCCGAGGGTGAACTACTCCCTCCTCGTCATGGAGAGCGTCGGGATGATGAAGATGGCCACCGGTGAGGGATCCCCCCTCCGACAAGGTGCCGGAACAGGGACCCGATTGGTTTTTGGTGGTTACAGAGGCTTGCGGCGGCGGAACTCCCGATCTATTCTCTGTTCTGGATGTTTTAGGGTATGTGGAGTTATATAGGCGGAAGAAGCACGTCAGGGGAGCCACGAGGGCCCCACGAGGTAGGGGGCGCGCCCCCCACCCTCGTGGCTTCCTCGTTCCTTCCTTGTCATGGTGTCCAAGTCCATCGGGTAGCTTTCGTTCCAAAAATAACTTCTCTAGTTGATTTCGTTCCGTTTCGACTCCGTCTGATATTCCTTTTCTTCAAAACACTGAAATAGGCAAAAAACAACAAATGCAGGCTGGGCCTCCGGTTAATAGGTTAGTCCCAAAAGTAATATAAAAGTGGAAAATAAAGCCCAATATTGCGCAAAACAGTAGATAATATAGCATGGAGCAATCAAAAATTATAGATACGTTGGAGACGTATCAAGCATCCCCAAGCTTAATTCCAGCTCGTCCTCGAGTAGGTAAATGATAAAAAGATAATTTTTGATGCGAAGTGTTTTTTGGCATAATTTCAATGTAATTCTCCTTAATTGTGGTATGAATATTCAGATCCGAAAGATTCAAGACAAAAGTTTCATATTGACATAAAAATAATAATACTTCAAGCATACTAACTAAGCAATTATGTCTTCTCAAAATAACATGGCCAAAGAAAGTTCATCCCTACAAAATCATATAATTTAGTCATGCTCCATTTTCGTCACACAAGAATGCTCTCATCATGCACAACCCCGATGACAAGCCAAGCAGTTGTTTCATACTTTAGTAATCTCAAACCCATAAACTTTCACGCAATATATGAGCGCTAGCCATGGACATAGCACTATGGGTGGGATAGAATATGATTGTCGGTGTCAAAACCGGCGCATCTCGGGTAGGGGGTCCCGAATTGTGCGTCTAGGCGGATGGTAAAAGGAGTAAAGGGACACGATGTCTTACCCAGGTTCGGGCCCTCTTGATGGAGGTAAAACCCTACGTCCTTCTTGATTAATATTGATGATGTGTGTTACAAGAGTGGATCTACCACGAGATCAAGGAGGCTAAACCCTAGAAGCTAGCCTATGGTATGATTGTTGTTGTATATTGTATATATCGACTAGCCTGGCCTCGGTTTATATAATGCACCAGAGGCCTAGGATAACAAGAGTCCTAGCCGAATACGCCGGTGGGGGAGGAGTCCTTGTCTTGATCGCCAAGTCTTGCGGAATCATCCATGTATGCGCAAGCTATGCAGGTGGCCCATGAGTATACGGCCATGGGGATCCTCGGCCCAATCCAACTGATCGGGAGACGACGTGGTGAGTACCCCCTAGTCCAGGACACCGTCAGTAGCCCCCTGAACCAGTCTTCAAGTTGGGGACGCTCCTCGATTCTTCCGAACTGTTCTTCATCTTCGGTCGTCGGTCTTGAAAACTGGTTCAACAAATCTTCTCATCTTCGATGTTGAGGATCGCCGAAATGCATTCAACGAGCTTACACGTCGGGTATCCGAGGAGCCCCTATAAGTTTACGGCCTTTATCAATGCCTTGTTATTTTTATGCTACACCTCGGGTTTGAAGTTGTTCCTGGGCGGCAGCGTCCTCTTGCGTCCGAGCTCCAACGCCGGACGGCATTCGAGGTATCTTTTGCAGCCGAGCACCAATGCCGGACTGCTTCCCAGCTCTAACGCCGGACTATGTATCCGAGCTCCAACGCCGGACTGTTTCCGAGCTCCAACGCCGGACTATGTATCCGAGCTCCAGCGCCGGACTATGTATCCGAGGTCCAACGCCGGACTATATTCGAGGTGTCGTAAATCACCTTGGTTCAAAGAAGTTTGAAGGAGTTTAGCCGAGCTTAATGCCGTAAATGCCCTCTATGGAGCTAGGCACTAGCGCCCGAGCTTTATGTCGGACTTCTTCCGTGGTGGTGCAATTTATTCTCTGCCGAGATACATAGCCAGTAGCCCTCAAGGTGGTTATCAGTCTAAAACCCGAGATGCCCATGAAGGATGACATAAGACCGCTGATCCCCGTAGCTGCTAAGACTCAGGTTGATTTGCAAAATCGGTCTGAGGATCAAGTCCTAGCTCGGCAGAATACTTCGGGACGCAAAAAGCGGCATGCTCAGACCTCGAGACTCAGGTTGGGTGCGGCTGACCAACCCGAGGATCAAAATCTCCTCGAAATCAGATTGCACTTAAGATTTTCTGCATAGAACAAGCAATGCAGTAGCCCCCGAGACACTGGTCGAGTGGCAACACCAGATCAGGGGATCAATGTGCCCCTTTAATATTTGTGAATAATAAGCCCGAATCCCAGTAGCTCCCGAGCCTTAATGCAGGCATGGGAGGCCGAATTAAGGATCGATATCCATAGTAAAATCACAAATTATGTGTAATGACTCTATGTATCCAAGTACTTTATGTCATTAATGCTCGGATCCGCATTGTACAGAACTTTGTTGACCGACCATCGGCTTCAACCTCCTAGGCCAAGAGTCGAGGAGTGTTTGTCCCATCAGTATAAAGCCTTTATGAGGGCAAAGATTTACGACAAACAAGGCAATCTGGCCATACGGTTTTATAAACAAAGGTACGCAGAGAGATATGTTATATTACTGTTTAATAGAAGAAATGTCTTCCAAAGAAAATAGTCCCGCTACGGTTCCTTTCTTTGGGTTGTCATGCTAAGCATGATCATGAAACCTCAGCTCCAATGTAAGAGCAAAATATTGAGGATTTAGTTTGGGAGGCCAGTTACTAGCCCCCGATAGTGTTCGGCGACAGTCGAGGTCAAGCCGGAAACACTTCGGCCAATGTTATGAATGGCCCGTCATTTAATATAGTCATCGGATCGCTGACCAGTTTACACCTATTGTGACAGTCAGATTTCGGCTTTCTCCACTGAGGTGCTTGACCATGCGAGCTGGAAGCGCAATCGCGATGGTTCTCCTTTGCACACCTAGTCGAACAAAGCGGGCGTAGGAGGCAAGCGCTGGAGCCGGGCAACCCAACTATTGACCAAGACACAATTCAAACTGATGCATATATAGCAATATCCGAGAATGTTTGTGCCGAATCTCTAAAGGAGTCCGTGTTGCCTTTGCGAGACTTGTGCTAAAAACACACAAATAGTTTAAAAGTGCCAAAAGCTTGGAAAACCAAAAATGTCAAGAAAACATGACGTCCGAACAAGATCAAGTGTTCGATGCCAATCCGAAAATTGTACTTTTGAAAAAAAAGTGCTTCTGCCGTGCTTTAACATGACACATCCTATCTCAAGACTTCAAGCGGGCCAGCCTACGGCTTCAGTCTCCCATCCCGAAGGCGGAGTACTTCTCATTAGGCCAGTGTAGAAAACTAAACTCTAGCGGACTTGAGAGAGAAATTAGGCTCCCCGGCTAGTGACCGCACACTCGTGTCGAGAAAAAAAGGAGTGATAAATAATGAAAACTTTGCAACGACTAAGAAGAAAAACACTTAGTATGAAACGGCTCAAATTAAACATAAGAGCCCCCAAGTGACTTGGGTAAAAGTTCACTATATAGTGTAAGGTGACATGTAGAATGCCTTCTAGCCGGATTGTAGATCATTTGTCGTAGCGGACCTTTTCGCTTCAAGCTCTGGACCCAATAGTCCGGAGTGTGTCCGAATACCCTCGTGGTTATAAAAACCGGGGCATGCATGGAGACCAGGCGTAGGGGTCATTAGTGCTTTATCAGACAAGTGCCCAACTAGTTATGTTATATTACATGGTTAGTAAGAAACATCTTCCAGGGAGAATAGTTCCATTAGGGGTTCCTTTCTCGAGGCATGCCCTAAAGTGCATGTCCGGACTGCGAAAAGAGCAGAAAAACATCTGGGGGCAGGTAAATAAATAGGTAAGAAATCATCTTTTAGTTCACCGACCGAGTATTCCCTTAAGAACGCTAGCTTTCGGCTTCACCCAGTCTAAGGTACACATCCGGCTGACACGTGATTGACGCATCAAGTGAATCATGTGATATCCCATTGTCACCACAGATACGCACGGCAAGACATACATCAAGTGTTCTCAAATCTTTAAAGACTCAATCCGATAAGATTACTTCAAGGGGAAAACTCAATTCATTACAAGAGAGAAGAGGGGGAGAAGCAACATAAGATCCAACTATAATAGCGAAGCTCGCGATACATCAATATCGTGCCAAAACAAGAACACGAGAGAGATAGAGAGATCAAACACATAGCTACTGGTACATACCCTCAGCCCCGAGGGTGAACTACTCCCTCCTTGTCATGGAGAGCGTCGGGATGATGAAGATGGCCATCGGTGAGGGATCCCCCCTCCGGCAGGGTGCCGGAACAGGGTCCCGATTGGTTTTTGGTGGCTACAGAGGCTTGCGGCGGCGGAAATCCCGATCTATTCTCTGTTCTGGAAGTTTTAGGGTACGTGGAGTTATATAGGTGGAAGAAGCACGTCAGGGGAGCCACGAGGGCCCCACGAGGTAGGGGGCGCGCCCTAGAGGGGTGGGCGCGCCCCCCACCCTCGTGGCTTCCTCGTTCCTTCCTTGACGTGGGGTCCAAGTCCATCAGGTAGCTTTCGTTCCAAAAATAACTTCTCTAGTTGATTTCGTTCCGTTTCGACTCCGTCTGATATTCCTTTTCTTCAAACACTGAAATAGGCAAAAAACAGCAAATCTGGGATGGGCCTCCGGTTAATAGGTTAATCCCAAAAGTAATATAAAAGTGGAAAATAAAGCCCAATATTGCCCAAAACAGTAGATAATATAGCATGGAGCAATCGAAAATTATAGAGACGTTGGAGACGTATCACTGCGAATTCGTGCAATGAGGCGGAGGCGTGGTGCGGTGCAGACGACGGCCCAAGGCACGGCCCCAGCTGCAGCATGCGGAGATGATGACCGCGAGCGAGAAAACAAGGCTGGCGAGGCACTTGATGCGGAGCAAGGTGAGGCCAGCTTGGCAGAGTGGCAGCGCGGGTCGACACAGCAGCGTGGAGGTGAAGGTGAGGCCGGCTTGGTACAGCTGTCGCCACGAGCTGCGGCAGAGGTAGAGGCGAGTCAACAGCGGAGCCCGAGTCCGCGGAGACGTCCAGTTCCGTGTCATGGCTGGATCCATTGGCTCACGTCCGTGTCCTCCTCCAAGTTGCGGTCTTCTTTCCTCTTCTTCTTTTGGTAATTGAAAAACCAAACCAATACTACCAACAGCTCCACGTACTGGTACTAGTTGCTTGTTGGACAGATTACTCCTCAAAATCCGAGCTTTTACGTGGTCTGCACTCAAATACTCAATGGACCTTTTTACATGAACAGTAGCAGCAGAGTAGTACTGTAATAACATTGCCTCAGGGTTTATCCCGGGTCATTAATACACGCGTGTTAATGCAGATCGATCTGACATGGCGTATGGCGTCTACAGTCCAATTCTTGTCGGCCTGGGCGACTGGTAATTGTATCAGCAAAAAATTAACCTTCTAAGGATTCGACGGATCACGTGGCATCAGCGATAACCGGCAATTGTAACACCAAACCCTAGATCCCCTCCGACTCAAAACTTGTTCACGTCATCGTGGTCGCCGCCGAAGTTACTTCTTTGACCTTTCAATCTTGATTAATAAACTCGTAGTCGATGTACTTTCACACCGGTTCTTCTTGATCCTTTGAAGAGCTCCCTCCAAGAACTCAACACCACCGTGCGTAGGCCCCACGGTGGGCGTCAACTGTCGTGGTTTTGTCACTGCAGATGTCCTTAGTGTCAGGACTTAGTCGCGAGGCCAACACACCTATGTGGTAGCTTGAGAGGGGTTGAGTGAGACGAGAGACACGAGGCGGATCAACACACAAGACAAGGATTTAGACAGCTTCGGGCCCCGGGAAACATCATCCGGTAATAGCCCTACATGTTGTTTGTGGCTAGATCTCATTATGCTCATGAGGAGAAGCTGCATAAGCCGGGTCCCCTTTAGTTGTGTCTAGCCCTAGAGATTATTTTCTTGCTCGTTCCTCTTTGGGTGCCCTGCCCCTCCTTATATAAGTTGAAGGGGCGGGTTACATGTGGAGTCCTATTAGGATTAGGACTAGTCTATTACAAGTGGAGTCCTAGTCTTGCTTCCTTTGTAAGGGAATATTCTTTACAATTTCCTCTTAAGCCGGCCCATCATAACAGCCGACCTTCTGGGCCTTGGGCCTAGTCCTCTATCTGACCCGCTGTCGGGGCCATTAGTGAGTCGCCAGGCTCATGAGTCGCCAATCCTCCGGCGGGTTACCAATAAAATGCCAAGTCCCAGCCGGGTCATATATCCTGCCAGGTCATACCGCGGGGTATATCACCGACAGAACCGGATCAAAGCATTAACACATGGTGAATACATGAACTCCTCAAACTACAGTCATCACCAGTACAAGTCCCGGTTTCTATCACTCCGGGGTTGCCGGATCATAACACGTAGTAGGTGACTATAACTTGCAAGATCGGATCTAAAACATGGATATAATGGTAATAACACAAACGGTTCAGATCTAAAATCATGGCACCCGGGCACAAAGTGACAAGCATTAAGCATGGCAAAGTAATAGCAACATCAATCTTAGAACATAATGGATACTAGGGATCAAGCCCTAACAAAACTAACTCGATTACATGATGAATCACATCCAACTCCTCACCGACCAGCGAGCCTACGAAGGAATTACTCACTCCCGGTGGGGAGCATCATGGAATTGGCCATGGAGAAGGGTTGGTGATGATGAAGAACGAAGACCCTCCGTCTCCGGAGCCACAAACACTCCAGATCTGGCCTCCCGATGAAGAACATGAGGTGACGGCGGGTCCGTCTCGTGGATCGCGATAATTCTTTCTCCCTGATTTTTGATGGAAAATATGATTTTATAGCATTGGTTTCAGGGTCTGCGGGGCCACCAGGTGGGGACAACCCACCTGGGCGCGCCCTGGTGGGTTGTGCCCACCCAGGTGCCCCTCTCCGGTAGGTCTTGGCTCCAGAAATTCTTATTTATTATATAAAAATTCCTCGCAAAGTTTCGTTCCATTCCGAGAACTTTTATTTCTGCACAAAAACAACACCATGGTAGTTCTGCTGAAAATAGCATCAGTCCGGGGTTAGTTTCATTCAAATCATGCAAATTAGAGTCCAAAACAAGAGAAAAAACTTTAGGAAAAGTAGATAAGTTGGAGACGTATCAACTCCCCCAAGCTTATACCTTTGCTTGTCCTCAAGCAATTCAGTTGATAAACTAAAAGGGAAAAGGAAAAACTTTTACGAACTCTTTTGCTCTTGTTTGCATAAATAACCTTAAACAACACCCAGGTTTTCAGCCAACATTATAACTAACCATGCTGACAATAAATCTTAAAGATTATAATGACTCATATCAATGACATAATCAACTAGCGAGTAATAATAAGATATCTCAAACGGCAACACATAGTCAAAACAACCATGATATAATATGACAATAGTAGTATCTCTGAAGGAAATATGCCCTAGAGGCAATAATAAAGTTATTATTTATATCCTTATTTCATGATAAATGTTTATTATTCATGCTAGAATTGTATTAACCGGAAACTTAGTACATGTGTGAATACATAGACAAACATGGTGTCACTAGTATGCCTCTACTTGACTAGCTCGTTAATCAAAGAAGGTTAAGTTTCCTAACCATAGACATGAGTTGTCATTTGATTAACGGGATCACATCATTAGGAGAATGATGTGATTGACTTGACCCATTCCGTTAGCTTAGCACTTGATCGTTTAGTATGTTGCTATTGCTTTCTTCATGACTTATACATGTTCCTATGACTATGAGATTATGTAACTCCCGTTTACCGGAGGAACACTTTGTGTGCTACCAAACGTCACAACGTAACTAGGTGATTATAAAGGTGCTCTACAGGTGTCTCCGAAGGTACTTGTTGAGTTGACGTATTTCGAGATTAGGATTTGTCACTCCGATTGTCGGAGAGGTATCTCTGGGCCCTCTTGGTAATGCACATCACTATAAGCCTTGCAAGCAATGTGACTAATGAGTTAGTTAAGGGATGATGCATTACGTAACAAGTAAAGAGACTTGCCGGTAATGAGATTGAACTAGGTATTGAGATACCGACGATCGAATCTCGGGCAAGTAACATACCGATGACAAATGGAACAACATATGTTGTTATGCGGTTTGACCGATAAAGATCTTCGTAGAATATGTGGGAGCCAATATGAGCATCTAGGTTCCGCTATTGGTTATTGACCGGAGACGTGTCTTGGTCATGTCTACATAGTTCTCGAACCCGTAGGGTCCGCACGCTTAAAGTTTGATGACGGTTATATTATAAGTTTATGTGTTTTGATGTACCGAAGGTAGTTAGGAGTCCCGTATGTGATCACGGACATGACGAGGAGTCTCAAAATGGTCGAGACATAAAGATCGATATATTGGACGACTATATTTGGACACCGAAATGGTTCTGGGTGAGATCGGGATAATACCGGAGCACAGGGAGGTTATCGGAACCCCCCGGGAGGTATATGGGCCTTAATGGGCTTTAGTGGAAAGGAGGGGAAAGGAGGAAGGGAGGGGGCGCCCCACCCCCCTCCCAAGCCCAATCCGAATTGGGAGGGGGGCTGCCCCCCCCTTCCTTCCTCCCTCCTTCCTCTTCCTTCCCTCCTTCCTGTTCCTTCCCTCTCCCTCTCCAAATAGGAAAAGGAGGAGTCCTACTCCCAGTGGGAGTAGGACTCCCCCCTTGGGCGCGCCTCCTCCTCCTGGCCGGCTCTCTCCTCCCCTCCTTTATATACGGAGGAGGGGGCACCCCATAGATACAACAATTGATCCCTTGGATCTCTTAGCCGTGTGCGATGCCCCCCTCCACCATAATCCACCTCGATAATATCATAGCAGTGATTAGGCGAAGCCCTGCGTCGGTAGAACCTTATCATCGTCACTACGCCGTCGTGCTGACGGAACTCTCCCTCAAAGCTCGGCTGGATCGGAGTTCAAGGGACGTCATCGAGTTGAACGTGTGCTGGACTCGGAGGTGCCGTACGTTCGTTACTTGGATCGGTCGGATCGTGAAGACGTACGACTACATCAACCACGTTGTGCTAATGCTTCCGCTTTCGGTCTACGAGGATACATGGACAACAATCTCCTCTCTCGTTGCTATGCATCACCATGATCTTGCGTGTGCGTAGGAATTTTTTTTTGAGATTACTACGTTCCCCAACAGTGGCATCCGAGCCAGGTTTTATGTGTAGATGTTATATGCACGAGTAGAACACAAGTGAGTTGTGGGCGATACAAGTCATACTGCTTACGAGCATGTCATACTTTGCTTCGGCGTTATTGTTGGATGAAGCGGCCCAGACCGACATTACGCGTACGCTTACACGAGACTAGTTCTACCGACGTACTTTGCACAAAGGTGGCTGGCGGGTGTCAGTTTCTCCAACTTTAGTTGAACTGAGTGTGGCTACGCCCGGTCCTTGAGAAGGTTAAAACAGCACTAACTTGATGAACTATCGTTTTGGTTTTGATGCTTAGGTAAGAACGGTTCTTGCTCAGCCCGCAGCAGCCACGTAAAACTTGCAACAACGAAGTAGAGGACGTCTAACTTGTTTTTGCAGGGCATGTTGTGATGTGATATGGTCAAGACATGATGTTAAATTTTATTGTATGATATGATCATGTTTTGTAACCGAGTTATCGGCAACTGGCAGGAGCCATATTGTTGTCGCTTTATTGTATGCAATGCAATCGCCCTGTAATTGCTTTAGTTTATCACTAAGCGGTAGCGATAGTCGTAGAAGCAATAGTTGGCAAGACGACAACGATCCGACGATGGAGATCAAGGTGTCGCGCCAGTGACGATGGTGATCATGACGGTGCTTCAGAGATGGAGATCACGAGCACAAGATGATGATGGCCATATCATATCACTTATATTGATTGCATGTGATGTTTATCCTTTATGCATCTTATTTTGCTTTGATTGACGGTAGCATTATAGGATGATCTCTCACTAAATTTCAAGGTAAAAGTGTTCTCCCTGAGTATGCACCGTTGCCAAAGTTCGTCTTGCCGAGACACCACGTGATGATCGGGTCTGATAAGCTCTACGTTCATCTACAATGGGTGCAAGCCAGTTTTGCACACGCAGAATACTCGGGTTAAACTTGACGAGCCTAGCATATGCAGATATGGCCTGGGAACACTGAGGCCGGAAGGTCGAGCGCGAATCATATAGTAGATATGATCAACATAGTGATGTTCACCATTGAAAACTACTCCATCTCACGTAATGACGGTTATGGTTTCGTTGATTTGGATCACGTGATCACTTAGATGATTAGAGAGATGTCTATCAAAGTGGGAGTTCTTAAGTAATATGATTAATTGAACTTTAATTTATCATGACCTTAGTCCTGATAGTATTTTGCAAATAATGTTGTAGATCAATAGCTCACGTTGTTGCTTCCCTATGTTTTATATGTGTTCCTAGAGAAAACTAAGTTGAAAGATGGTAGTAGCAATGATGCAGATTGGATCCGTGATCTGAGGATTATCCTCATTGCTGCACAGAAGAATTATGTCCTTGATGCACCGCTAGGTGACAAACCTATTGCAGGAGCAGATGCAGACATTATGAACGTTTGGCTAGCTCAATATGATGACTACTTGATAGTTTAGTGCACCATGCTTAATGGCTTAGAATCGGGACTTCAAAGACGTTTTGAACGTCATGGACCATATGAGATGTTCCAGGAGTTGAAGTTAATATTTCAAGAAAATACCCGAGTTGAGAGATATGAAGTCTCCAACAAGTTCTATCGCTAAAAGATGGAGGAGAATTTCTCAACTAGTGAGCATGTGCTCAGATTGTCTGGGTACTACAATCGCTTGAATCAAGTGGGAGTTAATCCTCCAGACAAGATAGTGATTGACAGAGTTCTCTAGTCACCATCACCAAGTTACTAGAACTTCGTGATGAACTATAGTATGCAAGGGATGACGAAAATGATTCCCGAGCTCTTCGTGATGTTGAAATCGACGAAGGTATAAATCAAGAAAGAGCATCAAGTGTTGATGATTGACAAGACCACTAGTTGCAAAAAAGGGCAAAGGGAAAGAAAGGGAACTTCAAGTAGAATGGCAAGCAAGTTGTCACTCCCGCGAAGAAGCCCAAAGCTGGACCAAAGCCTGAAACTGAGTGCTTCTACTGCAAAGGAAATGGTCACTGGAAGTGGAAATGCCCTGAATATTTGGTAGATAAGAAGGATGGCAAAGTGAACAAGGGTATATTTGATATACAGGTTATTGATGTGTACCTTACTAGTGTTTATAGTAACCCCTGGGTATTTGATACTTGTTCGGTTGCTAAGATTAGTAACTCGAAACAGGAGTTACAGAATAAATAGAGACTAGTTGAGGGTGAAGTGACGATGTGTGTTGGAAGGGGTTCCAAGATTGATATGTGATACGTCCCCAACGTATCTATAATTTTTTATTGTTCCATGCTATTATATTACCCCTTTTGGATGTTTATGGGCTTTATTTTACACATTTATATCATTTTTGGGACTAACCTACTAACCGGAGGCTCAGCCCATATTGCTGTTTTTTTGCCTATTTCAGTATTTCGAAGAAAAGGAATATCAAACGGAGTCCAAACGAAATGAAACCTTCGGGAGCGTGATTTTTGGAACAAACGTGATCCAGAGGACTTGGAGTGCAAGTCGAGAAGCAGTCGAGGTGGCCACGAGAGGGTAGGGCGTGCCCACCCCTACAGGGCACGCCCCCTGTCTCGTGGGCCCCTCGAGCGGCCACCGACGAACTTCTTCCTCCAATATAAGTCTACGTACCCCGAAAACATCCAGGTCCAACGAAACACAATTTCCACCGCCGTAACCTTCTGTATCCACGAGATCTCATCTTGGAGCCTTCGTCGGTGCTCCGCCGGAGGGGGAATCGACCATGGAGGGCTTCTACATCAACACCATAGCCCCTCCGATGAGTTGTGAGTAGTTTACCACAGACCTTCGGGTCCATAGTTATTTGCTAGATGGCTTCTTCTGTCTTTTTGAATCTCAATACAATGTTCTCCCCCTCTCTTATGGAGATCTATTCGGTGTAACCTCTTTTTGCGGTGTGTTTGTCGCGATCCGATGAATTGTGGGTTTATGATCAAGTTTATCTATGAGAAATATTTGAATCTCCTCTGAATTCTTTTATGTATGATTGAGTTGTCTTTGCAAGTCTCTTCAAATTATCATTTTGGTTTGGCCTACTAGATTGATCTTTCTTGCCATGGGAGAAGTGCTTAGCTTTGGGTTCAATCTTGCGGTGTCCTTACCCAAAGGATGTAAAGGGTTGCAAGGCACGTATTGTATTGTTGCCATCGAGGATACAAAGATGGGGTTTATATCATATTGCATGAGTTTATCCCTCTACATCATGTCATCTTGCTTAAAGCGTTACTCTGTTCTTATGAACTTAATACTCTAGATGCACAGAGGATTCGATCGATGTGTGGATTAATAGTAGTAGATGCAGGCAGGAGTCGGTCTACTTGTCACGGACGTGATGCCTATATACATGATCATGCCTAGATAATCTCATAATTATTCTCTTTTCTATCAATTGCTTGACAGTAATTTGTTCACCCACCGTAATACTTATGCTATCTTGAGAGAAGCCTCTAGTGAAACCTATGGCCCCTAGGTCTATCTTTTATCATATAAGTTTTCAATCTACTTTTATTTGCATCTGTACTTTTTGCATCTATCTTATAAAATATCAAAAATATATTTATTTTATCATACTATCTCTATTAGATCTCACTTTCGCAAGTGGCCATGAAGGGATTGACAACCCCTTTATTGCGTTGGTTGCGATTTCTTTGTTTGTTTGTGTAGGTGCGTGGGACTTTTGAGGAGCCTCCTACTGGATTGATACCTTGGTTCTAAAAAACTGCGGGAAATACTTACGCTACTATTGCTGCATCACCCTTTCCTCTTCAAGGAAAACCAACACAAGCTCAAGACGTAGCAAGAAGGATTTCTGGCGCTGTTGCCGGGAGGTCTTCGCTCAAGTCAAGACATACCAAGTACCCATCACAAACTCATCTCCCTCGCATTTACATTATTTTCCATTTTCCTCTCGTTTTCCTCTCCCCCACTTCACCCTTGCCGTTTTATTCGCCCTCTCTTTCCCAATCTCCTCCTCTCTCTTTTGCTTGCCCTTTTTTTGTTTGCTTGTGTGTTGGATTACTTGTTGCCATGGCGCAAGATAATACCAAATTGTGTGATTTCTCCAATACCAATAATAATGATTTCCTTAGTACACTGATTACTCCTCTTAATGATGTTGAGTCTTGTGAAATCAATACTGCTTTGCTGAATCTTGTTATGAAAGATCAATTCGCCGGCCTTCCTAGTGAAGATGCTGCTACTCATCTAAACAACTTTGTTGATTTGTGTGATATGCAAAAGAAGAAAGATACGGATAATGATATTGTTAAATTGAAGTTATTTCCGTTTTCACTTAGAGATCGTGCTAAAGTTTGGTTTTCGTCTTTGCCTAAAAATAGTATTGATTCTTGGAACAAGTGCAAAGATGCTTTTATCTCTAAGTATTTTCCTCCCGCTAACATTATCACTCTTAGGAACGATATTATGAATTTTAAACAACTTGATCATGAGCATGTTGCCCAATCTTGGGAAAGAATGAAATTGAAGATTCGCAATTGCCCTACTCATGGTTTGAATTTATGGATGATCATACAAAATTTTTATGCCGGTCTGAACTTTGCTTCTAGAAATCTCTTAGATTCGTCCGCGGGAGGCACGTTTATGGAAATCACGTTAGGAGATGCTACAAAACTTCTTGATAACATTATGGCTAATTATTCTCAATGGCACACCGAAAGATCTTCTAGTAAAAAAAGTGCATGCTATAGAAGAAATCAATATTTTGAGTGGAAAGATGGATGAACTTATGAAATTGTTTGCTACTAAAAATACTCCTCTTGATCCCAGTGATATGCCTTTGTCTACTTTGATTGAGAATAATAATGAATCTATGGATGTGAATTTTGTTGGTAGGAATAGTTTTGGAAACAATGCTTTTAGAGGAAACTTTAATGCTAGACCGTTCCCTAGTAATTTCTCTAATAATTATGGAAATTCCTAAAATAATTCTTATGGTAATTTTAATAAGATGCCCTCTGATTTTGAGAATAGTGTGAAAGAATTTATGATATCTCAAAAGAATTTTAATGCTTTGCTTGAAGAAAAATTGCTCAAAGTTGATGATTTGGCTAGGAACATTGATAGACTTTCGCTTGATGTTGATTCTCTTAAACTTAGATCTTCTTCTCCTAAGCATGATATCAATGAGTCTCTCAAAGCCATGATAATTTCCGTTGACGAGTGCAAGGAAAGAACCGCTAGATTGCGTGCTAAGAATGGTTGCTTTATAAAGGCGTGTTCTTCTAGTTTCCATGAAAATATGATGAAGATCTTAAAGTTATTGATGCGTCTCCTATTAGATCTTTGTTTTGCAATTAGAATCTTGATAATTATGGGACTGAAGATGAGTCAACTTTACCTAGAAGGCGTCCCAAGAATTCAGAGTTTTTAGATCTTGATGCTAAATTTGGTAAAAGTGGGATTGGAGAGGTCATGACTTTAAATAGTATTGAACCCACTATCTCGGATTTCAAGTAATTTGATTATGATAATTGTTCTTTAGAAGGTTGTATTTCCTTGTTGCAATCCGTTGTTAATTCTCCTCATGCTTATAGTCAAAATAAAGCTTTTACCAAACATATCGTTGATGCCTTGATGCAATCTTATGATGAAAAGCTTAATTTGGATGTTTCTATACCTAGAAAACTTAATGATGAGTGGGAACCTACTATAAAGATTAGAATTAAAGATCATAAGTGTTTTGCTTTGTGTGATTTGGGTTTTCGTGTATTTGAACATGCTTTATAGAAGAATCTTTAGCACATACAAATGTCATCATGATACACATATAAATGCCCGCGAGACCACAAATGTAATCATAGCATATAAATACAAATAGTCTCATCATAATCATCATCCAACACAAAGTGGTATCTTGTCATCATCTCGGAAATATCGATACATGCAAGTCTCGAATACTTGCAACTACAACGTCATCCATCCAAGCAAAGGTATATGCGAGAAGAGCTATCACTATAAGTGAGAGCGGAACTATGCAGTACATGAGGTGGCGGTTACGAGTCCTCTCTCGCGCTAGCGTGAACCTCAAGTAACTAGCTTCTCCTTCTTGTCTGCTTTTGAAGCCTTTATGGCTGGCGCCCGAGAACCCATTCACTCACGCCTGACACTCATGCCACTCGTTGTACACCCCCGGAACCTTCCCTTTGTACACGACATAGCACTTCCATCTCGCCATCAAGAAACTAGGTACCTGTTAGAGATGCATGTTCATGAAGAGGATGTACAATCATATATATGCAACAAAATATACTAGAGCAACACTAAAAAAGAAAGGGTTAGCAACTAGATGCAACATACAGTACACAAACTAATTAACTAGAGGTAAGCAGGTCATCGTACGCAAACTAACAAAGTAGCGTTACGCAAGTTCGGCTGGGACCGTGGACATCACAAAGTTTCATCGCTACAAAAAGTATACAAGTTCAACCGACACATATCATCATCATCGGCATCATAAATCACTAGAAGTTCCATCCTTCCATATCATCGAGGATGGACCCTAGCTTCTTGAATGGCGTGAGGTCTAGACATTGCATGCCTATGTCACGAGGATTCGGACGCTTGACTCGCGATATAGGGCCGTGGTGGAACATCCCCTTCTCATCGACGACTTCTTTCATGATGATCATCGCAATGTCCCTTTGGATGCGAAAGAAGTCATCTCTAAGTTTATAATCCGCTTCTCCATGAGATTCTAGCCACTTGTGGATATGATCATCATTTCTGCTTCTCATGCGAAGCTTTTGGTGATCCGTGTTGAACTGAATCATGAGATGGACGATGTAGAATCCATCCTTCTTGCTTGGTTTTGGGACATGGATGCAGGAGAAGTTAGTTTTATGCGTGAAACCCATCTTCTTGTTCCTTTGTTTCCTGATCTGCATGTGGCCACCTCTAATGCAAGCCTTGGAGAGCATCATCTAGAATATTCATTATGTGGGTGTAGTCTTTTTCTCGTAGTCTCGGAAGGTCAAAACACGGCGTGGGAGACTTGCGGGTTAAGAACGATAAGGACGGCGCGCCCGTTGCTGCGGCGAAAAGACACCTCAAATTATTCCCCATATGAGAGAGAAGGAATGATTGAAATGTACGAAAGGGTTGTCCGGAACTAACTTACTTTGGATGATAAGGCACGAGGACAATTTCCCAGTCCTTATTCTGTACCATGAAGTTTTGGAGGTACTCCCTAGCAGTTTCACGCTCAAAGTCACCGAGACTCAAAAAGACTCGTGCATGTAGTACGGATCCGCCACACAGATTTGCGAGACTTCTTCAGTCTTCATGACGGAGCTCATATGTAGCACAAAAAGGCGGACGATTGTAAAATCGAGCCGCCTTGTCAGAAACATCTCAAAGAGATGGTCAAACCGCAGGAAGAACACCTCCGCGGGCCGTGTCTCGACGTAGCACTTCCCCTCAGGAACACGAGCCGCGTATGTCGGATATCCTGGATCCTTTGAGGCTAGTAGGCTTTTCTCGATCGACAGCACATGGTCGTGCAGTCTCACGAGATCCCCGATAGTGCCTCCAGCCGTTTCAAGCGGTAGCATTGGCTCGCCTGTGAGATGGAACATGGCCGCACCTTTCACGGGTACACGCTCTTCAGAATGCATCGTCTCGCTGCTTTGTGCTCTGGCTTGTTTGGAGGCAATTATCTTCCCCGATCTCTTCCTCTCCTTTTTCTTGGGCACACCTTCCAGAACCTTCCTTAACCCCTACCCCAGGGTTCCTCGGCTAAGCACTGTACGACCCCCTGCTAGTTGAGCCTGTGTTGAGGCGACATCTTCAGGCGTGTCCTGTGAGGAATTCATGAAGAGAGACTTTTTGCAATCCTTCCAATGACCTTCCTGCCCGGGCATATCATCCATATCCTCATTAGCATGCTGATAGCCTGATTCGTCATATGGTTGACTCATCATATCTATGTCACAGTCATACGCATTTGTATTGAGGAAACCCATAGGGTCGACCTCCGTCTCATCATCCATTCTCTGTTCTACAGGACCGATTACATCAGCCAGTACTATTGCTCTCACTCGGCACTACAGGAGCTGGTAATTGCGTAGGCGGGGTGGTGGTCTCCGCACATGCTTGTTGATGTGTGGTTATTGGTGTGCTCTTGGCCGGCTCCGATTTAATAAGATTCTTCGGCCATAGCAGCACCCAACCCTTGCAGCTTCCAATCCGCGACGGGGTCTCGTCGTCCTCTCCCACATGCTGTACTAGAGGAGGCAACGCCTCATGCCCCGATTTCACACTGGACAAGCTAACCCTGAAGTGCCCAGCGGGGATCGGCTGGCTGTGGAACGTGGGTTTCAAGGGGTTCAATATCATCCCCTTTCCCACGTCGACCTTCTGGCATTTTATCAAGTAGAGTATGGTGCACGGGGTTTCTTCGCCCTGCAAACACATATGTCTGTGGCGTAAAACATCCGAAAGGCAACAAAAATGGAATATTCTATATATATATATGTTGGTGCGACATGTAATTACCATGACGGCGTCGAGCTCAGCCAAAGACGAAGGCCCACCTAGCGCTCCAGAGACTGAGGACGGGCTGCTATGAGCGGGATCGACCGCGAGAGGAGGCTCGGTTGCGTGAGCAAGTGATGGTGCAGTGTTTTTGTTGTTCATGGAGTTGCTCCCAACGAAACTGGGCATCGGGAAATCATGTACCATCTTGTCTGGATTTTCCTTCGTCCAATTGATGATAGCTGGAACCAAGTTAGTAGCAAAATCATTTCTGCAGGCAGTTACAGCTGCATTGACTGCCTGCTGTAGCAACTCATTTTTCTCCTCGGCTATTTTTTCCGCGTCCTCAGCTGCTTTTTTCTCGACAGCAAGCTTCACCTTCGCGTCGATGTCTGCCTGACTAAACTTATTTTTCTGCTTCTTGGCCTCCGGGACCTCGTTGTAAAACACCTTCCATGTGGCGCCGTCTCCAGTGCCGTGCACACGACCATATTGCGGCTGCTGGCCCAAAGGGAGTCCCTTAAGTTCGTTCAAGGCCCAGTTGAGAGGGGTGTCCCACTTGGGCCTCATCGGAGAAGTAGGGCTTTCGGCTGCAAGCTGGTGATGCTTCTCCAGTAGTCTAATCAATTTCCTCGTGATCTGGTCCATGTATAAACCCTTTTTCTCCTTGTCCCACTTGTAGCGGGCCCTGATGAAGTCACGCTCCAAGGGGTTGGTGAATTTCAGCGAAGGGTGCAGGAGACCCGCGGCTTCACGTTCCGCGTCCTCCCTATCCCATATGGGCCTTTTACCGAGGTAGCCACGGCTTCCGAGGCGATGCTTCCCCATGTTCCTTTGCTCAAGGCTCATCTATATGCCAGCACTCGATATGCCAACTATGTAGCACAAATCATGCCTTTATTCACGGCAAATTTCGGCATGACCTTTGCTAAAAAATGGACATATCGAGCGCCTGAAATTCACCGGAACGGAAATGAATCAACATTCCGGCGTAACATAGGCCACTCGGATCATTTACCAAAATTGAACCAAAACATCACATGTCCAAATGACATGTTCAAATTCCAAACATGACATGTCCAAAACATGACATATCCACATATCACATGTCCAGTTCAAATTTGCATATAAATTCAGCCTACCTAAATTTGCTTTAACAAGGGCTGTTGATTTGGACAATTGCTTAAATGATGCCTTTTCTTTTAACTACAATTACTTAACCCTAAATTTCTGTCCTATTTTAAAACCTAGCTAAATTCATAACTAAATAGATAACCTAATTAACCTACTGCCCTAACTAAAACCTAAGTAAATTAACCGAAGAACCCTAGCTAGCAGAGAGAGAGAGGGGGGGTTTACAGAGGGTGCAGGGGCGAGGAGGCAGGCCCGACGACGGCCGAGGTTGGGACGGGAGGAAGCAGAGGAGGGAGGCGAGGGCCGACGGGTTGGGGCGGGCGCCGGGTCGTGGGCGAGGGCTGGTCGGGGCGAGTGCCGGGTCGGGGCAAGGGCGGGTCGAAGCGCCGGCCGGGTCAGGCGAAGGCCGGATCGGGCGAAGCCGCAGGTCGGGGCGAAGGCCGGGCACCAGCGACGGGGAAGAGAGAGTGGGGATTTGGGGGAAAAGAGGCGGGATGAAGCAGGAGAGTGAGAATTTTGGGTTAAGTGGACGTAGCAAGAGCATCGTTTAGACAAAACGCTGCTACTACCTTCACTAGTCAGAAGCGGTTTAGACAAACGCTGCTGCTACTACCTTAACTAGCTGTAGCGGTTTTATAAGGAAATCGCCATCGCTAGCTTGATCAGAACGGTTTTATAAGGAAATCGCTACTGCCAGTTTTCCTTTTTCTTTTCCTTCATTTTCTCCCACTTTTATTTCCCGAGAGCAGTGAACGAAGGGAAGGCGATATATATTGCATCGTTTGACAGTTAAATATGTATACAAAATAGGAACATATATATTACATCATTGGACCCATGCATAATAATGGCTAAGTGTGTATACAAAATAGGAATATATATATATTACATCATTTGACCGATAACATACGGTTCCTCAGCGCTGACATTTTCGGTTTTGAGTCAGCTTCTTTCCCTTCTTTTTCGTCGAAGAATAATTGAGCCCCTCATTGTGACTTTGCCTTTTCCATGGAGTATGATTTTTCTTAGGTAATGTAGTACTGATTCTTCTTTTGACGTATACTTCATCATCATCGTCATCTTCCCTCATTGGGTTGCCGTACTAATCATAGTCTTCCTCGTTGGCGACTCCATCCATTCCAATGATGTTCCTTTTGCCTCTCCTCACAACAACACGACCGGGATTGCATGGGTCGGTTATGAAGAAGCATTGTGTCACGTGCTTAGCGTGTACCCATGGATCGTTTTTTGCGATAGCGTTCACGGTAACGCTCTTGGCGTCGGGTATAGTCATGGTAGGAAAAATCCAGTTTTCTCTTTCGACATTCTTAGCCCATCTGACACGGAACATCATCGTGTTGTGCAGTCCAGAGTAGTCAAGCTCCCAGATCTCCTCGACCCTTCCATAAAATCATTCAGTTGCGCCGTTGTCACTGCCGGTCATGCATTCCATCGTCACCCTCGAAGTTCGATCATCACTGTCCATATCTTTGGCCTCCGTGTAGAACGTGTATCCGTTGGTATCATATGCCTGATAGGTTACGAGGTTGGGCGAGGGACCATGTGCTAAGGCGTATATGAGCAATCCATCCATAGAGCCCTCCTCCGGGGGATTAGCAATAATATGCTCTTTGAACCAATGCAGGAAAGTGGAGTTGTGCTCTCTAGTAACTTCGGCGTCTGGCCCCGCATACCCCCGTCACGATACTTCTTTGCGATAATTTATTTGTGCAAAGGCTTAAAGGATCTACCTCCTCTAGGTCTTGTAGCACTACCAAGTTTGCTCTGTCAAAGTCGCTGCATCGATCTGAGTATGCCACGTGCTGTTCCCTGCGACCGTTGTAGTGGCCTTCTCCTTCGAGCCTCCCATCGTGCTTGTTAATAGGCAAACCAACACTAACACCAGGCGGCTGGTCTGCGCCATATAGAAAATTCTCACAGAAAGAGATGCACTCTTGTGTCACATAGCCCTGGACGATGCTTCCATCCGAACGGGACATTTTACGAACGAATCCTTTGATGATCCCATTCATCCTCTCAAACGGCATCATGTTGTGCAGGAATGACGGCCCAAGGTCTATTATGTGATCCACAATATGGACACACAGATGCACCATCACGTCAAAGAACGCGGGCGGGAAGTACATCTCAAGCTCATTCAGTATCACAACGATCTCTTTCTGTAGCCTTCGGAGCTGCTTCACACTGATCGACTTTCGAGAGATGACGATGAAAAAGTTGCAGAGACCAATAAGTGTGTCACGGACGTGCTTGTCCATTATCCCTCTAAGGGCAACAGGTAGTATCTGCGTCATCATCACATGACAGTCATGGGACTTTATCCCACTGAACCTTTTCTTGTCCATGTCTAGATATCTGTTTATCTTGCCACAGTAACCGGAACTAAAGTTGACTCCGGTAAGGCACTTAAAGAATTGATCGATCTCAATGACTTAAGGTGAAGCAAGAAGGGGCAATAATCCTCTTTCTTTATTTTCTTGCCCTTCTTCTCCCGTGCCTCTGTCTCCGCTCTGCCTCTGCCCCGACATTTTATGGGGCGACATGTGCGAGCTTCCTGATTTTCAAATCTTGCAAGTCTTTTCTTGCCTTCGCCCATCCTTGGTATTATCCGCATGTTCATCGCTGTTGCGAGCAAGCTCTCAAGGACATTCTTACAGATATGCATTTGATCAAGGCAATGAGGTGTATCGAGTTTGTGCCAGTACTCCAAATCCCAGAACACAGTCCTCGTCTTCCATACCTTCAGCAGCGGCTCCGGCGCCTTTATCATCGTCTTTCCCGTCGCGGGGCACTCCTTCCAGTTTTTCAATAGCTCATCGATTTTGGCACAGCTCCGCTTACGTGGAGGTCCTCGATGCTCAGCGTGACCATTGAATAGATCTCCATGGTTTCTTCACGGGTCGTCCAGTTCGAGCCATCTTCGATGCCCCATGTACACGATTTTCCCAGACCAGGCATCTTTCCTTGACGTTAGCTACTGAGACATCGTATCATCCATGCACCGCGTGCATCTGCAATATCCATGGCACACCTGGCCTGCCACATATCCGTAACCGAGATAGTCCTGCCTTTATCGTGATCAGCCGCCTCTCATGTTGAAATACTCGCCTTTGCTGGCGTCCCATGTCATGGCCGGTGTTTTCCATAACGTTTCTAACTCCTCTTGAAGTAGCCCCAGATACAAATTAATATTATTTCCTGGTTGTTTTGGCCCTTGAATAAGCATGCTCATGTGAATGTACTTTGATTTCATGCACAACCAGGGGGGAGGTTGTACATCCATACAAACACGGGCCATGTGCTATGTTTGGTGTTCTGGTTACCAAACGGATTCATGCCATTGGTACACGCGCTGAGCACGATGTTCCTTGCATCACATTCAAAATACCGATAGAAGTTGTTCAACGCTCTCCACTGGCTTCCATCCTTGACGTGTCTCAGCTTCGGATCATCTCCATCGTCGGGCTTCTTCCTCTCCGCATGCCAAATAAGCATTAGCTTTGCTTCCTTGGGATCTACAAAATACCTCTGGAGACGGGGAGTGAACGGTAAGTACCATACAACTTTCTGGGGACATTTCTTCCCTGCCTTCTTGTATCAAGAAGCATTGCACACCGGACAGCTTGTTTTTTCGGTGTGCTCCTTTCGATAAATTATGCAATCGTTGATGCATGCATGGTATCTAACGTGTGGCAGACCAAGAGGGAACATTATCTTCTTGGCCTCATCAACACTAGTAGGACATAGATTACCCACGGGAAGAACATCCTTTAGGTACTTGAGATGCTCATCGAGGCTAGTGTCAGTCCATTTATTTTTAGCCTTCGTCTTCAAGAGTTGGAGCGTGAAACTCAAGCGGGTCACCTCAGGATTGCAACCATCATACTATGGAGTGTTCGAGTCTACCACCAGTTGCTCTAGCTTAGCCTCCTCTCTAGAAGCAGCTCTCTCAGTACTCGTCTCCTTGTGAAGCAATGCTTGAACATGAGGGTCCCGCATGATTGAACTTAGTACCGACGAACTCTGCTGCGTGGAGTCCATGTCATTCTCTCCGCCGCCATGTCCGGCCCATTCTCCTCCGCCATGTCCAGCCCCTTCTCCGCCGCCCTGTCCGACCTCTTCCCCGCCGCCATTATCGATCATCTCTTCGTCTTGCCCCGTGTCATCATTGCTCGCCTGTCGGCATCCTCAACATCGTCATCCTCATCTTCAATTATCCACCGAGTTTAGCCATCCATGAAACCAGTCGTGAGCAGGTGCGCTTCGACACGACCATCGTCATTGGGGTCGAGCCAAACTATTCCATTGCATTTTCGACACGGACATAAAACCTCTGTCCGGTTATTTTCTTTCATGTCCTGCACCACCGACCGCAACCACATGTCCACCATCGTTCCACTGACCATCGTCAACTCTGCACGGTAATAATAAACAAATTGATTATAAAAATGCGTGCATGCATCAAAGTCATACAAAAATTCGGCATGACCTTCCTTAAAAATAGGACATATATAGATCTAGAGTTTGCCGGAATTCGCCGAAACGGAAATAAATCGACATTTCAGCAAAACATAGGCAACTCAAAAGCCCAATTTGTCGTCAACTCATTCCACACACACAATTTCCATAAACATATCACAAACACATACACATATTTCCATTTTGCAAAAGCATGCAATTTTAATCACCTCTGTCTCGAGATCGAGCACACGGTGGAGATGATGATGTAGGGAGATCAAAAGTGCACAAAGCTCTTCTTGACAAAGATAGATCTAGTTAGGGGGCAAATAGGTCACTTAATTAAATGCCACATCTACCTAGCTACCTAATTTGGGAGGAGACGACTTCAACTAGTGGAGGGGGAAGGAAAAAGAGAAAGGAGATGCATTAATGGAGGTGGTGTAGTTAGGTAGGAGTAATGAAGAGAGATAAAGTTAGGTAGAAGAGGGAGAGTAATGGGGGAGAAGTATTGAGGAAGAAGAAGACTGAGAGTGGGAGGATGTGGGAGGTAGGGGAAAGGGAAGAGAGAAGGGGGAGGGGGAGGACGGGTGGGGAAAAGGTGGTGGGTTGGTGCGGATTAGCAGTAGCGCGGGACGTAAAACGTGCTGCTGCTAAGAAAGTAGCAGCAGCGAGCTTTCGGCACAAGCGCTACTGCTAACCGGGACCAAAAGTGTGCCCAATTTGAAAAGTAGCAGCAGCGACCTCAAAAAACCTTGCTACTACTATAGCTATAGCAGTAGCGCGGCTCACGGCACCGCGCTGCTACTAAATGGAGTTCGGTTGGCACTGTCGGTCGATATTTGTAGCAGCACGGGTTACACCGAGCGCGCTACTGCTAAACACTTGTCAGTAGCGGGTTTTCCACACCCGCGCTATTGCTAATTAGCAGCAGCGCTCCTTTTTGAGCCGCGCTGCTGCTAAGATTCTGTGTATAGGGTTTACCCTAGTAGTGCAAGAAAGAAAGTCAAATTACCTTATTAATGAATCTATCATGCGAGCTACTTATGAATTTAGTGCCAAAGATGGCACTACTTAGATCTATCTTCGCTTTTATGCCTAGCTAGGGGTGTTAAACGATACCGCTAGTTGGGAGGCAACCCAATTTTCTTTGTGTTTTTTGTTTTTTTTCCTGTTTAGTAATAAATTTTGCATCTACCTTCTGTTTAGATGTGTTTTTATCTTTTAATTAGTGTTTGTGCCAAGTAGAACCTATAGAATAACCTATGATGATAGTTGATTTTGATTCTGCTGAAAAACAGAAACTTTGAGCACACGAATTTAGTTTTGTTAAATCACAGAAACGTGATTTTGCGTTGATTCTTTTTTCTGTTGATCAATAGACAAATTTTCCAGGACTTCCTATTTTGGTAGGATTTGTAGAGTTCCAGAAGTTTGCGTTAGTTACAGATTGCTACAGACTATTCTGTTTTTGACAGATTCTGTTTTTCGTGTGTTGTTTGCTTCTTTTGATGCATCTATGGCTAGTAAAATACTCCCTCCGTCCCATAATGTAAGACGTTTTTTGACACTAGTGTAGTGTCAAAAAATGTCTTACATGATGGGATGGAGGGAGTAGTTTATAAACCATAGAGAAGTTGGAATACAGTAGGTTTAACACCAAAATAAATAAATAATGAGTTCATTACAGTACCTTATGTGGTGGTTTTGTTTTCTTTCACTAACGGAACTTATAAGATTTCCTGTTGAGTTTTGTGTTGTGAAGTTTTCAAGTTTTGGGTAAGGGTTTAGTGGACTATGGAATAAGGAGTGACAAGAGCCTAAGCTTGGGGATGCACATGGCACCCCAAGATATTCAAGGATAGCCAAAAGCCTAAGCTTGGGGATGCCCCGGGAAGGCATCCCCTCTTTCGTCTTTATTAATTGGTAACTTTACTTGGAGCTATATTTTTATTCGCCACATGAGATGTGTTTTGCTTGGAGCGTCGTGTATTATATTAGTCTTTGATTTTTAGTTTACCACAATCATCCTTGCTGTACACACCTTTTGGGAGAAGCCCACTTGATTAGAATTTGCTAGAATACTCTATGTGCTTCACTTATATCTTTTGAGCTTGATAGTTTTTGCTCTAGTGCTTCACTTATATCTTTTAGAGCACGGCGGTGGATTAATTTTGAAGAAATTGCTACTCTCTCATGCTTCACTTATATTATTTTGGGAGTCTTTTAAAATAGCATGGTATTTGCTATGGTTACAAATTTGGTCCTAGAATGATGAGCATCCAAGTTGGGTATAATAAAAACTATCATAGAAAGTGAATTGGTGTCACAACCCTAGATCTGTGTTTGTAATTAGTTGCATCTTCATCCATGTCATCATGTTTATATTTCAATGAACCTGAAATGGGGACATGTGAAACCCTTAGAAATCAGTTCAAAAATAACCAACCTTAAAATCTTATCAAATGAATCCAAGAAAATTTTCCTGTTATTCTATAGAAATATTGGTAAGAGGTAAAATTCAAACCAATATTTTTGGAGTCATAGAAATATTTATTTTGGCCATTTGAATTAATCCAATAACTATTTGCTTTGGACTTATATTTAATATATATGAAATATGACTCCAATAATTCTGGAAGTTTGTGAGTGGCCTTGTATATATTTTAGCAAGCCATATAATAACCTACAAAATTTATTAAAATGATTTAGTTGCTAAACTAAGTCAAAACAGAGGAAGAAAAATAGAAAACAGGAAATAAAAGAGAGAGAAAGGAAACCTACCTAGCCTCACCTGTCGCAGCCCACCTGGCCGGCCCAGCCCAGCGCCGCTGCCAGTCATCTCCCACCTCTCGCCAGTAGGACAAGAGGCGTGTGGCTGCCGTGCGCGCCCACGCGCCCCGGCCACCTCCCGCTTGCCGCTTCTCCCTGGACATCCCCGGAGACGCCACGCGCTCCCCTCGACCCCTCCCGGTCTTTCCCGTGCTCATTCCCTCCCCTGAACCTCTCTCTCTCACCCACCCGATCGGGTTCGTCGCCGTCGCTCGCCACCACCGCGGCCACCGCCTCCCCCTCGCCTCTCCGACATGCCCAGGGGCTCCGCCACCGTCGCCTACGCCTCCCTGTTGACTCACACGACTCCAAACGCCGCCGAACGCTGTCTTCGCCTTCGTCTTCAACCTCGGCCATCCGAGCCCGTCACCGATCGATTCGGCGCCGCCAGGACTTCCCCGAGCACGCTGAGGCCACCTCTACACTCACCGTGAGCTCCTGATTCTCCCCCTGTGTTCGCCCCCCCCCCCATTTTCGTCTCCTATCTCCGTATTCCACCACGGCCGAAGCTCGCCGCCGCCACTGCACGTCGCCGTCGTGGCCACAGCCACTTGGGCTTGATCCCGAGCACGTCACCATCTTCACTGCACTCGCAGGAGCCCAACGCACCACCCCACGTGCCTCGCCGTGCCCCGTAGCCTCGGGTTCGACCTCGCCCGAACTCCGGCGACCGCCAAGGTCGTCGCCGGCGACGTTTCCGGCAACCCCGAGTCAACCACCGCCACCAACCGATGGGGCTTGCTCCCAGCTACGCGTAGATACTCTCTGCCGCCCATTTGGTCGCCGGAACGCGAAACTGCACTCCCATCGCCGCGTCTGGCCTCGCCGGCGGCTAAACGTCGGCGAGTTTGACCAGTTGACCTTGACTGGGTGGGCCCAGGTTGACTTCCCCTAAGCCTGTAACAAGTGGGGTCTGCTCTGCTAATTAACCTAGGGTCAGCGCTAACTAATATTAGTTAGTTAAACTAACTACTGACACGCCCCGTTGACCACTGACGTCATCCTGACGCAATAACTAATTACTGGAATTTTTCTTATACAGGAAATTCCAGAAAATAACCAAAACTTCTAAAAATCATAGAAAATCAACCGTAGCTCCAAATCAAACAATTTATATATGAAAAATGATTAGAAAAATGCAATATATCTATCTGTACCATTTTCATGCATGTGAGAACAACGTTTGTTCACTGTTTAGTTCAAATCATATAATGGCATTTAAACCCCCATATAATTGAACCTAGGGTTCAGACCAACTCCATTTAACATGTTGCTAGTTGCATTAGCTCAAAAAATATCATATTGACATGTCATTATCATGCTTCATATTGTGCATTGCATTGATTGTGTTCTCCATCTCTGTTGCCGGTATTTGTCCCCTCTCGATAGACGTGGTTCTGACGATGAGATCGATGACACCGATGAAGAGATATACTATCTTCAGAAGTGTCAGGAAAGCAAAAAACCCCATGTTCATTCCGATACAATCCCACTCTCTCGCTCCTGCTCTCTTTTACTGCATTAGGACAACAACGATTCATCTGTTACTTGCTGCGGTAGCTGAACCCCTTTATCCTCTGCATGACCTGTCATTGCCACAAGAATAGATGAAACCCACTAGCATGAGTAGGAGTTCTTTGAGCCCTGTTGTGCCTACTCATTCATGCTTGTTTGTCATGCCCGATATCGCTTAGAGTTGAGTCAGGTCCGATTCATCGGGATGAATCGGAGGTGTGTGAACATGTCCCATCGTGTGTGAGCTAAGTGTGTGAACACGATTTGGTAAAGGTAGCGGTGAGAGGCCATGTAGGAGTACATGGTGGGTTGTCTCATTGAAGCCATCCTCAGGAACTGAGTTCTGTGTTTGTGATCCATGAACAGTTACTACCACACATTGGGATCCTTAATTGACTCTCTCGGCTTCTTGACCACCCTTGTTCTCTGTCCAGGAGTTGCAACTAGTTTCTGGTGTTTGTAGGATATGTGTTGGAGGCCGTGCGTAGCGCTGACCCTAGGGGTGGGCTATGATGTGACACTCCAAAAAATTTTATTTGGTTTTTAACAAAACCCTTTATTTGATTTGAAGGAGGCCATTTAAAACCTTTCCAAAAGCCCCTCCTTCTCAAAAAAATTCTCCTATGACAAGTATTTTATGTTTGTGTCTTCCTCAACCTTGGTGTTTGGTTTTAAAAACTCTCCTTTTGATTTTTAACACATCTCAATAAATTTTTGGAAATTTAATTTCTATTAAAAAGAAACCCTATGGGTTTTGGGGCTATTCTTTTGTTTTGCAACCACTCATTGTTTTACCATGCCTCATGTTAAAATTTCTCCCAAACCCCCTCCCTCCACTTTGGGACAAGCCAAATATTCCTTTCCAACAAGATCAACCCATTTTTGAATTTTATTTCATTTATTTTATCCCCAAAAATAATTATGTCTTTTATTTTAAGCCTAGGTGATTTACCAAGGAAGTATATGATCCCCTTTGAGTTTTGATCTCAAACCAACCCCTCTGGCTAGTCCCTAGCACCCCCAACCTAGATCCATCAAGATCCACTCTTCCACAATTCAAAATTTTCAAGTTTCACACACTGCAAGTTTGGACCAGATTTGGCAAATTTGGTGAAATTCATATTTTTCCTTCAAAAATTCTACCAAAATTTAGGTAGCCCCCAGATGCATTGAGAGGCCACCCCACCAAAGATCAGCTCTAGATAAATTTCCCACATGTCAGAATAATTTCATCGAACACCGATGTGCAGCTGCTGTTCATTTTCAGAGTTCGGTGTTTTGATCATTGTCGATTGTCGTTTTCTTCAAGGTCGCGGCGTCGATCTCACCAGTGCACTCTCTGGAGCCTTGTGCACTGCTCCTTCCTCTTATCCAGAGCGCCGCACGGCCCTTTGGACGGACGCCACCGTCGTTGTTGACGTGTCCCACCGACGCCGGCAACTTCTGCGGTGGCAGAGACAACCGAGGCGGCCAGCAGGGATCAGCCCAGCTTTCGGCACCGTCCAGCACCGCCCAAGCCACCCGAGGCCTCCGCGTGGCCGTCTGCTTGCTCACAAGACGCTGTGGCACTGCCGCCAGGCTCGAGCAGCGCAGAGCGCGCTCCCTGCCGCCTACGAGCTCCGTGCGCCGTTCCGATCGGACCTTGGAGTATCCACCAAGGCAGGTCAAGCTTAGCGCTTAAACCAAACCCGTAGGCCCCCACGGTGATGCCTAGCCCCCTAAACCACCTGACCAACCGTTGCACCGCCGTAATCGTCGCCGGAGATTTCCCGTTCACGGCCACCGCCTCAGATCATCTATAAAAGGAGGTCCCGAGCTCGTTCTCGACCCCGCACCACCACTCCACCTCACCAGAGCCCCGCCAAGCCACCAGGAGGACCCCGAGGAGGTCTCCTTCCCCGACTCCGGCCGCCCCGATCCGCCTCGGGCTCCGGCTTGATCCACTCAGGTGAGGCCACCTCCGACTCCCAAACCACGTCAGCAGCCCTCTGGTGCACCCAGTGTTCTAACCCGAGCCTCAATTCGTTCTGTGTAGCCCTCCCCGACGAGATCCACCAATGCCCGAACCACCGCCCGCCGGAGTTGAGGCCGCCATCGACGTGGTGCTCGCCGTCGACCAACTCCACCACCCACAGGTGCGGAAGGACCCAAGGAACCCGTAGATACCACCCACTCCTCCTGGCTCGCCGTGGATCGCCGCCGGCGACCACCGCAGCTCTCGGGCGCCGGTGACTCTGTTTCAGAGTTTAAACCCGACATGTGGGGCCCCCCGTCAGCTTTTTATTCTTTTTGAAACGTTTTCTGAAAATGCCTTCGGGCAGGATACGTCTCCCTTTGGAGTTGGCGGGTTTTTAATCGAACCGTTTTTTGTTTTTATAAGCTAGCCCCTAGGAACTTTCTGTTTCATTACACACAAGTCCCTAGACTAAAACCTTAATAACTTTTAAACAGAAAATGATTTTGATTGATTCTTTTTCTGTCACCTTTATTTTTCTGTCTAGTTTTTTATCATATTTATTTGAAAAATATTTGGAACACTTTTTGTGCACACACGGTATTTACGTTAGTACGTATTTTTCTCTTATACCGTAGATACCGGAAGAGGTGACGGGACCGCGAACTTCACCGAGCTAGACTCCGACTACTCCGAACCAGGCAAGCATGTTTGAACCTTTGATATGATGAGTATTTTGCATGTTTGGATTGAGTAGTCAGTTCATGGCATGATTATATGCATATCGGTAAGAGTTATATTACATGCAAAGCCATTGCAATTGAGCTTCGAAACTCGATGTGTGATTCGATGTGAGTTTATATGATCATGTGGTGACATGATGGGTGGTAAGATGGTATTGTTGTAGCATGCCACTCTTATGCCAAACAATTTAACTCCGGTGTCAACGTGAATCAAGTCACGTTATCATCCGTTCTTTTCTTTGTACTACCACATGTTTTCTTTATGGAATATGGTTTAGTAAGTTGCAAACCTCTACACACCAAATAGAGGGGCCGGGATGAGGGTTCCATGGCCCTGGATTAGAGCCCGTCATCCAGTCAGGGAGCATGGGTGTTTCCGGTTGGGACCGAGAGGGGGGCACCCCTTAGAGCGCGGGAGATAAATTTGATCCCATGCTATTCGAGGTTGTGACCTCCCCGTCTTAGAGTTTTTCTTGAACGTTGCCTAGGGTGATTCCTGGCAACGGAATGTGGAATTGGGTGTGTCTTTGGTTAGATGTGTTTCTTCTAAAATACCGTAAACGGAACTAGTCCCTTGCGACTACTGAAATCCGTTGGCTGTGGTTTAATAGTACAAACTCTGCAGAGTCAAACTCATCCAAGTAACCGTATCTATGATCAAGGTCGGTGTTAAACTTGTCCTTGTCTATCTCAGTGTCAGTATCCTTGACGATCTCCGGTGAACAACCATGTGTGGAAAGCTTGGCTATACGATTACTCCTGTGGATGGACTAACCCGTTTATTATTATTATGTGATAAGTCTGTTCCTTGGAATAGTCTATACTGATTGAATACGACGATGAAATATAAGCCCTTTATGTGATGTCGCTCAGACGTCCGACTGTGGCATTTATGTTGTTTACTTTCGATATAAGCCCTTTATGTGATGTCGCTCAAACGTCCGACTGTGGCATTTATGTTGTTTACTTTCGATATAAGCCCTTTATGTGATGTCGCTCAGACGTCCGGCTGTGGCATTTATGTTGTTTATTTCAACATAAGCCCTTTATGTGATGTCGCTCAGACGTCCGACTGTGGCACCCTTGTTATTTATTTTCAATATAAGCCCTTTATGTGAGGTCGCTTTGACGTCCGACTGTGGCATGCATTGTCATTTACTTTTCCATATAAGCCCTTTATGTGGTGTCGCTTAGACGCCCGACTGCGGCATGTTTATTTATTTGTTCACCATTCGAGGCGTCGTTCAGACACTCGATCGGTTTTCAGTTATTTCTGTTGGGATTTCGGCAGGACTACCGCCCGACTTCCTTTTATTTATCATGTCGTGCAAGTTTATCATTTGAGTGTACATTGCAAATTGCTCATGTTGCATCATGCTTACATTTGTTATACCTTATGTCCGAACTGTCTTGCGAGTACATTCAAAGTACTCACCTGGCTTGTTGATTTGGCCCGATGTTGACGAAGGCGATCTTATGGATGAATAGTTCGATAGCGAGTCCGACGCCTAGAGGAGTCCCAGTCAGTCCCGTGCGATCCTGGAGTTTTTCACTTGTACCATATCCACTTCCGCTACCCGAATAAATCATCGAGCCTCACTTCGACGCTCGATGAGCTGCAAGAGTAGGAGTCAAAGTCACCCACTTCACTGTGACATATCCACCACCACGTTTAAATACGAGTCAGTAGTATGCCACCACATCCCTGTGCCATATCCGCCTTTATGTATATTATTGGCGTGCTTGTAATAAAATTGTTGAGCAACCTCAGCTCAACCCTGTAATATATTTAGTACTTCAAGATTTCTGTATCAAGAATTTGTCCACCAGTAAGGAGGACTCTCCTATACTGGAAATAAAAAGATCGGTTTCTCAATAAGTATTTTATTGAAAAACCGGTCGTGCCATATGATGCGGTAGATACACCGTGGCCCGGTGTACCGAGCGCCCGTTTGGTGTCTCGGGAACCCTGCTCACATCGTTCGGGGCCGTATGTGGAAACCTCGGCCGGACTCCCTGTGGATGGAACCTGAATAGGCGATAAACCTGGAATAGAGACTTGAGTGTTTAGGTAGGCCGTGGCCGACACCCTCGCTGGGCTTCTGCTTGAAGGTTGCCGAGTACATGTCGTGTAAACAGCGATAAGTGGTGAGAGCGTGCGTGAAGAAGTACACCCCTGCAGGGTTAACATCATCTATTCGAATAGTCGTGTCCGCGGTAAAGGACTTCTGGGTTGCCTATAACAGTTCATAGACAAGTGAAAGTGGATACTCTAAAATACGCAAGATAAGCGTGAGTGCTATGGATGGCGTTCTCGTAGGGAGACGGGAGCGGATCCATAGTGGTGTATTGATATGGTGAATATGTGGACTCGTGTGCGCCACCTCAAAAGAGTTACTTGCAGTCGTAGTTCAGGATAGCCACCGAGTCAAAGCTGGCTTGCTGCAGTCAAACTCCTCCACCCCCTTTGTTGATAATGATACATATGTAGCTAGTTCTGATGTAAGTCTTGTTGGGTACATTTGTACTCACGTTTGCCTATTTTATGTTTTTGCAGAGAGACTTCAGTCTCGCTAGTAGTTCCGCGTGGACTTCGACGTTTAGCTTGTTACCTCAGCTACGATCTTGTGCCCTCGGTAGGATCTGGTAGATAGTCAGGCTTCTCAGCCTTTTTCATTTGTAGATGTCTGTACTCAGACATGTTAAGCTTCCGCATGTGCTTTGACTTGTATGCTCTGAATGTTGGGTCATGAGACCCATGTTTGTAATATCTCGCTCCTCGGAGATTAATGAATAAATACTTGAGTCGTAGAGTTATGTTGTGATGCCATGATGTATTTACAGATATCGAGCATATTGAGTGTATGTTTGAAATGCTTGGTATGTGTGGGATCCGACAATCTAGTTGTTTATCCTTGGCAGCCTCTCTTATGGGGAAATGTAGTCTAGTGCTTCCTTGAGCCATAGTTGTCCGCTACAGCCGGTTCACCGGAGTCCTGCTACCCCAAAGACTACCGCTTAGGACGCTTGATCGCCGGCATGTGTTTCACTTCATTCTTGTGTCTGCCCTTCGAGAAATGTCACGCGGTGACATCCGAGTCCTGCCTAGCTCTGCTACAGCCGGGTTCCCTGAGTCCTGTTAGCCAGTGCTACAGCCCGGATTCACACGCTGGACCGACATGCTCAAGTTGATTCATGTATGCCTGTCCCCATGGGTTAGTGCCGCTTTGGGTTCACGACTAGCCATGTCGGCCCAGGTTCTCTGTCATATGGATGCTAGCGACACTATCATATACGTGAGCCAAAAGGCGCAAACGGTCCCGGGCCATGGTAAGACGACACTCGTGATATAAGGTGTTACCAGCTAGATCGATGTGACTTGGAATCGGGGTCCTGACAGCTTTGGTATCGTGAGCCCCGATCATCAGAGGATTACCAAGCCAAACCGGTCGGGTTGTGTCTAGAAATGCTTTAGTTATGTAAGGGAATTGATTTGGAAGGGAATGTAAGGCTCTTTTTACTCCTTATACCTCATGGCCTTCTGATCTGAGTCAACCTCTTCTCTTCTACGGGGATTAAGAACTAGGCTTCTCATCTTTCTATCAGGATCACGTGTTACTAATCCATAGACATATAGGATTGATGGATTCAAGTCTCAGTTCAGTTTCTACTACTTCCGTATGTTCATAGCTGGTCTCAGAACCTTGATATTGTGATGTTGAGTGGGCATGCCACTATTTTGCAGGATGTCTCGAATCATTTTGAGCATTTACAGCCGTTATGTTGTCCGAGTCATCTCAGGTCTCTAAATAGTCTGATGCATTTGCAAATCCTTTCTTTCCGTTCCCGATGTCCTTTTTGTCAGAATAAGCACACTAACCGGTACGTTGAGGTACTCTATTGCCTCGGCATATATGTTGGAGCTATTATTATGAACCTAGGTGTTTTAGGGAGTCACCTAGTAATCTAGCCATGTTTTGTGTTCCCGGTGTGGTGATTCTGGCCATTATTCTCGAAAGCATCCTGTGATGCCATTTAGTAGTAGGTATTCTATTCCTGGGTTCTTGAACCCAAGATTCACCCTACTTACCTCCTGTTGATAGTGTTTGCTCGTTCCTTTAGGATATTAGTGACCTTGTGATAGTCTTCAAGGTCCGTGGTATATCATTCTTCCAAATACCATGAACCATACTTCATGTAAGTTCCTCGTTGAACCAAAAGGTCACAACAAGAGTGCTCTCGATGAGTTCCCCATTCTATATTGTGACTCTGCCAATCCTACCTCTCTGCATGGGTTATCCGGAAGAAATATGTTGAATTTGTTCGGCATACTAATCCATGCCTCCACAACTCGAAAAGTTATATGTTCCTTTGAGTTGTTCCTCCTTACTTGTATTCCGACCCCCGTCTGTCAATTGATAGTCAGGAGTAGTCATCCATTCGTCATCGATGCCTATTATTCTTGTGGTCTGTCAAGCCATTCTATTCTGGAATGACTGGGAGCAACAAAGTCCAGTACCTTATCCACTTCAGGATTGGGTCAAAGTAGTTGTATTTCGCAGATCAAAATGCCAATCCAGCTTTTAATTATGTTCTACCCTGAAGTATTGCCGTCTTATGTCAAGAATGTCATGGGAATTGCACACCATCTTATGAATTCTTGATACAGTGATACTTCTCGCCATCGTTGTTCATTCCTGGGTCCCGTGTTGTTGTAACCGAATGCCGACAAGTGAACTGTGATGTGTGAAATCGATACTCCTAGCAACCTCGTTGCTTGGTAGTTAATGGGCAATATTATCATTCTTAGCGTGTTGATTATTGAATCATCACCCTAAGGTTGATCGTGCCACCTAGTCCATTTTCCTGGTGCACACTTTGATTGATGAGTTAGGATTGTGTCAATCCCTTGCTCTTTGATCATATCGTCTTGCCCTGAAAAGCAAGATTGTTCTCGAGCTTAGTAATATATCGGTGGTTCGTGACTTTCCAAATATCTTCTTGGAAGTGCTACCAGGGTGTCACTTGACCGCTATGTTAAGTTCGTGATCAAGTAGGTTTCTTGTAAACCACCCCTTCTCCAAGAATCTGTGTTGGATACCCCTGAGCTAGTTGGTTGAGCTAAACAATAACTTGGAGAGTTGGAAGATAAAAGCCTGTCCGACTTAGTTCATCACTAAGGTATATCCTTGTGTGTGTGTGTGTGTGTGTTGAAGAAAGATGATATCTTCGTTGATTGATCCTCGTGATCAGTTGTCGGTGCTATTATCTTATCCAACCCTTGATTTGAGTATGGGCCATCGTCAAGTCAAATCAGAACCAACGATGTTCGTAGTGTTGTCTTACTCGTGGTTGATCCCTCGAGCATACACCATTATATCTTTTGGGTCTGACCAATGTTATTACCGTGTTCACATGATGGTGGAAGTCCAGTGATATGGAAATTCCGATGAGTTGTTGTTAAGCCCATCAGCAGCATTCTGTCTCCCCCGTGAGTCATGTTGAACATCAACCTAGTGTTGGAAACTTGTGTAAGCATTTCTTCGTGTTTCGTTCATGAAGCATACGTTTGGAGGAAAGAAGTGACTTCCTCTAACTCACATGCATTTGATGTAAGCTGCCGCCGTGAGTTTGAGAAAGATTGTTTTTGCCTCCTCTGGAATCATCCCAAGTTAGTCACGCATATGTGCGAAGTGCTCTATGGTTTGATAGGTTGGCCGCCTCCACTCCATATGTGTTTCCTAGCACACCAAGCCACTGATTGATTTTCTCAAGGAAAAGGAGTGTGTTGTGAAAATTCTAGATCATGCACAAGATTCCGTTATCCTCGATGATGGTTCCCAACCAGAACTCAGTAGTATTTTTATTATAAGACTACTATGTGGTCATGCTTGTCTGGGACAGCGTGTTCACATGTTGTAGCAAAAACTCGCTCATGTTTTGGAGCTTGCTATCGTAGTTCATTTCCTGAGAATCTCGCAACGTTATCTCGTTGGTTTGTGTTGCAAACTTTCGTTCCTAGACATGCTGTCTGAAATATCCCGTTCCCAGCCAGATCCGAATCTCAGGCAGATATGATGGTTGGAACATTCCCGAGATTTGCATTTTGTTCCCAGCTTGCACCGCCTTTGTGCCATTCTACCTTGGGTCCCGTCCATTTTTTATGATAAGCAAAATAATCCATTGCGTTGTCTTCGACATGGTAGTCCACATCATCCATTCAAGTTGGAGTATGCCATTCTTTCGAACCCCTTCCAATGATCGATTGTGATTTTCCTTAGACTGGTATAAAGAGTTTCAATGATCTCTATATCAAAAGTAGTTCTTTTTGCCACTTAAGGGAACAGTTCAGCGAGTCACCTTTTCCAAAGTGCCCCATTACGGGATCATGGCAATTATTTCCTCGCCACCTTGACACCATCCACCATCTTTCTAAGCGTGGAATTTGTCGTGGTTTTGTCACGGCAGATGTCCTCATGAAAGGACTTAGTCGTGGATCCATCGCCACGGGTTAACTTGAAGGGGTTAAAGCGGACGCAAAGACACAAGAGTTATACAAGTTCGGCCCCTTCGATGAAGGTAAAAGCCTACGTCTAGTTTGTGACGGGATTGATGTGGTCTCGATGACTATGGAGCAAATAAGCTTCGCCTAGGCCTTGAGTTGTTGTTGTCTGTCCTTGAAACGCCCCGGGTCGTCCCCTTATATACACGGGTGACGCCCGTCGGTTCAGAGAGTCCCAATCTCCGGTTCATATTCGTATCCGGGTTGGTCTCTCTATTCCTAACTTACAATACAAGTTTACATACCGGGCCGCTTTACGGCACAGGTTCTAAACCGACTACAGGCCTTGGGCCCTTTATGCCCCTTGGGCTTTTACACCGTTGAACTACTGATGAAGTTAACCTGGCCCAGATAGGCCGGTTTACGCCCAGTAGTAACATCCCCAACATTAGGCCCTAGATTGATTTGAACAGGTTCATGTCAATCCTTGATAAAAACCTTCATCTTCAATACCTTCTTGAAATCGTTGAACCGCCATGATGTCACCTTTTCTGGTTACTGTAAACCGGCATGATGTCCCCATAAAGATAGCATTCACGATATCTTCTGTTTAATAGATCTGCAATAATCGAGGCGACAGCTCCACTTCCTAGGTTTATGGTTCCTTGATTCCCGCGCCTGACACGGGTATCTTGCCTTATAAATAGGACCGAAGGGTCATTCCTTTTCTCCCCTCCGTCCCCTTTCTCTTCGTCTTCCTAGCGTCGCTAGCCTCGGAGCTCCGCCGCCTTTGACCTCTGTGACCGCCTTTTGGGCCGCTGCATCAACCTCGAACGCACTGTAGAAACGCAGACTCTTCCGCATCTCCTCAACTCAGGTAGGTCCTCGCCTCGACCTAGATCCATTCTAGGGTTTCTCGTTCTTGCCGTGCTCTATGAACTGTTCATGCTCATACCGCACTTCTGGATGGATCTGTGACACCTTGCTCTGATTAGCGGTAGCCTTTAGCATCCGCCTGTAGTCTCGTGCTCACGTCCATAGATCTCGCACATCATCTCTGCTCATTGCATCAATACTGCTCTGTTGTATTCCTTTTTGGATATTTTTCTTCTTTCCTGATCTGGCTTCAGATCCTTCGTTGTAGAGAAATCTTGCGAAACCTGTTTCTGCACTCTTAGCCATTCGCAACCTCAATTGTTTTCAATGTTTACACCTTAGACCAGGCGGTTTAACTTAACATAGAAAAAATTAGATAAACCGGTATACACCATTAGTCCCTTTGTTGAACCGCCAGAATTCCTTAACCAGATATTGTCGCTTCATAGAACTCCGGTTTAGACGTATTTGTCTCCGATTTAGCATTGTACATTTCTTGAAACGGATTTATATATTTTTTGTAGATGGCCAAACAAGTATATGAGTGTAACTGGGCTCCTTCCCGTGTCACCGAAACTCAATTAAACAATCTGGTCCTGGCTGGCGCTTTAGCCAGTAAAAATGGTATCCGTTGGAGGGTTCCTGGCAAAGAATGTCCACCCACACCTCAAGAAGGAGAGGTTGTAGTTTTAGCAGATCACCTAGACCGGGGTTTCAATCCGCCCGGTTCAAAATTTTACCGAGATGTGCTAGCCAATTTTCAACTCCGTCCACAAGATACAGGCCGTAATTCTGTTACCAATATATGTCACTTCCAAGTGCTCTGTGAGGAATACTTTCAAGAAGAACCTACAGTTGAACTGTTTAGAGACTGCTTCCATCTAAACCGCCGCATGTAATTCATCGATGGGCCCAACACGTAATTGGGTGGTGTCGCGATTCAAAAAGAAAGGAGGTCACTTATCCTCATGTCAAACTGCACAGCCACCCCAAGGAATGGAATCAAACATGGTTTTATTGCAGAGACACTTCACCGCCAACGAGAATCCCTTGCCCGGTTTTCTTCCTGAGCGACTCAAGCAACACACATCCCTTTCCGCAAAGATTAACCGCCAGTGAGAGAAGTAAATATGCTCCTCAACTCTCCAAGCTCGTGAGCCTTCATGGCTAATGGTTTAACCGAATTGATCTCAAGGCTGTTGGATATCATGGAGCATACCGCCTCTCCCAGCTCCGTTTAATGTACGAAAGTATATCGTAGTGTCGACGACCCTCCGACATATTAATATCCAGCTTACCGATGATGATTTCACCGAGGCGGTGAATAAGATGTTGAACGAACCGGAAAACCTCTCGTGTCGGACCGGTCTGCTCCCTTCGTGCTACCAACAAACCGCCATCCGTAAGACTTCCGACTATTTTTTACTAAATATATTACTGCCATCTCCGTACCACTTTTAACATCAATCGCTGCTTAATCGTATGGCGATGATCCATTCGAGCAAGAAACGCCCACAAGAGAAACCAGAGAAGCTGACAAACCGGAAAAACCAATCCGCAAAAGACCAAAGCTGTCAAGAGGACTGCTCATAAGAGGAAAACCATCGCATCTTCTCGATCCGGCCGTGGATGATGATGTGGGTAATCCGGACCTTGAGGTAGAACTTGATTCGCTTGGCTTACTTTTCACACGCCTAATTAATGATGATATTTGTCGATGATGTCAAACCAGTAATGCTGATGTTGTAGAGGTAACTATTCTCTCCTCCGATTCAAATCCTTTGCCTTCACTAAAAATCCGTCAGCAAACCGAAAATTAAATTTTCTCATCCCTTGCTTACTTGGATCCCAAATTTCTTATGAAGACTCAACAACATGAAGCTCGCCACAGAACTCAGACAATGCCAGTAGTTACCTCCACCGGTTTACCGAACAGTCCGTTCGAAACGCTGCTCGTAGGTCTCTAATTTGCTTGTCGCTGCTTATCCTAAAGCAGGCTGGTTTCATAACCCCTTAATCCGTCGACCGATTATCGTGTCACTTCCCACTCCTCATCTGGCGAGTCATCACCACTCACCGCCACCGCTTAAAAACGGTGCTTGGGTAAGTTATACCTTTCATATTGTTTCTACCGCATCTTGTGTAGTATATGCCGTATTTAATCGTTGTTGTGCCTTTTGAGGGCTGCCTAGCCCGAGCAAAAAGGCTCGTCTCGATAAAGCGGTCGACGAAGAGATCGCTTCAACCGGCAAATACTTCAAATCTTGAAGCGGCCATCTGTGAAGACACGCCCAATGATCCGCCACAGCCAGATGACAATTTTGTTGCTGAAGAAAGGCCTGTTGACACCGCCCTTCCTGCTGACCAGCCCAAAAGCCCGACCCGGATTGAAAAATCCACCAGTCCAATCCGCTCACGACAAACCGACTGCCCTCGTCAAACCGGTGATACCAAGGACGTTGACGTCGTGATTACTGGCTTTGGCCACAGCGAACCGGGTAATCCAGTCACTTTATCCAAACATTCTGCCAAAGAAGAGTTTGCCACTATGAGCAAGGGCAAGTGGGATGTTGATCTGGCAACTTAGGTCGCTCTGAACCCCCAAGACCTTCATTCTGGCTACTTGAACTGGCCAGATACCAGCCGTGACTATGAAGCTGGCCTGGTGAAGATGATGAAAGAGAAATTCGAGGTAACCTCCATATTCTTTTCTCGCCTGAATATTTCAATTTTTGTTAACTCTCCTAGCCCCCAAGGGCCGGTTCAACTTAGCATAGTTAAACCGGGACTGTAATTCATATTGCCTCCTCAGAACATGTTCGAGCAAATAGCCCTTAGCCCCCAAGTGCCAAGTTGAATACCTGTATTGAGCTTGGGACTTTGTGATTTTATTGATAGACAAAGATCAAATATGCATTAGCCCCCAAGTGCCATGTGTATGACTGGTTATGCATTTGGGACTTGCAATGAAGATATTAACATGCTCCTTTTTGTTGCAGAATGAGATACGCCAACAAGCCTCCCAAATCAATGATCTTCAAGAAAATCTGAAGTCTCAACAAGCAGAAACCTCCAAGGCCAAGGATGAGCTGAAAACCGCCTTGACTACCATGGAGCAACTCAAGGAGTGGTTCAAGTCTGAGCGGGCCGGCTAGGATACTGAAAAGGCCGCTTTAACCAAAAAGGTTGAAAATGTTGAAGCTGCCCTTAAACCGGTGGTAGATGAGTCGACCAATGGAAGCGGCAAGTGCATTCCATGACTGCTGCCATCTTCGGTAAGTTTCCTTTGGCTTCTATGATAATCTTGACCTTCTTATGATAAGTCCGGTTTGTGATTTCTCTTGCAATGCTGTAGGCACACACATTGGCCACTTGGGGTCTGATGTTCGGAAGAAATTGAAGGCTGCCTATACCTTAATAGAGCAAACAGACACTGGAGCGCAGCGGATCATCTCCACTGCATCACATAACAATCCAACACCTTCCTTAATTCAAGATACTCTTAGGAGGTTGTCCATGCTCCCCGCCCGGATTGAAGAGCTGAAGAAATCTGCTGCTCGAACCGGCGACATCAACGCCTTAATCCGGGCCAAAGCATGGGTGCCAGATTTCGATCCCGTTGAAGCAGCTCAGGGCTATCCCAGTCTGAAGGAAGATGGCTGAGAGTTCAACGAAGATGACTTGAGAGCGATAAACCGGCAAAGGCGCCTCCGCTTGCCAATTAGTCAAGAGGCAAACTTGTCGCATTATCAAGCTCAAGACGACGATCGTAACAAGCGAGTAGCTGCACCTATTCCTGAAGCGGAGAACCTGATCCTCCGATCCGTAAGCATACTTACGCCCTGATATTGACCCAACTTCCCTGATCCATGAGGAGGTTGTCTTTCAAGCTTCAATGGGAATCGACCGACCATCGCTGACTTCCAGCAGCTGGGTAGAGATGAAGAAGTGAAGCGGGCGCAGACGACCCACAACCATCGTAGATGGCGGCGAGCAAGCATCAACCGGGAGCCGGTTTGAAGAGCTGCTTCATTACATTCCGCCAAGAAACAATGATCTTATTTGGGCATCATGTTGCCTTGTAATAGGATAGCCAACACTCTTGCTTTGAATATGCCTTCGTGCATAGGTGCTGATACTCTTGTTTGAATGATTGAAATTTTCAATCTTATATTGCCTGCAGCCACAAAATCTTAAACCGCCACGACGGTTTGTGCCGGCAGCCGGTCTTGTGACGTTCATATAAATATGAAATGAAATCTTAAGTTACATAATCAAAATTTATGATACAAAATACCTGCCATCGCTGGGAATAAAGTTGGCTTACACAATCTTGAAGCGGAGGTTGTATAAACCCTTACCGTCAAAGGAGAGAACAGCTCCTGTTATTTATAATGCCGATTTGCCACGTAAACCGTGCCGGGTCATGATAAGCCCCCTGTTACTCCATAATAGGATGTTAACAGAAAAAACATCAAACCGGTGAAATTATCTCCGGATTAAAAAATTGACCGAATTCCGTCAACTGATAGTTTTGAAACTGGTTTAAAAATGTTGTCAGTTTAAGAAACGCAACAAGAATCAAATAATAGTTATGAAAAAACGTGGAAGCAAAGGCAATGATAAACCGTTTGCAAAAAATAAGGCTTTACTGAGCCGATCAGATGGTATTACCATGGTCGGACACGACCAAGCTCCCTATAAGGTGTAGCCATGGTTCAAGTCAGCCAGGTCCCCAACTGAAACCGTGGCATTATGCCGATCAAGTGGCGTGGCAATGGTTCGGGTTCGACCAAGCCCCCAAGTGACTCTATGGCCTTAGGCCGATCAAGAGGCGTGACTGGTTCAGACTTGACTATGTCCCCAAGTGATCTGGTGGCTTTCGCCTATCAAAAGGTGTTGCATTGGTTCGGACGCGACCAAGCCCCCAAGTGATATCATAAAGCTTTTTAGAAAGCAAACTCAGGGGGTAAACCGGAGGCCGCTTTAAGACAGAACAACTCCATGCAACCACACATGATTTAACAGAACAGATACCCTGCTTTAGCTGAGGCTCCGGTTTATTACTTTATTCATAGTATATACACTATCATAATATGTACATAAGTAGAGCCAATGGCTCACGTATAATAAGGCCGAAGATGAGCTATGTTCCACGGCCTGTTGGTCTCCTCCTCTAACGTGCGTGAGTCCTTATGCTCTCGAATATCGATCAGATAGTATGACCCATTGTGCAGATTCTTGCTAACCACGAAAGGTCCCTCCCAAGGTGGGGATAGGTTGTGCATATCAGTCTGGTCTTGGATGAGTCGAAGCACCAAATCTCCTTCTTGAAAAGTTCTGGTTCTCGACCGGCCGACTATGGTAACGACGAAGATCCTGTTGGTAAATCGCCGAGCGGGCAGCTGCTATGTCACGCTCTTCATCCAACCGATCCAAAGCGTCCTGCCGTGCCGTCTCGTTGTCTGCTTCAACATAAGCTGCCACACGCAGTGAGTCATGACGGATGTCACTGGGGAGAACCGCCTCCGCTCCATAAACCATAAAGAACAGCGTATATCCCGTGGATCTGTTAGGCGTAGTGTTGATACTCCATAACACAGACGGTAGCTCCTCTAGCCAACAACCCGGTGTCCTCTGCAAAGGGACCATAAGCCGGGGCTTGATGCCTCTCAAGATCTCTTGATTAGCCCTTTCCGCTTGACCATTGGACTGTGGGTGGCTATCAAGAAACGCAAGCGGATGTGCTCACATTGGCGTAACTCTTTCATGGCACCTTTGGACAAATTGGTACCATTATCTGTGATGATACCGTGTGGAAAGCCAAACCGAAAATCACCTTTTGATGAATTGAACCACCGTAGCTGCGCCACACTTGCTAACAGGTTCTGCCTCCACCCACTTTGTAAATTTGTCAACCGCCACCAGAGGTGGGTCTTTTGTCCTTGGACCTTTTAAAAGGTCCAACCATATCCAGCCCCAAGTCGCAAACAGCCAAGTAATTGGAATCATCCTCAATTCTTGGGCCGTACATGAGCACGTCTGGAAAACTTTTGGCAACCATCACATCATCCGACCAGATCTTCCGTGATCAAGATGGGCAGTCAACCAATAGAAACCGTGGCGGAACAGTTTAGCCACCAAGGATTTTGAACCGGCGTGGTGACCACAATCTCCTTCGTGGATCTCACGCAATATTTCACAGCCTTCCTCAGGGGACACACAGTGTTGAAACGCCCCTGACACACTTCAATGATGCAATTCACCATTAACAATGGTCATAGATTTAGATCGCCGAACTATCTGCCGGGCCAACGTCTCATCTTCTGGTAACTCGTCCCTGTTCATGTACGCCAGATAAGGAAGCGTCCAATCGGGAGTGACGTGTAGAGCTGCCACCAATTGAGCCTCTGGATCAGGAATAGCCAAATCCGCTTCACCAGGGAGCTTGACTGACGGGTTGTGCAGCACGTCCAGAAAAACATTGGGCAGGACCGGTTTGCGTTGAGAGCCCAACCGGCTTAAAGCGTCCGCCGCTTCATTCTTCCGACGGTCCACGTGGTCCACCTGATAGCCCTTGAAATGACCTACAACAATATCCACCTCACGACGATATGCGGCCATGAGTGGGTCCTTGGAATCCCAAGTGCCAGACACCTGTTGAGCCACTAGGTCCGAGTCACAGAAGCACTTAACCCGGCTTAAATTCATCTCCTTAGCCATCCGAAGACCATGGAGCAAGGCTTCATACTCAGCTGCATTATTAGTACAAGGGAACAATAAGCGGAGAACGTAACAAAACTTGTCACCTCGTGGGGAAGTTAATACGACTCCAGCCCCCGAGCCCTCCAACTGCCTGGATCCGTCAAAATGGATGGTCCAATATGTATGATCCGGTTTTCTTCAGCGCTTGCAACTCCGTCCAATCATTAATGAAATCCACAAGTGCTTGAGACTTCACCGCCGTCCGAGGCACGTACTCGCATCAGGCGGCCCAAGCTCTACAGCCCACTTGGCAATCCGCCACCGCTTCCGGTTCTGTATGATATCACCTAAGGGAGCAGAACTGACCACCGTGATGGGGTGCCCTTGGAAATACTACTTCAGCTTCCGGCTTGCCATAAAAACTCCATACACCAGCTTCTGCCAATGCGGATACCTTTGCTTTGATTCAATAAGCACCTCACTGATATAATAAACCGGACTTTGAACCGGATGTTCCTTCCCTGCCTCCTTCCGCTCCACCACAATGGCCACGCTGACCGCCCTGGCGTTAGCAGCAACATATAGCAGAAGCGGCTCCTTGTCGATGGAAGCGGCGAGCACGGGCGGGTTGGCCAATTGCCGCTTTAAGTCCTCCAACGCTTCATCGGCGGCTGGACTCGCATAAACCGATCTATCTTTTTCAAAGATTCTGGTACAAAGGGATGGCCTTCTCTCCGAGGCGGCCGATAAACCGGCTCAAGCGGCAATCCGCCTGCCAAACGCTGGACATCATTAATACACTTTGGTTTAGCCAGGAGGTGATAGCCGTAATCTTCTTCGGATTAGCTTCAATCCCCTCGTTGGACACGAAAGCCCAATAACTTGCCTACCGGACCAAAAACACATTTGGCCGGGTTGAGCATCATCTTGTAAACCCGCAGGTTGTCAAATGTTTCTTTCAAATCGTCAATCAGTGTTTCCTTCCTCCTTGACTTGACCACAATATCATCCACATACGCGTGCACATTACGGCCGATCTGTTTATGCAGGCAATTCTGTACATAGCGTTGATAAGTTGCTTGGGCGCTCTTGAGCCCAAAAGGCATAGACACATAGCGTATAGGCTCCAAAGGGAGTGATAAACACCGCCTTCTCCTGGTCCTTAACTGCCATCTTGATCTGATGATACCCGAATACGCATCCAAAAGCTCAAACGCTCACAACCCGCAGTGGCATCAATAATTTGGTCAATGCGGGGGAGGGCAAAAGGATCTGCTGGACAAGCCTTGTTAAGATCTGTATAATCCACACACATGCGCCAAGTGCCATTTTTCTTAAGAACCAGCACCAGATTAGCAAGCCACTCTAGATGGAAAACTTCAACGATAAAGCCAGCCGCTAAGAGCCTGGCCACCTCCTCTCCAATGGCTTTACGCCTTTCCTCATTAAACCGGTGGAGAAACTGCTTCACTGGTTTGTACTTGGGATCAACATTAAGAGTGTGCTCAGCGAGTTCCCTCGGTACACCTGGCATGTCAGAAGGCTTCCATGCAAAGATGTCCCGATTCTCACGGATGAACTCGATGAGCGCGCTTTCCTATTTCGGATCCAGGTTGGCACTGATGCTGAACTGCTTGGACGAATCGCCAAGCACGAAGTCAACAAGTTTAGTCTCATTGCCGATTTGAATTTCAGGGCGGATCATGCTCAGAAGTTGTCTTCTTCAATGGAGTCATGTCCACGGATCAACATTGTCCTTATAATACTTCAGCTCCTCGGTGGCACAAACCGACTCACAGAAGTCGCATCACCTTCCTCACATTCCAAAGCGATCTTGCGGCTCCCATGAACCGTTATTTTCCCTTGTGACCCGGCATCTTGAGCTGCAAATAGATATAACAAGGCCGTGCCATGAACTTGGTATAAGCCGCCGCCCAAACAGTATGCGTGATATGGACTTTGGATTTTCACCACTTCAAACATCAATGTTTCCGATCCGAGTCATATTCATCTCCAAAGGCCACTTCGAGCTATTTTACCAACCGGATATGCTGACTTGCTGTGCACCACACCATGGAACACCTTTGTATTGGACGGTTTGAGATGTTTATCTGTTAACCCCATACGACGGAAGGTCTCGTAGTACGTGATGTTAATGCTGCTCCCTCCATCCATGAGCACCTTGGTGAACTTATAACCTCCCACCGAGGTGCCACCAGGGCTAGCTGACCCGGATTGTCAACCCGGGGAGGATGATCCTCTCTACTCCATACAATGGGCTGCTCTGACCAGCGCAGGTAATGAGGCACGACCGGTTCAACAGCATTGACTGCCCGCTTCTGGAGCTTCTGGTCCCGCTTGTCTAAGCTGGTGGTGAAGACATGATACTGCCCACTATTCAACTGCTTGGGGTTGCTCTGATAACCCGACTGTTGCTGCTGCTGGTTGTAACCACCTTGGTTATTCTGATTGTTCTGATTGTTATGTCCAATTCGGATTACCATTAAATCCTGAACCGAATTTCCTCCACCGTAATCTGCCCGGATCCCGAACCGCCGCCGTAACCTTTGATCATACCGAAAGCATTAGAACTCTTGAACTCCTGCATAATATAGCAATCCTTCCAGAGGTGGTTTGTCAAGCGCCTCCTTCGTCCCATGCTTCGGACAGGGTTGATTCAACAGATAGTTCAAGCGGTCCGGATTGGGATTAGGCGCTCCACTTTGATTTGGCTGTTTACCCTTGCGCCGCTGGCCCTTGTCCTGCGCGTTGGTGTTGGCTACGAAGTCCATGTTGCCGTTCGCTTTACGCTTGCCCCCACCATTACTTGCCGAGTGATGTTGCTGGCCCTTGGAGTTGCTATTCTTCCTTCCCTTCCCTGTCTCGTCATCATCAGACTCGGGATCGTTGGTACTATCAGAATCAGCATACTTCACTAAAGCGCCCATGAGACTGCCCGTGTCATTACAAAACCGCTTGCCCCAACTTCAACTTTAATGGCTTAAACCGGCAGTTGCCCTCTAGGGTTAAGATCGCAGAGTCAGCGTTGATCCGGTCTGACGAGTGCAAAATTTCCGAAACGCGGCGTACCCAATGGGTTGTTGACTCCTTCACCTCGACACAGGCCGCCAAGTCCACCACGGACATGGGTTGCTTACAAGTATCTTTGAAATTCTGGATAAACCGGGTTCGCAACTGGGCCCATGAACTGATAGAATTGGGTGGCAAGCTCTTCAACCAAGTACGGGTCGCGCCTTCAAGCATCATGGTGAAGTACTTTGCACACGCCGCCTCATCCACATCCAAAGATCTCCATGGCCATCTCATAACTTTCTATCCATGCTTCTGGAGCCAAATCGGCGGTGTAGTTTGGCACCTTGCGCGGACCCTTGAAATCCTTGGGTAAGCGCACATTGCGTAAAGCGGGGACGAGGCAAGGAACCCCCAAAGAGCTAGAGGTAACCCCTGGCTCGACCGAGATGGTCGGGCGAACCGGCGTAAGCTGATAATCCTGATGTTGTGCTGCTAACTCGGCCTCCCTGCGTGCTCGGGCCCGGTCCACCACCTCCTGAGTGTTATCGACGCCACCTGCCGGGTTGTTGCCACGGGGCGCACCACGCCGTGCATTACTTGATACGGCCGGTTCATCCACGCGCCTGCTATAGCTCCGGCTTGGGCGGGGGGTAGAGTGGATCCGGTCGCGGCATTTAATACGCTTCTGTTGGACCAAAGCTGTCCTAAGGAGCTCCTTGACCCAGGCCTCTACTGCCTGCGGTGAATCACCTTCAATTGGAATAGCCTCCAGCCGCGCCGAAGCTGCAACAAGGTTATCCATCGGATTGGAGTAGTGACCCGGAGGTGTCTGCACAGCCTGAGGGGCACCGGCGTTATGACGAGGTAGATCTATTAAGCGGGACTGAACCGGCGCGCCCGTCCCAGGTGCTTCCGCCCGGTTTACCACCGGCGGAGTACAGGTTCCCGCTCCAGAGGTGTTGAAGAGGTCTCTTCCCTTGAAGACTGAAGGCAAACGGGATCTGTATTTCCTCTTCATGACTTCATGTGACGCGCTCTGATCCAGCATGAGCCTATAAGCCTGCACATCTAAAGCGGCCCGCTCTGCCGTCATCTCAAGGCGTCGGCAAATGCTAGATCCGCTTTAGCCTCGAGTGATCTGTTCCTTCACCTTCGCAATCTCCGTTATGAGCGCCCTGATCCGCCGGGTTAACCTCTCGCCATGAGCACAGCCAACGATCGAATAGGTCTGATAAAACTTGAGCCGGGCGGGCGACAGGCCTCCTCGCCTGCAGCCATCGCCACTGTTGAACCGGCAACCATTGTCGCAGCGGTCGAAGAGTGAAGCATTGCTTGTGTACCGGCCATGAATATTCCAACCCGGTTGGGCAGATCAGAGGGGTCCTGAATATTGTCACCATCGGAACAGCCCCCAATCCGGCCATCTTGTAGCTGATATAGAGATTTAGTTTCCCTGGTCGACGACTCGTTGTCAGAGTAGACGAGGGTTTCGCCACTAGATTCTGATCCGCCCTCGTAACTTCCTCCGTGGTTGACTCCCACAAAGGCACACTTCACGGCCGGTTTAACCCGGGCGGGTCTCATACGCTGAGCCGTCTCGACGAGGTCGGTGCAGATGTCCGGCTCAGGCCCTGGCTCACCGATCTTGCCGATGAAAACGTGTATGCCACCAAAGGGGACCTGGTACCCGTACTCAATCGAGCCGGCCTCGGGGCCCCAAATTGCATCGTCGATGTAGAGCTTGCCGCGACGACTCTTGTTCATCCGCCCACAAAGATAGCCTTCGAGTCCTTCGAACTTGCCCTCCAAGATCATCAAACCATCGTGCGATAGCCCCACGATGGGCGCCAACTGTCGTTGTTTTGTCACGGCAGATGTCCTCATGAAAGGACTTAGTCGTGGAGCCATCGCCACGGGTTAACTTGAAGGGGTTAAAGCGGACGCAAAGACACAAGAGTTATACTAGTTCGGCCCCTTCGATGAAGGTATAAGCCTATGTCTAGTTTGTGATGGGATTGATGTGGTCTCGATGACTAGGGAGCAAATAAGCTTCGCCTAGGCCTTGAGTTGTTGTTGTCTGTCCTTGAACCGCCCTGGTCGCCCCCTTATATACACGGGTGACGCCTGTCGGTTCGTAGAGTCCCAATCTCCGGTTCATATTCGTATCCGGGTTGGTCTCTCTCTATTCCTAACTTACAATACAAGTTTACATACCAGGCCGGTTTACGGCTACAGGTTCTAAACCGACTAAAGGCCTTGGGCCCTTTATGCCCCTTGGATTTTTACACCGTTGAACTACTAATGAAGTTAACCCGGCCCAGATAGGCCGGTTTACGCCCAGTAGTAACATCCCCAACAGAATTGTTGCCCACGAAATCAAACCCCGTCGCTTGTTCTTCCATCCCTCTCGATGTGTTTCATGTCTCAGCTCGAGAGATGTTTCAATGTGTCACTCGATGAGTGATCCTGAGTTGTTTTATCTTCGAGAAGATCGATCCTTCTGGAGTTTTCCCTTTCCTCTCATTGTCATGTTAGTTGGAGTTCTCAGAGCAAGACATCGAGACAAAGATGGTGACCGTGTCAACGTTCTTATGAAGTGCAACCTGGATCGTGAAGACCGTGTTAGTTTGTGCCCCCTCTGTCTTCTTACCTCATGTCTTGAATCTCGGTACGAGATTCTTGTTTAGTGGGGGTGAGTTGTCACAGCCCTAGATCTTTGTTTGTAATTAGTTGCATCTTCATCCATGTCATCATGTTTATATTTCAATGAACCTGAAATGGGGACATGTGAAACCCTTAGAAATCAGTTCAAAAATAACCAACCTTAAAATCTTCTCAAATGAATCCAAGAAAATGTTCCTGTTATTCTATATAAATATTGGTAAGAGGTAAAATTCAAACCAATATTTTTGGAGTCACAGAAATATTTATTTTGGCCATTTGAATTAATCCAATAACTATTTGCTTTGGACTTATATTTAATATATATTAAATATGACCCCAATAATTCTGTAAGTTTGTGAGTGGCCTTGTATATATTTTAGCAAGCCATATAATAACCTACAGAATTTATTAAAATGATTTAGTTGCTAAACTAAATCAAAACAGAGGAAGAAAAATAGGAAACAGGAAATAAAAAGAGAGAGAAAGGAAACCTACCTGGCCTCACCTGTCGCAGCCCAGCTGGCCAGCCCACCTGGCCGGCCCAGCCCATTGCTGTTGGGCCATCTCCCACCTCTCGCCAAGATGGGACGAGAGGCGTGTCGCCATCTTGGCGCCCACGCCCGGCCACCTCCTGCTTGCCGCTTCTCCCTGGACGTCCCCGGAGACGCCACGCGCTCCCCTCGACCCCCGCTCTTTCCGTGCTCATTCCCTCCTGAACCTCTCTCTCTCACCCACCGGCCGGGTTAAATCGCTGCCGCTTCGCTACCACCATGACCACCGCCTCCCCCTCGCCTCTCCGACATACCCAGGGGCTCCGCCATCGTCGCCTATGCCTCCCTGTTGACTCACGCGAATCCAAACGCCGCCGAACGCTGTCTTCGCCTTCGTCTTCAACCTCGGGCACCCGAGCCCGTCTCCGGTCGATTCGGCGCCGCCAGGACTTCCCCGAGCACGCTGAGGCCACCTCTGCACTCGCTGTGAGCTCCTGATTCTCGCCCTGTGTTCGCCCCCTCCATTTCCGTCTCCTAGCTCCGTCTTCCACCAAGGCTGAAGCTCGCCGCCGCCACTGCACGTCGCCGTCGTGGCCACTGCCACTTGGGCTTGATCCCGAGCACGTCACCATCTTCACTTCACTCGCAGGAGCCCAATGCACCACCCCACGCGCCTCGCCGTGCCCCGTAGCCTCGGGTTCGACCTCGCCCGAACTCCGGCGACCGCCAAGGTCGTCGCCGGCGACGTTTCCGGCAACCCCGAGCCCAACCACCGCCACCAAACGCTGCGGCTTGCTCCCAACTACGCGTAGATACTCTCCGCCGCCCATTTGGTCGCCGGAACGCGAAACTGCACTCCCGCCGCCGCGTCTGGCCTCGCCGGCGGCCAAAGGTCGGCGGGTTTGACCCGTTGACCTTGACTGGGTGGGCCCAGGTTGACTTCCCCTGAGCCTATGACAAGTGGGGCCCGCTCTGCTAATTAACCTCGGGTTAGCGCTAACTAATATTAGTTAGTTAAACTAACTACTGACACGCAGGGCCCACAAGTCAATTGACCTGGACCAGCCACGTTGACCACTGACGTCACCCTGACGCAATGCTGACGCAATAACTAATTACGAGAATTATTCTTATACAGGAAATTCTAGAAAATAACCAAAACTTCTAAAAATCATAGAAAATCAACCGTAGCTCCAAATCAAACAATTTATATATGAAAAATGATCAGAAAAATGCTATATATCCATCTGTACCATTTTCATGCATGTTAGAACAACTTTTGTTCACTGGTTAGTTCAAATCATATAATGGCATTTAAACCCCCACATATGGAGTTTGAAATTGAACCTAGGGTTCAAACCAACTCCATTTAACATGTTGCTAGTCGCATTAGCTCAAAACATAGCATATTGACATGTCATGATCATGCATCGTATTGTGCATTGCATTGATTGTGTTCTCCTTCTCTGTTGCCGGTATTTGTCCCCTCTCGATAGACGTGGTTTTGACGATGAGATCGATGACACCGATGAAGAGATATACTATCTTCAGAAGTGCCAGGCAAGCATAACCCCCTTGTTCATTCCGATACAATCCCACTCTCTCGCCTCGCTTCTCTTTTATCGCATTAGGACAACAACGATTCATCTGCTACTTGCTGCGGTAGCTGAACCCCTTTATCCTCTCGTGCATGACCTGTCATTGCCACAAAGAATAGATGAAACCCACTAGCATGGGTAGGAGTTGTTTGAGCCCTGTTGTGCCTACTCATTCATGCTTGATTGTCATGCCTGCCATCGCTTAGAGTTGAGTCGTGTCCGATTCATCGTGGATGAATCGAGGCGTGTGAACATGTCCCACTGTGTGAGCTAAGTGTGTGAACACGATTTGGTAAAGGTAGCGGTGAGAGGCCATGTAGGAGTACATGGTGGGTTGTCTCATTCAAGCCGCCCTCGTGAACTGAGTTACGTGTTTGTGATCCATGAACAGTTACTACCACACATTGGGATCCTTAATTGATTCTCTCGGCTTCTTGACCACCCTTGTTCTCTGTCCAGGAGTTGCAACTAGTTTCTGGTGTTTGTAGGATATGTGTTGGAGCCCGTGCGTAGCGCTGACCCTAGGGGTGGGCTATGATGCGGTAGATACACCGTGGCCCGGAGTACCGAGCGCCCGTTTGGTGTCTCGGGAACCCTGCTCACATCATTCGGGGTCAGATAGGGAAACCTCGGCGGACTCCTCACGATGGAACCTGAATAGGCAATAAACCTGGACTAGAGACTTGAGTGTTTAGGTAGGCCGTGGCCGACACCCTCGCTGGGCTTCCGCTTGAAGGTTGCCGAGTACATGTCGTGTAAACGACGATAAGTGGTGAGAGCGTGTGTGAAGAAGTACACCCCAGCAGGGTTAACATCATCTATTCGAATAGCCGTGTCCGGTAAAGGACTTCTGGGTTGCCTATAACAGTTCATAGACAAGTGAAAGTGGATACTCTAAAATACGCAAGATAAGCGTGAGTGCTATGGATGGCGTTCTCGTAGGGAGACGGGAGCGGATCCATAGTGGTGTATTGATATGGTGAATATGTGGACTCGTGTGCGCCACCTCAAAAGAGTTACTTGCAAATGTAGTTCAGGATAGCCACCGAGTCAAAGCTGGCTTGCTGCAGTCAAACTCCTCCACCCCCTTTGTTGATGATGATGCATATGTAGCTAGTTCTGATGTAAGTCTTGTTGGGTACATTTGTACTCACGTTTGCCTATTTTGTGTTTTTGCAGAGAGACTTCAGTCTCGCTAGTAGTTCCGCTACGATCTTGTGCCCTCAGCAGGATCTTGTAGATAGTCAGGCTTCTCGGCCTTTTTCATTTGTAGATGTCTGTACTCAGACATGTTAAGCTTCCGCATGTGCTTTGACTTGTATGCTCTGAATGTTGGGTCATGAGACCCATGTTTGTAATATCTCGCTCCTCCGAGCCTAATGAATAAATACTTGAGTCATAGAGTTATGTTGTGATGCCATGTTGTATTTACACATATCGAGCATATTGTGTGTATGTTTGAAATGCTTGGTATGTGTGGGATCCGACAATCTAGTTGTTTATCCTTGGCAGCCTCTCTTATGGGGAAATGTAGTCTAGTGCTTCCTTCAGCCATAGTAGTCCGCTACAGCCCGGTTCACCGGAGTCCTGCTACCCCAGCACTACTGCTCAGGACGCTTGACTAGTCGGCATGTGTTTCACTTCATTCCTGTGTCTGTCCCTTCGGGGAAATGTCACGCGGTGACATCCGGAGTCCTGCCTAGCCTGCTACAGCCCGGGTTCCCGGAATCCTGTAAGCCCAGTGCTACAACCCGGATTCACACGCTGCTGACCGACATGCTCGAAGTTGATTCATGTATGCCTGTCCCCATGGGTTAGTGCCGCTTTGGGTTCACGACTAGCCATGTCGGCCTGTGTTCTTCATCATATGGATGCTAGCGACACTATCATATACGTGAGCCAAAAGGCGCAAACGGTCCCGGGCCATGGTAAGACGACACCCGTGGGAATACCGTGCGTGAGGCCGCAAAGTGATATAAGGTGTTACCGGCTAGATCGATGTGACTTGGAATCGGGGTCCTGACAGCTTTGGTATCGAGCTCGATCATCAGAGGATTACCAAGCCAAACCGGTCGAAGTTGTGTCTATAAATGCTTTAGTTATGTAAGGGAATTGATTGTGCAGGGGTGTACTTCTTCACACACGCTCTCACCACTTACCGCCGTTTACACGACATGTACTCGGCAACCTTCAAGCGGAAGCCCAACGTGGGTGTCGGCCACGACCTGACTAAACACACGAGTCCCGTCGGGTTTATCGCCTATTCGGATTCCATCCGCAGGGAGTCCGGTCGAGGTTTCCACTAACGGCCCCGAACGATGTGTGCAGGGTTCCCGAGACACCAAACGGGCGAATCGGTACACCGGGCCACGTGCCTACCTCAACACAGCCCACCCCTAAGGTCAGCGCCGCGTATGCCCCAAAGATGCTACAAACACCGTAAACTATTGCAACTCCCTTGACCGAGGACAAGAGTGGTTAATAAGTCAAGAGGGTCAATTAAGGATCCCAATGCGTGGTAGTAGCTAAGTCTTAAATCACACACAGATCTCAGTTCTTAGGGACGGCTTCAATGAAACAACCCACCATGTACTCCTACATGGCCTCTCATCGATACCTTTACCAAAACGTGTTCAACACTTTCACTGTCGAACCCGACACAACCTTTCACTCCAATTCATCATCCCGATGAGCCGACTGACACAACTCTAAGCATAGCAAGCATAGCATGGTAGGAATCACAAACATGGCTCAATCAACTCCTACACATACTAGTGGGTTTCATCTAGTTATCGTGGCAATGACAGGTCATGCAAAGGAAGTGGGTTCAACTACCGCAGCACACAACAGTTTGAATCGCGTTGTCTTAATGCAGTAAACAAGAGCGTAAGCGAGAACATGGGTTTGTATCGGAATGATCAATGGGTTGCTTGCCCGATGTAGTGGTGGTAGGATATCGCCTTCAGACGGATATTCGGGATTATCCTCGGAGGCAGAACCTATCACGAAAGACATACCGAAAATAAACACACATGGCAATATGCAACAATATGATGCATGCTATGACATGGCAATATGAATGTGTGTTGGTCTAATGGAAGCTGCAACAAATAGGGATGAACTCATTTGAATCAAAGTTTCAAATGTTGGCTCATTTAACATAGCCATAAAGGTGTATTATCTTATTCTTCTTAAACAGCAAGGTTAACTTGTTTTATCATGCATGAAACCTTTACCAATGGATAGAATGGATTTTTTTGATCATTTTTCATATATAAATCTTTGCATCTGGAGTTACAGATTAATTTCTATGAATTTTTGAAGTTTGAACTATATTCGAATTTCTTATAATGTAATAATTCCATGAATTTATTTATCATACAAGAATGCGTCGAGATGACGTCGAGATCAACGGGACGCCTGTGTCAAACTGACCAGTGGGTCCCGTGATGTCAAGAATTAGTTTAACTAATTAAAATTAGTTTAAGCTAGCTAGGTTAATTAGCAGGGGGTAGCCCTCCTGTCATAGACTCAACAGAGTCAACCAGGGCCCACCCATGGTCAAAGTCAGCGCCAACTACACCGGCGTTTAGCCGCCGGCGAGCCAGACGCGGCGGCGAGAGTGGTTTTGGCCGCTCCGACGACCAAATGAGCCGCGGAGGGCGTCTAAGTGTAGCTGGGAGCAACCCGCAGCTCTTGGTGGCATTGGCTGGGCTCGGGGTGGCCGGAAACGGCGCCGGCAACGACCTTGGCGGCCGCCGGAGTTCGGGTGATGACGAACTCGGGGCTACGGTGTGCGGTGAGGTGCGTGAAGTGGTGGGTTAGATGCTACGCGGTGCGGTGAGCATGTTGGACATCGAGGGGTGACCGGTGGATGGCCGGGAGCACGTCGGCGACGAGCTCCGCGGCGGCGCGTGTGGGTGAGCTCCGTGCGGTCGCTACATGGCTCGGGAGCAAGAAAGGAGAGGAGGGGGAGATAGCTAGGCTCACGGAGAACTCGAGGAAGCACTCGGTGCGGTCGGGGACGGGCTGGTGCGGCGGCGACATCGAAGGGGATCTCCGGCGACGGTGGGGTAGGCGAGGTTGATGCAGAGGACTCGGGCCACGCAAGCGCTCGGGGCTCGGCTAGCTCGAGGTAGAGGAGGGCTGGGCCGGCAGGTGGGCCGGTTGGGTGGCGCCAGGTAAGTTTTTATATTTCTGTTTCCTTTTTCTATTTTCTGTAACTTTGTGGACTTTCTAAAAATACTTAAACAGCTCCAAAATTCACCAAACTGCACCTGGTCCTTAGTTGGAATATTTCCAACATGGAACATTTTAGTTTGGGATTATTTGGGCATTTGCAATATTTTATATGATTTTAAAGGCCCAAACTCAAATACTTATGATTTAATTCAAAGACCTTAGGATGACCTAGAAAATTGTGCACCACTTTTGGCAGAGGCTCTGAACCAAAGCAAAGGTGATGAGCATTTTAGAAGGGCATTTCAGGTTCATTGAAAATAATTTTAGTAAGCCCTGGTTGGATTCAAAAGGGGTTCTGGGGGTTCTGTCTTCCCCATTTCAAATTTCAGATGAAAGTTAAACATGATGCACACACTAATGCATGGACTAGCTAGGATGTGACAACTCACCCCCACTCAAAAGAATCTCGTCCCGAGATTTAGGATGCATTGCGAAAAAGGTGGGATACTCAAGTCGAAGACGATCCTCCCTTACCCAAGTTGCTTCTTGCTCGGAATGGTTTGACCATTGAACCTTTAGAAACTTGATGTTCTGACGTCGAGTGGTACGCTCGGTTTGATCAAGAATACGAACGGGATATTCTCGATAGGTGAGGTTATCTTGGAGATCAAGCGTTTCGTGGTCCACTTCACGGATAGGATCCGAGAAGCAACGCCTGAGTTGGGAAACGTGGAAGACATCATGGACTCTGGAAAGATGCAGAGGTAGTTCCAATTGGTAGGTAACTTCTCCTCGTTTGGCAAGAATGCGAAAGGGTCCAATGTAACGAGGAGCCAACTTGCCTTTGATACCGAATCGATGGGTTCCCTTCAAAGGAGTAACCCGAAGGTAAGCCTTCTCGCCAATTTCATAAGCCATACGCTTGCTTGTGGTCATATTGGCTCTTTTGACGAGATTGGGTTGTTTTCAATTTCTCACGAATAACGCGAACCTGCTCTTCTGCTTCCTGGATCATATCCAGGCCAAAGAGTTGTCTCTCCCCGGTTTCTGACCAGTTAAGAGGCGTTCGACATTTCCGTCCATAGAGAACTTCAAAAGGAGCTTTGCCCAAGCTAGCCTGATAGCTATTGTTATAAGCGAACTCGGCGAATGGAAGGCATTTATCCCAATTCATGCCGAAAGAGATGACAGAAGCTCGAAGCATATCCTCTAGGATTTGATTTACTCGTTCTGCTTGACCACTTGATTGAGGATGGAAGGCGGTGCTAAAGGAGAGACGAGTTCCCATAGCATTTTGGAAACTTTCCCAAAATCGAGAGGTGAAGAGACTTCCACGGTCTGAGTTAATCTCCAATGGAACACCATGAAGAGACACTATTCGAGAGATGTACAAATCAGCTAGCTGGCTAGCGGTTATACTCTCACGAACGGGTAGGAAGTGGGCTACTTTGGAAAGACGATCGACGACAACGAAGATAGCATTATTCCCTCTCTTGGTCCAGGGAAACCCGGTAATGAAATCCAAACCGATTTTATCCCATTTCCATTCGAATAGCCAAAGGTTGAAGGGTACCAGCAGGCCGTTGATGTTCTGCTTTAACTCGACGCATGACGCCGTCATAATTAGCAATGTATTGAGCGATTTCTCTCTTCATCCTAGTCCACCAAAACCTCTAGCGTAGGTCTTGATACATTTTAGTACTACCGGGATGAATGGTGAGAGGGGAGTCATGAGCTTCCTTAAGGATCAGTTTCCGTAGCTGTTGTTTCTTGGGAACCACCAAGCGGTGCTCAAAGAAAACAACACCTCGTTCATCTATGGAGAAACACTTAGCAGCTCCGCTAGCAATGTTCTCCTTGATCATAGATATTCCTCTATCATACCGTTGGGCGGTTATGATTTGATCCGTAAGGGTAGGTTTCGCCACCAGGGTGGAAAGAAATCCTCGAGGAACGATGTGAAGATTAAGCTTACGAAATTCCTCATGGAGAAATGGTTGACTTTGTTGTAACATCAGATTGTTACAATAGGATTTGCGACTTAGTGCGTCAGCCATGACATTGGCTTTGCCTGGGGTGTAAGATATTCCTAAGTCGTAATATGTAATCAACTCGACCCAACGTCTTTGCCTGAGATTCAAATCCGATTGGGTGAAGATGTATTTCAGACTTTGGTGATCAGTGTAAATTTTGCAACGATTACCAAGAAGGTAATGTCGCCAGGTTTTGAGTGCATGAACCACTGCTGCAAGCTCTAGATCGCGTGTGGGATAGTTATCCTCATGTGGACGCAACTGTCAAGAAGCGTAGGCAATCACATGACGATCTTGCATGAGTATGCAACCTAGTCCTTGTCGCGAGGCGTCGCAATAGATAATAAAGTCCTTAGAAAAATCTGGTGGAATCAGTACGGGAGCAGATGTCGAGGCGTCTTTTCAGTTCTGAAAGCTGAACTTCGCCTTTATGGCGTCCATTCGAACTTTTTATCTTTCTTAAGGAGTTCGGTTTGAGGCTTCGCAACTTTGGAGAAATTCTCGACGAAGCGGCGGCAATAGCTCGCTAAACCGAGGAAACTCCGAACTTGCTTTAACGATTCAGGTGGAGTCCAGTCAAGGACGGCTTGAACTCGCTCGGGATTGACAGCAATGCCCTTACCAGAGATCACATGGCCTAGATAGGTCACTTCTGGTAACCAGAATTCACACTTAGAGAATTTGGCATAAAGGCGATGCTCTCGAAGTTTCATCAATACTAGCCTTAGATGTTCGGCATGTTCTTCCTCATTCTTGGAGTAGATGAGTATATCATCGAGGTATACCACGAATTTATCCAAATACTCCATGAAGATTGAGTTCATTAACCGAGAGAAGGTGGTCGGAGCATTGGTTAACCCGAAGGACATGATGGTGTACTCAGATTGGCCATAACGAGTAACAAAGGCCGTTTTAGGAATGTCCCCGTTCTTGATTTTGATTTGATGGTAGCCCAACCTCAAATCCATCTTTGAAAAGACTGAGGATCCAGCGAGCTGATCATACAAGTCGTTGATCCTGGGGAGCGGATACTTGTTCTTGATAGTGACCAAGTTAACAGGTCAGTAATCTACAACCATCCGATCCGTTCCATCCTTCTTCTTGACGAAGAGGACGGGGCAAGCCCATGGAGATGAACTAGGACAGATGAAACCCTTTTGCAAGGACTCATCAAGTTGTTTCTTAAGCTCGGCTAGTACTAGGGGTGCCATCTTATACGGTCTTCTAGAAATTGGAACGGTTCCGTGACCAAGAACTATAATGAACTCGACATCCTCGCTGTGTGGAACACCTGGCAGTTCTTCTGGAAAGACATCCGGAAAATCACGGACTACCTGAATATCTTCGAGGTGTGGAAGGGGGTTGGCATTTAAGGAGTAAAGCTGACGCTTAGACACTCGGGTCGAAACATTATCTGTCGTGCCCGAAGAATGGGTGAGTTGAACAGTTCTAGTAGAGCAATCAATCTTAGCATAATGGGTCGACATCCAGTCCATACCCAAGATGATGTTTATGTCCGAGGACTTGAGAGCTATTAGAGATGCAAGAAAAACTAATCATCGACAAGAATTTCATTCCCATGACTTATTCTAGAGGTTTGCCATCTAGAACCGAGTCTGAATTTCCATGGAGGTGTGCATGTCACGTAATGTGGTGTTGTGCAATCGAGCATAGCTCTCGTAAATAAATGAATGAGATGCTCCAATATCAAAAAGAACAGCTTGCCGGATGACAATTAACAAGGAGCGCGTGCGAGAACGACGTTGGGATCCTCATGGATTTCCTCAGCTGAAACATAGTTGACGTGGCCACGAGCAGTGGCAGCTGGTTTGGCGTAGAGCACCTTTCCTGCTGGCTTACCACGGCCAACAGACTTCCCGATCTGACTGGGGTTGTTCTGGCGACACTCACGGATGTAGTGGCCCGTCTCTCCAAACTTGAAACAGGTTATCATATTGGGGCGTGGAGCAGCATTAGCAGCGGGCCACCATAAGTCTTAGGCGGTGCATCTTTCTTTGGTTGGGGCGAGGCGCCTCAAAGGATGGCCTCGTAGTGAACCTGGGTGGCAGAGCAGTGTTTGGAATCCAAACCCGGCGCTTCTGAGATCCAGAGCCGGATGAAGAACCAAAGTCACGGGAGTGCTTGCGTGACGCTTCAAAGTCAGACTATCCAGTTTCAGCACTGATAGCCTTGTTGACTAACTTCTCAAAGGAGGTGCACTCGTGCAGACGAAGATCACGGCGAAGCTCGGGGCTAAGTCCCTTGCGGAACCTTGCCTGCTTCTTGGCGTCGGTAGAAACCTCTTCAGAAGCATAACGTGCTAGATTCCCAAACTCACGGCTGTATGTATCCACAGTCAGTCTACCACAGGTGAAGTTGCAGAACTCCTCCCTCTTACGATCCATGAGACCTTCCGGGATGTGATGCTCACGGAAAGCGGCACTGAATTCAGCCCAAGTAGTGATTTGTCCAACCGGGCGCATAGCCTCATAATTCTCCCACCAAAGGCTAGCAGGGCCTTCGAGGTGATAAGCGGCAAAAGTAACCTTATCAGCTTCAGCCATGTTGGCAGAACGTAGCTTGTGGGTGATGCTGCGAAGCCAGTCATCCGCATCGAGAGGCTCAACGGAATGTTTGAACTTCGGTGGATACAGCTTGACAAAGTCATTGAGTGACACCAGATCATTCCTTGGCTGGCGTGCGGTATTCTGCTCAATCCGCTCCAGCAAGCAATTGGTCTCACGCTTGTTGCGTTTCGCCTCCAACATAACCTCGGCCAAAGATGGCGGTTGAGGCAGATTTACATTCCTAAGCTGCTGGCTTCTCCCTGCTCCGAGTAGCAGGATTGTTCTTGGTGTTGAGCATCCTAGGAAACAAAACAACGGTTTAAACCAGGATGGCAGAATTTAGCAAGGAAGTGCGGAATGTAATGGATAACACGGAATGCAAGAGATGTTCATCCGTATGACATGGTAATATAAAAACTGCCATATATATACCAACGGGTCATACACACCATTCATAGTTTAGTACAAGCCCGACGGAGTACAACTATAGTGAAAGGCGTTACATCTCATCGGAAGCATTCCAAACTCCTATACATTATTTTTCTACACTTCCGGAATGATACACACTAAGTCATATTCCACAAGTCGCGCAGGACGATGGAAATACAACTATTACAATACTAGGGATACTACTATTAACTCAGACAGCTCCGTAGTAGTCCTCATAAAAGTCACCACCCAAGCCTGGAAGCGGAACATGATCATCCGGAAACAGACGGTCCTGTGGAGCTTGCGGACCATAGGGACTCGGACGTGGCCGTGGTCCAACAAACGGCGGCAGACGAGGTCCATAAGGAGGGGTGATGCCTCCTACCTCACGCCACTCCATAAAGTCTGGCAGACCGGCCCGCACAGGGTACAAGTCCCTCATATCCATGTATCCGGCTTGCACAGCAGGTGCAAACCGAGTCAGAGTGGCCCAGTGATCAGAACGGGCATTAAAGAGCTCCATATGCAAGGCCCGGTTTTCACGGTCCTTGTCTTCCAGCATCTCGGTAGTGGTGCGGAGGAGAGAGTCCTCATGGGATGCATCAGTACATACCTCGAAGGTAGCCATGCGCCCGGGGAGGGATGCCGGCATGTAGCGGAAATCGGTGTTGCACAGAAGGCAGTTCGCTCGAATAATAGTCATCATTGAGTAGGTCGCATCCTGCACGGACATCCCAATAGTGATCCCAAGTCCATAAGAACAAAGGGAGCGGTTCAAGAGCTCCGGGATAAGATGGATATATCCCGACCGTGCACGAGATATTGGCTTTGATTAAAATTTCTAAACTGCTCCTCGACGGTATATTCGGATACCATCGGTAACCGGTCTCGACCATCACCTGAACTAACATTGCCGTGTGACCACACACATCAATGCAACGGGTCGAACGAACCACTTGGTTACGGGGACGGGTGGCCATCTGAAAGCACAGCCACAATGCAAAGACATTAGAATTTCTAGGGAAAATCGGGCAGCATAACATCTGTAAATGCTTAAAACAGATTTGAGACATTCATAATCAGATTGCAAAGCCACTCAACAACATCATATCAAGGTTCTGGTTCAACTGATAGCATACTAAAAGTAGTAGAAACTGAACTGAGGCTATAACCAACAATCCTATAAGTTACTACAGATTAGTAACACGTGAACCTGATAGAGAGAAGAGAGCCTAGTCCTATACCCACGTAGAATGAGAAGAGGATGACTCAGATCAGAGGGCATAAGGTAAAGGAGTAAAAAGAGCCTTACGCTCCCTCCCACAATCAATTCCCTACATATAACTAAAGCATTTCTAGACTCAACATCGACCGGTTTGGCTTAGCGAACCTACAGTGCAGTCCTGCTCGATGCCAACGCTGTCGGGACCCGATTCCAAGTCACATCGACCTAGCCGGTAACACCTCATATCACTTTGCGGCCTCACGCACGGTATTCCCACAGGTGTCGCCTTACCATGGCCGGGACCGTTTAGCCTTTTGGCTCACGTATATGATAGTGTCGCTAGCATCCATATGACAAAGAACCCGGGCCGACATGGCTAGTCATGAACCCAAAGCGGCGCTAACCTATGGGGACAGGCATACATGAATCACATCGAGCATGTCGGTCATCAACGTATGAATTCGGTCTATAGCAATGGGCTAACAGGACTCCGGTATCCCGAGGCGTGTGCTAGGCAGACTCCAATATCACCGCGTGACATTTCCCGAAGGACAGACATAGGAACGAAGTGAAACACATGCCGGCCAGTCAAGTGTCCAAGCGGTAGTGCTGGGCTAGCAGGACTCCGGTGAACCAGGCTGTAGCGGACCACTATCGCTCAGAAGCACGAGACTACATTTCCCCTTATGAGAGGCTGCCAAGGATAAACAACTAGTGTGTCGGATCCCACTCATACCAAGCATTTCAATCATACACGCAATATGCCCGATATGAGTACATACAACATGGAAACACAACAGAACTCTACAACTCAAAGTACTTTATTTAAGAGGCTCCGAGGAGCCATACATAACATATCCATACAGGTAGGGGTCACATGACCCAACACTCAAGTCATACAAACATACAAGCACATGCGGAAGCAAACTAGTCTGAGTACAGACTCTAAAAAGAAAGAAAGCTTGTTGAAGTCCTTCTATCTACAGTGGCCCTTCACAAGCTTTGCATCACCACCTGGGTGGCTAGTTCACTCGTCGATGTCAAGGTCTACATAAAACCCATCGGAGGGGGCGGTGTTGTCGTCTGAAAACATTAATTAAGCAAACATGAGTACGGAGGTACTCAAAGAAGTCTTACAATGTAATCCTATTATACATGCACATTCTCAAGAAAGTAGTGGAGTTATTGCAGCAAGCCAGCTTTGACTCTTGGCTAAGCTATCCTACGTGACACCACTTGAAAAGCATTTGTCGCACACGAGTCCACTAATCACCATCACAATACTCCACCGTGGATCCTCTCTTGTCAACCAACGAGAGGGCCATCCGCGGCACTCACACTTATCTTGAGGCTTTTAGTAGTATCCATTTACTTGTCTATGTACTCTATAGGTGACCAAGTAGTCCTTTACCGCGGACGCGGCTATTCGAATAGTTTATACCCTGCAGGGGTGTACTTCTTCACACGCTCTCACCACTTACCGCCGTTTACGACATGTACTCAAGAACCTTCAAGCGGAAGCCCAACGTGGGTGTCGGCCACGACCTGACTAAACACACGAGTCCGCGTCCGGGTTTATCGCCTATTCGGGTTCCATCCAGGAGTCCGCCGAGGTTTCCACTAACGGCCCCGAACGATGTGTGCAGGGTTCCGAGACACCAAGCAGGCGAATCGATACACGGGCCACGTGCCTACCGCAACACAGCCCACCCCTAAGGTCAGCGTTGCGTATGCCCCAAAGATGCTACAAACAGCGAAACTACTTGCAACTCCCGGATGAGGACAAGAGTGGTTAATAAGTCGAGAGGGTCAATTAAGGATCCCAATGCGTGGTAGTAGCTAAGTCTTAAATCACACACACACGGATCTCGGTTCTTAGGGACGGCTTCAATGAAACAACCCACCATGTACTCCTACATGGCCTCTCATCGATATCTTTACCAAAAGCGTGTTCAACACTTTCACTCTCGAACCCGACACAACCTTTCACTCCAGTTCATCATCCCGATGAGCCGGACCGACACAACTCTAAGCATAGCAAGCATAGCATGGTAGGAATCACAAACATGGCTCAATCAACTCCTACACATACTAGTGGGTTTCATCTAGTTACCGTGGCAATGATGTGTCATGCAAAGGTAGTGGGTTCATCTACCGCAGCACACAACAGTTTGAATCGCGTTGTCTTAATGCAGTAAACACGAGCAGAATCGAGAACATGTGTTTGTATCGGAATGATCAATTGGTTGCTTGCCTGATGTAGTGGTGGTAGGATATCGCCTTCGCACGGATATTCGGGATTATCCTGAGGCAGAACCTATCACGAAAGACATACCGAAAATAAACACACATGGCAATATGCAACAATATGATGCATGCTATGACATGGCAATATGAATGTGTGTTGGCCTAATGCAAGCTGGAACAAATAGGGATGAACTCATTTGAATCAAAGTTTCAAATGTTGGCTCATTTAACATAGCCGTAAAGGTGTATTATCTTATTCTGCTTAAACAGCAAGGTTAACTTGTTTTATCATGCATGAAACCTTTACCAATGGAAAGAATGGACTTTTCTGATCATTTTTCATATATAAATCTTTGCATTTGGAGTTACAGATTAATTTCTATGAATTTTTGAAGTTTGAACTATATTCTGGAATTTCTTATAATGTAATAATTCCAAGAATTTATTTATCGTCAAGAATGCGTCGAGGATGACGTCGAGAGGTCAACAGGGACGCCTGTGTCAAACTGACCAGTGGGTCCCGCATGTCAAGAATTAGTTTAACTAATTAAAATTAGTTTAAGCTAGCTAGGTTAATTAGCAGGGGGTGGCCCACCTGTCATAGACTCAACAGAGTCAACCAGGGCCCACCCGTGGTCAAAGTCAGCGCCAACTACACCGGTGTTTAGCCGCTGGCGAGCCAGACGCGGCGGCGAGAGTGGTTTTGGCCGCTCCGGCGACCAAATGAGCCGCGGAGGGCGTCTAAGTGTAGCTCGGAGCAACCCGCAGCTCTTGGTGGCATTACGGGCTCGGGGTGGCGGAAGCAGCGCGGCGACGGCTTGGCGGCCGCCGGAGTTCGGGTGATGACGAACTCGGGGCTACGGTGTGCGGTGAGGTGCGTGAAGTGGTGGGTTAGATGCTACGCGGTGCGGTGAGCATGTTGGACACCGAGGGGTGACCGGTGGATGGCCGGGAGCACGTCGGCTACGAGCTCCGCGGCGGCGCGTGCGGGTGAGCTCCGTGCGGTCGCTACACGGCTCAGGAGCAAGAAAGGAGAGGAGGGGGAGATAGCTAGGCTCACAGAGAACTCGAGGAAGCACTCGGCGGTCGGGGGCCAGGCTGGTGGCGGCGACGTCGAAGGGGATCTCCGGCGACGGCGGGGTCGGGCGAGGTTGATGCAGAGCACTCGGGCCACGCGAGCGCTCGGGGCTCGGCTGGCTCGAGGTAGAGGAGGGCGGCGGAGCTCCTAGACACGACGGGAAGGCGCAAGGATGACGGAGAGCGCGACTACGGCGACGGTGCGGCTGCGGTGGCGCTGGCCATGGCGTGGGAGCGAGGGGAGGAGCCGGGAGGAGGAGAGGTGTCTGGGGTTCGGGGAGAGAGTGAGCGTGTCGCGTCGGCAGCTCGGTGAGGGAAGCGGCGAGGCGGCCAGCTGCGTGGCACGCATGCGGTGCTCGCTGTCGAGCACTGCCTTCTACTGGCCAAGCCAAACAGCTGCTGGCCGGGCTGGGCAGCCAGTGGGCAGTTGGGTGGCGCCAGTAAGTTTTATATTTCTGTTTCCTTTTTCTATTTTTTGCAACTTTGTGGACTTTCTAAAATACTTAAACAGCTCCAAAATTCACCAAACTGCACTGGTCCTTAGTTGGAATATTTCCAACATGGAACATTTTAGTTTGGGATTATTTGGGCATTTGCAATATTTTATATAATTTTAAATGCCCAAACTCAAATAATTATGATTTAATTCAAAGACCTTAGGATGACCTAGAAAATTGTGCACCACTTTTGGCAGAGGCTATGAACCAAAGCAAAGGTGATGAGAATTTTAGAAGGGCATTTCAGGTTCATTGAAAATTATTTTAGTAAGCCCTGGCTGGATTCAAAAGGGGTTCTGGGGGTTCTTTCTTCCCCATTTCAAATTTCAGATGAAAGTTAAACATGATGCACACACTAATGCATGGACTAGCTAGGATGTGACAGGTTCCTGGAGTCCTGTTAGCCCAGTGCTACAGCCCGGATTCACACGCTGCTTACTGACATGCTCAAAGTTGATTCATGTATGCCTGTCCCAATGGGTTAGTGCCACTTTGGGTTCGCGACTAGCCATGTCGGCCCGGGTTCTCTGTCATATGGATGCTAGCGACACTATCATATACGTGAGCCAAAAGGCGCAAACGGTCCCTGTCCATGGTAAGGCGACAACCGTGGGAATACCATGCGTGAGGCCGCAAAGTGATATGAGGTGTTACCGGCTAGATCGATGTGACTTGGAATTGGGGTCCTGACAATTCGATGTTATGATCAATTTGATACTTGATAATTGTTTTGAGATATGGAGGTAGTGATATTAAAGTCATGCTAGTTAGGGTGATTATGAAAAATGCTTGTGTTGAGGTTTGTGATTCCCATAGCATGCACGTATGGTGAACAGCTTTGTGATGAAGTTGGAGCACAATTTTATTTATAGATTGTCTTCCTTATGAGTGGCGGTCGGGGACGAGCGATGGTCTTTTCCTACCAATCTATCCCCCTAGGAACATGCGCGTAGTACTTTGTTTTTGATGACTTCTAGATTTTTGCAAAAAGTATATGAGTTCTTTTGACTAATGTTGAGTCCATGGATTATACGCACTTTCACCCTTCGACCATTGCTAGCCTCTCTTGTGTCGCGCAACTTTCGCCGGTACCACACACCCACCATATACCTTCCTCAAAACAGCCACTATACCTACCTATTATGGCATTTCCATAGCCATTCCGAGATATATTGCCATGCAACTTTCCACCGTTCCGTTCATATGACACGCATTACTTTTGTCATATTGCTTTTTGCATGATCATGTAGTTGACATTGTATTTGTGGCAAGACCACCTTCATAATTTTCATACATGTCGCTCTTGATTCATTGCATATCCCGCACATCACGGAGGCATTCATATAGAGTCATATCTTGTTCTAGCTTTGAGTTGTAATTCTTGAGTTGTAAATCCATAAAAGTGTGATGATCTTCATTATTAGAGCATTGTCCCAATGAGGAAAGGATGATGGAGACTATGATTCCCCCACAAGTCGGGATGAGCCTTCAGACTTTACAAAAAGAAAAAAAAAAGGAAGGCCAAAAAAAAGAAAGGCCAAAGAAAAAAAAAGAAAAAAAAGAAAAAGAAAATAATAATAAAATGAGAGAAAAAGAGAAAAGGGACAATGCTACTATCCCTTTTTCCATACTTGTGCTTCAAAGTAGCACCATGATCTTCATTATAGAGAGTCTCCTATGTTGTCACTTTCATATACTAGTGGGAATTTTTCATTATAGAACTTGGCTTGTATATTCCAATGATGGGCTTCCTCAAAATGCCCTAGGTCTTCGTGAGCAAGCAAGTTGGATGAACACCCACTTAGTTTCTTTTGTTGAGCTTTCATATATTTATAGCTCTAGTGCATCCGTTGCATGGCAATCCCTACTCACTCACATTGATATCTATTAATGGGCATCTCCATAGCCCGTTGATAAGCCTTGTTGATGTGAGACTATCTTCTCCTTTTTGTCTTCTCCACAACCACCATTCTATTCCACATATAGTGCCATCTCCATGGCTCACGCTCATGTATTGCGTGAAAGTTAAAAAAGTTCGAGATTACTAAAGTATGAAACAATTGCTTGGCTTGTCATCGGGGTTGTGCATGATTAAATACTTTGTGTGATGAAGATAGAGCAACAGCCAGACAATATGATTTTGTAGGGATAACTTTCTTTGGCCATGTTATTTTGAGAAGACATGATTACTTTGATTAGTATGCTTGAAGTATCACTATTTCTTATGTCAATATGGACTTTTATTTTGAACCATTTGGATCTGAACATTCATGCCACAATAAAGAAAATTACATTGAGAATTATGCTAGGTAGCATTCCACATCAAAAATTCTATTTTTATCATTTACCTACTCGAGGACGAGCATGAATTAAGCTTGGGGATGCTTGATACGTCTCCAACGTATCTATAATTTTTTATTGTTCCATGCTATTATATTACCCCTTTTGGATATTTATGGGCTTTATTTTACACATTTATATCATTTTTGGGACTAACCTACCAACTGGAGGCCCAGCCCGTATTGCTGTTTTTTTTTGCCTATTTCAGTATTTCAAAGAAAAGGAATATCAAACGGAGTCCAAACAAAATGAAACCTTCGGGAGCGTGATTTTTGGAACAAACGTGATCCAGATGACTTGGAGTGCAAGTCAAGAAGCAGCTGAGGCGGCCACGAGAGGGTAGGGCGCGCCCACCCCTACAGGGCACGCCCCTGTCTCGTGGGCCCCTCGGGCAGCCACCGACGTACTTCTTCCTCCTATATAAGCCTACGTACCCGAAAAACATCCAGGGAGCCAACGAAACACAATTTCCACCGCCGTAACCTTCTATATCCGCGAGATCCCATCTTGGAGCCTTCGCTGGCGCTCCGCCGGAGGGGGAATCGACCATGGAGGGCTTCTACATCAACACCATAGCCCCTCTGATGAGTTTTGAGTAGTTTACCACAGACCTTCGGGTCCATAGTTATTAGCTAAATGGCTTCTTCTCTCTTTTTGGATCTCAATACAATGTTCTCCCCCTCTCTTGTGGAGATCTATTCGATGTAAACTCTTTTTGCGGTGTTTTTGTCGAGATTTGATGAATTGTGGGTTTATGATCAAGTTTATCTATGAGAAATATTTGAATCTCCTCTGAATTCTTTTATGTATGATTTAGTTATCTTTGCAAGTCTCTTCGAATTATCAGTTTGGTTTGGCCTACTAGATTGATCTTTCTTGCCATGGGAGAAGTGCTTAGCTTTGGGTTCAATCTTATGTGTCCTTACCCAAAGGATGTAAAGGGTTGCAGGGCATGTATTGTATTGTTGCCATCGAGGATAAAAAGATGGGGTTTATATCATATTGCATGAGTTTATCCCTCTACATCGTGTCATCTTGCTTAAAGCGTTACTCTGTTCTTATAAACTTAATACTCTAGATGCAGGCAGGAGTCAGTCGATGTGTGGAGTAACAGTAGTAGATGCAGGCAGGAGTCAGTCTACTTGTCACGGACGTAATGCCTATATACATGATCATGCCTAGATAATCTCATAATTATTCGCTTTTCTATCAATTGCTCGACAGTAATTTGGTCACCCACCGTAATACTTATGCTATCTTGAGAGAAGCCTCTAGTGAAACCTATGGCCCCCGGGTCTATCTTTTATCATATAAGTTTTCAATCTACTTTTATTTGCATCTTTACTTTTTGCATCTATCTTATAAAATACCAAAAATATATTTATCTTATCATAATATCTCTATTAGATCTCACTTTACATGAAGTGGCCGTGAAGGGATTGACAACCCCTTTATTGCGTTGGTTGCAAGTTCTTTGTTTGTTTGTGTAGGTGCATGGGACTTTTCAGGAGCCTCCTACTGGATTGATACCTTGTTCTCAAAATCTGAGGGAAATACTTAGTCTACTATTGTTGCATCACCCTTTCCTCTTCAAGGAAAACCGACGCAAGCTCAAGACGTAGCAATATGATCATCATCGCACACTCCCTATTTTTCGAGATTAGTGTTGAACCTAAATAAATGTTATTTGGTGTTTGCGTTGAGAATAAATATGATTAGATCATGTTTATTGCGATACGATTATTCATCTAAGACAGAGAATAAATTGTTATTCTGTTTACATGAATAAAACCTTCTATGGTCATACACCCAATGTTGATGGTTTACTGAATCTTGATCATGGTGATACACATATTCATAATATTGATGCCAAAAGACGCAAAGTTGATAATGATAGTGCAACATATTTGTGGCACTGCCGTGTGGGTCATATCGGTGTAAAGTGCATGAAGAAACTCCATAAAGATGGACTTTTGGAATCACTTGATTATGAATCATTTGCTGCTTGCGAACCGTTCCTTTTGGGAAAGATGACTAAAACTCCGTTCTCCGGAACAACGGAACGAGCTACTGACTTGTTGGAAATAATACATACCGATGTATGCGGTCCAATGAGTGTTGATGCTCGTGGCAGGTATCGTTATTTTTCTGACCTTCACAGATGATTTAAGCAGATATGATTGTGTCTACTTAATGAAGCATAAGTCTGAAACATTTGAAAAGTTCAAAGAATTTCAGAGTGAAGTGGGGAATCATCGTAACAAGAAAATAACGTTTCTACAATCTGATCGTAGAGGAGAATATTTGAGTTGCGAGTTTGGCCTTCATTTAAAAACAATGTGGAATTGTTTCACAGCTCACGCCACATGGAACACCACAGCATAATGGTGTGTCCGAATGTCGTAATCGCACTTTATTGGATATGGTGCGATCTATGATGTATCTTACCGATTTACCACTATTGTTTTGGGGTTATGCATTAGAGACAGCTGCATTCACTTTAAATAGGGCACCATCAAAATCCGTTAAGCCGAAACCTTATGAACTGTGGTTTGTCAAGAAACCAAAGTTGTCGTTTCTTAAAGTTTGGGGCTGCGATGCTTATGTGAAAAAGTTTCAACCTGATAAGCTCGAACCCAAATCGGAGAAGTGCGTCTTCATAGGATACCCAAAGGAAACAGTTGGGTACACCTTCTATCACAGATCCGAAGGCAAGATATTCGTTGCTAAGATGGATCCTTTCTAGAGAAGGAGTTTCTATGGAAATAAGTGAGTGGGAGGAAAGTAGAGCTTGATAAGGTAATTGTACCTTCTCCCGAATTGGAAAGTAGTTCATCACAGAAATCAGTTTTAGTGATTCCTACACCAATTAGTGAGGAAACTAATGATGATGATCATGAAACTTCAGATTAAGTTACTAAAGAACCTCGTAGGTCTTCCAAAGTACAGTCCGCACCAGAGTGGTACGGTAATCCTGTTCTGGAAGTCATGTTACTAGACCATGATGAACCTACGAACTATGAGGAAGCGATGATGAGCCCAGATTCCGCAAAATGGCTTGAGCCCATGAAATCTGAGATGGAATTCATGTATGAGAACAAAGTGTGGACTTTGGTGGAGTTGCCCGATGATCGGCAAGCCATATTGTATAAATGGATCTTCAAGAGGAAGACAGACGCTGATAGTAGTGTTACTATATACAAAGCTCGACTTGTCGCAAAAAAAATTTCGACAAGTTCAAGGTGTTGAATACGATGAGATTTTCTCACTCAGACGATGCTTAAGTCTGTCTCAATCATGTTAGCAATTGCCACATTTTATGAAATTTGGAAAATGGATGTCAAAACCGCATTCCTTAATGGATTTATTAAAGAAGAGTTGTATATGATGCAACCAGAAGGTTTTGTCAATCCTAAAGGTGCTAACAAAGTGTGCAAGCTCCAAAGGATCCATCCATGGACTGGTGCAAGCATCTCGGAGTTGGAATATACGCTTTGATGAGTTGATCAAAGCATATAGTTTTATACAGACTTGCGGTGAAGCCTGTATTTACAGGAAAGTGAGTGGGAGCACTACAGCCTTTCTGACAAGTATATGTGAATGACATATTGTTGATCAGAAATAATGTAGAATTTTTTGGAAAGCATAAAGGAGTGTTTGAAAGGAGTTTTTCAAAGAAAGACCTCGGTGAAGCTGCTTACACATTGAGCATCAAGATCTATAGAGATAGATCAAGACGCTTGATAAAAAATTTCAATGAGTAAATACCTGGACAAGTTTTTGAAAGAGTTCAAAATGGATCAGTCAAAGAAGGAATTCTTGTCTGTATTACAAGGTGTGAAGTTGAGTAAGACTCAAAACCCGACCATGGCAGAAAATAGAAAGAGAATGAAAAGTCATTCCCTATGCCTCGACCATAGGTTCTATAAAGTATGCTATGTTGTGTACCAGACCTATTGTATACCTTGCTCTGAGTTTGGCAAGGGAGTACAATTTTGATATAGGAGTAGATCACTGGACAGCGGTCAAGAATATCCTTAGTGAGGACTAAGGAGATATTTCTCAATTATGGAGGTCATAGAAGTGTTCATCGTAAAGAGTTACATTGGTGCAAGCTTTTACACCGATCCAGATGACTCTAAGTCTCAATCTGGATACATATTGAAAGTGGGAGCAATTAGCTAGAGTAGCTCCGTGTAGAGCATTATAGACATAGAATATTTGCAAAATACATACGGCTCTGAATGTGACAGACCCGTTGACTAAACTTCTCTCACGAGCAAAACATGATCATACCTTAGTACTCTTTGCATGTTAATCACATAGCGATGTGAACTAGATTATTGACTCTAGTAAACCCTTTGGGTGTTGACCACATGACGATGTGAACTATGGGTATTAATCACATACAGATGTGAATATTTGTGTTAAATCACATGGTGATGTGAACTAGATTATTGACTATAGTGCAAGTGGGAGACTGAAGGAAATATGCCCTAGAGGCAATAATAAAGTTATTATTTATTTCCTTATTTCATGATAAATGTTTATTATTCATGATATAATTGTATTAACCGGAAACTTAGTACATGTGTGAATACATAGACAAACATAGTGTCACTAGTATGCCTCTACTTGACTAGCTCGTTAATCGAAGATGGTTAAGTTTCCTAACCATAGACATTAGTTGTCATTTGATTAACAGGATGACATCATTAGGAGAATGATGTGATTGACTTGACCCATTCCGTTAGCTTAGCACTTGATCATTTAGTATGTTGCTATTGCTTTCTTCATGACTTATACATGTTCCTATGACTATGAGATTATGTAACTCCCGTTTACCGGAGGAACACTTTGTGTGCAACCAAACATCACAACGTAACTAGGTGATTATAAAGGTGCTCTACAGGTGTCTCCGAAGGTACTTGTTGAGTTGACGTATTTCGAGATTAGGATTTGTCACTCTGATTGTCGGAGAGGTATCTCTGGCCCCTCTCAGTAATGCACATCAAGCCTTGCAAGCAATGTGACTAATGAGTTAGTTACGGGACGATGCATTACGTAACGAGTAAAGAGACTTGCCGGTAACGAGATTGAACTAGGTATTGAGATACCGACGATCGAATCTCGGGCAAATAACATACCGATGACAAAGGGAACAACGTATGTTGTTATGCGGTTTGACCAATAAAGATCTTCGTTGAATATGTGGGATCCAATATGAGCATCCAGGTTCCGCTATTGGTTATTGACCGGAGACGTGTCTCGTTCATGTCTACATAGTTCTCGAACCCGTAGGGTCCGCACGCTTAAAGTTCGATGACGGTTATATTATGAATTTATGTGTTTTGATGTACCGAAGGTAGTTCAAAGTACCGGATGTGATCACGGACATGACGAGGAGTCTCGAAATGGTCGAGACATAAAGATCAATATATTGGACGACTATATTTGGAAACCGGAATGGTTTTGGGTGAGATCGGGATAATACCGGAGCACCGAGAGGTTATCGGAACCCCCCGGGAGGTATATGGGCCTTAATGGAAAGGAGCAAGGGAGGGGGCGCCCCTCCCCCCCCCCCCCAAGCCCAATCCGAATTGGGAGGGGGCCCCTTTCCTTCCTCCCTCCTTCCTCTTCCTCCCCTCTCCCTCTCCAAATAGGAAAAGGAGGAGTCCTACTCCCGGTGGGAGTAGGACTCCCCCCCTTGGGCGCGCCTCCTCCTCCTGGCCGGCCCTCTCCTCCCCTCCTTTATATACGGAGGAGGGGGGCACACCATAGACACAACAATTGATCCCTTGGATCTCTTAGCCGTGTGCGGTGCCCCCCTCCACCATAATCCACCTCGATAATATCGTAGCAGTGCTTAGGCGAAGCCCTGCGTCGGAAGAACATCATCATCGTCACTACGCCGTCGTGCTGACGGAACTCCCTCAAAGCTCGGCTGGATCAGAGTTTGACGGGCGTCATCGAGTTGAACGTGTGCTGAACTCGGAGGTGTCGTGCGTTTGGTACTTGATCGGTCAGATCGTGAAGACGTACCACTACTAGGGAAAAGCCTATACACAGAATCTTAGCAGCAGCGCGGCTCAAAAAGGAGCGCTGCTGCTAATTAGTAGTAGCGCGTGTGCGGGAAACTCGCTACTGACAAGTTTTTAGCAGTAGCGCGCTCGGTGTAAACTGCGCTGCTACAAATATCGACCGGCGGTGTCCACCAAACTCCATTTAGCAGCAGCGCGGTGCCGCGAGCCGCGCTACTGCTATGGATGTAGTAGTAGCGCGCTTTTTCTGAGGTCGCTGCTGCTAAATTTCAAATTGGCACACTTTTTGGTCCCGGTTAGCGATGGCGCCGTTGCCCAAAGCGCGTTGTTGCTACTTCCTTAGCAGCAGCTGCTTTTAACTCCAGCGCCATCGCTAATCTGCACCAACCCACCACCTTTTCCCCACCCGTCCCTCCCTCCCCTTCCTCTCTTCCCTTTCCCTACCTCCCACATGCTCCCACTCTCACTCTTCTTCTTCCTCAATACTTCTCCCCATTACTCTCCCTTTTCTATCTACCTTTCTCTCTCTTCATTACTCCTACCTAACTACACCACCTCCATTAATGCATCTCCTTTCTTTTTCCTTCCCTCCACTAGTTGAATTTGTCTCCTCCCAAATTAGGTAGCTAGGTAGACGTAGGATTTAGTTAAGTGACCTATTTGCCCCCTAACTAGATCTATCTTTGTCAAGAAGAGCTTTGTGCACTTTTGATCTCCCTACAATATCATCTCCACCGTGTGCTCGATCTCGAGATAGAGGTGATTAAAATTTCATGCTTTTGCAAAATGGAAATATGTTTATGTGTGTGTGATATGTTTATGGAAATTGTGTGTGTAGCATGAGTTGACGCCAAATTTTGCTTTTGAGTTGCCTATGTTTTGCCGAAATGTCGATTTATTTCCGCTTTGCCAATTTCGCAAACTCTAGATCCATATATGTCATATTTTTAGGGAAGGTCGCCGAATTTTTGTATGACTTTGATGCATGCACGCATTTTTATCATCAATTTGTTTATTATTACCAAGCAGGCGTTCATGATGGTCAGTGGAATGATGGTGGATAGGTGGTTGCGCTCGGTGGTGCAGGACATGAAAGAAAATAACCTGATAGAGGTTTTATATCCGTGTCGAAGATGCAAAGGAATAGTTTGGCTCGACCCCTATCACGATGGTCGTGTCGAAGCGCACCTGCTCATGACTAGTTTCATGGATGGCTATACTCGGTGGATAACTGAAGATGAGGATACGATGTTGAGGATGCCAACGGGGAAGGCAATGATGACATGGGGCAAGACGAAGAGATGATCGATAATGGCGGCGAGGAAGAGGCTGGACATGGCGGCGGAGAAGGGGCCGGACATGGTGGAGGTGAAGGGGCCGGACATGGCGGCGGAGAGAACGACATGGACTCCATGCAGCAGAGTTCGTCGGTACTAAGTTCAATCGTGTGGGACCCTCATGTTCAAGCATTGCTTCGCAAGGATACGAGTACTGAGAGATCTGCTTCTAGAGAGGTGGCTAAGCTGGAGCAACTGGTGGTAGACTCGAACACTCCATTGTATGATGGTTGCAATCCTGAGGTGACCCGCTTGAGTTTCACGCTCCAACTCCTGAAGACGAAGGCTAAAAACAAATGGACCGACACTAGCCTCGATGAGCATCTCAAGTACCTAAAGGATGTTCTTCCCGCGGGTAATCTATGTCCTACTAGTGTTGATGAGGCCAGGAAGATCGTGTGCCATCTTGATCTGCCACACGTTAGATACCATGCATGCATCAACAATTGCATAATTTATCGGAAGGAGCACGCGGAAGAAACAAGCTGTCCAGTGCGCAATGCTTCTCGATACAAGAAGGCCGGGAAGAAATGTCCCCAGAAAGTTGTATGGTACTTACCGATCACTCCCCGTCTCCAGAGGTATTTTGTAGATCCCAAGGAAGCAAAGCTAATGTGCTGGCACGCGGAGAGAAAGAAGCCCGACGATGGAGATGATCCGAAGCTGAGACACGTGAAGGATGGAAGCCAGTGGAGAGCGTTGAACAGCTTCTATCGGTATTTTCAATGTGATGCAAGGAACATCGTGCTCGGCGCGTGTACCGATGGCATGAGTCCGTTTGGTGACCAGAACACCAACCAGAGCACATGGCCCGTGTTTGTATGGATGTACAACCTCCCCCCTGGTTGTGCATGAAATCAAAGTACATTCACATGAGCATGCTTATTCAAGGGCCGAAACAACCAGGAAATAATATTAATTTTTATCCGGGCTACTTCAAGAGGAGTTAGACACGTTATGGAAAACACCGACCAAGACATGGGACGCCAGCAAAGGCGAGTATTTCAACATGAGAGCCGCGCTGATCACGACAGTGCACGACTATCTCGGTTATGGATATGTGGCAGGCCAGGTGTGCCATGGATATTGCGGATGCACGCGGTGCATGGATGATACGACGTCTCAGCAGCTAACGTCAAGGAAAGATGGCGGGTTTGGGAAAATCATGTACATGGGGCATCGAAGATGGCTTGAACAGGACGACCCGTGGAGAAACCGTGGAGATCTATTCAATGGTCACCCTGAGCATCGAGGACCTCCACGTAAGCAGAGCGGTGCCGAAATGAATGAGCTATTGAAAAACTGGAAGGAGTGCCCCGCACCGGGAAAGACAACGAGAAAGGCGCCGTAGCCGCTGCTGAAGGTATGGAAGACAAGGTCTATGTTCTGGGACTTGGAGTACTGGCACAAACTCGATACACCTCATTGCCTTGATCAAATGCATATCTGTAAGAATGTCCTTGAGTGTTTGCTCGCGAAACTGATGAACATGCCGGATAAGACCAAGGATGGGCTTAAGGCAAGAAAAGACTTGCAAGATTTGAAAATCAGGGAAGATCTGCACATGCCGCCCCAGAAATGTCGATTTAAACAGAGACGGAGACAGAGGCACGGGAGAAGAAGGGCAAGAAAATAAAGAAAGAGGATTATTGCCCCCCTTCTTGCTTCACCTTAAGTCAGGCTGAGATCAATCAATTCTTTAAGTTCCTTACCGGAGTCAAAGTTAGTTCCGATTACTGTGGCAAGATAAGCAGATATCTAGACACGGACAAGAAAAGGTTCAGCGGGATGAAGTCTCATGACTGTCATGTGATGATGACGCAGATACTACCTGTTGCCCTTAGAGGGATAATGGACAAGCACATCTGTGACACGCTTATTGGTCTCTGCAACTTTTCCGGCGTCATCTCTCGAAAGTCGATCAGTGTGAAGCAGCTCCAAGGCTACGGTGAAGAGATCGTTGTGATACCGAATGAGCTTGAGATGTACTTCCGCCCGCGTTCTTTGATGTGATGGTGCATCTGTGTGTACATATTGTGGATGACATAATAGACTGGGGCCGTCATTCCTGCACAACATGATGTCGCTTTGAGAGGATGAATGGGATCATCAAAGGATTCGTTTCAGAATATGTCCCGTCCGGATGGAAGCATCGTCCAGTGGCTATTTGACACAAGAGTGCATCTCTTCTGTGAGAATTTTCTATATGGCGCAGACCAGCGGCTTGGTGTTAGTGTTGGTTTGCCTGCTAACAAGCACGATGAGAGGCTCAAGGAGATGGTCATCTAACGGCCGCAGGGAACTGCCGTGCCATACTCAAATCGACGCAGCGACTTTTGACAGAGCAAACTTGGTAGTGCTACAACACCTAGACGAGGTAGATCCTTTCGTGGCACGCACAAAGAAATTATCGCAAAGAAGTATCGTGACCGGGGTATGCAAAGACGAACGCCGAAGTTACTAGAGAGCACAACTCCACTTTCCTACATTGGTTCAAAGAGCATATTATTGCTAATCCCCCGGAGGAGGGCTCTAAGGATGGATTGCTCATATACGCCTTAGCATATGGCCCCTCGCCCAACCTCGTAACCTATCAGGCATATGGTATCAACGGATACACGTTCTACACATAGGCCAAAGATATGGACAGTGATGATCAGAACTCAGGGGTGACGATAGAATGCATGACCGGCAGCGACAACGGCGCAACTAAACGATTTTCTGGAAGGGTCGAGGAGATCTGGGAGCTTGACTACTCTGGACTGCACAACACGACGATGTTCCGTGTCAGATGGGCTAAGAATGTCGAAAGAGAAAACCGGATTTTCACTACCATGACTATACCCGACGCCAAGAGTGCTACCATGAATGCTATCGCAAAAAACGAGCCATGGGTACACGCTAAGCACGTGACACAATACTTCTTCATAACCGACCCATGCAATCCCAGTCGTGTTGTTGTGAGGAGAGGCAAAAGGAACATCATTGGAATGGATGGAGTCGCCAACGAGGAAGACTATGATCAGTATGGCAACCCAATGAGGGAAGATGATGATGATGATGAAGTATATGTCAAAAGAAGAATCAATACTACATTACCTAAGAAAAATCGTACTCCATGGAAAAGGCAAAGTCACAATGAGGGGCTCAATTATTCTTCATTTAACAAGAAGGGAAAGAAGCTGACTCAAAAACGAAAACGTCAGCGCTGAGGAACCGTATGTTATCGGTCAAATGATGTAATAAATATATATATATATGTTCCTATTTTGTATACACACTTAGCCATTATTATGCATGGGTCCAATGATGTAATATACATGTTCCTATTTTGCATACATATTTAACCGTCAAATGATGCAATATATATCGCCATCCCTTCATTCACTGCTCTCGGGAAATAAAAGTGGGAGAAAATAAAGGAAAAGAAAAAGGAAAACTGGCAAGATGGAAGGTAGTAGCAGCTGCTTTGTCTAAACCGCTACAGCTATCAAGGTAGTAGTAGCGCATTTCAGATAAACCGCCATAGTTATCGAAGGTAGTAGCAGCTGCTTTGTCCAAACGCCGCTCCTACTACGCCCACTTAACCCAAAATTCTCACTCTCCCTGCTTCATCCCGCCTTTTCCCCCAAATCCCCACTCTCTTCCCCTGTCAGACCGCTGCCGACCCGGCCCGGTGCTTGCCCCCGACCTCGTGCCGCGCCGCCTCGACCCAGCGCGCCGCCTCGACCCGCTGGCCTCGCCTCCTCCTCTGCTTCCTCCTCCCAATCTCGGCCATCGTCGGGCCTGCCTCCTCGCCTCGCACCCTCTCAGAACCCCCCTCTCTCCTGCTAGGGTTCTTCGGTTAATTTACTTAGGTTTTAGTTAGGGCAGTATGTTAGTTAGGTTATCTATTTAGTTATGAATTTAGCTAGGTTTCAAAATTAGCTGAATTTATATGCAAATTTGAACTGGACATGTGATATGTGGATATGTCATGTTTTGGACATGTCATGTTTGGAAAATGATCCGAGTGGCCTATGTTATGCCGTAATGTTGATTCATTTCCGCTACGGTGAATTTCAGCGCCGATATGTCCATTTTTAGCAAAGGTCATGCCGAAATTTCCCGTGAATAAAGGCATGCTTTGTGCTACATAGTTGGCATATCGAGTCTTTGGCACATAGATTTCTTTTTATGTCATTTCTCATTTATTCATACTTTTAGAAATAAATGAGGACACTTAATCATAGGAAACATGTCGAACAACGAAGAAACCGGGCCTTTGACCAAGATGCGCATTTAGATGGATTATGAGGGTGAACAAGAGTACCTCGACTATTTGATCGCTAAGCAAGGTTTGCAGGTCGGCCTCGATGATGGTAATGCACCGACATCGACACCGACGGGCGCCAAGACCGATGGCGGCGCCGAGACCATTGGGAAGGTACCGGCGGGAAGATATCAAGGGAAGGTACCGGCCTCGATGCCGCTACCGAAAATAGGAAGCATAAGAAGCAGAGGATACGAAAACCTAACAAACTAGGGATTGGACGACTTGTGATCACAAAGATGGCACCTGGCAAGTTTGAGCCGTTAGAGCCGAAAGAACCTCGCAAGTGCTATGGGAACCAAGTAGGATGCATCCTACGGGAATGCGCGAGCATCAACGACAATGACTTAAGGAGTAAAGAACATTTGACGTAGTTGCTCCTAACGAAGTTGCACAAGAGATTCAAGTTCCCCGACCGGGATGATAACATAGAACAACCGTGGGAAGATCCGAAGATGAAAAAGATTAACAATCACGCCATGGGCATGTTCAGCAATGATTTGGCCTCCTGGAAAGGGAGGGTGAAACGAGCTATTGAGGCTGATGAACCCCTGTCCAAGATTGTGGAGGAAAATCCGACACTTACAGAAGAGGAGTTCGAAAAGTTCAAGGACACTTGCGCTACCGAGGCAGCCAAGGCTAAGGTTGTGAAATTCAAGAGCCTTCAGCAAAGGAACACGGGGAAGCATCACCTCGAAAGTCGTGGCTACCTCGGTAAAAGGCCCATATGGGATAAGGAGGACGCGGAACGTGAAGCCGCGGGTCTCCTAGACCCCTTCGCGAAGTTCACCAACCCCTTGGAGCGTGACTTCATCGTGGCCCGCCATAAGTGGCACAAGGAGAAAAGATTTTTTACACGTACAAGATCATGAGGAAATTGATTAGACTATCGAGAAGCAACACCAGCTTGCAGCCGAAAGCCCTACTTCTCCGATGAGGCCCAAGTGGGGCACCCTCTCAACCGGGCCTTGAACGAACTTAAGGACTCCCTTTGGGCCAGCGGCCGCAATATGTTCGTGTGCACGGCGCCGAGACGGCGTCCACGTGGAAGGTGTTTACAACGAGGGCCCGGAGGCCAAGAAGCGTAAAAGGAAGTTTAGTCAGCGGACATCGACGCGAAGGTGAAGCTTGCGGTCGAGAAAAAGCAGCCGAGGATGCAAAAAAGCAGCCGAGGACAAACATGAGTTGTTATAGCATGCGATCAAGGCCTCTATAATCGCCGCGTAAATGATTTCGCTACTAACTTGGTTCTAGTTATCATCAATCGGACGAAGGAAAATCCGCATAAGACGGTACATGATTTCCCGTTGCCCGGTTTTCGGGAGAAACTCCATGAACAACAACACCATCGCACCATCACTTGCTCACGCAACCGGCCTCCTCTCGCAGCCGCCTCCCGCTCATAGCAGCCCGCCCTCGCCTCTACGGCGCGCTTAGGTGGGCCTTCGTCTTTGGCTGAGCTCGACGCCGTCCACGGTAATTACATGTCGCACCAATATATATATATATATATATATAATATTCCATTTTGTTACCTTTCGGTTGTTTTACGCCACGTATATATGTGTTTGCAGGCGAAAGAAACCCGTGCACCAAACTCTACTTGATCAAAGGCCGTAAGGTGGACGTGGGAAAGGGGATGATAATGGACCCTCGCAACCCACGCTCCATAACCAGCCGATCTCTCACTGGCATTTCAGGGTTAGCTTGACCAGTGTGAAATCGGGAACGAGGATTTGCCTCCTCCAAAGACAAAGATGTGGGAGCGGACGACGAGACCCCGCCGTGGATTGGAAGCTGCAAGGGTTGGGTGCTGCTATGTCCGAAGAATCTTATTCGTCTGGAGCCGGCCGAGAGCACACCAATAACCAAACATCAACAAGCATGTGCGGAGACCACCACCCCGCCTACGCAATTACCAGCTCCTGTAGTGTCGGGTGAGAGCGGCGGATGACATGATGAAGGGGGTGCAATAGTACTAGCTGATGTAATTTGTCTTGTAGAACAGAGAATGGATGATGAGACGGAGGTCAACCCTATGGATTTCCTCAATACAAACGCATATGACTGTGACATAGATATGATGAGTCAACCATATGACGAATCGGTCTATCAGCTTGCTAATGAGGATATCGATGATATGCCCGGGCAGGATCGTAGCAGGGATTGCAAATAGTCTCTCTTCATGAAATCCTCACAGAACACGCCTGGAGATGCCGCCTCAACACAGGCTCAACTAGCCGGGCGCGAGGGTCGTACAGTACTTAGCCCGGGAACACTGGGGCAGGGGTTAAGGAAGGGTCTGGAAGGTGTGCCCAAGAAAAAGGAGAGGAAGAGATCGGGGAAGATAGCTGCCTCCAAACAAGCCAGAGCACATAGCAGCCAGACGATGCATTCTGAAGAGCGTGTACCCGTGAAAGGTGCGGTCATGTTCCATCTCACGGGCGAGCCGATGCTACCGCCAAAACCGCTGGAGGCACTATCAGGGGATCTCAGGAGACTGCACGACCATGTGATGTCGACTGAGAAAAGCCTACTAGCCTCGAAGGATCCAGGATATCCGACATACACGGCTCGTGTGGCTGAGGGGAAGTGCTATGTCGAGACACGGCCCGCGGAGGTGTTCTTCTTGCGGTTTGACCATATCTTTGAGATGTTTCTGACAAGGCGGCTCGATTTTACAATCGTCCACCTTTTTGCGCTACATATGAGCTCCGTCATGAAGAGTGAAGAAGTCTCGCAAATCTGTGTGGTGGATCTGTACTACATGCACGAGTCTTTCTTGAGTCTCGGCGACTTTGAGCGTGAAACTGCTAGGGAGTACCTCCAAAACTTCATGGTACAGAACAAGGACCGGGAAATTGTCCTCGTGCCTTATCATCCAAAGTAAGTCAGTTCGGACAACCCTTTCGTGACATTTCAATCATTCCTTCTCTCTCATATGGGGAATAATTTGAGGTGTCTTTTCCCGGTAGCAGCAACGGGCGCGTCATTCTTATCGTTCTTTACCCGCAAGTCTCCCACGCCGTGTATTTTGACCCTTCCAGAGACTATGAGAAAAAAGACTACACACACATAATGAATATTCTAGATGATGCTCTCCAAGGCTTCAGCTTTAGAGGTGGCCACGTGTAGATCAGGAAACAAATGAACAAGAAGATGAAAACTAACTTCTCATGCATCCATGTCCCAAAACCAAGCAAGAAGGATGGATTCTACATCGTCCATCTCATGATTCAGTTCAACACGGATCACCAAAGCTTCGCATGAGAAGTAAATGATGATCATATCCACAAGTGGCTAGAATCTCATGGAGAAGCGGATTATAAACTTAGAGATGACTTCTTTCGCATCCCAAGCGACATTGCGACGATCATCATGAAAGAAGTCGTCGATGAGAAAGGGATGTTCCACCACGGCCCTGCTATATTGCGAGCTGACGTCCGAACTCGCATAGGCATGCAACGTCACCTCACGCCATTCAAGAAGCTAGGGTCCATCCTCAATGATATGGAAGGATGGAACTTCTAGTGATTTATGATGCCGATGATGATGATATGTGTCGGTTGAACTTGTATACTTTTTGTAGCGACGAAACTTTGTGATGTCCACGTTCCCTGCCGAACTTGTGTAACGCTACTTTGTTAGTTTTGCGTACGATGACCTGCATACCTCTAGTTAATTAATTTATGCATTATATGTTGCATCTAGTTGCTAACCCTTTTTTCGGTGTTGCTCTAGTATATTTTGTTGCATATATATGATTGTACATCCTCTTCATGAACATGCATCTCTAATAGGTACCAAGTTTCTTGATGGCGAGATGGAATTGCTATGTCGTGTACAAAGGGAAGGTTCCGCGGGTGTACAACGAGTGACATGAGTGTCAGGAGCAAGTGAATGGGTTCACGGGCGCCAGCCATAAAGGCTTCAAAAGCAGACAAGAAGGAGAAGCTAGTTACTTGAGGTTCACGCTAGCGCGAGAGAGGACTCAGAATCGCCACCTCATGTATCAGATAGTTCCGCTCTCACTCATAGTGATAGCTCTTCTTGTGTATACCTTTGTTTAGATGGATGACATTGTTGTAGTTGCAAGTATTCGAGACTTGCATGTATCGCTATTTTCGAGATGATGACAAAATACCACTTTGTATTAGATGATGATTATGATGAGACTATTTGTATGTATATGCTATGATTACATTTGTGGTCTCATGAGGCATTTGTATGTGTATCATGATGACATTTGTATGTGCTAAAGATTCTTCTATAAAGCATGTTCAAATACAAAACAAATATGCCGGAAAAAACAAAAACTACTAAAATTAGCAAGAGCGAGTGTATAAAAGTTAGCAGCAGCGCCGATAGCAAAGAGCGCGTCTGTGCAAAGCGCCGCTAGAGCTACTAGCAGCAGCGAAGCTTCCACTAAGCTGCCGCTGCTGCTACACTTGTGTAGTAGTAGCGCTGGTGAGCACGCGCTACTGCTATGTGTTAGCTGTAGCGCCTTATTAGTAGCGCCACTCCCCGCGCTACTGATACACCTAAAACCCGCGTTGTTGCTAGCCTTTTCCCTAGTAGTGTATGACTACATCAACCGCGTTGTGCTAACGCTTCCATTTTCGGTCTACGAGGGTATGTGGACAACACTCCCCCTCTCGTTGTTATGCATCACCATGATCTTGCGTGTGTGTAGGATTTTTTTTTTTGAAATTACTACGTTCCCCAAGAATCTCGCTAGCCCTTTCCGAGACCGCAAAACATAAATGCAGAGCACCTCCAAACTTCAAGCAGCGACTAAACATTGTAATTCATGGTAGAAAAGATCCAGTCATGATGCACCCAACATTAGCTACACAAAATGCATAAGTCATGACAGCTGTGCTCTCAGGTTCTAATGCATTTTTAGAAGGTGATGACACAACATACAAGTAAATAGATAGTCCCTTCACAGAGGGAAGTAGTGATTTGCAGAGGTGCCAGAGCTCAAGTTTTTAAAATAGAGGTAAATGAAATTTTGAGACATGCACCCTTCTCATTCACTTCACGACTATCAGTTATCAATATCTTCCATACTAAGCACGCTAGTGGCGGTTCCCAAGCGATAAAAGTAAAGGTTTTGACTCCATTGGGAGTTTTTGTCTGATTATTTGAGACATTAACTCTTTTTTAGTTTGTAGTTTGGGTCTGGGCATCCCTATTACCGCCCTTTTCTTGTGAGATGGCGAGTGAATAAACACTCGACCTGAGAATAACCCGCTTAGCATGGAAGATACCGACCACCTCATGTCGTTCCATGAACGATCCAGGCACACAAAAAGGATATTTATTTAGAAGTTTTTAGAGGTGGCACATGCAAATTTACTTAGGACGGCAGGGTAATACCACATATAGGTAGGTATGGTGGACTCATCTAGAATAACTTTTGGGTTCAAGATTTTTGATGTACAAGAAGAATTCCCACTTAGTACAGGCGAAGGCTGGCAATTAGATTGAGAAGCGGCCAGCTAGAGAGCAACAACGGTCATAAACATGCATTATGCATAAGTAACATTGGACACTAGCATGAGTAGGATATGAACACCATGAACATAAAGGCTATGTTGGTTTTGATTCAACTACATGCATGAACATGTGCCAAGTCAAGCCACTCGAACATTCAGAGGAGGATACCATATCATCATACTACATCACAATCATTTTAACGCAATGTTGATATCCAAGATAAATCATTATCCACTCCCAGCTACTTAGCATGGCATGATAAACTATAATCTCTAATTGTCATTGCAAACATGTTTAATCATAATGGGCTGAATCATGGATACTAGGTTAAACATATTTACACAAACAGAACAAGTCGAGTTCATACTAGTTTCTCTCTGCCACGGCCAGTTCATTGAATATCATCATTATTGCCTTTCACTTGCACGACTGAATGATGTGAAAAAAATAATAGTGCAAGAGTGCCTTGGACTAAGCTGGAATCTGCAAACATTTTATTCAACAGGAGAAGAAAAGGTTAAATGGGCTCTTTATTAGATCAACAATTATTCATATGAGAGCCATTCAACATTTTCATCGTGGTCTTCTCCTTGGTACAACTCAAATAAAAAGAAAAGAAATTCGGAGAAACATACTGAAATATTTTTGGAGTTTTTGGTTTTCTTGAACAAGCAAATAAAAGGGAAAAGCGAAAACGAGATAACTATTTACACGGAAAAGCTCCCAACAAGCAAAAGAAGAACAGGGAAATCTTTTTGGGTTTTGTTTTTAATATTACACTAAGCATGCATAAAAAGTAAATTAACTACAACTATATTTTTTGGTTTTTCTAAAGTTTTTCAAACACACAAGAAGAAGGCCAGAAAAATAAATCTAAACATGGATGATACAATGAAAAAGTGTGAGCACTGATAAATGAAATAACTGAACATGAATGTAATGTCGGTGGGAAATACGTACTCCCCCAAGCTTAGGCTTTTGGCCTAACTTGGTAGCCGATTAGTAGTCTGGATGGTAGTAGGGGTATGTACTGAGGAGCGGGCATCCACTCATCCCACTGCCGAGGTTCCTCCACTGCCTCTGCAGCAGCCTGAGCGTTCTGGTAGGCGATGATGTCCGCAGGCATGATGCTATATTCGCCCCTAGCAACAGAATCAAACAAGGCAGGAGTAGGCAACAGGATAATATCACGAGTTTCGATGCTAAAAACCAGGTCATGAGGAATAGGAATGTTAGGAGACTCTTTATCAGTGAAATAGTGGTGATCCATGGCTATGCGGTCTAGGTAAACCTTGGTCAGGGGGTAGTCATGATGGCGTATCTCAACATTAAAGTGAACCTCCAAACGAGTAGCAAAAATCCCACCATGTATTTTACCCTTGGATTTTTATTAATGTGGAGGCGACGAGCCACAATAGCTCCCAAGCTATAAGTGTTATCACCCTCCAATGCATGACGTAAAATAGCAAGGACTGGTGAACTGAGTGCACCCACCTTCTCTCTAGCAAGCAAGCATTTTACAATTAAAAGAGCAAAGTAATGAACAGCAGGAAAATGCAAGCCAGCAGCAGTGATAGCTGACACCCCTCTCTCATCTCCCCTTGTCAAAGTGCGATAAAAGGTCTCAAACTTCGCCGGCCTATGCTCGGCTAAGCTCCCATAGGAAGGGATCATGCATACATCATAAAATTCAGTAAGTGGTATCTGATGGTTTTCCGCATATATATCAAAGCTCACTTCAGGAGGATTATTCCTAGGAAGGAAAGTAAAACTTTGAACAAAGATGTTTGTGAGGATTTGGTGTTGTTCACACTCATCTACGATGAAGTCAGTGAGGCCGGCATTAGCAGCATATTGTGTGAACTCCTGAAGGATTCCTTCCTCTTCCAGGAACGGGGTGTGCGGCCATTCACACGGATGTACTTCCGCCAACCTCCGAGGATGGAGATCACTATCAGATTACTCCCCAATAACACCCTTGGAGTTCTTCTTAGAGCCAAACTTCCTAAATATATGCATGGTTTTCCTATGAACAAAATTCTGAAATTTATTAGCCACTACTAGGGAAAAGCCTAGCAGCAGCGCGGGTTCTAGGAATATCAAGAGCTGGGCCGGGCGCTCTCGAGCATAAGGCCATAGCTAACCCAGTAGCGAACGTGTGTATGCGCCTGCCATCGCTATACAAGTGTAGGAGCAGCATGTTGTATGGAAGCTCACATCGCTAATAGCTCTAGCGCGCTTTGGGACACGCCATCGCCATCACACGCACTGCTAACTTTTCTCCACTCGCTACTGCTAATTTTAGTAGTTTTTGATTTTTTTTCCGCATATTTGTTTTGTATTTGAACAGGCTTTATACAAGAATCTTTAGCACATACAAATGTCATCATCATACACATACAAATGGCTGCGAGACCACAAATGTATCATAGCATATACATACAAATAGTCTCATCATAATCATCATCCAACACAAAGTGGTATCTCGTCATCATCTTGAAAATAGCGATACATGCAAGTCTCAAATACTTGCAACTACAACATCATCCATCTAAACAATGATATATGCGAGAAGAGCTATCACTATGCATGAGAGCGGAACTATGCAGTACATGAGGCGGCGGTTACGAGTCCTCGCTCGCGCTAGCGTGAACCTCAAGTAACTAGCTTCTGCTTCTTGTCTGCCTTTGAAGCCTTTATGGCTGGCGCCCGAGACCCCATTCACTTGCGCCGGACACTCAGGCCACTCGTTGTACACCCCCTGAACCTTCCGTTTGTACACGACATAGCACTGCCATCTCGCCATCAAGAAGCTAGGTACCTGTTAGAGATGCATCTTCATCAAGAGGATGTACAATCATATGCAACAAAATATACTAGAGCAACACGAAAAAGAAAGGGTTAGCAACTGGATGCAACATACAGTACGCAAACTAATTAACTAGAGGTACGTAGATCATCGTACCCAAACTAACAAAGTAGCGTTACGCAAGTTCGGCAGGGACCGTGGACATCACAAAGTTTCATCGTTACAGAAAGTATACAAGTTCAACCGACACATATCATCATCATCGGCATCGTAAATCACTAGAAATTCCATCCTTCCATATCACTGAGGATGGACCCTAGCTTCTTGAACAGCGTGAGGTCATGACGTTGCATGCCTATGCGAGTTTGGACGTCAGCTTGCGATATAGGGCCGTGGTGGAACAACCCCTTCTCATCGACGACTTCTTTCGTGATGATCGTCGCAATGTCCCTTTGGATGCAAAAGAAGTCATCTCTAAGTTTATAATCCGCTTCTCCATGAGATTCTACCCACTTGTGGATATGATCATCATTTCTGTTTGTGATGTGAAGCTTTTGGTGATACGTGCCGAACTCAATCATGAGATGGAGGATATAGAATCCATCGTTCTTGCTTGGATTTGGGACATGGATGCAGTAGAAGTTAGTTTTATGCGTGAAACCCATCTTCTTGTTCCTTTGTTTCCTGATCTGCACGTGGCCACCTCTAATGTTGAAGCCTTGGAGAGCATCATCTAGAATATTCATTATGTGGGTGTAGTCCTTCTTCCCGTAGTCTCTGGAAGGGTCGAAATACACGTGGGAGACTCGCGGGCAAAGAACGATAAGGACGGCGCGCCCGTTGCTGCAGGGAAAAGACACCTCAAATTATTCTCCATATGAGCGAGAAGGAATGATTGAAATGTACGGAAGGGTTGTCCGGAACTGCCTTACTTTGGATGATAAGGCACGAGGACAATTTCCCGGTCCTTGTTCTGTACCATGAAGTTTTGGAGGTACTCCCTAGCAGTTTCACGCTCAAAGTCGCCGAGACTCAAGAAAGACTCGTGCATGTAGTACGGATCCGCCACACAGATTTGCGAGACTTCTTCTCTCTTCATGACGGATCTCATATGTAGCGCAAAAAGGCGAACGATTGTAATATTGAGCTGCCTTGTCAGAAACATCTCAAAGATATGGTCAAACCGCAGGAAGAACACCTCCGTGGGCTATGTGTCGACATAGCACTTCCCCTCAGCCACACGAGCCGAGTATGTCAGATATCCTGGATCCTTCGAGGCTAGTAGGCTTTTCTCAGTCGACAGCACATAGTCGTGCAGTCTCCTGAGATCCCCTGATAGTACCTCCAGCTGTTTTGGCGGTAGCATCGGCTCGCCTGTGAGATGGAACATGAACGCACCTTTCATGGGTACACGCTCTTCTGAATCCATCGTCTGGCTGCTATGTGATCTGGCTTGTTTGGAGGCAGCTATCTTCCCTGGTCTCTTCCTCTCCTTTTTCTCGGGCACACCTTCCAGACCCTTCGTTAACCCCTGCCCCAGTGTTGTCGGGCTAAGCACTATACGGCCCCCAGCTAGTTGAGACTGTGTTGAGGCGGTATCTTCAGGCGTATCCTATGAGGATGTCATGAAGAGAGACTTCTTGCAATCCCTGCTACGACCTTCCTTCCCGTGCAGATCATCCATATCCTCATTAGCATGCTGATAGCCCGATTTCATATGGTTGACTCATCATATCTAAGTCACCCTCATACGCGTTTGTATTGAGGAAAGCCATTGGGTCCTCCATCTCATCATCCATTCTCTGTTCTACAGGACCGATTACATCAGCCAGTACTATTGCACCCCCTTCATCACGTCGTCCGCCGCTCTCACCCGGCACTATAGGAGCTGGTAATTGCGTAGGCGGGGTGGTGGTCTCCGCACATGCTTGTTGATGTGTGGTTATTGGTGTGCTCTTGGCCGGCTCCATACGAAGAATATTCTTTGACAATAGCAGCACCCAACCCTTGCAGCTTCCACTCCATGACGGGGTCTCGTCGTCCTCTCCCACATGCCGTACTGGAGGAGGCAAATCCTTGTGCCCCAATTTCACACTAGACAAGTTAACCCTGAAGAGTCCAGCGGGCATCGGCTGGTTGTGCCCACCCAGGTGCCCCTCTCCGGTAGGTCTTGGCTCCAGAAATTATTATTTATTATATAAAAATTCCTCGCGAAATTTCGTTCCACTCCGAGACCTTTTATTTCTGCACAAAAACAACACCATGGTAGTTCTGCTGAAAACAACGTCAATCCAGGGTTAGTTTCATTCAAATCATGCAAATTAGAGTCCAAAACAAGAGGAAAATGTTAGGATAAGTAGATACGTTGGAGACGTATCAACCCCATCTTGTTATACTTAATATCAACGACACATACGTGCCTCGCTACCCCTTCTGTCACTGGATGAGGACACCGTAAGATTGAACCCATCACAATGCACCTCTTTCCATGGCAAGAAAAATCGATCTAATTGTCCTAACTAAACCAAAGATTTAAAGAAGATATACGAGGCTATAAGTAATCATGCATATAAGAGATCAAAAGAAGACTCAAATAATATTAATGGATAGAAATTGATCATAAACTCGAACTTCATCGAATCCCAACAAACACACCGAAAAAAGTCATTAGATCAAATAGATCTCCAAGAGAACATTGTATTGAGAATCAAAAAAGAGAGAGAAGAAAGCCATCTAGCTACTGCCTAGGACCCGTAGGTCTATGATAAACTACTCACGCATCATCGAAAATACACCAATGAGGATGATGAACCCCTCCGTGATGGTGTAGATTGGATCTCGTGGTTCTGGAACTTGCAGCGGCTGGAATTGTGTTTCGTCTACTCCCTTCAGTGTTTTTAGTCATCGCTAGGTGGTCTACAGATATGGATTTAATTTTTATTATTTCTAATGTTCGTTATACTGTCATGATGGAAGATGAATAGATCACAACTTTTCACGCAAAAAATGTACACATGCGGTCTGTGATTGCATTACCTGAACTTAGAATACTTAAACCAAAATTACCAAGACAAGCCATGCAGCTAATAAGTAGGTCGTGCGACCTCACTACTCATGATACTGGACTAATGGCTCGGGCGCCACCTGGTGGCACCTCTTGAGGCGGTCCTATGCGCACTTGTATTGTTTGAGTGCCTCGGCTCGTCTATGCATCCATTTACGTAGTAGCACAACCCTGTGATGTGCGGCTTCAACAATGTCTTTATACTTTGACTATATATTAGATGTATAGAATCAGGCATGATGACAAAGTAAAAGTAGCATGAATATCTTGAATCTCGAAAGTGTAGCTTACACATAAACCATTTTAAAACCACAAGATCAAAGTAATAAATAGACCACTATCACTACAAGAAATATGTCAACTAGTGACCTTCTGTCAGTGACCCTGGAAGAAATGGTCATAGATCTATGACCATTTCAGACCAATTGGTCAAAAGCTGTTCGGGGGGCTCCAAACCCTAAACCATTGTCCCCTGAACCTTCCGTTTGTACACGACATAGCACTGCCATCTCGCCATCAAGAAGCTAGGTACCTGTTAGAGATGCATCTTCATCAAGAGGATGTACAATCATATGCAACAAAATATACTAGAACAACACGAAAAAGAAAGGGTTAGCAACTGGATGCAACATACAGTACGCAAACTAATTAACTAGAGGTACGTAGATCATCGTACCCAAACTAACAAAGTAGCGTTACGCAAGTTCGGCAGGGACCGTGGACATCACAAAGTTTCATCGTTACAGAAAGTATACAAGTTCAACCGACACATATCATCATCATCGGCATCAGAATCACTAGAAATTCCATCCTTCCATATCACTGAGGATGGACCCTAGCTTCTTGAATAGCGTGAGGTCATGACGTTGCATGCCTATGCGAGTTTGGACGTCATCTCGCGATATAGGGCCGTGGTGGAACATCCCCTTCTCATCGATTTACTTCTTTCATGATGATCGCCGCAATGTCCCTTTGGATGCAAAAGAAGTCATCTCTAAGTTTATAATCCGCTTCTCCATGAGATTCTACCCACTTGTGGATATGATCATCATTTCTGTTTGTGATGCAAAGCTTTTGGTGATCCGTGCCGAACTCAATCATGAGATGGAGGATGTAGAATCCATCGTTCTTGCTTGGATTTGGGACATGGATGCAGTAGAAGTTAGTTTTATGCGTGAAACCCATCTTCTTGTTCCTTTGTTTCCTGATCTGCACGTGGCCACCTCTAATGTTGAAGCCTTGGAGAGCATCATCTAGAATATTCATTATGTGGGAATAGTCCTTCTTCCTGTAGTCTCTAGAAGGGTCGAAATACACGGCGTGGGAGACTCGCGGGCAAAGAATGATAAGGATGGCGCGCCCGTTGCTACGGGGAAAATACACCTCAAATTATTCTCCATATGAGCAAGAAGGAATGATTGAAATGTACGGAAGGGTTGTCCGGAACTGCCTTACTTTGGATGATAAGGCAGGAGGACAATTTCCTGGTCCTTATTCTGTACCATGAAGTTTTAGAGGTACTCCCTAGCAGTTTCACGCTCAAAGTCGCCGACACTCAAGAAAGACTCGTGTAGGTAGTACGTATCCGCCACACAGATTTGCGAGACTTCTTCTCTCTTCATGACGGATCTCATATGTAGCGCAAAAAGGCGAACGATTGTAATATTGAGCCGCCTTGTCAGAAACATCTCAAAGATATGGTCAAACCACAGGAAGAACACCTCCGTGGGCTATGTGTCGACATAGCACTTCCCCTAAGCCACACGAGCCGCCAGATGTCGGATATCCTGGATCCTTCGAGGCTAGTAGGCTTTTCTCGATCGACAAGACATAGTCGCGCCTCCTGAGATCCCCTGATAGTACCTCCAGCTGTTTCGGCGGTAGCATCGGCTCGCCCGTGAGATGGAACATGGCCGCACCTTTCACGGGTACACGCTCTTCTGAATCCATCGTCTGGCTGCTATGTGCTCTGGCTTGTTTGGAGGCAGCTATCTTTCCCGGTCTCTTCTTCTCCTTTTTCTTGGGCACACCTTCCGCATCTTCCTTAACCCCTGCCCCAAAGTGTTGTCGGGCTAAGCACCGCATTTACCCCAGCCTAGTTGAGACTGTGTTGAGGCGGTATCTTCAAAGCGTATCCTATGAGGATGTCATGAAGAGAGATTTCTTGCAATCCCTGCTACGACCTTCCTGCCCGTCCAGATCATCCATATCCTCATTAGCATGCTGATAGCCCGATTTTTCATATGGTTGACTCATCATATCTAAGCCACCCTCATACGCGTTTGTATTGAGGAAAGCCATTGGGTCCTCCGTCTCATCATCCATTCTCTGTTCTACAGGACGATTACATCAGCCAGTACTATTGCACCCCCTTCATCACGTCGTCCGCCGCTCTCACCCGGCACTATAGGAGCTGGTAATTGCATAGGCGGGGTGGTGGTCTCCGCACATGCTTGTTGGTGTGTGGTTATTGGTGTGCTCTTGGCCGGCTCCATACGAAGAAGATACTTTGGCCATAGCAGCACCCAACCCTTGCAGCTTCCACTCCACGACGGGGTCTCGTCGTCCTCTCCCACATGCCGTACTGGAGGAGGCAAATCCTTGTGCCCCAATTGCACACTGGACAAGTTAACCCTGAAGTGCCCAGCGGGCATCGGCTGGTTGTGCCCACCAGTGCCCCTCTCCTAGAGGGTCTTGGATCCAGAAATTCTTATTAATTGTATAAAAATTCCTCGCGAAATTTCGTTCTGTTCCGAGAACTTTTATTTCTGCACAAAAACAACACCATGGTAGTTCTGCTGAAAACAACGTCAATCCAGGGTTAGTTTCATTCAAATCATGCAAATTAGAATCCAAAACAAGAGCAAAAATGTTAGGATAAGTAGATACGTTGGATATCAACCCCATCTTGTTATACTTAATATCAACGATACGACGCGTTTCGCTACCCCTTCTCACATCCGGATGAGGACACCGTAAGATTGAACCCATCACAATGCACCTCTTTCCATGGCAAGAAAAATCGATCTAATTGTCCTAACTAAACCAAAGATTTAAAGAAGATATACGAGGCTATAAGTAATCATGCATATAAGAGATCAAAAGAAGACTCAAATAATATTAATGGATAGAAATTGATCATAAACTCGAACTTCATCGAATCCCAACAAACACACCGAAAAAAGTCATTAGATCAAATAGATCTCCAAGAGAACATTGTATTGAGAATCAAAAAAGAGAGAGAAGAAAGCCATCTAGCTACTGCCTAGGACCCGTAGGTCTATGATAAACTACTCACGCATCATCGAAAAGACACCAATGAGGATGATGAACCCCTCCGTGATGGTGTAGATTGGATCTCGTGGTTCTGGAACTTGCGGCAGCTGGAATTGTGTTTCGCCTACTCCCTTCGTTTTTAGTCATCGCTAGGTGGTCTACAGATATGGATTTAATTTTTATTATTTCTAATGTTCGTTATACTGTCATGATGGAAGATGAATAGATCACAACTTTTCACGCAAAAAATGTACACATGCGGTCTGTGATTGCTTTACCTGAACTTAGAATACTTAAACCAAAATTACCAAGATAAGCCATGTAGCTAATAAGTAGGTCGTGCGACCTCACTACTCATGATACTGGACTAATGGCTCGGGCGCCACCTGGTGGCACCTCTTGAGGCGGTCCTGTGCGCACTTGTATTGTTTGAGTGCCTCGGCTCGTCTATGCATCCATTTACATAGTAGCACAACCCTGTGATGTGCGGCTTCAACAATGTCTTTATACTTTGACTATATATTAGATGTATAGAATCAGGCATGATGACAAAGTAAAAGTAGCATGAATATCTTGAATCTCGAAAGTGTAGCTTACACATAAACCATTTTAAAACCACAAGATCAAAGTAATAAATAGACCACTATCACTACAAGAAATATGTCAACTAGTGACCTTCTGTCAGTGACCCTGGAAGAAATGGTCATAGATCTATGACCATTTCAGACCAATTGGTCAAAAGCTGTTCGGGGGGCTCCAAACCCTAAACCATTGCCCCCTGAACCTTCCGTTTGTACACGACATAGCACTGCCATCTCGGCATCAAGAAGCTAGGTACCTGTTAGAGATGCATCTTCATCAAGAGGATGTACAATCATATGCAACAAAATATACTAGAGCAACACGAAAAAGAAAGGGTTAGCAATCGGATGCAACATACAAGACGCAAACTAATTAACTAGAGGTACGTAGATCATCGCATTACCCAAACTAACAAAGTAGCGTTACGCAAGTTCGGCAGGACCGTGGACATCACAAAGTTTCATCGTTCTGAGAAAGTATACAAGTTCAACCGACACATATCATCATCATCGGCATCGTAAATCACTAGAAATTCCATCCTTCCATATCACTGAGGATGGACCCTAGCTTCTTGAATAGCGTGAGGTCATGACGTTGCATGCCTATGCGAGTTTGGACGTCATCTCGCGATATAGGGCCGTGGTGGAACATCCCCTTCTCATCGACGACTTCTTTCATGATGATCGTCGCAATGTCCCTTTGGATGCAAAAGAAGTCATCTCTAAGTTTATAATCCGCTTCTCCATGAGATTCTACCCACTTGTGGATATGATCATCATTTCTGTTTGTGATGCAAAGCTTTTGGTGATCCGTGCCGAACTCAATCATGAGATGGAGGATGTAGAATCCGTCGTTCTTGCTTGGATTTGGGACATGGATGTAGTAGAAGTTAGTTTTATGCGTGAAACCCATCTTCTTGTTCCTTTGTTTCCTGATCTGCACGTGGCCACCTCTAATGTTGAAGCCTTGGAGAGCATCATCTAGAATATTCATTATGTGGGAATAGTCCTTCTTCCCGTAGTCTCTGGAAGGGTCGAAATACACGGCGTGGGAGACTCGCGGGCAAAGAATGATAAGGACGGCGCGCCCGTTGCTACGGGGAAAATACACCTCAAATTATTCTCCATATGAGCAAGAAGGAATGATTGAAATGTACGGAAGGGTTGTCCGGAACTGCCTTACTTTGGATGATAAGGCAGAGGACAATTTCCTGGTCCTTATTCTGCACCATGAAGTTTTAGAGGTACTCCCTAGCGCTTTCACGCTCAAAGTCGCCGACACTCAAGAAAGACTCGTGTAGGTAGTACGTATCCGCCACGTATTTTGCGGGACTTCTTCTCTCTTCATGACGGATCTCATATGTAGCGCAAAAGGCTTAACGATTGTAATATTGAGCCGCCTTGTCAGAAACATCTCAAAGATATGGTCAAACCACAGGAAGAACACCTCCGTGGGCTATGTGTCGACATAGCACTTCCCCTAAGCCACACGAGCCGCGTATGTCGGATATCCTGGATCCTTCGAGGCTAGTAGGCTTTTCTCAGTCGACAGCACATAGTCGTGCAGTCTCCTGAGATCCCCTGATAGTACCTCCAGCTGTTTTGGCGGTAGCATCGGCTCGCCCGTGAGATGGAACATGGCCGCACCTTTCACGGGTACACGCTCTTCTGAATCCATCGTCTGCTGCTATGTGCTCGCTTGTTTGGAGGCAGCTATCTTTCCTGCCTCTTCTTCTCCTTTTTCTTGGGCACACCTTCCGCATCTTCCTTAACCCCCCTGCCCCAAAGGTTATCGGGCTAAGCACCTTGCATTTACCCCAGCTAGTTGAGACTGTGTTGAGGCGGTATCTTCAGGCGTATCCTATGAGGATGTCATGAAGAGAGATTTCTTGCAATCCCTGCTACGACCTTCCTGCCCGTGCAGATCATCCATATCCTCATTAGCATGCTGATAGCCCGATTTTTCATATGGTTGACTCATCATATCTAAGTCACCCTCATAAGCGTTTGTATTGAGGAAAGCCATTGGGTCCTCCGTCTCATCATCCATTCTCTGTTCTACAGGACGATTACATCAGCCAGTACTATTGCACCCCCTTCATCACGTCGTCCGCCGGTCTCAACCGGCACTATAGGAGTTGGTAATTGCGTAGGCGGGGTGGTGGTCTCCGCACATGCTTGTTGATGTGTGGTTATTGGTGTGCTCTTGGCCGGCTCCATACGAAGAAGATACTTTGGCCATAGCAGCACCCAACCCTTGGAGCTTCCACTCCACAACGAGGTCTCGTCGTCCTCTCCCACATGCCGTACTGGAGGAGGCAAATCCTTGTGCCCCAATTGCACACTGGACAAGTTAACCCTGAAGTGCCCAGCGGGCATCGGCTGGTTGTGCCCACCTAGGTGCCCCTCTCCGGTAGGTCTTGGATCCAGAAATTCTTATTTATTATATAAAAATTCCTCGCGAAATTTCGTTCTGTTCCGAGAACTTCTATTTCTGCACAAAAACAACACCATGGTAGTTCTGCTGAAAACAACGTCAATCCAGGGTTAGTTTCATTCAAATCATGCAAATTAGAATCCAAAACAAGAGCAAAAATGTTAGGATAAGTAGATACGTTGGATATCAACCCCATCTTGTTATACTTAATATCAACGATACATACGTGCCTCGCTACCCCTTCTGTCACTAGACGAGGACACCGTAAGATTGAACCCATCACAATGCACCTCTTTCCATGGCAAGAAAAATCGATCTAATTGTCCTAACTAAACCAAAGATTTAAAGAAGATATACGAGGCTATAAGTAATCATGCATATAAGAGATCAAAAGAAGACTCAAATAATATTAATGGATAGAAATTGATCATAAACTCGAACTTCATCGGATCCCAACAAACACACCGGAAAAAGTCATTAGATCAAATAGATCTCCAAGAGACCATTGTATTGAGAATCAAAAAAGAGAGAGAATAAAGCCATCTAGCTACTGCCTACAACCTTTAGGTCTATGATAAACTACTCACGCATCATCGAAAAGACACCAATGAGGATGATGAACCCCTCCGTGATGGTGTAGATTGGATCTCGTGGTTCTGGAACTTGCGGCAGCTGGAATTGTGTTTCGTCTACTCCCTTCAGTGTTTTTAGTCATCGCTAGGTGGTCTACAGATATGGATTTAATTTTTATTATTTCTAATGTTCGTTATACTGTCATGATGGAAGATGAATAGATCACAACTTTTCACGCAAAAAATGTACACATGCGGTCTGTGATTGCATTACCTGAACTTAGAATACTTAAACCAAAATTACCAAGATAAGCCATGCAGCTAATAAGTAGGTCGTGCGACCTCACTACTCATGATACTGGACTAATGGCTCGGGCGCCACCTGGTGGCGCCTCTTGAGGCGGTCCTATGCGCACTTGTATTGTTTGAGTGCGTCGGCTCGTCTATGCATCCATTTACGTAGTAGCACAACCCTGTGATGTGCGGCTTCAACAATGTCTTTATACTTTGACTATATATTAGATGTATAGAATCGTGCATGATGACAAAGTAAAAGTAGCATGAATATCTTGAATCTCGAAAGTGTAGCTTACACATAAACCATTTTAAAACCACAAGATCAAAGTAATAAATAGACCAATATCACTACAAGAAATATGTCAACTAGTGACCTTCTGTCAGTGACCGTGGAAGAAATGGTCATATATCTATGACCATTTCAGACCAATTGGTCAAAAGCTGTTCGGGGGGCTCCAAACCCTGAACCATTGCGACCATTTTGGTCAGAAAGGTCGTAATTTCCTTACATGAAATGGTCATAAAGCAAACAGTGCTAGTTCGCTGCCTTATGTCTAGTTGTTAACGACCAATATAGATGGTCATAGCCTTGTAAATTGTGGTGGGTTGCTATGACTAGGTGCCACCTCATCAGTTTTGCCTATGTGTCATATCCATGTGGCAGTTTTTGCCCTAGGTTGTGAAGCAACCTATATTTCTGTCATTCTTAAAATTCCCAAAAAAATCTCATAAATTCTTTTGGGTCATATCTTCACAAATATGTAAAAACCTTCCTTGCCTAGTTCAAAAATAATTCAAAAATATTCATTTTCCTATTCTGTTCAGAACAACAGTTTGTGAAGAAAGTACCACTTTGGCATGTCCAAATTGTATCCATTTTCTACAGTGCTTTCCTATGCCCAAATAACGATCCTCCACCAAATTCCAGCTCAATCCATTCATTATTTTGAGCCGAGATTCAACATTCGTAGTTATGTCCAGTGTGGTAGTTTGCAAAGCAAGTACCACCTAGGCTCCTCCTTTTGAGCTGAAAATTTGTGAAGACGGTCTTCTTAGTAACTGATCATCCTCAGCCAAAACTCACGCCCATTAGCCATGTACATTTCCCGTACTGCTAATCAAACACTTGGCTGCTGATTCATGTTTGAGCATCGATCGGCCTCCTTGTGAGAATCATATGTTGTAATTTTCTTCCTAGCACCTACCTGGGGAGTGCCCAACCCACTAAACATGCCTAGGACGCCCAGAACACATGGCAACGCAAGGGTCACGCGGTGACCACGCGGCGGGCATGCGAGTTTACGCGCTCTAGAGTTGGGGCCCTCGGCCACCGCCCAAACCTCGACGTATCTCCACCAAACCATGTATTTATGATTAAATAGGTACTTATGTACCTATAAATGATTTTTGTAAAAAATAAATGGCAAGCTATGAGACAGCTGCAATTCAAATTTGACCCGATTCCAGCTGAATCGGCGGAAATTTGTCTTTTGCACGAGGTCGATCAAAACTTTTTACACCCAACCATTTTGTCAATTGTGCATTAAATATGGCCTATTATTTTAGAAAAATGATTTGGTCCAATTTTGCAACAATTATTTGGGAGGTCCTTCACAAAAAAACCTCCTTTTGGGCACTCGAAAAATGGAAAATGGTTTTTTCGTCCAAAGAAAATGAAAACTACCTTAGGAAACATTGTTTGCCATCCCAATATGCACCCTTGTCCACAATATGAGATCATTTGGACAAACTATGCCATGAATGTGGCCATAAGATTGATCATTTGGCTTGAAAGCCATTGATCTCCACACGTGATAGCTCGTTTCTGAGAACACTTTTTTAAAATAATTGTCGTATAACAAGTTTGTTATTTTTCCTAGGAACTTGACCACATATAATGACACAATGCGAAGTTTCCCAATTTTTTGATTTTTTTTATGCGCGTTTCAAAATGCGATCAAAACGGCGGGAATGACCGTTCCTAGTTAGTGGTTGAGTCTTGGAATTTTTTTGGTGTTTCTCTGATTAAATAGGTACTTATGTACCTAAAAATGATTTTTCGCAAAAATAAATGGCAAACTATGAGGCACCTGCAGTTCAAATTTGACCCGCTTCCAACTGATTCGGCGGGAATTTGTCTTTTTCACCAGAGGTCGATCAAAACTTTTTACACTCAACCATTTTGTCAATTGTGCATTAAATATGGCCTAGTATTTTAGAAAAAATGATTTGGTCCAATTTTGCAACAAATATTTGGGAGGTCCTTCACAAAAAAACTCCTTTTGGGCACTCGAAAAATGGAAAATGGTTTTTTCGTCCAAAGAAAATGAAAACTTCCTTAGGCAACATTGTTTGCCATTACAATATGCAACTTTGTGCACAATATGAGATAATTTGAACAAACTATGCCATGAATGTGGCCATAAGATTGATCATTTGGCTTGAAAGCCATTGATCTCCACATGTGATAGCTCGTTTCTGAGAACACTTTTAAAAAATAATTGCCGTATTACAAGTTTGTTATTTTTCCTAGGAACTTGGCCACATATAATGGCACAATGCGAAGGTTTCCCAATTTTTTGATTTTTTCTTGATTTTTTTATGCCCGTTTCAAAATGCGGTCAAAACGGCGGGAATGACCGTTCCTAGCTAGTGGTTGAATCTTGGAATTTTTTTGGTGTTTCTCTGATTAAATAGGTACTTATGTACCAAGAAATGAGTTTTGGAAGAAACAAATAGCAAACTATGAGGCACCTGCAGTTCAAATTTGACCCGCTTCCACCTGAATCGGCAGGAATTTGTCTTTTTCACAAGAGGTGGATCAAAACTTTTTACAGTCAACCATTTTGTCAATTGTGCATTAAATATGGCAAAGTATTTTAGAAAAATGATTTGGTCCAATTTTGCAACAAATATTTGGGAGGTCCTTCACAAAAAAACCTCCTTTTGGGCACTCGAAAAATGGAAAATGGTTTTTTCGTCCAAAGAAAATGAAAACTTCCTTAGGAAACATTGTTTGCCATCCCAATATGCACCCTTGTGCACAATATGAGATCAATTGGACAAACTATGCCATGAATGTGGCCATAAGATTGATCATTTGGCTTGAAAGCCATTGATCTCCACACGTGATAGCTCGTTTCTGAGAACACTTTTTTAAAATAATTGTCGTATAACAAGTTTGTTATTTTTCCTAGGAACTTGACCACATATAATGACACAATGCGAAGTTTCCCAATTTATTGATTTTTTTATGCTCGTTTGAAAATGCGATCAAAACGGCGGGAATGACCGTTCCTAGTTAGTGGTTGAGTCTTGGAATTTTTTTGGTGTTTCTCTGATTAAATAGGTACTTATGTACCTAAAAATGATTTTTCGCAAAAATAAATGGCAAACTATGAGGCACCTGCAGTTCAAATTTGACCCGCTTCCAACTGATTCGGCGGGAATTTGTCTTTTTCACCAGAGGTGGATCAAAACTTGTTACACTCAACCATTTTGTCAATTGTGCATTAAATATGGCCTAGTATTTTAGAAAAATGATTTGGTCCAATTTTGCAACAAATATTTGGGAGGTCCTTCACAAAAAAAACTCCTTTTACAAGACTCGAAAAATGGAAAATGGTTTTTTCGTCCAAAGAAAATGAAAACTTCCTTAGGCAACATTGTTTGCCATTCCAATATGCAACCTTGTGCACAATATGAGATAATTTGAACAAACTATGCCATGAATGTGGCCATAAGATTGATCATTTGGCTTGAAAGCCATTGATCTCCACATGTGATAGCTCGTTTCTGAGAACACTTTTAAAAAATAATTGCCAGACATAAGTTTGTTATTTTTCCTAGGAACTTGGCCACATATAATGGCACAATGCGAAGGTTTCCCAATTTTTTGATTTTTTCTTGATTTTTTTATGCCCGTTTCAAAATGCGGTCAAAACGGCGGGAATGACCGTTCCTAGCTAGTGGTTGAATCTTGGAATTTTTGGTGTTTCTCTGATTAAATAGGTACTTATGTACCAAGAAATGAGTTTTGGAAGAAACAAATAGCAAACTATGAGGCACCTGCAGTTCAAATTTGACCCGCTTCCACCGAATTCCAAAGGAATTTGTCTTTTTCACAAGAGGTGGATCAAAACTTTTTACAGTCAACCATTTTGTCAATTGTGCATTAAATATGGCAAAGTATTTTAGAAAAATGATTTGGTCCAATTTTGCAACAAATATTTGGGAGGTCCTTCACAAAAAAACCTCCTTTTGGGCACTCGAAAAATGGAAAATGGTTTTTTCGTCCAAAGAAAATGAAAACTTCCTTAGGCAACATTGTTTGCCATCCCAATATGCACCCTTGTGCACAATATGAGATCATTTGAACAAACTATGCCATGAATGCGGCCATAAGATTGATCATTTGGCTTGAAAGCCATTGATCTCCACACAGGATAGCTCGTTTCTGAGAACACTTTTTTAAAATAGTTGCCGTATTACAAGTTTGTTATTTTTCCTGGGAACTTGGCCACATATAATGACACAATGCGAAGGTTTCCCAATTTTTTGATTTTTTTTTTATGCCCGTTTCAAAATGCGGTCAAAACGGCGGGAATGACCGTTCCTAGCTAGTGCTTGAATCTTGGAATTTTTTTTGTGTTTCTCTGATGAAATAGGTACTTATATACCTAGAAATGATTTTTTGAAAAAATAAATAGCAAACTATGAGGCACCTGCAGTTCAAATTTGACCCGCTTCCAGCTGAATCGGCGGAAATTTGTCTTTTTCACCAGAGGTGGATCAAAACTTTTTACACTCAACCATTTTGTCAATTGTGCATTAAATATGGCCTAGTATTTTAGAAAAATGATTTGGTCAAACTTTGCAACAAATATTTGGGAGGTCCTTCACAAAAAAAACCTCCTTTTGAACACTCAAAAAATGAAAATTGGTTTTTTCGTCCAAAGAAAATGAAAACTTCCTTAGGCAACATTGTTTGCCATTCCAATATGCACCCTTGTGCACAATATGAGATCATTTGAACAAACTATGCCATTAATGTCGCCATAAGATTAATCATTTGGCTTGAAAGCCATTAATCTCCACACGTGATAGCTCGTTTCTGAGAACACTTTTTTAAAAAAATTGTTGTATTACAAGTTTGTTATTTTTCTTGGGAACTTGGCCACATATAATGACACAATGCGAAGGTTTCCCAATTTTTTGATTTTTTTTATTTTTTTATGCCCGTTTCAAAATGCGGTCAAAACGGCGGGAGTGACCGTTCCTAGCTAGTGGTTGAATCTTGGCATTTTTTTGGTGTTTCTCTGATTAAATAGGTACTTATGTACCTAGAAATGATTTTTGGAAAAAATAAATAGCAAACTACGAGGCACCTGCAGTTCAAATTTGACCCGCTTCCATCTGAATCGGCGGAAATTTGTCTTATTCACCAGAGGTGGATCAAAACTTTTTACACTCAACCATTTTGTCAATTGTGCATTAAATATGGCCTAGTATTTTAGAAAAATGATTTGGTCCAATTTTGCAACAAATATTTGGGAGTTCCTTCACAAAAAAACCTCCTTTTGAACACTCGAAAAATGGAAAATGGTTTTTTCGTCCAAAGAAAATGAAAACTTCCTTAGGCAACATTGTTTGCCATTCCAATATGCACCCTTGTGCACAATAGGAGATCATTTGAACAAACTATGCCATGAATGTAGCCATAAGATTGATCATTTGGCTTGAAAGCCATTGATCTCCACACGTGATAGCTCGTTTCTGAGAACACTTTTTTAAAATAATTGTTGTATTACAAGTTTGTTATTTTTCCTGGGAACTTGGCCACATATAATGACACAATGCGAAGGTTTCCCAATAGTTTGATTTTTTTTATTTTTTTATGCCTGTTTCAAAATGCGGTCAAAACGGCGGGAATGACCGTTCCTAGCTAGTGGTTGAATCTTGGAATTTTTTTGGTGTTTCTCTGATTAAATAGGTACTTATGTACCTAGAAATGATTTTTTGAAAAAATAAATAGCAAACTATGAGGCACCTGCAGTTCAAATTTGGCCCGCTTCCAGCTGAATCGGCGGAAATTTGTCCTTTTCACTAGAGGTGGATCAAAACTTTTTACACTCAACCATTTTGTCAATTGTGCATTAAATATGGCCTAGTATTTTAGAAAAATGATTTGGTCAAACTTTGCAACAAATATTTGGGAGGTCCTTCACAAAAAAACCTCCTTTTGAGCACTCGAAAAATGAAAAATGGTTTTTTCGTCCAAAGAAAATGAAAACTTCCTTAGGCAACATTGTTTGCCATTCCAATATGCACCCTTGTGCACAATATGAGATCATTTGAACAAACTATGCCATTAATGTCGCCATAAGATTAATCATTTGGCTTGAAAGCCATTAATCTCCACACGTGATAGCTCGTTTCTGAGAACACTTTTTTAAAATAATTGTTGTATTACAAGTTTGTTATTTTTCCTGGGAACTTGGCCACATATAATGACACAATGCGAAGGTTTCCCAATTTTTTGATTTTTTTTATTTTTTTATGCCCGTTTCAAAATGCGGTCAAAACGGCGGGAGTGACCTTTCCTAGCTAGTGGTTGAATCTTGCAATTTTTTTGGTGTTTCTCTGATTACATAGGTACTTATGTACCTAGAAATGATTTTTGGAAAAAATAAATAGCAAACTATGAGGCACCTGCAGTTCAAATTTGACCCGCTTCCATCTAAATCGGCGGAAATTTGTCTTTTTCACCAGAGGTGGATCAAAAATTTTTACACTCAACCATTTGTCAATTGTGCATTAAATATGGCCTAGTATTTTAGAAAAATGATTTGGTCCAATTTTGCAACAAAAATTTGGGAGGTCCTTCACAAAAATACCTCCTTTTGAAAACTCGAAAAATGAAAAATGGTTTTTTCGTCCAAAGAAAATGAAAACTTCCTTAGGCAACATTGTTTGCCATTCCAATATGCACCCTTGTGCACAATAGGAGATCATTTGAACAAACTATGCCATGAATGTAGCCATAAGATTGATCATTTGGCTTGAAAGCCATTGATCTCCACACGTGATAGCTCGTTTCTGAGAACACTTTTTTAAAATAATTGTTGTATAACAAGTTTGTTATTTTTCCTGGGAACTTGGCCTCATATAATGACACAATGCGAAGGTTTCCCAATTTTTTGATTTTTTTATTTTTTTATGCCCGTTTCAAAATGCGGTCAAAACGGCGGGAATGACCGTTCCTAGCTAGTGGTTGAATCTTGGACTTTTTTTGGTGTTTCTCTGATTAAATAGGTACTTATGTACCTAGAAATGATTTTTGGAAAAAATAAATAGCAAACTATGAGGCACCTGCAGTTCAAATTTGACCCACTTCCAGCTGAATAGGCGGGAATTTGTCTTTTTCACCAGAGGTGGATCAAAACTTTTTACACTCAGCCATTTTGTCAATTATGCATTAAATATGGCCTAGTACTTTAGAAAAATGATTTGGTCCAATTTTGCAACAAATATTTGGGAGGTCCTTAAAAAAAACCTCCTTTTGGGCACTCGAAAAATGGAAAATGGTTTTTTCGTCAAAAGAAAATGAAAACTTCCTTAGGCAACATTGTTTTCCATCCCTATATGCACCCTTTTGCACAATATGAGATCATTTGAACAAACTATGCCATGAATGTGGCCATAAGATTGATCATTTGGCTTGAAAGCCATTGATCTCCACAAGTGATAGCTCGTTTCTGAGAAAACTTTTTTAAAATAATTGTCGACATACATGTTTGTTATTTTTCCCGAACTTGGCCACATATAATGACACAATGCGAAGGTTTCCCAATTTTTGATTTTTTTATTTTTTATGCCCGTTTAAAATGCGGTCAAAACGGGCGGAATGACCGTTCCTAGCTAGTTGTTGAATCTTGGAATTTTTTTGGTGTTTCTCTGATTAAATAGGTACTTATGTAGCTAGAAATGATTTTTGGAAAAAATAAATAGCAAACTATGAGGCACCTGCAGTTCAAATTTGACCCGCTTCCAGCTGAATCGGCGGGAATTTGTTTTCACCAGAGGTGGATCAAAACTTTTGACAACCAACCATTTTGTCAATTGTGCATTAAATATGGCCTAGTATTTTGGAAAAAAAATTGGTCCAATTTTGCAACAAATATTTGGGAGGTCCTTCACAAATAAACCTCCTTTTGGACACTCGAAAAATGGAAAATGGTTTTTTCGTCCAAAGAAAATGAAAACTTCCTTAGGCAACATTGTTTGCCATTCCAATATGCAACCTTGTGCACAATATGAGATCATTTGAACAAACTATGCCATGAATGTGGCCATAAGATTGATCATTTGGCTTGAAAGCCATTGAACTCCACACGTGATAGCTCGTTTCTGAGAACACTTTTTTAAAATAATTGTTGTATTACAAGTTTGTTATTTTTCCTGGGAAATTGGCCACATATAATGACACAATGCGAAGGCTTCCCATTTTTTATTTTTTATTTTCATTTTTTATGCCCGTTTCAAAATGCGGTCAAAACGACGTGAATGACCGTTCCTAGCTAGTGGTTGAATCTTGGAATTTTTATGGTGTTTCTATGATTAAATAGGTACTTATGTTCCTAGAAATGATTTTTGGAAAAAATAAATAACAAACTATGAGGCACCTGCAGTTCAAATTTGTCCCGCTTCCAACTGAATCGGCAGGAATTTGTCTTTTTCACCAGAGGTGGATCAAAACTTTTTACACTCAACCATTTTATCAATTGTGCATTAAATATGGCCTAGTATTTTAGAAAAATGATTTGGTCCAATTTTGCAACAAATATTTGGGAGGTCCTTCACAAAAAAACCTCCTTTTGGGCTCTCGAAAAATGGAAAATGGTTTTTTCGTCCAAAGAAAATGAAAACTTCCTTAGGCAACATTGTTTGCCATCCCAATATGCACCCTTGTGCACAATATGAAATCATTTGAACAAACTATGCCATGAATGTGGCCATAAGATTGATCATTTGGCTTGAAAGCCATTGATCTCCACACGTGATAGCTCGTTTCTGAGAACACTTTTTTAAAATAATTGTTGTATTACAAGTTTGTTATTTTTCCTGGGAACTTGGCCACATATAATGACACAATGCGAAGGTTTCCCATTTTATTGATTTTTCTTTATTTTTTATGCCCGTTTCAAAATGCGGTCAAAACAGCGGGAATGACCGTTCCTAGCTAGTTGTTGAATCTTGGAATTTTTTTGTTGTTTCTCTGATTAAATAGGTGCTTATGTAGCTAGAAATGATTTTTGGAAAAAATAAATAGCAAACTATGAGGCACCTGCAGTTCAAATTTGACCCGCTTCCAACTAAATCGGCGGGAATTTGTCTTTTTCACCAGAGGTGGATCAAAACTTTTGACATCCAACCATTTTGTCAATTGTGCATTAAATATGTCCTAGTATTTTAGAAAAATGTTTTGGTCCAATTTTGCAACAAATATTTGGGAGGTCCTTCACAAAAAAACCTCCTTTTGGACACTCGAAAAATGGAAAATGGTTTTTTCGTCCAAAGAAAATGAAAACTTCCTTAGGCAACATTGTTTGCCATTCCAATATGCACCCTTGTGCACAATATGAGATCATTTGAACAAACTATGCCATGAATGTGGCCATAAGATTGATCATTTGGCTTGAAAGCCATTGATCTCCACACGTGATAGCTCGTTTCTGAGAACACTTTTTTAAAATAATTGTTGTATTACAAGTTTGTTATTTTTCTTGGGAACTTGGCCACATATAATGACACAATGCGAAGGTTTCCCAATTTTTTTATTTTTTTTTATTTTTTTAATGCCCTTTTCAGAATGCGGTCAAAACGGCGGGAATGACCGTTCCTAGCTAGTGGTTGAATCTTGGAATTTTTTGGTGTTTCTCTGATTAAATAGGTACTTATGTACCTAGAAATGATTTTTGGAAAAAAATTAATAGCAAACTATGAGGCACCTGCAGTTCAAATTTGACCTGCTTCCAGCTGAATCGGCGGGAATATGTCTTTTTCACCAGAGGTGGATCAAAACTTTTGACACCCAACCATTTTGTCAATTGTGCATTAAATATATCCTAGTATTTTAGAAAAAAATTTTGGTCCAAGTTTGCAACAAATATTTGGGAGGTCCTTCACAAAAAAACCTCCTTTTGGGTACTCGAAAAATGGAAAATGGTTTTTTCGCCCAAAGGAAATGAAAACTTCTTTAGGCAACATTTTTTGGCCATTCCAATATGCACCCTTGTGCACAATATGAGATCATTTGAACAAACTATGCCATGAATGTGGCCATAAGATTGATCATTTGGCTTGAAAGCCATTGATCTCCACACGTGATAGATCGTTTCTGAGAACACTTTTTTAAAATAATTGTTGTATTACAAGTTTGTTATTTTTCCTGGGAACTTGGCCACATATAATGACACAATGCGAAGGTTTTACAATTTTTTGATTTTTTTTTTATTTTTTTATGCCCGTTTCAAAATGCGGTCAAAACGGCGGGAATGACCGTTCCTAGCTAGTGGTTGAATCTTGGAATTTTTTGGTGTTTCTTCTGATTAAATAGGTACTTATGTACCTAGAAATGATTTTGGAAAAAATAAATAGCAAACTATGAGGCACCTGCAGTTCAAATTTGACCCGCTCAAATTTAATCGGCAGAATTTGTCTTTTTCACCAGAGGTGGATCAAAACTTTTTACACTCAAACATTTTGTCAATTGTGCATTAAATATGGCCTAGTACTTTAGAAAAATGATTTGGTCCAATTTTGCAACAAATATTTGGGAGGTCCTTCACAAAAAAACCTCCTTTTGGGCACTCGAAAAATGGAAAATGGTTTTTTCGTCCAAATAAAATGAAAACTTCCTTAGGCAACATTGTTTGCCATCCCAATATGCACCCTTGTGCACAATATGAGATCATTTGAACAAACTATGCCATGAAGGTGGCCATAAGATTGATCATTTGGCTTGAAAGCAATTGATCTCCACACGTGATAGCTCACTTCGAGAACACTTTTTTAAAATAATTGTCAGACATACAAGTTTGTTATTTTTCCTGGGAACTCGCCACATATAATGACACAATGCGAAGGTTTCCCAATTTTTTGATTTTTTTATTTTTATGCCCGTTTCAAAATGCGGTCAAAACGGCGGGAATGACCGTTCCTAGCTAGTTGTTGAATCTTGGAATTTTTTTAGTTTTTCTCTGATTAAATAGGTACTTATGTAGCTAGAAATGATTTTTGGAAAAAAGAAATAGCAAACTATGAGGCACCTGCAGTTCAAATTTGACCCACTTCCAGCTGAATAGGCGGGAATTTGTCTTTTTCACCAGAGGTGGATCAAAACTTTTGACACCCAAACATTTTGTCAATGGTGCATTAACTATGGCCTAGTATTTTAGAAAAATGTATTGTTCCAATTTTGCAACAAATATTTGGGAGCTCCTTCACAAAAAAACCTCCTTTTGGACACTCGAAAAATGGAAAATTGTTTTTTCGTCCAAAGAAAATGAAAACTTCCTTAGGCAACATTGTTTGCCATTCCAATATGCACCCTTGTGCACAATATGAGATCATTTGAACAAACTGTGCCATGAATGTTGCCATAAGATTGATCATTTGGCTTGAAAGCCATTGATCTCCACACGTGATAGCTCGTTTCTGAGAACACTTTTTTAAAATAATTGTTGTATTACAAGTTTGTTATTTTTCCTGGGAACTTGGCCACATATAATGACACAATGCGAAGGTTTTCCAATTTTTTTATTTATTTATTTTTTTATGCCCATTTCAAAATGCGGTCAAAACGGCGGGAATGACCGTTCCTAGCTAGTGGTTGAATCTTGGACTTTTTTTGGTGTTTCTCTGATTAAATAGGTACTTATGTACCTAGAAATGATTTTTGGAAAAAATAAATAGCAAACTATGAGGCACCTGCAGTTCAAATTTGACCCGCTTCCACCTGAATCGGCAGGAATTTGTCTTTTTCACCAGAGGTGGATCAAAACTTTTTACACTCAACCATTTTGTCAATTGTGCATTAAATATGGCCTAGTACTTTAGAAAAATGATTTGGTCCAATTTTGCAACAAATATTTGGGAGGTCCTTCACAAAAAAACCTCCTTTTGGGCACTCGAAAAATGGAAAATTGTTTTTTCGTCCAAATAAAATGAAAACTTCCTTAGGCAACATTGTTTGCCATCCCAATATGCACCCTTGTGCACAATATGAGATCATTTGAACAAACTATGCCATGAATGTGGCCATAAGATTGATCATTTGGCTTGAAAGCCATTGATCTCCACACGTGATAGCTCGTTTCTGAGAACACTTTTTTAAAATAATTGGCGTATTACAAGTTTGTTTTTTTCCTGGGAACTTGGCCACATATAATGACACAATGCGAAGGTTTCCCAATTTTTTTATGCCCGTTTCAAAATGCGGTCAAAACGGCGGGAATGACCGTTCCTAGCTAGTTGTTGAATCTTGGAATTTTTTTGGTGTTTCTCTGATTAAATAGGTACTTATGTAGCTAGAAATGATTTTTGGAAAAAAGAAATAGCAAACTATGAGGCACCTGCAGTTCAAATTTGACTCGCTTCCAGCTGAATCGGCGGGAATTTGTCTTTTTCACCAGAGGTGGATCAAAACTTTTGACACCCAACCATTTTGTCAATTGTGCATTAAATATGGCCTTGTATTTTAGAAAAATGTTTTGGTCCAATTTTGCAACAAATATATGGTAGGCCCTTCACAAAAAAACTCATTTTGGGCTCTCGAAAAATGAAAAATGTTTATTTTTGCGAAAAAACTCATTTCTCGCTACACCTTTTTGAAGATATTTATATTTTTTCATGTTTGTTATTTTTTATGAAAACTCGTTCACATTTCCGTGACACAATGAGAAGGTTTTCTATTTTCTTTTTGAATTTCTCAGGTCATAAAATAGCTGACATGATTTTAACATATTATTTTTAGACAACTATGACCAATTTAGATGGTCATAGCATCATCTCGCATTCTCGATTGGTCTCAGAGATCGCTTCATGCGGATCGTGCATCATACGTCGTCGGATGCTCGTGGATCCAACGGCTGTCCTCAACCCTTCCACACCAAACATGAAACCCTAGCTGGTCATTTTCCATCCACCCCCCCCCCCCCCCCCCCCCCCCGCCTCCTTTCTTTCCCACATCCATCCATCTCCTCGCTGTCTCGCCCGACGGAGAGAGGGAGAGAGAGCTGCCTCCTCCTTTCCAGATCGCCGCTGGCACCTCCCTCCGGCGGAGCTGGCCGCCATCCATGGCCTACCGCACGCCCCTCCCCTTCCCCCACCCAAACCCTAGCTCAGACCCCCCATCTCCTCGCGCCACCGCCGCCTCCCGATCCAGTCCTCCCTCCCACCGCCGACCTCAACCAAGGACGACGGAGATCCAGTCCTCTCCTCAGGCGGCAACCCTTCCTCCCACCCACCGCCGACCTCGGCCGTCCTCCTCACCCACCGCCCACCTTGTCCCTCTCCTCACCATCTCTCCCTACCTCCGCCTCTACCTCCTGCCTCGATCCCCGGATCCAATCGACACAACCCCGCCGCCTCAAGACTCAGATCGTCCACCACGGCCGCCTCCTCCTCCTCCCGCCCGGATCCCCACACCAACCCACCACCCCTGTGGGGCGTGTCCATGGCGGCTGTCCTTCCACGCCGTCTCCTCAAGAAAGCGCGCCAAGACCGGGCGACAAATGACGACGCTTAACGGGCCCACTGGCGTGCTGCGTTCTTCTACCTGCAAGGGTGGTTGTTCCGTGGGGGTCGACGCCGAGAGTGGTGCGCGAGGAGGTGGACGACTTCTGCAGTCCGAGAGGGCTGCCGCCGCCACCACCCCCACCCCGTGACTCAAAGGCCCCTCCACTCCATCTCCTCCTCCTCACATCCCTCCCTCACTTCCTCACCTCGTGTTCTATCCCTCCCAGATCCAGATGCCATGGGCGGATGGCCTCTTCCTCCTTGCGTCGCGGTGGCGCATGACCGGGTCGAGATCATCGCCAACGACCAGGCAACCGCACCACGCCCTCCTACGTCGCCTTCAACGACACCGAGCGCCTCATCGGCGACGCCGCCAAGAACTAGGTCGCCATGAACCCCACCAACACCATCTTCCGTACGTGCCACCCTCCGTCCCTCCCGACCCGCTGTGTATCATCCATCGTCTGTTAGATGAGATCTCCGTGGTTGCGTGCGGTCCCTGTTCTGTTCTTACGCCCACGATCTGATATGATTTGTTCTGAATAATCAGATGTGGTTGTGGCCGAATCCATCATGCAGTGCCCTGTCTATGAGATTAATTACAGATTTATTATTGGTTCATATCTGCATGTGTGTTCTATGTTGTTTGGCATGTTGTAATCCCCTGTTTATGAGATTGTTCTATGTCAGATTCTCAAATTAGATCCTTAGGAATGGATGGCTTGTCAATTAAGTTAGGATGGCTTGTCAATTTAAGTTAGGATGCCACCTTATGATTGAAAATATGTTGTAGATCTGGTCTTATTTAAATTAGATGTAGCAGCTGTTGTCGATTTTGTGTTGCAGTCCGTTTTTCTCTTATCTATCACAGAATTTTATTATTAGTTTATTGGCATGGCTGCTACTCGCTTATACTATTCAAATGTTGTTATTTTTTGTTGTTGTTTGTTCCGCATGGTTCAAGAGTAGATCCTTCAGAATGGAGGGCTATAATTAAGTTGGGTGGTTGAAATTATGCTGCATATGAAAATTAGTTCTACTATGGTATACTAGATTCTCAAGTTTTACATCCATCAAAAAAGACTACTTGAAACTATTTCGCATTGCCATCGTCAAACTACTTTTGTTGTTGTTTTCGTTGTCATATGACTCTAATCTCTGCTGTTGTTGGTGTCAAACTGATGCTATGAACCCAGCAGCTCATATGGGTGCGGACGGGAAGCTCAGCACTCACTTCTGCCAAGACGCCTTCAGGTATGCACACATCGATCTTAAATCTGCATGCGCTTCTAATTACAAAGCAGTATCGCGCCATGTTGTTTCAAGATTTTTGATGTAATAACATCTTTTCTTGTGGGATGGAGGGAGTGGCATATATCTATCTTACCTTGTCGAGAAACTACTTGCCATCTCAAATCATGTTTGTCGTGTCATTGAAGGCTAACATTCTCGCTAAGGCCGCTTACTAAGCTTCGTCCCTCAGACTTGATGGAGAAAATCTGTAAGTGAGAATACGCTTCTTAAAGTAAATTCAGAAGCGTCCACGACATATTAAGATCGATTGGTCTTTGACTCATCGCCATCGATTTGATTTTGTCTCAAGGGCGCTACTAGCCCAAGGTATCAGAAGAATGTCATGCCGGCCTGCATCATCAAGCACACCATGGAGATCATACACCTCCTCACCGACGCCAACCCCATATTCCCTTCTCTCCTTCCTTGAGATAGCTTGTATTATATGATGTAAGTTTAATGGATGAGAGTAGCAGTAGGATCGTATTTTTCTTCAGCTCATCACAATTGTTACTGCTTGTCGCTCCTTCAGATAGCTAGTATTAACAAAGTTGCTTAAGGCCTGTACCATGCTATCTATGGGTTATTAGTATTGTTTATCCCGACCATGAGCTTGAATGGTGTAGGAGTACAATAGCACCAGGTTAATTTGTAGAAGTGAGGTTACTGAATTTTTTCTATGCCATGGTACAATAATAATTCGAATGGTAGCCAGTTGACACGAGCTGTTTGGCCCAATTCCTGGTCTCTATTAGGGCGTACAATTTATTACTTTCTATATAGATTTGTTAGCAATGGATGAACTGATCAGGGAAACAGTTCTGAGCTGATCTGAAGTTCTGAATCGGTCCAGCACATCTGAATTTGGAGTGCCTTCAGATTACAAGGCTGCCTCAGCTTATATGTTAGTGCCAGTCGTTCGGTAGTTTTCGCTTCTCATTGGTAGCTTAATTATAAGAATACAATTCTCACTAAATGTACTTTGCATTCTTATCAGATCTCATCATTGCCACAATTATTCTTGTACCAACTTATTTATCATAGCTAAACAATAAACTACAGAGGCAATTTTGCAGCCTGTCAATGCCACCAGGATAACAATGACCCTTGCCATGTTAATTTATAGTACTTCTTCTCTGCTCTGCTCCTCGAGGTACCCTCATCTTTTACTTCTTCCCTTCAACTCTCTTATGTTGCTTTCCTTCCTCATGCAGGCATGCCCTGATGCTCCCCTCGGTCTGGGCACCCGATGCCAGGCAGGCTGTGGATGCCCCGGACCTCAAGGCCGGCCGTGCTACTCCAGCTGCTTCCTCGCCTGCCATGCTCAACTTCGCTCTGGTCAGCTGTCAGGTGAGACACTTGCCTCCATGCTTCGATGATTCTACCTGCTCACTTAGTATCATACTTGAATCTATGCGTACATGGTACATATAGTTTGACCGAAATCGTAGTTTTACTTTGTGTTCTTATAGTTTTACCAAATCAGAGAAATGACTGATGCACAAATTATTGAGAATAGAGAAGCAGCCTCAATCTGATGTTGCAACAACTTGAAACGATGTGTCTAAATTATTGAGAATATGTTCTTTAATTTAGTGCTGATGCACAAAAACCTTCTCTGCAATATATTAACTGGTCATATTCTAGTTCTGTAGTTATACCTTCTCTGCGAGCCCATGACTGCTCAAACAAAAAGAAAGAGGCTCTCAACTATTTGTTTATCCTGGTCCCTTTGATCAACACAGTTTTACTGAAGCTGTAGCTGGTACTTCCTTAGTGTTCAGTACATGGTACATATAGAGCTGCGTATAGCAATTACAAGTGGCATTCTCTTGTTGATGTCATTGTCTCTAAACATTTAATAATGTTTCTTTTTGGTGATCTGGATCAGGATCTAATGTTGTTTAGGCTGCTGTTGCTGTGATGGAAGATCAGAAGAGGCATGGAGATGCGCACCACCATTTTAGTTGATGTTGCACCATGTTTTGGTGCTTGTGTATCTATTTTTGCTTGTAAGCACACTTGTATGTGCTTGTGTATCTGTTTTTGCTTGTTTTAGATTATGTTGGACGTGCAGAGTTGTATGTGCTATCGTGTGTATTTGGGTGAATGATTTTTGAATTTAATCATTTAATTGAGGGAATTATTTAGTGTTTGTTGTTCAAATGTGTAAACTGGAAATCAGTGAATAAAAAGACCAAATGTTCTATTGGACCAAATAATATATGGGCTCTAAAAAGGCTACAGCCCAAATAATAGTGGACTCGAACATTGTGCATTTCTGGAAAACCTAAACAAAAAGGCCTAATGAAATGGTTTGCAAAAGGGCCATGGCCGAGAAAATTAAAAGTCCGAATTGTAAGGCGTGGCCCATGAAGCCGACCAAAATTAACATGAAAAAAATACTAAATGGGCTAGGCCCATGTAGAAAATCGAATTGGACCGGGCTGAATCTTGTGCAACATCAGATTGCCACGTTGGATGCCTACGTGGTCTAGGGAGGTTGCTAGTGACCAAAACGCCACAGTAGACGTATTTTGGTCATAAACGTCTATGACCTTCTCACAGAGAAGGTCGTGAATGTCAGTTTACGACCGCCAGCTTTTGACCTTCTGTTTTTGGTCACAAAAAGTTCGCAAATGAAAAACAGTGACCTTTCAGTGACCAATAGTCAAGGTCACAAGTTAACATATTTCTTGTAGTGTATTAGCATTTAGTCTTGAGTTAAATACACCACGAGTGCCTCAACTTGTCCGATGCGACCACTTTGGTGCCTAAACTTGTAAAATACATGAAACTGGTGCCGTAACTTGTTCGAAAGTTCAAATACGGTGCCTCCGTCCGTATCCGGGCATATGACAGGCCACATGGTGCGCCAACATGGCATCGACCCACATGTCAATTCCTGTGATAGGAGTGGGCTGGTTGTTTTACATTAAGTTCCTTGTACTTTAAATAATTTTCACAAAAGCTCCTCATATTTTATTTAAATATGCCAAACTGCATTGATCTCATCTGTTAGATCTAGGCCCCGCATGTCAGCATGTGGGATAAAATAGAGTATAATAAGAAAAAAAATAGCGCACCGACAGGATTCGAATTCATTACCTCACGGACAACGTGCACATCTGCTAACCAATAAACCAAGAACAGTTATATATACACTATCCAGATACACTACTATTTGTTAGGGATATGAGACGAAATAATAAACAGAATAAAAAAGAAAAAGGTTGACTCGCAGAAATTTTTTGAAATTATTAACAAATTCTCACATTTGAAAAAAGAGAACTCATAATATTACCTGCCATCAACTTAAAAAACTGTTAGTGCATTTTTCTAAAAAGCAAGATATTTTGGGAAAATTCTCACTTATATTAAGAAATTGTAAACGTGTATTTGAAAAATGCCCGTCACGCATTCAAAAAAATTACAACATCTATTTCATAAAATCCTCGATATGTTTTAAAATAATTATGGTGTAAAGTTTTCTTACATTTCTACAAACATGTTTAACATGTTTTAACCCATTTATAGAATTTATTATTTTTACACAATCATTTTTAATACATATTGAACAATTTTCAAAATACAACTTTGTTGTTTTTTAATAATTATGTATTCTAAAAATACAATGAAGATACAAAATAATTCTCCGTACTTGGGGTCCTGAATGAAGATACAATAAAATTACACAATATTTCATAATATACTTTGAACTTTTTAAATCCACATAAATTTTACAAACAGTTCATGTTTACCTCTTCGAACTACAAATAATAGAATAAATATTTTAATAGACAATAGTTGCATATTTGTATATTGGAAATTTTACATATATTGTAAAAACCAACCAGTAATTTGAAAAAATATAATGGAAATTGTAGAGTCTTGGCGTCTAGCGTGCGTGCTATTTAACCTGGATATTTTGACTTTTAGTGGAATCTTAGACTTCCAAATTTTCTTATTATTACTCACTGGTACCTCAGAGTGTGTGAGTGCACAGTACATAGAGTCTACCGTGAAAGACCCTGATGTAGTAAGGTTCCAGCGAAACACATCCCAACCTTGTGTCAGGTTTAACTGAATCCAGCCGGGATAAAAGATTATGCCATGACACAAGTCGGGGGCCAATCAAATCTCGTCTGAATGAAATATTCGGCGGGGAAGAGCTGAGCACGTGCGCAATAGTATTATTCTTTTCGCGAGCAATGTTATATAAGGCTGGATATTGTTCTCTGAGACTGGCATTTCCTAGCCAGATGTCTTCCCAAAAATGAATCTTTGACCCGTCCTTTATAGAGAAACACCCAAAGCGAAAGAGATGTTTCTTTGCCGCCATTAGGCCAGCCCAAAAGTGCGAGTCGCCAGGTTTCCAATACGCCTGAGATATGGCCTTTTGGCCTAGATACTTGTTGCGCAACATGGTTTGCCAAACACCATCCTCAGTAAGAATTTAAATAACCATTTACTGAGAAGGGCCTCATTCTTGACCTGAAGATCATGAATTCCAAGGCCACCTTGGTGTTTAGGCCTACAAACCACGCTCCATTTGACCAGCCTGTATTTCTTCTTTTCACCGTCACATTGCCAAAAGAATCTGGATCTAAAATAGTCTAGTCTTTGCAAGACCCCTTTTGGGACTTGGAAGAAAGAAAGCATATAGAGAACCATGTTTGTGAGGATGGACTTAATCAAAACCAGTCGACCTCCAATTGAAAGCAGTTTTTCCTTTCCAACTGCTCAACCGTTTCTCTAGACGCTCCTCCACATGCTTCCACTCTGCAATGGTGAGACGCTGATAATGAACTGGTATTCCCAGATATTTAATCAGGAATTGGCCGAGTGCGCAACCAAAGAGGTCAGCATAATCGGCCGCCGCCTCAATGGCTTCTCCAAAGCAGAACAATTCGCTTTTATGAAAGTTAATTTTGAGGCCCGACATTCGCTCAAATGCTGAAAGCAAGAGCTTCAGATTTCAAGCTTTGTCCAGGTCATGTTCCATAAAAAAATTGTGTCGTCGGCAATTGTAAAATAGAGAGGCTGATACCACAAGCTCATCCTATCGTAGGTCTATCCACAAGATGTCGACAATTGTAACATCTATCCACAAGATGTGGCACTACTCCCGCAATCTGTCCATCCTACTTGGCGCGCTCAATCAGAATAGCCAACATGTCAGCAACAATGTTAAATAACATTAGGGACATGGGGTCACCCTGTCGTAGTCCTTTTTTGGTTTGAAAGTAATGACCTACATCGTCATTGACTTTGATGGCTACACTATCTCCAGTTACAAAATTTTGGATCCACTAGCACCATTTATCGGAGAAACCTTTCATCCTTAAGGCCTGTTGGAGAAATGACCACTTGACTTTATCATAGGCTTTTTCAAAATCAATTTTGAATACCACTCCACTCATGTTTTTTCGGTGCATCTCATGGACGGTCTCATGAAGGATTAATACACCTTCTAGTATATTCCTTCCTTGCATGAAGGTTGTTTGAGATGGCTGGACAACATGGTCCGCTATAGAGTTTAACCTATTCGTAGCCACTTTGGTGAAAATTTTGAAGCTAACATTAAGGAGGCATATGGGTCTAAACTGTTGGATCCGTTCGGCCTCCTTAATTTTTGGCAACAAAACAATCTCGCCAAAATTTAGCCTGAATAGGTCAAGTCGGTCGGCATGAAGACACTGAAATAGTGGAATCAAAAAGAATCAAACACTCACATAATCATTGATTAATTGGCTGAGTTTTCTGAACCTCATAATTGGATGAGTTTTCTGAACCTCAGTAGTGGAACGATTACTCATTAATCATGGATACAATGTTCATTTATATATCGAATTTCTACCCTCGAAACAATTCATTGCTGAAATATAAACATATTTAAAATAATTCATAGTGAAACAGTCCACCCCCACGCACCACTCTTTTCTCTCGGCTGATACTAAATCTACAAGCTAGCTAAGCACTTAGAGAGTGGACGAGCCTAGAAGACTGGAGGGGGAAGGGTGCCTAAAGTGGCAGGCCATCGCATCTCGGGCCTTGACTCCATTCTCAACACGAACAAGACTAAAAAAACTACGGAGTATATATATGAGGTAACCAAACAAAACTAAACCTGGGAATGTGATTAGTTGAATATAACACTAGTAGAAAAGGGGGCAATGGCCCAGGCCAGTTCATCCCATTAGTCCCGGTTCTGCCACGAACCGGGACCAATGGAGCTCTGTGTCCCGGTTCGTGAGCCCAGGGGGCCGGTCGGGCCACGTGGGCCATTGCTCCCGGTTCGTCCGGACCTTTTGGTCCCGGTTGGTGGGACGAACCGGGACCAATGGGCCTGGCTCCTGGCCCACCACTATTGGTCCCGGTTGGTGGCTTGAACCGACCAAAGGCTTCCCTTTAGTCCCGGTTCATGCCACCAACCGGGGCCAATGGTGGTGCCTATATATACCCCTCAAGGCAAGAGCAGAGCACACCGCTCTATTTTTTTCCGGCCGAGGGGAGAGGGCCTGGTGGTGCTCTAGCTCACCTCCTATGCACATAAGGTGTTCGATGGAATGCCCGAGCCACACTACTTAAGGTTTCTCCTCTCCAAGCTCGACCGCCAAGCTCCATTTTCCTCAATATTTATCTAGGTTTAGCGGTCCGTCACGCCCCGTCCCCGTCTTCACCGCCGTCGATCACCCGCGCCAATCTCATTGCCGGCACCACCGTGGTGAGCCTCTTGTTCTTATCTTCTTTCTGAAAGGAAAAATATTCTTACTTGTATGTTTAGATAGATAATTGTATTATTTTCTTACTTTTATTATTGCATCTTATATAGTGCGATGGTTTTGGTATCCGCCCCCGTCGGCCCTCGTCACATCTATGATTCGGATGTGGTATATATATTATCATTTCATAACTATTGGTTCATTTATTGTTTATGAAAATTATGCCACCAACGTGACATAGATTTTATTTATCTAGGAGGTTGTTGAACCGAAATTCCAACCGACCCTATTGTCGAGAGGTTAAATTTAGTTGAAGAAGAAAACAATTTCTTGAAGGAAAAATAATTGAGGAGGAGAAGATGATATTGGAGTTGCATGTTGCGGATGTCGTCGATGATCACAAGATCAAGATGGATGCAATGCGCTTGAAGATTAGAAAGATTAGAAAATATGCCATGCATACCGAGGCTTGGTATCATTATGCCGTTGGATCAATTGTTACCATGGTTGCGATTATGATCGCATTTGTTTTCGCATTGAAATGTTTTACATAGTTTCAATGTATGGTTTAATTCATTTAGATGCTCTGCAGAGCTTTATGTTGTTAGATGAGAACTATGTATGTACTTTGGTTTTTATGTGATGATGAACTTCTATTAATTTGGTCACTTAATTATCTATTCATGATGTTCTGTAATAATTTTTGACACACTTAATTATATATAATGCACGCACATGAACCGGCAATGGATGTACGGCGACAGACACACCTCCGAGTACACTAAGGGCGTGCATGACTTTCTCGAAGTGGCTGAGGCAAACAAGAAGAATGGTTTTATGTGTTGTCCATGCCCTATATGTGGGAATACGAAGTCTTACTCTGACCGGACAATCCTTCACACCCACCTACTTTACAAGGGTTTCATGCCACACTATAATGTTTGGACGAGGCATGGAGAATAGGGGTTATGATGGAAGACGGCGAAGAAGAAGAGTACGATGACAACTATGTGCCCCCTGAATACGGTGATGCTACTGAACATCAATAGGAACCAGACGATGTGCACGATGGTGCTGCACCGGGCGAAGCTACTGAAGATCAAGAGGAACCAGACAATGTGCCCGATGATGATCTCCGCCGGGTCATTGTTGATGCAAGGACGCAATGCGAAAGTCAAAAGGAGAAGCTGAAGTTCGATCGCATGTTAGAGGATCACAAAAAAGGGTTGTACCCCAATTCCGAAGATGGCAACACAAAGCTCGGTACCGTCTTGGAATTGCTGCGGTGGAAGGCGTAGAATGCCGTGCTCGATAAAGGATTTGAGAAGCTACCAAAATAATGAAGAAGAAGCTTCCAAAGGATAACGAATTGCCCGACAGTACATACGCAGCAAAGAAGGTCGTATGCCCTCTAGGATTGGAGGTGGAGAAGATACATGCATGCCCTAATGACTGCATCCTCTATCGCGGTGCATACAAGGATCTGAATGCATTCCCGGTATGCGGTGCATTGCGGTATAAGATCTGACGAGATGACCCTGGTGATGTTGACGGCGAGCCTCCCAGGAAGAGGGTTCCTGCGAAGGTGATGTGGTATGCTCCTATAATACCACGGTTGAAACGTCTGTTAAGAAACGGAGATCATGCCAAGTTGATGCGATGGCACAGTGAGGACCGTAAGAAAGATGGGAAGTTGAGAGCACCCGCTGACGGGTCGCGGTGGAGAAAAATCGAGAGAAAGTACTGGGATGAGTTTGCAAAGGACCCAAGGAACGTATGGTTTGCTTTAAGCGCGGATGGCATTAATCCTTTCGGGAGCAGAGCAGCAATCACAGCACCTGCCCGTGACTCTATGTATGTATAACCTTCCTCCTTGGATGTGCATGAAGCGGAAGTTCATTATGATGCCGCTTCTCATCCAAGGCCCTAAGCAACCCGGCAACGACATTGATGTGTACCTAAGGCCATTAGTTGAAGAACTTTTATAGCTGTGGAATGGAAACGGTGTACGTACGTGGGATGAGCACAAAAAGGAGGAATTTGACCTAAAGGCGTTGCTGTTCGTGACCATCAACGATTGGCCCGCTCTCAGTAACCTTTCAGGACATATATCTTGTGGATAGATGTCCAGGTCATATATCCACATCTTGTCGTTGCCAAATTGTGTCGTCGGCAATTGCGGGAGTAGTGCCAAACAAGGGATACCACGCATGCACGCACTGTTTACTTGACACCGATAGTATATACCTGGGAAGCTGCAGGAAGAATGTGTACCTGGGCCATCGTCGATTTCTTCCGACCAACCATCAATGTCGCAAGAAAGGCAAGCATTTCAAAGGCGAGGCAGATCACCGGAAGAAGCCCGCCATGCGTACCGGTGATCATGTACTTGCTATGGTCAATGATTTACAGGTAATCTTTGGAAAGGGTCCTGGCGGACTATCTGTTCCGAATGACGCTGAGAATCACGCACCCATGTGGAAGAAGAAATCTATATTTTGGGACCTACCCTACTGGAAAGACCTAGAGGTCCGCTCTTCGATCGACGTGATGCAAGTGACGAAGAACCTTTGCATGAACCTGCTAGGTTTCTTGGGCATGTATGGGAAGACAAAAGATACACCTGAGGCACGGGAGGACCTGCAACGCTTGCATGAAAAAGAGGGCATGCCTACGAAGCAGTATGAAGGTCCTGCCACCACGCTCTTCGAAGAAGAGAAAGAAATCTTCTTTGAATGCCTCGCTTAGTATGAAAGTCCCGACCGCTTCTCGTCGAATATAAAGGGAATAATAAATATGCTAGAGAAAAAGTTCCGTAACCTAAAGTCTCATGATCGCCACGTGATTATGACGCAATCGCTTCCGGTTGCATTGAGGGGGCTTCTATCGGAAAACGTCCGATTAGCCATTGTGAAGCTATGTGCATTCCTCAATGCAATATCTCGAAGGTGATCGATCCAGAAATCGCATTAACGCTTAAGGAGTGATGTGGCGCAATGTCTTGTCGGGCTTCGAGCTGGTGTTCCCACCATCCTTCTTCAATATCATGACGCACATCCTAGTTCATCTAGTCGACGAGATTGTCATTCTGGGGCCCGTATTTCTACACAATATGTACCCCTCTGAGAGGTTCATGGGAGTCCTAAATAAATATGTTCGTAACCGCGCTAGGCCAGAAGGAAGCATCTCCATGGGCCATCAAACAGAGGATGTCACCGGGTTTTGTGTTGACTTCATTCCTGGCCTTAAGAAGATAGGTCTCCCTAAATCGCAGTATGAGGGGAGACTGACTGGAAAAGGCACGCTTGGAAGGGACTCAATAATATGCAGGGATGGATATTCTTAGTCTCAAGCACACTACACAGTTCTACAGAACTCTACCTTGGTGACCCCGTATGTTGATGAACACAAGAACAGTCTGCGCTCCAAACACCCGGAGCAAAGGCGACGATCGGATTACATGTGAACACATCAGACTTTCAGCAGCTTGGTTGGAAACACGCCTCGGAGGTGACAAAGACTGCTTGTGATGAGCTGTACTTGTTGTCCAGGGGACCATCTTCGACTGTAATGATTTGGAAAGGATACGAGATAAATGGGAATACATTTTACACGATTGACCAAGATCAAAAGAGCACCAACCAAAACAGCGGTGTCCGCTTTCATGCAGCAGCCGACAGGGGAGAGGACACATATTATGGTTACATAGTAGACATATGGGAACTTGACTACGGAGTAGATTTTAAGGTCCCTTTGTTTAAGTGCAAGTGGGTCAATCTGTCAGGAGTAGGGGTACAGGTAGACCCACAGTACGGAATGACAACAGTGGATCTGAAAAATCTTGGGTACACTGACGAACCGTTCGTCTCTAGCCAATGATGTGGCACAGGTTATCTATGTGAAGGACATGTCTACTGCATCGAGGAAAAGAAAAGATAAGGAAGCGAATACATCATACAATGAGCCAAAGCGCCACATAGTTCTTTCAGGAAAAGGGACATCCTGGAGTGGAGGGCAAGACAGACATGTCTCAAGAGTATGAAAAGTTTCATGAAATTCTCCTTCAAAGTCAAGGCTGACCCCAGCATCCTAATAAACGATGAAGATTATCCATGGTTACGGCGCAATAAGCAAATGACACAAGCGAAGAAAAAGTGAAGACTTTCTCCCAAACTATTATGATGATACCATGCCAACTTTGTAACAGACGAGTATGATACCATTGTCCGTTTTGTACATTCACATGCTATGCCAACTTTTTCAGAGTTCATTTGAAAACTATGAATTAGAAAACCTCGCCAACCGATTATCCATTTGAAAACTAATGGCATTAACAGAAAGTTTATAATTTTGCTGACCTAAAAGCAAAAAGAATTAAAAAATAAAGTAAAAAACCAAAAGAAAATAAATAATGCAGAAAACAAAACAAAAAAACTGGAAAAAAATAAAAATAGCAACAATAAGTATTTTGTTGTAAGTAGAAACAAAATAAAATAAATAATTCAACAAAGAAAACAAAAAAAGTGTTTTCAAATTTGAAAACTAATGGCACTAACAGAAAGTTTATATTTTTTTCTAAAACTAAAAGCAAAAAGAATTAAAAATAAAGCAAAAAACCAAAAGAAAATAAATAATGCAGAAAACAAAACAAAAACTGGAAAAAATAAAAATAGCAACAATAAGTATTTTGTTGTAAGTAGAAACAAAATAAAATGAATAAAGCAACAAAGAAAACAAAAAGTGTTTTCAAATTTGAAAACTAATGGCACTAACAGAAAGTTTATAATTTTTCTAAAACTAAAAGCAAAAAGAATTAAAAAATAAAGCAAAAAACAAAAGAAAATAAATAATGCAGAAAACAAAACAAAAAAACTGGAAAATAAATAAATATAGCAACAATAAGTATTTTGTTGTAAATAGAAACAAAATAAACTAAATAAAGCAACAAATAAAACAAAAAAACAAAAAAGTGCCACCTACTGGGCCCCCACGGCCTGAATACGACTAGAAACCCTATCATGGGCTGTGATTCAGCCCGCGAGAGGCCCAGTAGGCCCACATGCACAGATTGCACGGTTAGGCCCGAAAGCCTGCTTTAGAGAGGAGCTCAAGAGGGAAGGTGCGCCGCACCTTATAAACAGGTGCGGCTCCATCTCAACTAGCGAGGTCGGACTAAAAATTTGGGCGCGGGGAAGCACAAGGCCTTTGGTCCCGGTTGGTGGCACCAACCGGGACTAAAGGGGTGCATTGGTCCCAGTTCATGGCACAAACGGGACTAATGCCCCCTTTAGTCCCGGTTGGTGCCACCAACTGACCAAAGGCCGCTTCCCGCCCTTTGGGCTGCTGAAAAGAGGCATTTGGGCGGGAAGCGGCGGCCTTTGGTCCCGGTTGGTGGCACCAACCGGGACTAAAGGGGGGCATTAGTCCCGGTTTGTGCCACGAACCGGGACCAATACTCCGTCTATATAAGCAACACTTGTGAAATTTTTAGTTCAGTTCTTCGATCCCGCCCGACGCCGCCAGTTACCCTCTCCGCTCGCCTTGCTGCCGCTCGCCTCCCGACACCGTCACGCTGCCCGACGCTGTCGCCACTCCGCGCCGCCCGACGCCATCGTCGTCTCCCAGCGCCGTCGCTGTCTCCCAGCGCCGCCCAGCCGTCGCCCGCCCGCCTCACCTCGCCTCAGCTGCCCCGCGCCGCCGTCGCCTCTGCCTCGCTGTGGTCAGGGCCGGCATCGCTCCCCGCTTCCCCCTTTTTTTTTGCAAACATATATATGTTTTTTCCTGCAGATTATATGTATATGTATGAGTATATGTATTTGTGTATATCTGTTTATATGTCTTTTTAGATTTTTTGTTTTTGCATTTTATAAAATGTATATATGTATGTATATATATGTTCTCTGTGTATATATATGTTGATGTATATATGCAAAAGATAGATTTTTAGAAAAAAATTACTATTTTTTCTGTTGATGATATGATTATGTTTTTTTCATATATGCATTTTTTCATATATGTATTAAATTTTTTAAGTTGTTAGTAGATATCAATTTTAGGTTAGTGCATTTTATCACTGATTTTAGGTTAGTTGATCGATTTAATGCATTTTATGTTTGTTGCATTTTAGGTTAGTGCATTTTATGTTAGTGAAGAGGAAAAAGTAAAATAAGGAAAAGGAAGAAAAGAGGAAGGAAGAAGAAGGACGAAGAAGAAAAAGAAGGAGAGGAAAAAGGAAAATAAGTAGAGAAAGAAGGAGAAGAAGTAGGAGAAGATGAGGAGAGGAAGAAGAGGAAGAAGAAGAAAAAAAGAGGAGAAGAAGAAGGAATAGAGGAGCTTCTTCTCCTTTTTTTTCTAATCTTTTTTTTCGAGGGTGTCGAGGGTGTCGAGGATCGCCGAGGGGTCGAGGGTCGGGAACTAGGGTAGAGGGTCGAGGGTCGTTAAGGGGTCAAGGGTCGAGGGTTTCAGGGTCGAGGGTTCCAGGGTTCTATAGGGTCGAGGGATCGAGGGTCGAGGGTTCGAGGTCGCCTAGGGTCGAGGGTTCTGTGGTCGTCGAGGTTCGAGGTCGAGGATCGCCGAGGTCGAGAGGTTTCCTAGTGTCAAAGTATTGAAGAAATCCATGGCTTCATCATTAGCCGGAGTAACCAAGGCATGATGGCATGAAGTCCTCAAAGTTATTTCGAATGGAGTCCGGATAGGATAATTTGCCTTTTTGTACTAATTTCAGCAAAGGCCTTCCAAATAACGATATTCGAAGGTTCTTGCTGTACTTTGTACCAAAAAGCGAATTATCCTATCTCGACTCCGCTCCAAAATAACTTTGGAGAGCTTCGCACCATCATGCACCTGTTACTTTCGCCTAATGATGAAGACATGGTTTTGTTGAATCCTTTGACACTAGGCAACCTCCCGACCCCTCGGCGATCCTCGACCCCTTGACCCTGAGAGGAAGAAGAGGATAAAAAAAGAAGATGAAGAAGAAAAAAAAGAGGAGAAGAAAGAATAGAGGAGTTCTTCTCCTCTCTTTTTTCTTCTTCTTCCTCTTTTTTTAATCGGGAACGAGGGTCGTCGAGGGTCGCCGAGCGGTAGAGGAAACCCTAATTAAATAGCAAGTATCGTTGGTGTGAGATACATGTGGCCGTCGGTGTTGGACACTACATCCACGTCCCACAAGTGACGCGGGCGTCGATGCCCACGTCACTTGTGGGACATAGATGTAGTGTCGTCGTTGTTTTTGTCGATATACCCCCTCCCAATAGCTTCAACACGTGGGGGGCCGATGACACCCCTCCTTGAAGCGTTCTCGAGGCCACCCCTACCCCTTGAAGCGTTGTCGAGGCCTCCCTAAACCCTAGAGAAGCAGCGTCGAGGCCACTAATTAATATGATTCCTTATTGTGATTAGCTAGCTAGTTCTATGTTTGCCACTAATATATCCATGTCTGTCATGTTTGAATAATAATTGCCATGTTGTAAATATTTGTAGAAACAATGGACACCCCGCCCCGAGACGAAGCACAAGAAGCGTTGTTGAGGGACATAATCGCAGAAGGAAGTGATGCCGTCTGCTCGGTGATGTTTCTCAACGACACCGATGGTCTGGAAGGAGAGGGTGAAGAAGCAGCTGGCTATGATTATGATGGCTCCGATGACCCAATGCCGGTGCAAGAAGGAGAGGGTGAACAAGTAGACCGTGAGGACGGCTCCGGTGATCACCGAACTGAGTCCGGCCTGGTATATATATATTAGTTAAGCCTGTGCTGACTAGATAATTGATGCATTCATTGTTTTGGTATGTACACATATTAATTAACTCTCGTCTTTGTTTCTTTTTTCTAGCCCTCCGGATCGAGCACAACTTCGGTAAAGAGACGAGGCCCGAAGAAAAAGTTGAGCTCGGATGAAAGGTTTGAGATCATAGAAATCGCGCGCGACGGCCAACCGATTGAACCCATCCGGACAAAGAAAGCATTTGTTGCTCAGTGCGGGGTTCTGGTTAGGGACAAGATCCCGATCAGCATCCAAAGAATGGTATAAGCCTAAGAACGAAGACCATGAGGTGTCTTATGTCAATGATCTGCAGAAAAATGATCTTTGGACTGAGCTGAAGTCAAATTTCACCCTACCGTCAGAGGATGATCTAGAGAAGCCAGTTATAGAGCCATTAATCAAGTCTTTTGCTCTTAAGAAGATGGCAGACCTAACAGGAATTGGAAGAAAGACCTGAATAAGTTTGTCGATAAAAAAGAGACACCAGAATTCAAGGGCAAATATGAGAAGATCAGAGATGACTGGCCTGCATTTGTTGCCCACAAGACATCGGAAAAGAGTAAAAAGATCTCGGCGACAAACAAGCAAAATGCTGCGAAGAAGAAGCTTCACCATCTCACGGGGTCAGGTGGCTACCTCATAGCCCGGCCTAAGTGGGCCAAGGCTGAGAATGATCTGCTTGATAAAGGGATCGAACCAGAGACAATGAATCGCTGCACCGTTGCGGACTTGGTTCTTGAGGCTAAGCGGAACCTTGGACCCTCAGACGTGGAAGTGCATTTGGACGGACGATCAATTGGACATACCAGTCAAGAGGCTAAAGCAATATATCGAAGCAAGCAGCAAGGGAAGTTCGTTCATACGGGGAGAAGGACGAGCTCACAATGGCCCTCCTAATCCTCGAGCACCACAGACGGACACGAGGCACGCCAGCTCCGTTTCGTGTAAGGCTGGATTTCCGGACGCGAGGGTTACAAAACCCGTGAGAGGAGGAAGAAATCGAGCAGAGCCAAATGCAAAGCGGTACGAAGGGTAATGGGGCTAGAGGAACGAGAAGCGAACGGAGAAAACGACTGCCAAGCTTCCCCGGTTACCCCGCCATCTCAGCGGAGAAGCAGCGTGGCTTCCACCGAGCTGCTTCAAGCAGAGCATGCCTTGACGGCTCCTCGCCAGCTATCCCGTGGATGCTATCACGGAGTCTCAAAATTGCCACCTTATGGCGGAATGTAGCAATTTGAAGGTCAAGGCGGCTGTTGGCTCTGTTTATCCTACTAAACCCGACTCAACTTTTCACCGCCGGCCGATTCTGTAGGATATGCTAAGGTGATGGTGGATGAAATAACGGAGGATTTGAGGACCTCCGGCTTGACCACCCTACCGGTGAAGGGAGTATCGGTTGGGTTACGCTGAAGACTCCATGCCTATGGCGGAAGGATCTCATCAACCTTCCGAACTGGACGCCTCCGCCTCCTCCTCCTCCTCCGGTGAGTCAAGGCACTCCGCCTCCTCCACTGCCTCCTCCTCCGGCGAGTGACGATCAGGGCACTCGGCCGGCTCCTTCTCCGGCGCGTGGCGGCACTTCGCCTCCTTCTCCGGCGCGTGGCGGCACTTCGCCGAGCAGCCAGCCTCCTCCTTCTCCGCCCGAGCAGCCAGCCTCCTCCTGCTCCGACGCGTCATAGTCCTTCTCCTCCGCCTCGTAAGCAAGGAAAGAAGACATCCGCTCCGTCACTCCGCCGGGCGTCTAGCAAGACAGCCACAAAGCGGGAGGAGATATAGATTCGATCCTTCTCTCAAGACTCGGAGAAGTTACCGTACGAGAGGACCGAGGAGGAAAACGCGAAGATTGCGCAGACCGAAGTGGATGACTGGTTTGAAGGGTTGAAAGCAAAGAGACATCCACCTCCGGAGGAGAAGGTAGATCAGGTGAAAGTGAAGCGCACTCTGGCTGCCCTGACAAAACCACCCAAGTCTCCGCCGAAAGGCAACTACGAGCGCATTATTGGAAAGGCATTTACCGAAGCGGAGAGGTCGGGAAGTACTAAAAGTGATCAAAGAATGAAAGAACGACGAGTTGGAAAACAAATTGCCCAGCTCGACGAACAAGCGAAGCAATCGTGCCCCCCGCTCAAGGTGCCTGCTAGCGACATCGTCGATCCGAGGATGGCGCCCGGTTATGGCAATCCTAAAGATTACCTGCCCGACGATGTACATTATGATTTCTTGGAGGTGCATATACAAAGATACGAGTACGGGAAGCCTCTCGTCAAAGATGAAAGATCTCTATCAACGATGATGCGAAGATTGCATGATTGGTACATGAAAACTTGCAGAGAGTCTGAGGGGAGGAGTACTTTGTATGTGAGAGTTAAAAAGGAGCATGACCTCGTTGGAATTGAACTGTGGCCTATTCCATTTGAGGAGTTCTATCAGTTTTTCAATCAGTTGGCCCTCGATAAAGCAACGGTCACCTGCTACTGTCTGTAAGTAGTACTACTTCTGCCATTAAGTCTCTCTATATAACTCAGCTCTTTCACTGCATGTATTTATAATTATCCTCACTATATTATGCAGATTGAAGATCGCCGAATTGAAGAAAACACAAGTGGGTGATATTGGGTTCATTAACACATATCTCATAGATGCAACTGAGGTTGAATTTCATGCCGAAAATATCGAGGCCGACTTGCTACAATCGTTGGTAATAAATGAACACAAAGATATAATACTCTTTCCTTACAACTTCAAGTGAGTGTTACTGTCTTGTGGCATATTCGGTTTCCGTTATTAGTCCAGGTTATATTAATGTAATATTGATGAGTTATGCATGCGTGCGCAGGTACCACTATATTCTCCTAGAGATTAAGCTTGAGCAGGGAGTAGTAATTGTCTTAGACTCCAAACGAAAAGATCCCAAGGAGTATGCGGACATGACTGAAATGCTCGAGAAGTAAGTTAAATCGAGCATTATCCATCATATCAGCAACTTTGTTCATTTCTGATATCAAGTAATTGTTTTCTTTGTATGGCAGGGTTTGGAGAAAATTCACCAAAAGAAGCTCCGGGACTGCCGAAGAAGCTGCAATTTAGACACCCGAAAGTAAGTACTATAGTAGCATATTCCACGCATCTCCTAGTGATTCAAGCGCTAGTTTCATCAATACCATTTAGCATGCTTGCTAATTATCAGTTTGATTGACCTCTATTTCTTGTAAAGTGGTTGTGGCAGGAACAAGGGAATGATTTCTGTGGATACTACATTTGCGAGTCCATCCGCCACACAACCTGTGAGCGGGGCTACTCTGACAAACAATATGAAGTGCGTAAATAACAATATTCACAATTTTATTTTATTAACATCATTTGTGTTGAGTTTCATTCATTCATATATATATATGTATTGACCCTCTTCTTAAAATTAGATGTTTCAGATGCGGGATGAACTCCTAGCACCAGATCGCCTGCGAGCAATTTAAGAGGAATTGGCGGCATTCTTTCTTGACCGCGTGATCGCTGAAGACGGAGAATACTATGTGGACCACGCGTCCGTATGTTAGGAAATTATATTTGTAAAAGATAATTATTGTATGTATATGTAGCCGGTATTGTCGGATAGATATACGAGAACTTGTTGTTCGACCAATCTCTCGGAGAAGGAGAGGTGGTCGATATCACTTCTCTCTGTATGCATATATGTTCATGACGATCTTCTGTTTCCTTCGTTTGCTTACTAGCTAGCTAGCGTGTCTAGCTAGTCCTCTCTATACGTATGTATACTACGTAGCGTCGACCAAGCACGGACAAAAGAGAGGACACTTCACTCTATTAATTAGCTAGCTAACACAATTTATGAAAAACCTAAAATACCCCTCCAACACCCCCAAAGCCCCCCCCCCCCTTTTTAAAAAAACAAAACCCCAGCCACGTAAATGTCGACGCTGGATGTTTATTGGTCCCGATTGGTGCCACCAACCGACCAAGGCCTCCCGCTCGGGCTCAGACAAACACGTGGAGGTTTATCTGTCCCGGTTCTGGATTGAACCGACTAAAGGGCCAGGGCATTAGTACCGACCATTTAGTCCCGGTTCATGAACCGGGGCTAAAGGCCCTCACCAACCGGGACAATAGGCCTTTTTTTTACTGGTGTATGTTGAATGAACATAATAGAAAATCAATCTGATTAGCTGATCGGCAAGTGAATCATAGGCAATCTCTAACCAACTGAAAGAACTGAATTAGGAGGGCTCACTCACAGCTGGCTTGCAGGAATCGCATCAAACACATAACATGCAGAAAACATACTAGATCAGATCAATGCTAGTTTTCTTTATAGAACACTGGGGAGTGATGACGCTTCCTCTGGAACTCACCTCTGATTCCCTCATTGGCACCTACGACGACTGTATCCGTCGAGGCAGAAACGGCGCAGACCACAACAATAGCAAGGCGAAAGAGGAGGCGAGCCATCGTGCTAGCGCCATGGCCGGTCCGAGCCGAGCCGCCTCCCTCGCTGCCATCCATTCATCCCCGCCTTGTCTGACCGACGACGCTTAAGAGGACGCGCATCCGCCAACCCTCTCTGACTGCTGCGGCCGACCGGACCCTGGGCTGACGACGAGGAAGATCCGTCAGGCCTGGGCGTCTCGATGGAAGAAGGACCATCCATGGGTGATAGGGAGGAAGACGTCCGGGTAGGGCTCCTCTTCCCGCGGCATCGACGGGGCAAGGGCTTCACCTTGTGTGGCTACATAGCAAGGATGTCCACGTCCTCTTCGTTGGTGGTGATTGCAACCTCCTGGAGCTTCAGAGTGGGAGCGATTTGGGCCTCTTCCTCACTAGCCCACCGGCGGCACGGGCGGACTTCTGTGGCGAGGCCGACATCGGCGGGTAGGATCTGGCGGTACGGGGGAGAGGGGGGTGGAGCAGAGGCGAGAGCAAGGAAGACGAGGAGGTTGCGTGAGAGCAGGGAGAAATGGGATTGCATGCGAGCGCCAGGGGAGGGTGTAGGCAATGCTAGACCTACATAACACTTGTTCCGTGATTTATGTAAATAGCAACATGGAGCGTTACTAGTGGATCATAAGGCGGGAGCGGGCCCACCCCCTGAAAATCAGGGGGGGGGGGCGAAAAGATTAGACAAGCAGGTTACGTAGGTTTTCGTAGCGGCTTTGGTAAATGTAGGATTATCGCTGGGTAGAGTATCTCGCGCGGGTCCAGTGCGGACATGGCATACGCAAGCTCGATCCCGATTGGCCACCCTGAATATATAGTGCGCCTGTGATGACGTGTTCATCGCCAGAGATCGTCATTTACGCGAACTCTTATTGGTTTTAATTGGCCACCCCGAATATATAAATGTAGGATTATCCCGATTGGCCCGCCGCTGCACGTGACCAAATCCGGTCCACCGCAGGCCAGATCCCGCCTGCCCACGCCGCGCCCTGCCGACCACCATGGCCGCCGGCCGCAGCCAAGCAACAGACGCGCCCACACGCACCACGCGCACCGCCACGGCCGTCGGAGAGCAGATCTGGCACATCACCTAATCCAGGGTCGCCGCCCCGGCACCCTCCACCACGCTGCCAGCAGCACCGGGCTAGCAATCCGGCCAGGTCTGCAGCACCAAGCCAGTAGGTGGGGCCGCCACCCCAACCCATCCTGCAGCTGAGCTGCCAGGCCGATGCCCAGGCACCCCGCAGCAGCCGCTGCCCCACCAAGAGGGCGCCGCCGCACCGGCAGAAGCTGCCGGTCGCCACGCCATCTGTCGGATCCACGAGCCAGGAGCCACCAAAACGCCGACAACCGCCACCAAAACGCCGCCAGCCGCCAGATCTACAGCACCATGGTTCGCCGGAGGAACCACCACAATGCTGTCGGGCCGAGCACCGCCATCTTGAGCGGGCAGGCCGCGCGAACAGCGCCAGATCCGCTTCTAGCAGCGCCCACCCGCAGTTCCGCGATGCCAGGGAAAACGGCCGCCGCGAGAGAGCAATCCCACCGCCGCCGGCACCGCACGGGCTTCGCCCGGCAGCGCACGCCCGCGGCGGCGGGGGAGGAGAGGGGAGGTGGTGCCCGCTGGCTGGTACGGTTGGGGCGCCCCGGTGCCGCTCGGGAGCGATACGGGAGCTAGCGAGATGCAGTTTCGTATTCATAAGATGATTATGCGCTCGCGTGCGCACACACAGACACCCACACAAAGTACTTGCTAGCCAAAGATTCTTTATTTGTTCATCTGTGACTAGTAATTAGTTATAACAGTACCATTCATCACAATAAGCATTCCTTCTCCTTTTTGCAAATATTGATGCTCGAAGCAAAAGGACATCAAGTACACTTTTTTTTGTTGTTAATGCCTACACACTTCTGTTTTTATTTCTATTTGAAAAAGCTAAATTTTGATCAATCCAATCTATGCCGAGGCAAACAAGCAAAACATCCTTACCATGTCACCACTCAGTTAGTCGTTGATTTGTCTTAAGAGTTAAGACATTCCTACATGTTTTGTTACCCCTCTGCCAGATGCGTCGTTCATCTGATGAATTAGAAATAAGAAAACTCAAAATTTAGAGATAATCATTTGAATTTTCTTTTCTCTTACGAGAATAAGGCTTTGCATTTTACAAGAATTATATTATAAAGTCGTCGTGCCAAGGTCCTGCAGTACCAACGCGCCGGAGAAGAAGCTGCTATCTTAGCTTGGTGGCACAGTAACTAGTGAATGAATTTTTTTACTCGATCTATTTAACTGAATGGTTCATGTGATGAGCGATGCATTGAACATTGGCCAGTGCTTTTATTATGATTATTCTCCTTCCTTAATTCAATCGTACTGCCAGATCGAAAGGAATTCGTCCTTTCCAGTGTGGGAACTGCTGTAGCAAAGGAAGGGACACGAGTATTTGAACCAGCGTCCGTCATATCCTGCCACTAACAACTGGCCTCATCCAGCCTCAAGTACTAGTCTTAGAGTAGCACCAACATACTCCTTCCCTTCGAAATTTTTTGTCACAGAAATGGATGTATCTAGATGTATTTTAGTCCTAGATACATCTATTTCCGAGACAAGTAATTTCGAATGGAGGGAGTAATAAGTAGGGCTGCACTTACATGCCAAACTAGAGGTTAGCTATTGTTTCTAAAAAATCACCAATCGACACTACAAAGGGACTACGCTTCGGAAAATTCGTTTCTGATCGCCGGAATCTTAGCCCTTGGTTCTTCTCGGGATACATGGGTATTCTCGTATTCCTGAGCATATGCGACTTGTCTTTCCCGCGGGGTAGTCGACGTTGGGCCCACGCATTGATTTGGTGCTAAACGGAAATGCCGTACCGGAACCGGAACAGGAAAAGTGTGGATGGATCAGTTTGTTTCCTGAGCCTACCCGTTCCGCTTGTTTCACGGCGCACCAAACGGTCACCTCCCGATGCAACACGAACCACGGGAGCGGACGTCACATGAGATCGATCCTGAAAACCAGATTCAGCTTCAATCACGGTATGCCAGGCAGGGAGGGATTGTTTCAGAGACTTGACTTACTTCTTTGGAGACAACAAATGCAGCAGCCGTCTGATCAAGAACGCTTGCCGATCCGGATCCCTGGTGATTGTTGAACACCGGCGCCATGGCTGCTCCACCCAGTTGTTCAAGTAGAACAGCTGCACTTTTTGGCAAGAGTTCAGTGCTGCCCATCTCCTTAAGTACTGCCATGCCATCCAAGTGCAAGCGCTGTATGCGTTTTGAAATTTGAAAGCACGGGGCGCATACGTGTGCTCACATGGAGGCAGAAGCATTGACACGTGTAGTACAGAATTTAATTTCCTAGCAGCACCCCACATATTCAAAAAATGGCAGCGGGCAAGCACTCACCTTTCCGATTTTGTATGCACATTCAGGCGCCAGCATCCGAACAACCATGCATCATGGGGATTTTTATGGTCAACCAGCATCGCACAGTGCGGCCGAAATGCAAATGATGCTCTACCAATGTTTGTTGACACATAATCTCCAGTACTGAGGGTTCTATTAATTATTATTTTGTCATTACACAAAGGGTTTCTCGTACACTGCTTGCGAATTTCAGAGTTATCGGTTCAGACATAACAGCTCAACACAACAAGTTTACAGTCAGTAGGATCAAAGCGTGGAAATTCATCCACACGTAGCACACTTGGAAATCCTTACGTAGGTTCAACGGAAATCCTAAGATACATAGGGCATGAGCGGCCTAGTGCACGAGGTGTGTCGGTGCCCTGTAACACCGCAATTCTGGCAAGTGACAGGCTTGCGAGGTTGTTTAGGAACATCACCCCTGTCTGGGCACGTAGTCCTCTTGTGCCGTGGGAGCTTACATATACTGCAGAATCTAGTCCTCTTGCTCAGGCCTTCATACGGTGCTTTCTCTCTGCTCGAGCATGGTCGTCCAACACCATGTTTCTTGAGTGGAGCTGACAGTCCAACGAGCGCATCCCAGTTGCCAGATGCGGTCATATTGTTCTCGTTGTCAACCATATCTGGATCGAATGCTTCCCACTGGCATACCTGATCCATTGTTTTTTTTGCTTGCTTCTGCAGCTATCTTATCCTCAATCCTTAGACCATCCCTGTTTTCAGCCAAAGGAGATGCCTCTATGATCAGGTATCTTCGATAGTACCAGCTCGTACGGAGCGACTGACGAGTCTCCAATCCGCACCAGTTCTGTAGCATACAGGTACAGAGTCAAACTCCGACAGGTAAATGATTGATTAGCAGCCTGGCCTTTCTGGACGTGAGCAATGTGTTGTGGCAAGATGTCCCTAGCATCTTTTGTCCACCTTTTTAACATGTGCCGCTTTGGTATCTCCTGCACGCCAATGTGATCCATCACCTGAGTAAACGAGAAAAGCGAGTAAGTCCCCACAAGTGTTACGAAAACATACTTGACAACAGATCACACGTAAGTTAGGAGCGACCAAATAAATCCTCAAGGCATGGCAGCAAAGCATCCCCATGTGTGCAAACTGCCCGCATTTACAATCGAACCAATCACCATCGTCGGATATGGTCACCACATATTCCACCTTGCTCCACCTCTCTCGTTTTTCAGCGTCATTGTGCCTTGCAATGTATCTCTTTTTCTTCTCCACTTCCTCAACTTGGTATGATCCACCTTCGAACAGATTCTCACCAAATAGTTCAAACATCTTTCTTGTGTAAACCTTGTTAGAATAAATCCGAGGCATATCGTCGATCATCTGAGGACCAAATAATCACACGAGCACGACACCGAGATTTGTTAACAAGGTTCACCGATATGGCTACATCTCCGGGGCCTGACTATGGGCGCTCCTAACCATGACACCGCTACAATACCGCACCCGGTCGCCCTGGACACCGGCACATGCCGCCGGCTTCCCCTGCGTTCCGGTGCTATTATGTTGGCATAGGTTACATCGTGTGTCTACCCCCGCTATATATGAGAGGCCTAGGATACAAGTGTCCTACTAGGACACGACTCCACATCCTATGTAAACACAATACAACTCATAATCCAACTGTAACCTACCTTGTACACTATATTCGACATAACTCTAACAAACTCCACCTTGGCGAATATTCTCCACCACCTTGGATTCGTCTATACGTCAAACTTCCATGTACATTGGACTTGAGTTTATCCCGTGAGCACCGCTGCTACTCCAAAGACTCCACGTGACTCCACCTGCAACTTGTAGTCCCTTCTTTTCTTGACCACAGTCAACACTCGAGCAAAACTAAGTTCCTTGTTACTCTAGTTTGTGCTCTCAACTTCCAGAGTATCCGTCCAACGCCATCACACATCGATCATTGACCTGCGTGAAAGTGAACAACTCACATATTGGGTGTCACACATAAGAGTTACCTGAACTCAACATCACCGCTCCTTTCTTGACCGCCTGTCTGAAACATGAAGGAATTTCACCGTTGCTTGTAGTCATCCCGAGTCAAATTCGCAGTTGTCTCACCACATGTATGACCACCAAAGCCCTGGCCCGTCTCCATGTCCTGTGCGTACCGCACGTCTCGCCGCTATTACCGCGTCGAGCCTCCGCTGTCCCGGTCGAGTCTCAAGGGTTGCGACCCACACCACTCAACCCCCACTGCAAAGTACCACCGATCATCACCGACCGATGACGAGTTTCACGCTTCCATCAGACCACTGGGCTCCAGTCCAAACTACGTGTCCCTCGCTCTTTTGTCCCGCTGAATAGGCTTCGACTCTCTGAGCTCTTACGCCGTAGCCCCTCAATCAGCACCGAGTGAAGTCTTCCAGACTCCAGCTCCACCTTCAACATGACTCCATGGTAGATGATCAGTCCACGCACGCGCCCCGTCAACTTCAAGCTCCGTGTGTACACCACCTTGAATCAATCCCGCGCAATAGTCTTGTCGAAGCCACACAAGCCCTCGGGCCTGCGCCACGTGTTTCCACGCACAAAAGTCGGTCACCATCAACATCATGCTCATATGTCGTCGCCGCCGATCCCACACCATCTTCTGTACCAACCGACTTACATCGATCCGTCGAACTGTCTCGTCCGACCCATCCAAATTTGTCCGACTGCACAACACGTTCCAGACTCCTCAAGCCGTCACCGTGATCATCGCCATCCGTACACAGATGTGTACCAACAAAGAAAACCAAGGCAAAGTCCACATAGCCTTCCCGTGTGAACATACTTGAAACCCGATTCATCACACGTCTGTAACTGGGCTTTTCTTTCCTTTCTTTTTCCATGGTAGCATCACGATCTGACTAAGCCATTGTGCTGTATTTTTTTTCCAAACAAATCACATACATTTTGTATCGTTTGCACACGTATGCTACGGCTCCACACAGCCAGCTGCCCGTAGCGCCATCGCACAGACCTCAGCCTGGTCTGCCATCGCGCCATGGGCCTTGCAGCCCCCATATGGGACACGCCCTCGCAGCGCCGCTGCAGCTGCTGGGTCACCAGCCACGTGTCGCTCGTGCGCCAGCCGCCGAGTTACTTCCGACCAGATTCGATCTGATCTGCTAACTGCTGCCTACGCACCAGCCGCCCGGCCAGCCTCGATCCAAAGGCCACGACATGGTCTTTTTTTTCGAGCAACCGGCAGAAGCTCTGCCTTTTCATCAAACAAACCCTGCAAGTTCCCAATGAAACTCTGAATGAAAAGTATCTGGGCATGCCATCTGATGTGGGCTTTTCAAGGAACGGATCTTTCAAGTTTTTGAAAGATAGATTATGGAGCAAAATTCAAGGGTGGATCGAGAAAACTTTGTCGGCAGCGGGAAAGGAAGTTTTGGTGAAATCTGTGGCGCAAGCTATCCCTGTTTTCTCAATGTCGTGTTTCAAACTTCCAAGGGGACTTTGTGAACACCTTAATATGTTGATAAGGAAGTTTTGGTGGGGGAGCAAGAATGGTCACCGGAAACCAAGTTGGGTATCATGGGAGGCTATGACACAACCGAAGGCAATGGGGGGTTTGGGTTTTAAGGATTTCGAGCTCTTTAACTTGGCCATGTTAGCTAAGCAAGGATGGAGGATCTTGCAGAATCCAAGCTCTTTGAGTGCCCAAATTCTCAAGAGTGTGTACTTCCCAGCCTCCACGATATTGCATGCGCAGCTGGGTTCCCGCCCAAGCCAAATCTGGAGAGCTATCAAGGAAGGAGTTGATGTGCTGAAACTGGGCCTTATCAAACGGATCGGCAATGGAAACACCACGGATGTTTGGCTGGACAATTGGATACCGAGAGATGAAATGCTGAGATCTTACGGCAGCAAGATTGACAACCCTCCCCGGCTGGCCTCCGACTTTTTCAGTTTCAATACAGGTTCATGGGACAAACAAAAGGTAGAACAGACTTTTATGCCTATGGATATTGATGCTATCCTAGCTATTCCAATTAGCACCCGTAATTTTGATGATTACTGGGCATGGCATTTCGAGAGAAATGGCAAGTTCTCTGTTCGGTCGGCTTACAGAATGATGGTTGCAATACATAGCCGGCGAGGTGCATGGATCGAAGAAGCAGCGGGGCCCTCGACCAGAAGGAATGAGGAGAAGTCGTGGAAATATGGAGTGTGCAAGTTCCAGCTAAAATACGGATGTTCTTGTGGTGGTTAGCAAGGCAATCTCTCCCAACAGAAGATGTCCGGGCTCATCGAAATATGTCGACAACGAGTTCCTGTGCCTTTTGTGGCGCTAGGGATTCATGGAGACACTCTCTCCTCGAGTGTTCGGTTGCAAGGTGTGTTTGGGCGTTGGAAAAAGGTGAAACGGTGGATTGCATGATCGCTACGACTGAACCAAACGCGAAACAGTGGTTGTTTACCCTCATGGCGACTTTAGACCATGGATCTTTTGTCCGCGTGGCAGTCACCCTTTGGTCCATTTGGACGGCGCGGCGAAAGTACATACATGAGGGGATCACTCAGAGTCCACATGCCACTTCTCTGTTTGTTAGCAGGTTCCTGAAAGAGCTTGAGCTGATTAACTCAACACCTCAACGCGTTTTGCAAGCTACCCCCCATGAAAACCAAGCTGCACATGCAAGACCAAGGGCGCCACCCGAGGGATTTGTCAAGAATCATGTCGATGGGGCAGTACAGCGCAACCGGTGAGGATCTGCGGCGGCAGTATGCCGGGACCACGCGGGCAACTATCTGGGAAGTTCAGCTCTTGTCATTCCAGGAATAACGGACCCACCAACGCTGGAGGCGATAGCATGTCGAGAAGGTCTTGCTTTGGCCGAGGATCTTTTGTTGAACAACCTGATCATCGCATCGGATTGCAAGCGGGTTGTAGATGACATCATACAAGGCAACCAGGGAGCATATGGTTCGGTGATCACAGAAATAAACCTCCGGTCTTCGGTTTTTGCTTGTAATTTTGTTTTTGAAAGCCGTTCTTCAAACGGTGAAGCTCATAGTTTAGCTAAACATGCTCTTTCTCTCGGTGCGGGGCGCCACACTTGGTTGGTAAACCCCTATGATCCGATTTGTATTCCGCCACGTGTGGACTATCAGCAATAAAGTTTAGCTTTGGCCCTTAAAAAAAGCTGCTGGGCCGCCAGCCACGTGTCGCTCGTGCGCCAGCCGCCGAGTTACTTCCGACCAGATTCGATCTGATCTGCTGACTGCTGCCTACGCACCAGCCGCCCGGCCAGCCTCGATCCAAAGGCCACGACACGGTCCTTTTTTTCGAGCAACCGGCAGGAGCTCTGCCTTTTCATTAAGAAGAAGAGAATTGACAAGTTTATAAGGAAAACTGGCCGAAAATCGATACATCTGCGATACACGCACACGCCAGCCCCGAGGCTGCGCACCACTCGAGTCGACGACACTGTCACCCAAGTGACCAGAGACGACACCCTACAACAGAACATCGGGCTCCGGAGCCGCCCGCTCGACATCCACACCGCCCCGAGGCCACGCACCAGCCTAGTCGATGGCTCCGCCGCCCTAGAGGCCAAAGCCAACACCCCACGCACGAGATCTCGGCGCCCGCCCGACTTCCACTCCGGCCCCGAGGCCGCGAACCCACCTAGTCGATGACCATGTCGCCCTGGCGACCAAAACCAGCCACCACACGAAGGAGATACCCGGAGCCGCCGCTCCGACTTCCACGCCGGCCCCGAGGCCGCGCACTCGCCTAGCCGGTGACGAAGTTGCAAAGCCACAGAGCCACCACCAGCAGATGAAGGACCGGACCTCCAAAGGCGTCGCCCCCAAGAGGGAAGCGACGAGGAACGCCGCCGACGCCCACTTAGGCCAAGGCCGAAGTTTGGGTTTTCACAGCGCGGAATGGTTCTCGTACAATGAGAAGCTCGATGGTCAGCGCCCTCGCGACGTCCAGCGCTGCAGCGTCTTGCCCGCCCGCCGCCGCCGCCACCTCTGCCGCCCCGCCGCTTGCCCTCCCTCCGCCCCGTTCAAGCCCACCACCTCGCCACCCCTGCATCCGGACCGTCCGGCGCGCGCACCTCTCTTCAGCGTCGGCATCGGGGCTGGTTCCCGATCCAGACGCGCCGTCGCCGTCGCCGCATCCGGGGCTCTCCCGCTCGTCCCCCGGGATGGTTCCCCCCGGAGCCAAGGCTGCGTCCCGGAATACCACAGATTTGGGGCGAGTCCGTGAAGAGGAGGGCGGAGCAACAACAACAGCATCAACCTCCGGGAAAGCCCGCACGCAGCAGGCAGACCGCGGCACTCCAGCAACGACCCGAGCAACATCGGAATAGCCGTCAGCACAAATCCCGGCGGCGGGCTCCCGGACCACAATGGATCGAAGACGAGGCGGGGGCGAAGAGGCTTCAGTCGATGGAGCCACTTCTTTGAGATATTGAAGATAAACTAATCACAGCGCGGAATGGTTCTCGTACAATGAGAAGCTCGATGGCCAGCGCCCTCGCGACGTCTGCGCCCCATGCGCGTGCGCCGCCGCCGCCGCCGCCGCCCCCACCTCTGCCGCCCCCGCCGCTTGCCCTCCCTCCGCCCCCGTTCAAGCCCACCACCCTCGCCACCCCTGCATCCGGCCCGTCCGCGCCGCGGCGCCTCTCCTCCGCGTCGGCATCGGGGCTGGTTCCCGATCCAGATGCGCCGTCGCCGTCGCCGCATCCGGGGCTCTCCCGCTCGTCCCCCGGGATGGTATCCCCTCCCCCCGGAGCCAAGGCTGCGTCCCGGAATACCACAGATTTGGGACGAGTCCGTGAAGAGGAGGGCGGAGCAACAACAACAGCATCAACCTCCGGGAAAGCCCGCACGCAGCAGGCAGACCGCGGCACTCCAGCAGCGACCCGAGCAACATCGGAATGGCTGTCAGCACAAATCCCGGCGGCGGGCTCCCGGACCACAATGGATCGAAGACGAGGCGGGGGCGGAGAGGCTTCAGTCGATGGAGCCGCGATTCATCGAGATTGCTTCATGTGAAGATTACAATGTCAACAGCTGCTTCTAAACCGTAACTCGCCGACGACTGCGTCCTGTATTACGCTCCGTGCAGATTTCTGTCCGTGTTTTCTTCCTCCTCTAGATCAACAATACACAACCTTCAAACAACCTAGCTCATGATACCACTTGTTAGAATAAATCTGAGGGATACCGTCGATCATCTGAGGACCAAGCAATCACACGAGCACGACACCGAGATTTGTTAACGAGGTTCACCGATATGGCTACATCCTCGGGGCCTGACTATGGACTGACACTGCTACAATATCGCACCCGGTCGCCCTAGACACCGGCACATGCCGCCGGCTTCCCCTGCGTTCCGGTGCTATTATGTTGGCATAGGTTACATCGTGTGTCTACCCCCGCTATATATGAGAGGCCTAGGATACAAGTGTCCTACTAGGACACGACTTCACATCCTATGTAAACACAATACAACTCATAGTCCAACCGTAACCTACCTTGTACACTATATTCGACACAACTCTAACAAACTTTACTCGCGTGACGTTCGATAGCAATGTTTGTCCTCATCACGGCACGACTCTGGGAAAGGATCACACGAAAGAGATAATTAGTCATGGTTTTTTGGAACACAGTCACACATACCAAAAACAGATGTAATGATAGAGTACACAAGTAAATGTAACTCACAATCCTTGTTCTTTTCTCTTGGTAGCTCTCATCTGATTCACGGTCGAATTGAAGCCTCATGTATTGGCGCACAAATACATGCATTGGGCTAGCTGGCGGCATGTAAATCTTCAACATGTTGTTGGCGCTCTCGCTACGCCGGGTGCTGGTCATTTTCGCACAGAAGACGCCCTTGAAGTATGGTTTCGCCCACTTGTGACGTATCTCGTAGAGGTTTCTCATGTAATTGTGGGATTTCAAATTGTATTTCTCAACAAGTGCACCCCATGCAGTCTCAAATTCCTCTTCACTTATCATGTGATTCACGACTTTGTGAAATTCAGCCCTGAACTCGATTTTGCTTGTGTACAGTGGGCCAAGGTTTTCTTTTGCCTTCTTAAGAATATGCCACTTGCACCACCTGTGGACAGTATCAGGAAGCTCACTTTTGATTGCTATCTCCATGGCTCTTGCTTGGTCTACAATATGGACAACAGAGTAAACATACTCAAATATTTGCAATTATCTAGTACTACATATCTACATATGCATCGTTTTTTCGAGGTTGGCACAAACCTGTCAATATTATCTGCGGATGTTTGCCGCCCATCATATTGATGAATTCAGAAAATACCTACAGGAAGCTCTCGACTTGTTCATCATGCATCAGAATACCAGCTAGTATTATGCTTTGAAAATGATTGTTCACTCCAACGAACAAACCAAAGGGCATGTCATACAAGTTTGTCCGATACGTCGTATCGAATGTGACAACATCGCCAAAGAACTTGTACTGCAACTTGCTGTTTCCGTTTGTCCACATAAGGTTTTTGATTCTGCTCTCCTCATCGCCCTAGACTCTGTAGGTGAATTCTGTGTCGTTCTGCTGAATCTCTTTGAACACGGCTAGGGTTTTGTTGACATCGTCATCAGCTTGGTCTCGGCTTATTCGCCCACACAGATTGCGCAATGACCTTTTTGTGAAAGGTGCGCCCTATGATGAACTGAAGAAGCTGCCAACTATGATATACACCTTGTTGAGGTTCACATTGTTTGCCCTAATTTGTTTCAACAAGTCTTTTGTGTAAACGTCTATGTGTTTGTGGGATGGCCAATGAACCTTTTCTCCGCACGTAAGAGACATGGTATGATTGTGACTTGACCGGTGCTCGACAGTGTACCACCCATTGTCTATAGCTCTAAGTAATCTAACCATCGCAGGAAACTCGCAATGGCAAGACCGGCTATTCTGTTGCTCAGGTTTTCCCTGCAACATTTTTTCATCGGTCAGTTATAATAAAACAAAATGCAGTGGTTCAAATTATTTACAAAAATCCAAAATATAAAGATATATGTGAGTTTCAAGGTGCTGACCGAGCATCCACAGACAATCTCTTGCATACATTTAATCCTCTCAACATTTTAACGACTCTTGCCGTATTGTATACCAATCCAAGTTCCCATGAATAGAGGTTACAGAAATCATACACTTCTCCAAGGGAATCGAAACTCATCCCAATCTCCGGCTTTATTACAATTTCTGAAGGTTTGTCAGCATATCTCCTTATGGTTTCTTCGAAAGGAGTAACTCTACCAGCACATGGCACTCTATCCGGAGGAGCGCGCCCAACTCGCAGCCTGAAATTTGTGAGGGACGTTCTCTTTAAGTTGCTGAAGCTTAGTTAGAATCTCAGCAGATTATGACTAGTTTAATATTTAATCTAACATATTTTTGCTTGGATCAGTCCAGCTTACACATGTTTATGGACGTAATTTTCACATAATTTTGTACTGAAATGTGCGATTTTTGTAATAAGAACGCTGAATCAGAGATATACCTCCTTGTCCACCCCGGGGCTTCTGGGTTAAGTTGACTCAGCGGATTTGGTTGGTGAAAGCGGCCTCTTGCAAGGGGATCTGTTATGCTGAGAGGAAGCACGGATGTGGCCGACTACAATCGCGCAAGAAGAGTCGGCAGTAGCCGGCGCTGACCACCGCACATCCATCAGCACGAGTGGATCTGGCCGCTCAACGTCGGCAGTGACCTCAGTCAGTGGGAATCTACGACATCATGGGGAAAACGGAGAGCATTCAGCATTTCCCCTTGTTCATGCCTCTCTGGATTGAAAAGAATATAGTACTAAGATATACATCGTACCTATCCACTGGATCTAGCAGAAATTCAAGCCCATTGTGCAATTCTTCCACACACATCGCCGTGCTTCCCTCCGCCGCCATTCCTTCGCCTTCCGCCATTTTACCTGGGGGTAGGGAGTGGGGAGAAGGGTGGGGGCCCGGGTGGAGGGGAATTGCTCATTTTTGCAAACATGGAGATCGTCATACCTCCGGCTGCCCCTGACCTACCGAGCAGCATTTACTGCAACCATGACGGCGGTTTTTTTTGCATCAGATGGCGTCCTTACGTGCCTGTTCAGGGATCAAGATTTCTTGACGGACCTGAGCCACGGCCCGGCTCATGGACTAAACGGGCGGTTCAAAAAAGCTCTCCGTTCACGGCCCATATTCCACCGAGCGCCAGCGTACAACTCTGTTCACGCCCGTATTCCACCGAGCGATATCATTTTCTTCCGCCCGTATATGCTGACATGGACCCACTAGCGCTCATCCCAAGAGTTGTACCAACGCCCAGGATAACGTGTTCAGATGCAGCCCAACTTAGTAACGCCGCTCTCCTATGCTCCACACCTCTTAAAGCTTCACAGAATGCTCCATGGTCCGGATGAAAATCCAAGATGCCAGTAACAATCGGGCAACGTTCCTTCACAGAATAGATTCACAATGTGCTAAGTAAAAAATGTGTCTCCTCCGATGAGCGAACAAATTCTGATCAAGATAAAAAGACATAATGAATTGATAGACTATAAACCTGTGGTACAGTTGACTGCAGTGGATATTCTACTAACAATCAATGAGATAGATAGATATTACAAATATTCTGTTGTTATTTAATTTAATAACTAGAGCACCATTTCATCTACACATGGTCATTAAATAGATTATAGTTAAACTACTACAAGTTCAGCTTAGAAAATATTAATCAGCAGAACTCCTATGACTAGAGCATTTAGATGCTGGTTCCTACTTCAAAGATGCAAAAAATATTATCTTACCTGGTGTGCGGTGCGGACTAGATAAAGTCACATAATTTAATGGATATGCGAGCCTAGGGGACTAGGCAAATGAACCTTACTCAATGAAACCACATGCCATTCAGCATGTACAATCTCTTTGTCAAGCATGAGATACTCATATACAGGGGCAAATGAACCTTACTCAATGGAACCACATGCCATTCAGGGCGTACAATCTCTTTGTCAAGCACGAGATACTCATCTATAGGCACTTTCCATCTTCTAAGTTTCAAAATGCCCTTAACATGTACACATGATCCAGTGCAAGAACATGCCTAAGCAAAGGGATTTCAACTGTTGTCCGACTAATAACAACAATTGGGCTTGACTTTTGAAAATTGTGAACCTGGCTTCATAATCTTCAACATATGGTGTAAGCTTACCTTGGACATTAAACTGCTCGTCAGAACTGACATCCAGGGGACCATCAAAAACAAATCTGATTGTAGAACAAATATCATTCCTGAATGTAATAAATAAGATATTTATGAATCCACCTCTGATGGATATTAAACTGCATCTAGGTTTATCCATATAATCACCATTCAATCACAGCGTTGTCTCAAATATTTTATTACACAATTCAGAGTCTTGAGGCCCAAAAGATGACTCAATAGGCACATCTATCTTAATGATTCAGCACCCCAGTTGACTATAGTGGGCATTGTACTGACAATCAATGAGATAGATGTGAAATAAACACTCTCATTATTTATAATAAATTCCTATACTTACTTATAACTCATTTTTATACGATCACATTCATAGTTAATGTACTTTTGTAGGTAATTTGTGATATTAACTAGATGATAATTATGGTAAATATTAAGAACGGTCTTGTTTAACAAAGATGGTGTGTGCTAAATTTGAAATGTATTTGTAATGGAAGTTACATTATTTTTGTTTTCTTTTGCTACATTAAGCCCTAAAAGATATTTAAAATTAATCTCCATAAATGTGAGAAAAATAAAAACACATAATTATATTCTTTTGCAGATTTATTTCTTATACTAACATGGACATAGTGTATATATCTATTTATGTATCTTCAAGTATCCCGGTAGAGATCTCTGAATAACACGGTCTAAAAAAATATCTTGATATCGATTTATAGTTTATATAAATAAGAAAATTCAAGTGCATATAATTATTTACAAGGAGCTTGCCACCAAATCATTAGCATGTTGAATTATCCTTTCTAGATTAAATGTGTCTCACATGTCCATCCGGTTCAAGAATCCAATGAGACATACATATGGTCTAAAAAATATCTTGATATTGGGCTGCACTAGTAGAAAAAGGGTCAAACGTGAAGCACATTAGTGCCGGTTTGATTTTGGCCCGGTACTAATGGTATCATTAGTGCCGGTTCGAACGGATTTGCATTAATGCCGGTTCGTGTTGAACCTTTAGCACCGGTTCGTGGCACGAACCGTACTAAAAAGGTGGTGGCAGGTTGGCGTCGGGCGGGGCCTTGATCACCTTTAGTACCGGTTCGTGGCACAAACCGGTACTAGTGGTTAACTTAGTACCGGTTCGTATGCGACGAACCGGTACTAAAGGGGTTTCCCCTATATTACCGGTTCTTGCCCCGAACCGGTAATAAAGGGCAATTTTAAATCCCAACCCCCCCCCCCCCCCCCGCCGTATATCGCCATTTCAGTTTTGAAAAATACAAAAGAAAATGATAAAAAATTCAAAAAATAAAATTCTTCGAGATGTAGTTATTACTACATCTACTAGTTAAGAAAATTAAAAAACTTAAATTTGGACATGTTTTGCAAAAAGTGTAGGGAAAATGTAAAACGGCTATAACTTTTGCATACGATGTCGGAAAAAAACGTATAATATATCAAAAAATTCAGCACGAAAATTCGCATCCGATGGAGACCGCCTACGGCCTGTTTGGAATTTTTTAGAATCCTCAAATTCCAAAAGGAAAAAAAGATATGGTCAAATTTCAGTTTTTTAAAAAAAAATTGTTAAATCTGGTCAAACTACTTATTCAAGAAGTATTAATGTTACTACATAATTATTCAAGAATATTAGTGTTACTAAATAATTATTTCAATTTTTTGAATTTTGGTCAAATCTGGTCAAACTATGGTCAAACTTATTCAAGAAATATTAGCGTTACTAAATAATTACTGTTTTTAGAATAATAGTTTCAAAAACTCAAACGGTGAAATGTGTGACTTCATGCTCAAGCTAAACTCCTGAGGGTTAATAGGATTGACATCTTACTATTGTTAGGAAAACAACAAGTGCAGACTCGGAAATGAAGGAGAATAGAATCCGAAAGTTAAGCGTGCTCGGGCTAGAGTAGTGAGAGGGATGGGTGACCGGTCGGGAAGTTAGATGATTTGGAATGAGTGATCCACACTTGAGCAGTTAAGAAAGGTGATTAGAGACTAAATCATCAAATAATTCAGAAAAATAAAAAATCGAAAAAAAATAAAAATAAATCCAAAATTTTCAAAAAAAAATTAAAAAAAACCGTTAGTACCGGTTGGTAACACCAACCGGTACTAAAGGTCCCCCTTACCAGGGCGTGAGCTCACGCCACGTAGTGGCACTTTAGCGTCGGTTAAATGCTTAACCCGGTACTAAAGGGGGGCCTTTAGTGCCCACCCTTTAGTGCCGGTTATGGAACCGGCGCTAAAGCTCCGTTTTCTACTAGTGCTGTGGTACTCCAGTGTGGCGCGAGTGTGTCTTCGGGGGAATGCTCGGTGCTTTGGCGCCGACAGCGGCGATGCCTGTGGGTGTCGTGTCCCTCTTGGGGGCGTCATTGTGGTATCTCTCCCCGTGTCAGGGCTCCGGGTGAATACCCTTGACCGTGTCTTCGGTCTCAACGGCGGCAGCCTGTTGCGCCATCACCCTCTTGGGGGCGTCGTCGTGGAGCGTAGGTGCCCTCCTGTTGCGTTTCTTCGCCATCGGCGGGCGAGCTCGGAGCTCCTTCAGCTCTGGCTTGGGGCGATGCCGACAGCTTCCTATCCTTTACACGTGACGTCGAGGGCATCGCTCTCGGTCCTTGTTGTCTGCAGGCAGGATCGGTGCTCCACGGTCCAGAGCGAGAGGGCAGGGGTGCCCTCTCCAGCGAGAACTTGGTGTGTGTGTGTGTGTGTGTTGCATCGAGTCCGGTGGTTTCTCATGGAGGCGCGGTCTCTCTTCTAGTTAGTAGCGTCGGGTGTGTCTTGGTGGAGTGTGGGCACACTTGTAATTTTGTTCTATTTTTTATCTGCTTTGTAAGAGGTTTCTCTCATCACTTTGTATCAGTTCGGCCATGTTGCTTTATATCTAAAGCATGACGAAAACCTTTTTTGATATTACAACACATGTTTACCAAGATTTTAGCTACGTTGCACCGATACGGTGATACCGATACGGCGATACGAGTACGGCGATACGTGATACGGCAATTTCTAGAAACAGCAATATGCGATACGGCAAGTATATATATAAATAATTAATAAAATTACATGTAATAAAAACAAACGTAATAAAATGTGTGAGATGAGATCAAAATACCACCCCATTTGTTGCCTGACTGCCTCTTTTCTTTTCTAGTCTTGAATGATCATCCAGGTCCTCAACTCCTCATGGTGTATGCAAAATAGAAAATACATCACATGATATTAGACTTGATAATCTGAGATAGACAATCATGAAAAGTGGAAAGCAGTAAACAGGTTGGCTTGTAGCATACCAGATGAATATATTTCCAAACTTCCAAGTTCCAACAAGTTTCATTCTCAATGGCCATAGAGAAACAATGCAAAAGTTCACGAAGATAACATGATAAATAGGAAGATCCATAGTCAAACAATCCATAATTGTGCATTACAACATAACAACAAGAAGATACAAGGATGGGTCTACTGCTAGTTTTGTAGCATGCTTCTAGAAAGGATACTTCGGAGTGACAGCACCATTCCCAGCCTCTTCACCTGCGCCTTCAACATCATTGTTGTTGCTCGCAGTAGCACCATGTGAGGATTGGCTTCCCGCCATGGAACTCCCAGCATATGACATGTTCTACTTCTATAGACAGCAGCAACATCATCAGCAAGTAATAATTTAATCCCACAAACATCAACAAGCAGCACCACAACAAGCATACACGGAAGCCAGCAAGCAACCAAACATGAATCACACATCAAAATCAAGCAGCCAACCATACATCAGATCCAAATTAATATAGTAATACTACTACCTAATGAAAGCCAGCAAGCAGCCAAGCATACATCAAGATCAAGCACATATCAGTACATCACTAGGGGCTCGAGGTAATTGTTGTTTACCTTCTGAGTTGCACGGCAGTGGAGAAGAGAAGAAGACGCGGGCAGAGAGGCGATTCCAGGGGGTGGGGGCGCCGGCGGTGAGCCGCTCTAGGCGGAGGAGGAGGCAGCGCCGACACTCCAGGTTGCGGCGGCGGCGGCCCTGGGTCGCCCTCGAACCCTAGGTCCTGGTGTAGTCGAACAGAGAAGAGAGAACGCGAGAGAGGCAGAGGAATAGGTCGTGGTCGTGGCCTCATGGGCTATTGGGCTCGCTCAGGCTGCGTTCTGCGCTCGCCGTGTCCCAGCCGTATCGCTAGCGTATCTGATTTTTTTTCTTTTTTAAAAAAAATAAGAAAATAGGATACTTCTGGGATACGCGTATCGAAGCAGTATCGGGCGTATCGGAGTATCGGAGATGTCCTGAACGGCGATACGGCAACTTCTGAAGTATCGGTGCTTCGTATGATTTTAGACCCAACTGGGCCAAGCAGGCCCATGCATGGCTTGCATCACCATGCCGGGTTGTGACGCCCATTTTCTCTATTTTTAGGCCCAACCCGGCCCATTTACTTCGTGTCGTGCCATGGCGGTCGGGTTTCGTGCCAACCCAGAAAAGCCCCACCCACGTCCCAAATGAATCCGTTCATGAATAGCTTACCTGAAGTCTAACAGCGTACAAGATGCACATGATTTGATTGGTTTGCAGTGAACTAACACTGAGAGGATAAGTAGGTCATGCGATCTCAACACTGGATTGGCCTACCTGATATTTGTCCGGTGGCATGGTACAAAACACAGCTAGCTAGCGTTTGTTGTGTTGTTGCCTGAACTGGAGGAATTGGATCCTTTTCAATTTAATTAAGGGACATTCATATTTATGCCCTTAACTCGAACCCACTACTTAAATTTACTTTTAACCTTTTGATGTGCTCAAATTTGCTCCTAAAAAGCATTTTAGTCACAAGAATGCCCTTCCATCTGGTCAAAGTTGTTTGACTGAAACTTAAAAAATCCATAACAAATTCATATGAACTCACACGAATGCAAATAGATATAAAAATGTTCATAAAAACATCACCTATATGCACATGTCATTTACGTTCATGGCAACTACACAATATTCCTTGCCTATTACAGGTTGGCTTATCATAAATTGAGAACCTTTTATACTACGGTAAGAACCTAACGATTTTCGGTAGCTTGTAAATGCATTTTGTAGGCAGTCGTTGAGTAGCCGCAACGCGACGTGCGGTACAAAACCGTATTCCGTATGTATTAACATGGCGTGGTGCACAAGCATGAAGCATGCGCAGTACGAAGGTACGGTGGTACCTCCTCCTGCTCTCGGGGACCGCCCGTGCGGTGCTCTGTCACCTCACCGGACGCTCGTGGGTGCGGGGTGTCGTCGTGTCGTTGCACTGCCTGGAGGTCAGGGTGCGTCAATGGCTACATGTCAGCCGTTTGCCACGAGCCGTCACATGAGCCAGCACCTGCATGCGCGCATGGAGCAGAGTGCTCACCTTCTGGCCCCAACACTGGCAAGGCCCAAGCTCACCACCAAGGCCGACGAGCACCCCGAAGCTGTCGTCGTCCAGGATGCGGGTGCCGCCATGGCCGGCTTCGTGGGCCTCCTCCGCCAGCTCGGGGACCTCGCACAGTACGTTGCTCCTGTCCCTCCTTCCCTCCATCCGACCGCATACTGCAACTGCACGAGTTCAGTTTCCCCATGGCTTTCTATACGTGCGTGCGGCTCCTGAACCTGATCTTCTGCAGGCTCGCCGCGGAGGTGTTCCAAGGCCTGCACGACCAGGCCACGGCGGTGTCCGCTCGGGCGGGCGGCCTCGCGCTGGGGGCGCGGCGCCTGGAGGAGCGCCTCCGTCGTCGTCGGAATAGACGGCCCTGCTTCGTGCAGCACAACGTCGCCATTGCTTCAGCAGTTCCGTGTCGCGTCGCAGGCCATGGTGTCGATCGGCCGGTGATTTTGGTGGGAGGAAGAAGGCCGTGCTCCATCGAAGAGCACATCCAGCGCTGCCGCAGGCCTCCGCAGCTGTCCATTCTGGACAAGTATTAACACTTCTTCTTTACCAAAAATTAAGCAGCTAAAAAAGGATTTTTTTTCCTGATTAATTTGGGCTTGGTTTGGGTGCAGGTATGATGCTGGTGGCGAGGGAGCGTGCTTGAAGAGATATACCGACCCCTCCTTCTTCAGAGCCCACTCTGCACAGCATGAATCAGACCTTCAGAGTTCAGACGACCATTCCAAACCTCCTGCCAAGGAAGCCCACCATAACAAATACTCCAAGTAACACTTCTTAACTTTCCCTATCTCACTTCTCCCTTCTTTCCACTTTTCCTTCTAAGTGTTTTAGCATCCAAATTAACCTGACATTTGAACCTCCTGTAGATTTAAAACAGGCGCATTGTCCGATATGCTCCAACAACTTAAATATCGTCACACGATCAGAAGAAAGAGGCGTCAAAAGCACAACTTTCAGAATCAGGGTTCGTCACAAGATGAAGCATCTGAAGCACGCGTTTTGTCTTCAGCTGATTCGCCTGAAACATCAAACTCCGAAGCGCCATGCCCTGCAGTACCAGCGAACAAGGAGAGGAGCAGTGACCTCGTTGACAGGACCAGTTCGTTCGGGGCATGGCTCTCTCCAAGTGCAGCCTGCTGTACTGATGCGTGTGAAAACACACCAGACAATACTGATGGATCTGCCAGCCATGGCACAAACAAGGTCGACGAGAATGCCAACAATGCGACAAATTCTCGTAGCCCCCTTGTCGACTTCATCGCCTCAAGGGTCGAAAGCTCGCCGAGGAAGCTATCTGTCAAGAAGCACAGTGACCCGTTAACAGAATCCTTCCGGAACATGGCTAAGAAGCTGCTGCTTGAGTATGAATCGGCAGAGAATTTTCGTAACAGCAATCTAGTGCATTCTGAAGACGTGCCAGATCCAGATGAAGTAGCATTTTACAGCAAAAGCACCAAGGACACTCACCAAGAGGCGGCGACCTCGGAGCAATCCGACGATCCTTGTGAATAACCTTGTCCACCAGCTAGCATCGATGAAGAAGCAAGCGGCGGTATCACTGGTCACAACCCGAAAAGGGACCAATCAGTGTATCTTGGCTACCAATCCGGTATTCAGCTGTGATGCTTCTGTGCATGGTTTTCACCTTCAGTTTCAGAAAAAAAAATCAGCACCAACCAAAATTCAACTGTGATCCTCATGTTTCCCGTTTGCATTTCAGCCAAAGGGCTGAAATATTCACTTGAATTCAATGCAAGATTTGAATTTTTGTAAGCATTTAAAAAATATTTGAATTCCTGTGTATTACTGAAATATTTTGACCAAGGTAAATAATTAAGTGTCTACTGAAATTCAGTGAATTTCATCGAAATCTCACTGAAAGTGAAAACCATGTTCTGTGTCAGAGAGTGAACAGTGTCATTTACATGGACTGCATACACCTTCAGGCCCTGCTTTATACAGAAAGCACAACTGTCGACAACATCCTGATGCGATTATCAGCTACATAGTGCAAGCAAAAACAAAAACTTCATGGTGATATCACCTGTGATTGTAATGGTTATCAATCAAGGTACATAAGGGGTCTGTGATTGCATCGCTTGAACTTAGAATACTTGAACCAAAATTACCATGATAAACCGTGCAGCTAATTAATGACAATTCATTTCATGCTATCCGAAAACATAAGACTGGAAAGATTCAGGCAAGGATGTTCATGCTGATACCACCCACTGAGACGCAGCGTGCGGAGATATATTTCTCGATAAGGAGCCTGAGGAAACTGATCATCGAGAAACATTCAGAAAAGCTCGGAGACCTCATGCACTACATTGCTCCTGTCCCTCCCTTCCTCCTGTTGCATACGCTATAATTTAGCATTGGATTTCTATACGTGTGTGCTCAGTTCAATGACCTGCACGACCAAGCCAAGGTCGCGGCCACAACGCGCGCTGCGTCATCTCGGACTGCGTCAACCTGCAAAACTGCAAGAGCACAAGGCACGCTGCATCATTTTGTACTGGGTGATCAGCCATCTGCTCAAGCTCTTTTTCTTGGTGATCGTTGTCACCGTCTCTGTAAGGGGACCTATACTCTTCTTTCCCCCCTCAAACATCCTGGGATTCTCTCTGCTGAACTCTATTGTTGGTGTGTTGGCGGAGGAGATCCGACAGACTTGCTCTGTGATGGCAGTCTCTGCAAGCTCCACCTCCGGAGCCGTAGCATCTTCACATCCAATGGCGGCATGGATTCTTGTGAGGCTAGAGAGATGCTCGATGCCAAATTCAAAATCTCCATAAAGAGACAATGTCTCTAGAGCGTTGAAGTGGAGCCGAAGACCCCGCAGCCGTGGCATGGCTCCTCGATCAAACCGCAGCTCGTTCCCACCAGCCTTGCATGTGAACAAGAACACCTTAAGACACGGAAAGGCTCCACTCCAGATCATCACCCTTCTTTGTTTTCTCAAAGATGAGTGTATGTCCATCATGGCAGCAGCAGGCCCTGAAGATACTAACTTGAGAAGGACAAGATGGGGCGCGGACGCAATGATACTGAGACCTTGCTCTCCCAATTGACTCATTTCAATATTCAATTGGGTGACACAGGAGGTCATACAAAATGCAGTACTTCCCAAGATTGCACCAGATATGGTCAGCTCAAATCTTCGCAACTGGTGCGGACACAAGTCCAGTTGGCCTACCAAGTCACCATCAAGACAATGCAGAGATAGGGACTGAAGGTTAGAGTGTCCAACCGCCTTGAGGAAATCGACGATGGCACGTGCACTGTCCACAGATGAATCTAATCCATCAAAGCTCAAGCCGAGGACGCTCAGCCTCTCCGACCGAACCAGCAGCTCTACGACCTTATGGAGTGACTTGACATTGCCGACACGGATCGTTGATACTTCTTGTAGTCCCTGCATTATAGGGATATCGCTCAGCATCTCCACGACATCTTCAATTAATAGACATACCAACCTTTCCAATGCAACTATAGATGCAGGCAGATTTCTCAGGTTAGTGTGCCTGACATCCAGCGTCTCCAAGTGCTCCAGCTTTCCAATTTCGCCTGGTAATTCATGGATAGCAGCCCCTCTAAGTCCCAAGTACCTTAGCAGAATCAGCCCTCCAATGCCTTTCAGATGGTGGCTTCTCAAATTACCATTATCTTCCACATCGAGTACTCAGAGAAATTTGAAGGTTCAAGACCAGGCTTCCCTTTTCTAACCTTAGGATATGTGAGGAGGGTTGTCCATCCAACACGCCCGCAAACTTGGAGGGTTCGCATGCTAGATAGGTGCAGGGTTCCTGGGAGCAGCTTGCGGCTTCATCTTCCTTGCTGCAGCAATCGAATGAGAACCGTCGAATCGGGTACCATGGAGTTAGTCCGGACCTCATATCTGCACTCGTTGTCGCAAAGTTGTCTTCCCTAGACAAAGTTTTGATGAAGTCAAGGATCACACCATGTACCACACATCCTACAGCCTGGCCATCTTCGTAGCCAAACACTGGCTGAATCAGCCGCCTACAGATGAGCTCATTGAAATAGCTTTCTCCTGTTCTCCACAAGTTTTCTTCATGTCTTCCTAAGAAAAATCCCTCAGCGATCCATAGCCGTATCAAACGATCTTTCTTGATGGTATAATATTCTGGAAAAACACTGAGGTATAGAAGACAAGACTTCAAAGGGGCAGGTAGCTCATCATAAGTCATGCGCAATAACTTCTCATCCCATCCGATGTGGAACATTGGTCTGATGTTGGAAGGATACGTCTCTCACGAATCTCTGGCTCAGCTAGTCCTGCAGATTTCCTGCCGGCTGCAATAAGTATTGCCAATGGCATGCCCCCACACATTTTCAACAACTCATTTTCAGCGGGCCTTTTTGCCTCCTCGTGAAATAAAGTCTTGGATTCTTCCTTGCTAAGAGGCTCCATCTGGTGGATGAAATCAATTGGGCGTGTAGAACAACATTTGGCTACGTCGCTGATGCAAGCTGATCAATACTCTACTTCCAAGATCATTCTCAGGCAAAACAGAATTAAGAACATCCCATGCCGAGATGCTCCAAATGTCATCAATTAAGATGAAATACCTGGTATATAGAGGAACATGGTAAAATTATCGGCTAATATATGATCAATTTATACAGATGACTTATAGCAAGCTGGTTCTGTTTTGTTACTTATCTACTCAATAATTCCGAGAGTCAGTTAGATCCAACTGAATGCCTCTATTGGTTGCCAATACATCACATATGCATTTGTTATGCTGATACTTTTAAGCAGGAAAAGTGCTAAATTTTTATATATATTTTTCCTGTTGATTACTTGTTTGATCTGCATTGATAAAAAGATTGACAAACACAACAAATACAGGGGATAAAAAATGCTGAAAGTTTGATCTTTTTATCATGATTATCTTGTGATGCATCAAATAACATTACCCGTTATAATTTGACGTGGTCTCAGATAAATAGAATGGGAAAAGCACGATGAATACACCTATGAATAGCCTCAGTCTGCATTCGCTGATGCTCTTGTGCATTTTATTGCTACATGAAAGTACAGTAAATATGTGTATCTGCATTAAAACAATATAAACGAGAAATACCTCTTCGTGACGAGGTATTCCCTGAGCTCAGTTACGACTTGATTCATTTCAGGAGCTTCTGTACCATTCAGAGGAATAGTGCCCTGGGGCTTTACTTAGTGAAGTATGTCCAGCCGAGTGGCCACTAGAGACGGTTTTCGGCCAAGAGTGACGAAAGCTCGGCACTCGAACTTGCATTGAAGCTTTGGATATACCTCCTTTGCAAGAGTAGTCTTGCCAATGCCTTCCATTCCGAAGATAGATACCATCTTTAGCCTCGCCTGTGTGGCGGCCAGATGCATGAGAAGCTTACTACTTGGTTCTTTCAGAGCAATGAGGTCACGGGTTTCCTCCTCATAAATCAGTGGACAATCAATGGGGGCTGTACTGAGCTTATCACTAGAATGTTTCAAGACCTCATGCATTTCCTGTATCTTGGCCTTGTAGCCCTGGATTAGTTTTTCCTGCAATTCATCCATGTTCTTTCCCGGCTTTTGATGGACCAAAGTTTCCACCTCGCTGACCAGCTCACATGTTTGATCCATCCACACCGACTGCTCAAGACTCACCGGTGGCCCAAACTTATAGGGGAGATCCTTTTTAAGGCTCTCCAGATCTTTATGTAAATCATCGATAATCTTGAGCTGATCTTCAGATGGACTGAGAAGGTCGCACCACGTGAACTGCTCAAGCACATTGCGGATCCAGGACTTGAACAAAGCAGTCATCTCTCTCTCCGAGAAATATGTGGCCTTTGGCTCGTCGATCCACTCTTCGATGTCAAAGACCAGGTCCATGGCAAACTTCGTCCACAATAGGGCATGCCGATCCATCACCCGCCCCCCGCCAAGCTCGTCGAAACCCTTCTTTAGGTTCACCACGCCTTGACATAACACTTCCATCATCTTGGGATGATTCTTCTTCAGTTTGGTGGAGTTGAGCTTGGCGAGCACGGAGTCGATCGATCCTTTCACCATAGGCTCGTCCACCAAACTGAAAAATCCTCTTTCTCTCGCCGAATTCATCTTGTGCGTTTCAATCTCTCGATCTACCATTAGGGGAGTGGTGTGGCCGACGTACACCACAAATCAACCTCGCGCTGCCCAGATGTGGCCGCCGCCCGCTGCCTGAGGTCGCCGGCCAAGACCAGCCTCGTACAGATGCCGCTTGCTCTTCCCTTGCTTGATTGTTGTTAGGGGAGAGGAGAGAACGGAGCCCTCGCTGCTTGCCGTGACTTGAAAAAGAACCAAGAAAACTAGACCAATAGGGGGAGAAGCCCCGAAAAGAACCAAGAAGGATGAAGCCGTCGCTGCTTGCCACTGCTGGCCGTCGTTGCTGCCGCTACTCGCTCGCCGCTGATTTCGCAAGCCGCCACCGGCGAGGAGCGCCCCCAGGATTCGATCCGCCGTCGATACCGGCGAGGAGTACCGCCCAGGATTCGATACGCTTCCGCTGCCGGCGAAGAGCGGCCCCCAGATTCGAGCCGCCGCCGCCGCCGCGCCGCCAAAGAAACGGGAGAGACGGGGAGAAAGGATGGGGAAGGATTTTTTTCGGGTGAGTCGTTGAGGTTCCGTGAGAATCGACTCACGCACGGTCACGTCTTTGGTCTGTGCCCCAACTAAATCATTAAATTTTTGATAATGAACCTTCCTCTGATATAAAATAAGTGCCGTCACTTTAAACTTTAGTTGTATATGATGGTCACACACTTTTATGGTATCATCAACAGCAGCCTGATCCAGGAGTAAAGGACTTCTTCCTCTGCAAATCATCCAGCCAAGATTATGTTAGTCTCAAATCTTCATCCATGTGTTTGCCTCGCACTAGCAATCACAAACATTAACTACCCCTTTGCATGCATGGTTCTCTTATGTTGGAGAACATGCTTTCCTCGGCTCAAGCTAACTTCCTCACCACTCGTTTCAGCTTTGAGAAAGTTAGGACCGCCCTCCTCGCCATGACCGACAATTGAAATCCCGTGTCATATGGGTTCGGCCTTGCGTTCTTCAAGAAGAATAGGGATCTTGTTAAAAATGACCAGCTCTCCCTTGTTAACCAGTCCATTGATTCAACCACCGATCCTAGACCTTTGAATAGGGTTTTTATCGTTCTCTTGCCTTAAGAAGGTAGGTGCTACTAACCCGGATAATTGTAGATTGATTTATCTACGAATTGAGCCATCAAAATCAGTTCCAATTGCCTCTCTTCTCGGCTCAAACCTTCATCCCCTCTCTTATTTACCAAGACTTATATGGGTTCATTAGGGCAAGAAACATTACCAATTTTTTTTTTGTTTATGTGTCTCATATAATCGAAACCTGCTACAAAAGGGGGAAAACTTAGATATCTCTAGTCAATCGTTTTAAAGCTGGATTTGGTGTAACTAGGTTTACAACCTAGATTCCTCTAGTAAATCCTATACAAAAAGAAGAATAGATACATGGTATCAAACATACATAGTCTTTGCTTCAAAGAAAAAAAGAAACAGAAATAACATATAGAGTTAGAGAATGGAATGGAGTCAACAAACGAGGTAGGTTCATTAATAACTAAATTTACATATTAAAATAAAATAAAACACAAACTTCTTTACTATATCTTGCACACATGTTTTGGCCTTGCTTGTGCGTTCGTAACTCAAAATCGGTGACCTAATTGCCGGCCCTCGACTAAACATAGTAATAGTCACCAAATTCATATGGGCTACTTAGGAGTACACAATGGTCCTCTTAAGAACGATCTTTTTTAAAGTTTTTGAGGAATTATATATTACAACAATCACGCTTAGCGTATAAATGAAAGGAGTGAAACAAGGTGTCGATTCCGGGAAATATCGGTTTCTTTTGAAGAGGTTTGATTTAAGGTTTTTATGTGAGTCTCTATTTTTTTGGTTTCGTGCAGTTAAGTCTTTGATACACATAGCCACTTGATTTTTTGGCACTTGTTTTGTTAGCGGCTTAAAGTCGGTTTAGTGAGAGATCCGGTTGTATTTTTCTTAGGTTTTAGTTCAAAATACATAACTTATACATACAAGGTTAAATCCATACAATTAACATCTTATTATTACATATAAAATTTGAATGAATGTCAACTGACTTTTAGTTAGATATGAAATAGACACTCCCATTATTTATAATAAACTTTTATACTTAGTTATAACTCATTTCTATAATATCACAATCATAGTTAACGTACTTTTGTATGTATTTGTGATATTAACTAGATGCCAATTATGCTAAATATTAATAATGGTCTTGTTTAACAAAGATGTTGTGTGCTAAATTTGAAATGTGTTTGTAATGGAAGTTACATTATTTTTGTTTTCTTTCAGTACATTAAGCCCTAAAAGACATTTAAAATTAATCTCCATAAATGTGAGAAAAATAATAAACACACAATTATATTCTTTTGCAATTTTATTTTTTATACTTACATGCACGTAGTGTATATATCTATTTATGTATCTTCAAGTATCCTGGTAGAGATCTCTGAAATGCTTGGTCTAAAAAATATCTTGATATCTGGTTATAGTTTATATAAATAAGAAAATTCTAGAGCATATAATTATTTACAAGGAGTTTGCCACCAAATCATTAGCATGTTGGAATATCCTTTCTAGATGAAATATGTCTCACATGTACATCCGGTTCAAGAATCCAATGATACATACATATGCTTTATTTCATAATGAAGATAGCCTTCATATATAATACTCCCTCCGTTCCTAAATATTTGTCTTTCTAAAGGTTTCAAATGGTGACTACATACGGAACAAAATGAGTGAATCTACACTCTAAAATATGTCTATATACATCCGTATGTGGTGACCATTTGAAATCTCTAGAAAGACAAATATTTAGGAACGGAGGGAGTATAACATGTAGGGAATTCATTGGAGAGGCACTAGCAACCTAATTAAACTAGCCACACGCATATCAAAGTGATTAATTTGCACACTATTGGTATGTGGCATGCACGAGCAACTCTAATGTATTAACTCAGTGCCCAATGTCAGTTTCTATTTCCTGCATGTTTTTATTTTATAGAAAAATTATACCAAACGAAGTCTAAATATGATAAAATTTTACTGTAATTTTTTTTGGATCAGAAAGGATTCTAGAAGCTTCGGAAGGAGGACAGAAGACATACGGGAGAGCCACTAGCTTAATTTTTTTTATCCTTATTAAAAATATGTGCTAGATTCGCCACAAGCTTATTATTTTATCCTTCTTAAAAATATGTGCTAGATTAACCTAACGGACGCGATTTATGCTTGTTGCGTTCCAATTATGGTGGACGTCTTTTCGGCCGGTTTGACACGTACGTACGTCACATGTGCACACAAACTAGCACGCACACACACACACTTGCTAACTACTCCTTCCGTTTCAAAAGATGACTTAACTTTGTACTAACTTTAATACCAATTTAATACAGAATTAGGTCATCTATTTTGAAATGGAGGAAGTACCTGCAAGTAGTGCATGCATCCTTATTGAGGAGGTTGAGCACAAGAAGGTGAAGAGCGATCCCAGAAACAGCCAAATAGTCGTCTCAAACCTTGCTTTCATTCGCGATACAAGACGCAAGACGTCTATAGTGTTTGATCACATCTCTGGTAGCAATGATCAAGCGGCGGACCCTGGTCAGCGGGGCCGCTGGGAGCAATGATTCTCCTTTCTTGGAACTATCGGGGTTTGGGATTGGCCTCGACAGTTGGAGAGCTACGGGACCTTGTTCGGTCTTACAATCCCACGATGGTGTTCCTGTGTGAAACAAAGAAGAAGGCTAGGGCGATGGAAAGGATTCGGTGGAGTTTGGGTTTCCAGCATGGGGTGGCGGTGGATTGCGTGGGGCAAAGCGGTGGCCTTGCATTGTGGTGGCGAGATCATGTCAGTGTCATTGTTCGTCTGTGGTGTCAATACTGCATTGATGCCACCATTGTTCATGATGAGAAGACCATTAGATTCACTGGTTTCTACGGCGAGCCACGGACGGAACTTCGGAATAAATCGTGGGAGGCGATTCGTTTCTTGAGATCTCAAGATGATCTCCCCTGGCTATGTGCGGGTGATTTCAACGAGGCATTGTTCTACACCGATCAGCTGGGGGGTAACCTGCGTAGCTTCACACAAATGGAGGATTTTCGGGATTGCTTGGCTGACTGCGGCCTCGCGGACATGGGCTTCTCTGGCTTCCCTTATACGTGGGACAACAAAAGGGATGGCAATGAAAATGTGAAGGTGAGGTTGGATAGTGCGGTTTGATCGGATGCTTTCCTCGCTTGCTACCCGGAATCTGTTGTTGAACACATAGTTACTGAGGAGTCGGATCACCAAGCTCTGTTGATCAAGGCAATGGAGACGGCTCCATGTGCCAACACCGGTGGCCCTCGTCCCTTCAGGTTCGAGGAGGCCTGGACTAGGCATGAGCTTTATGACAGCATGGTGGCGGAGGCCTGGGAGAAGGCGGGCTCGGGTGGTTTAGGCCTTGATGATGTGTGGCAACGGTTGGCTACCGTCTCGGGCAGCATGCAGCGGTGGGCTCGTGAAGTCTTCGGGTCCATCAGGAGGAAGATTGCAAAGCTTAAAAAGCAGTTGGTGGATGCTAGGACGCGGGCATTACACACCGGTTCTAACCTGGAAGTGAGGGAGATTGAGGATCAGCTGCGGGAAACGTATGAGCGGGAGGAAATCATGTATAGACAGAGATCCCGTGTTGACTGGCTCCAGGCGGGGGACCAAAATACAAAGTATTTCCAGGCTCGGGCTACCCATAGGAAGCAGAAAAACATGGTTAAGGCTCTGGTTAAGGAAGATGGGTCTTGCTCGGTGGTTAACGACGAGATGCGTGAAGTGGCTGCTTCATTCTATGAGCAGTTGTTCTCAACAGAAGTATCGGCTGGTGGTCAGGAAGTTTTAAGCAACATCGCCTCGGCCGTTTCTGATGATATTAATGCTAAACTGATTGCTCCTTTTATCGATCAGGAGATTGAAGATGCCTTGTTTCAAATGGGTCCAACTAAGGCTCCGGGCAACAATGTTCTACCAACGCCACTGGGTGCTTGTTAAGGACGATGTCTATGCTGCGATTAGGGATTTCCTTAGTGGGGCTGCAACCCCGGATGCTTTTAATGCCACGGTTATTGTCATGATTCCCAAAAAAAATTCTCCGGAGTTAATGTCTCAGTTTCGGCCTATCAGCTTGTGTAATGTGCTCTATAAACTTGCCACAAAGGTCCTGGCTAATAGATTGAAGATACTTTTTCCCTTCCTCATTTCCGAAGAGCAGAGTGCTTTTGTTCCTGGACGACTCATTACTGATAATGTGCTAATTTCCTATGAGTGTGTTCATGCAATCAGGACTAGGAAAAGAAGGAGGACCCTTTGTGCGGTGAAGCTGGATATGATGAAGGCATATGACCGAGTGGAGTGGCGTTTTCTGGAAGACATGATGACTAAGCTGGGTTTTGCTCCCCAATGGGTCTCTATGATCATACGATGTGTCACTACGGCTAGCTTCTCTGTTAAGCTTAATGGTGGTCTCTCAAGATCTTTCTTGCCATCCAGAGGGCTGCGGCAGGGGGACCCCCTCTCCCCCTACCTCTTCCTATTCTGTGTGGAGGGTTTCTCGGCTTTGCTCAAACAGGCTCAGAGTGACAATTCTATTAAGGGAGTGTCTTTTGGGGGCACTGGCCCCCACATCACACACCTGTTGTTTGCGGATGATAGCATCGTCTTCCTTGAGGGTTCTGAGGAGAGTTTGGCTACTCTCAAAGATATTCTGGTGAAATATGAGTCTGCCTCAGGCCAAAAGGTTAATCTGTCTAAGTCCTCTATCTATTTTGGAAAGGGCTGATCGGAGGAGAACAAGACTCTTTGGAAACAAACTGTGGGGATTCAATTTGAGGCTTTGAATGAGAAGTATCTTGGGCTACCAACACATGTTGGGAGGTCCAAAGATGGGACATTCAAATATTTGATGGAAAGCTCAAAGAAGAAAGTGGGGGGTTATAAGGGGCAAGGCCTCTCCAAAAAGGCTCGTGAGGTCCTTATCAAATCGGGTCTGCAAGCGATTCCAACGTTCACCATGAGTTGTTTTCACCTCGCAAAGAAGACGTGCCGGAACCTGACTTCCATCTCTTCAAAATTCTGGTGGGGGTGCAACGAACGGTGAACGGAAAGTTCATTGGCTCTCGTGGGAGAATATGTGTGCTCCTAAGAGGGATGGCGGGTTGGGTTTCAGAGACCCGCAAGCCTTCAATCAGGCCCTCCTTGCTAAGCAAGCATGGCGCATCTTATCTCCTCCGGCATCGCTGGTTGCTCGTGTTTTGAAAGCTCGGTATTTCCATGATTCCTCCATCCTTGCTGCTACTGGCCCCTCAAATGCTTCCTACACCTTTCGTAGCATTTTGCATGGACGGGATTTGCTTCGAGAGGGGCTTGTTTGGAGGATTGGGGATGGGTCCAGAGTCAATATTCATCATGAAAATTGGATTCCGAGGAATGGGTATATGCGACCACTGGGTCAGCAGTTCCTCCAGGGTGTTACTAAAGTTGCTGACCTTTTAAATGATGATGGAACGGACTGGCATGTTGAGAGGGTGGATGAGATGTTCTCGGCCTCGGATGCCGCTGATATAGAGCAAATTGTTGTAGGGGGACCGGGCACTGAGGATTTCATGGCTTGGAACTTCACAAAAAGTGGCTTGTTTAGTGTCCGCTCGGCTTTTCATTTGAGGATGTCGATGGACCAAAGGAGGACAGGACAGCCTGCCTCATCGTCTTCGGTTGACAAGCATAAAGCGTATCTCGCTCTTTGGGATACCAATGTACCAGGGAAGGTTAAAATCCATTTCTGGCAATTGCTTCGGAATGGGCTCGCTATGGGTTCGGAGCTTCACCGTCAACGCATCAAAGGGGGTGTGTTTTCTCCAGCGTGTGGGTGGGAGGAGACCATCCATCATCGATTTTGGTCCTGCCCACATTCCCGTCTGTTTTGGAAGCTGCTACAACGTGATTCGGGTTGTTCTTTCGCTGCTCCCCCGGACTGCTTGGGGACGCATAGGGATTTGCACCGATGGATTCTGGACTGTCTCACCGGGGCCAAGAATGAAGAGCGCGAGCTGATTATGCAAGCGGTCTATGGTCTTTGGTTGGCGTGGAATGAGGCTTGGGACGGGAAGCAGATTGTAGCTGCGCATGAAATATCGACGGGGTGCTACATCATGTCAAAGAGTGGCGAGGAGTTCATCAACTTCGGCCTCGGTCTCCAGCTGCAAGGTCTCGCCAAAGGTGGGAGGTGCCGGATGTGGGGTGGATCAAGATCAACTCGGATGGCGCAGTCTCAAAACCTGGTGGTCATGGTGGGGGAGGAGTTGTGCTGCGTGATCATAATGCGGCCTTCATTGCTGGAAGCTGTTATCATTTCCCTCACATTTCTGATCCTGAGGCCACTGAAGTTCTAGCTTGCAAGCAAGCGCTGCAGTTGGCGTTGGAGATGAACCTGGACATGGTGCACATAGAGCTGGATAGCTTGTCTATGGTGCAAAAGATCAAGAGGGAGCAACAGGACTTGTCTTCAGTCGGCCCTTGGATTAGGGAGATCAAAATGATGCTGGCCTCGTGTGTTGAGTTTAGAGTCTCTTGGGTCTGTAGGTTTGCTAACGCATGTGCTCATAAGCTTGCGCGTGTTGGTGTTGGGGAGGGTGTGTGTTCGAACTGGTTTGGTACTGAAGTAAATATGCACTAGAGGCAATAATAAAGTTATTATTTATTTCCTTATTTCATGATAAATGTTTATTATTCATGCTAGAATTGTATTAACCAGAAACTTGATACATGTGTGAATACATAGACAAACATAGTGTCACTAGTATGCCTCTACTTGACTAGCTCATGAATCAAAGATGGTTAAGTTTCCTAGCCATGGACATGAGTTGTCATTTGATAAACGGGTCACATCATTAGGAGAATGATGTGATTGACTTGACCCATTCCGTTAGCTTAGCACTTGATCGTTTAGTATGTTGATATTGCTTTCTTCATGACTTATACATGTTCCTATGACTATGAGATTATGCAACTCCTGCCATCAAGGAACACTTTGTGTGCTACCAAACGTCACAACGTAACTGGGTGATTATAAAGGAGCTCTACAGGTGTCTCCAAAGGTACTTGTTGAGTTGGCGTATTTCGAGATTAGGATTTGTCACTCCGATTGTTGGAGAGGTATCTTTGGGCCCTCTCGTTAATGCACATCACTATAAGCCTTGCAAGCAATGTAGCTAATGAGTTAGTTACGGAATGATGCATTACATAACGAGTAAAGAGACTTGCCGGTAACGAGATTGAACTAGGTATTGGGATACCGACGATCAAATCTTGGGCAATTAACATACCGATGAAAAAGGGAACAACGATGTTGTTATACGGTTTGACCGATAAAGATCTTCAGAGAATATGTGGGAGCCAATATGAGCATCCAGGTTCCGCTATTGGTTATTGACCGGAAACGTGTTTCGGTCATGTCTACATAGTTCTCGAACCCGTAAGGTCCGCACGCTTAAGGTTTCGATGCGATGCTTTATTATGAGTTTATGAGTTTTGATGTACCGAAGGAGTTCGGAGTCCCGGATGAGATCGGGGACATGACGAGGAGTCTCGAAATGGTCGAGTCGTAAAGATCGATATATTGGACGACTATATTCGGACATCGGAAAGGTTCCGAGTGGTGCGGGTATTTTTCGGAATACCCGGGAGTTACGGGAATACGGGGGAAGAAGTATATGGGCCTTATTGGGCTTTAGGGGAGACACTACCGGACTCGCGGCCTATGCCTACGGCCCAGGGCCGTCGGCATAGGTCCTTTGCCGTCGGCATATCCCCGTCGGCGTAGATCACATCAGCGTAAATGTGTCAGACCGTCGGCGTAGTATAGCCGTCGGCATAGGTGCCTACGCCGACGGCCATGGGCCAGCTGTCGGCATAGTTTAGCCGTCGGCAGTGTTTTCCGCCTGACGGCAACGGACGGCGCCGTCAAAAGCACTGACGAACCAGGGGACGACACGTGGCAGAGGTATGCCGACAGCTTTGCCGTCGGCATACCTTCGCCACGGTCGCCTCAGTGATCTCGGTGGTAGTTCGAGTTATGTCTTCGAAAGCCGTCGGCATAGATTTCATCTATGCCTACGGCTTTGCCGTAGGCATAGCCTGCCACGTGGCACGCCCTGGGTAGCCCTGGGCTGATCTATGCCGACGACTTTGCCATAGGCATAGTTTTTTTTCCCTGTTTTCTCTTTTTCAATTCATTTGACAGCATTTCAAAGCAGAATAATATGAGATTATGCAGAAATATGACAGTTCATCATCTAAACTAGGAGATCGTAGGCATATATGCAAACCTATATTGATGAAGAAATAATACAAGTGATATTGCAAAAACTGAATAAAAGAAACTATATTCATAATATATGGAACACTACAATTATTTGGTCTGAATAATAAACAATAGGCTTTATTAATATAAATGTCAATTACAAGCATTCAGGAATTACACTTAGAGGAAAAAGAAATAAAAGAAGAAAGAAAAACTCCTAAACTAAACCTATACTAAACTATCTAGTTCTTCATATTCTGCTTCTTTCTTGAAGTTCATCAACCTGCAAAACAAGAAACAACAAACAGGAAAAACTTGATCAAGGTTTAAATGCAGCATTCCCCTTAGCAAAATGCCTTTACTGTAGGAGCTAGCACTTAGGAATTTGGAAACATTAGTCAAACCCCAATCAGATTAAGTTGATCAAAGAAACAGTAGAAGAGAGCCAACACTGCATAAACGGAGCCAATAGCCCAAGAGAGAAGTAGAGCCAGCAAAGTATAGATCAAAGCCAAACCCAAAGATCAATTCAAACTAGCACTAACTCCATGATTAGGGGGTCCCTCAATTAAGCTTGGGTTAGTTTTCAGATGAAATCCAACTAACCCACTACTAATCAACTAGCCCAGAGGTAGGGTTTGAAGTAGAGATTGTCCTTAGGCAGCCTAGTAGTGCTAGGACTATTGCATCATTGGATCAAGTAGTGCAACATCTGTTGTTAAGTAACGATGAGAGCCTCAGGACACCATCATTGGCATGGCAAGATGAAGGAGCACATGTTCTTATCAGTGAGAGTAGGAGAGAAAGAAGGAAAATGAAGAGACCAGTGTAGCATCTGTTCAAATCAGATTTAAGAGAGAGGGAATTGGCAAGAAAAGATATAGTCCATAACCTGCAAGAAGAAATAGGCCATTGATAGCACATTTACTAAACATCTCATGTAAGCGTAACACATACACCCACTTACACATGGGTACTATTCTGTATACAGGTACACAAGCACAACACATGCACCTGGTATAGATAGGAGTATAAGCATGCATCTAAATCATCTGAAACATATGAAATAGCTAATCCAAAGAAAGAATTATCACTACATGCAACCATCAGGACTATGTCATGTACAATATACAACTAAACCACCAGTAGATGATGTACTAAACCATACAAGAAATACCAATACATGGTATTTAGATAAAGACTAGTATATATCAAACACAAGACCAGCTTGAAAGAGAAACTATAATTTTATACCACTACGGAGCAAATCATGAACTACGTAGTAATTGCAGTAAAGAGACGAATCAAGATATGTTGATCAATAAGAGAGTTACAGCTATATACAAATGAAGGACTATATCCTTTATAAGATAACAAAGAAACATTAGCACTTGTACATATGAACAAATAGAACCAGCAGCCAACTAATAAAGAAAGTAGCATGTGCTATATGACAGGAACAATAACATCTATAAGACCAAGATAATTGCAATGATAACAGTAGGGTCATGCCATCATTCGATCCAATCATTGCAGATCTAGTTGAGCGACAAATCAAATATAACAGTAGTTCCATTGGTTCAGCCAACAAGTTAACAAAAGTTTAGTTCCTACTAATTTTGCAACTCATGATAATAAAGAAAGCAGAGCTTGACATCACAACAACAAAAGTGGTAGACTGGGAGCCTGGAACCATGCACATCAAATCGCAGAGCAGAAAAATAGCAGTACTACTTGGAGCAATAAGAAGCTCAATGGACCGGGGCAACATTTGGAAGGAGACAAGCAAGTACTACAACAGCTAGCTAGGCTGAATTGAAGATTAAAAAAATCATATGTTGAGCATGATTATACACGTGAAGGGGAAGGGGTTCACGGCAGGGACCTTCAGGTCATGGCATGGCTTGCATCTCTCCTCCTCATGTGCATTGGTTTGCATCCAATCCTTGCAGTCCAATCCATGGACGTCCCTCCCTCCCTACATCTCTAGAACTGAGAAAAAAAATCACAGAGGCTGATTAACATTTGAGAGAGCGGACTATGGATACAGAAAACTCCACCAGTACCTAGCTCCCAAACTGAGAAAAAAGTCCATTCATATGCAGCAGCCCAAACTTGACTTTGATAGAGCGGACTGATTAACATTTTTTTTGTTGTGGCGAATTTTTCACAAATAGAAGTACTCCAGCAACTATCATAATAAATCATAGAGGCTGGCCGAACTAATTGGCGCACTCAAACGATACCTGGGAGCAGCCTGATGAACACATTGTTAGAGAGGCACATCTAGCTAGTTTCATGTATATCAATTAAGCCACTAGCTTGGTTGCTTCTTTTAGCTAGCATACACGTACGTGATTTGTTATAGCATACATAAACAAACACACGTTTCTTTTAGCTAGCTAGGCGGAAGTGAAGATTGACCAAAATCACATTCATATCAAGCAATGTGAAGCATCATTATACAAGGAAAAGGGGGGAACAGAGGAGTGCAGAGGGGCTCATCATGGGGATGCTTTAGCCGATGCAGTGCACCGCCGTCATGCCGTGGAGGTGGCCACCGTCTCGCCAGAGTTTACCCGCCGCGTGCATCCGCCCCACAGCCACCGGGTGCAGGAGCACCGACCATGAGGCGGAGCCGCCCGTGGGACTTGCGGTGGGCGTCGAAGATGGCGGAGCAGAGTAGCCAGCGACACGCTGGAGTTGGAGGGGACGCCACCCTCGAAACCCTAGCCATGGGGAGGGGTCGTGGTTGAGCTCTCGGGGCCGCCAAAGGCGGATCTGGCCGGAGGGAAGGGAAGAGAGGCGGCTGGGGAGCACGGATCTGTCTTGCGCAAGATGGCGAGGTCAGCCGGAACACGCCGGAATCGAGCCCGAGACAGCGGGCGGCGAGGTTTCGTGGGTGGGGAGGGAGCAGGAGAGACGAGCGAGAGAGGGACAGGGGGAGGCGTGCGGTGGGTTTCTGTCTTGTTTTTCTTTTTCTTTTTTCCTCCTTTTCTTTAGATGGGTGGATGTGGCATGTGGTGTGGAGAGATGGATGGATAGATGTGAGCCATGTCATCAATCCATGCCACAACTGGTTCCACCAATGAGATTTAAGCTATTGCAATTGTATTTTCTCCTCTTATTCCGAGTAAACACTTAACAATTTTGGAGAAGGGCATCGGTCTAAACGGCTCGCTCCTTCCCATGCTTCCCGACCGGGCCGAGCCCGCTGTCGGTGTCAAAACCGGCGGATCTCGGGTAGGGGGTCCTGAACTATGCGTCTAGGCGGATGGTAACATGAGACAAGGGACACGATGTTTTTACCCAGGTTCGATGGAGGTAATAGCCTACTCCTGTTTGATTAATATTGATGATATGGGTAGTACAAGAGTGGATCTACCACGAGATCAGAGAGGCTAAACCCTAGAAGCTAGCCTATGGTATGATTGTTGTTCGCCCCACGGACTAAAACCCTCCGGTTTATATAGACATCGGATAGGGTTAGGGTTACACGAGTCGGTTACAATGGTAGGAGATCTACATATCCGTATCGCCAAGCTTGCCTTCCACGCCAAGGAAAGTCCCATCCGGACACGGGACGAAGTCTTCAATCTTGTATCTTCATAGTCCAGGAGTCCGGCCAACGGTGATAGTTCGGCTATCCGGACACCCCCTAAGCCAGGACTCCCTCAGTAGCCCCTGAACCAGGCTTCAATGACGATGAGTCCGACACGCATATTGTCTTCGGCATTGCAAGGCGGGTTCCTCCTCCGAATACTTCATAGAAGATTTTGAACACAAGGATTGTGTCCGGCTCTGCAAAACAAGTTCCACATACCACCATAGAGAGAATAACTTTTGCACAGATCTGCTGACGTATTCTGCGGCGTGACATCACACCACGGCCAGGCCGTTTATCTGAATCGTTTTCTTGTTCCACCTCGGTAGCGTTTAGCGAGGCGGTTTCCTTGGCACGTCTTATCAAAGCGGAGATCGTGCCCCTTATTCCGGGATTCCCATCAATATGGATGTGGGTAACCCAACCGCTCCATTGATTACGGTAGCTTGGGAGATAAGCGAGTTTTACCAGGCTGGCGGGGACGATAGTTTCGTCCGTCCATATAAGGGATAAGGATCCACCTTTTCACCCACGCCTTCTTCCTCCTTTTCTCATCCATTTCACAAGACTCGAGCTCCAGCGCCCAAGTCCGCACATCCCACCTCAACCTTCTCCAACTATGTCCGGAGCGGGAGGCAAGTGGATGGCCTCCTCCATCACGGAGGGGCACATCAAAAAGCTGCGGAAGGCCGGATACTTGTCCGACGACATCGCGCATCGGCTCCCCAATAAGGGGCAGCTCATCCCCACCCCCAGGCCCCATGAGAGGGTGGTGTTCCTCACCCACTTCCTCCGCGGAATAGGGTTTCCACTTCACCCATTTATCCGGGGGCTCATGTTCTACTATGGCCTGGATTTCCACGATCTGGTCCCGAATTTCATCCTCAACATCTCGGCGTTTATCTCGTGTGTGAGGCCTTTCTCTGCATCCAGCCCCACTTGACTTATGGTCAAGACCTTCAAAGGTCAAGCCGAAGGTAGTGGGCGGCCGCCAAGCCGGAGTGCGGAGGCGCCATGGTTGGCAAGATGGCCAAAGTCCTATGTCTCGAGGGCTCCTTCGTGGAGATCATAAAGGGGTGGCAATCGGGTGGTTCTACATCACCGAGCCGCGACTCTCAATGGGCGGCGGCCCCAATTCGATCTGGCTTCCCCACACGGCTCACGCCATGGAAAGAGACGGGCCTGACGTGGGGGATTCGTAAGAGCTATCCGGACTCCAAACCTCGCCCGAAACCTGGTGGACAAGAATCTCAAGCTTGTCAACGTAATCCGTGTGATGCTCATCCGCCGAATTCTCCCATGCCAAAGAACGGGCCTTCAATTTGTGGGAGTTTTGATCCGGCACAACACCAAACCTTGAGCCGGCTCTTCGACACTACGTACGAAGATGCCTGGAAGGTGTTGTTCAAGGGCACCGAAGCTCCCGCATCCGCTACCAAAGATCGCGGATTCAGCTCGCAGCGTCAAAAGCGAGGTAAGTTATTTTACCCTTTATGGGACTCTGTTTTTCATAGTTTGACTCTGTGCGGGATCTAAAACTCCCTAACCTTTGACAGGACTGGCTGAAGACGTCCGGACAAATTAACTATCCGGCCCCGTTGCCAGAAGACCCAGCGGACGCCCGACTGACGGGGTTGCTGGCTCCGGCACCTCACGTGGTGCCGGAGAAGAAGGCCACGGGAAATCGAAGGAGTTCTCGACGCCAGGTGTTGTCGGACTCGTAGTCCGACGACTCTGAGGCGGAATCCTCCCGTGAAGACGAGGAGGAGGAAAAAGAGGCCTCTCCCCCAGCGGGGGAAGAGAAGAAAAGGAAGGCCGCCCCAACCGGGGAAGCCGAAGGGTCCAAGAAAGGAAGGACCCTTCCTCCGGACTTCTCCACCAACATCGACAACAACGTGGAGGAGTGGCCACCAAGGGCCAAGCCCCTGGCGAGATCGTAAGTGTCCGGACTCCGGAATAGCTCATGACTTTTTATTTGTCGCATAGTGTCTTCTAACGCCGAATATAACCATGTAGCCTGCCCAAGGACGAGCTCAGAGCTTCGCCGAGCGGCTCCTCAATTCGCCGGATGTGAATAGCACTTCACTTCCGACCGCCTCCTCCTCGTGGACGCAGACGACACCGTGGTGGGGTCCCCAAAGGGGCCCAGCCAGAGGGATGGTCCCGAGGCGCCGCAAGGCGACCTCCGTGACTCCGGCGCAAAGGGGCAAAACCCCGGAGGGCTCTAAGTCCGGCCTGTCGGGACTCCGTCTGAACCTTCGGTGGTTCAAGTCCGGCAAGCGGCCCCTTCATAAGAAGGGTAAGACTGTGACGCCGGTGACCTCCGCCCATCTCGAGGCTCGGATAGCTTGGCCGGAGGCGCTTAACGGCGCCTCCATCGACGAGGAGCACCGCATCGCTATGAGTGTGGTGATCCAAAAAGTTCACCGCCAAGAATGGGCTGATCAAGCCTGCAACAGCCTTCTAACAGGCTTTGAGGTAAGTTTAGAATATGTAAAAATATTACCGCATAGACAGTAGCCCCTGATGCTTAGTTTGGTGTTCGGAAAGAAAAGCCGGACTGAGGATCTAAAAAGATATACGCAGGAGTCTAACATAAGTATGTCAATATGGGAATGCAGGTTGCGCTGCTGACCTCTGCCGCACTGACTGCGGAGGTCAATGCATTGAAGCAGAGCCTCGAGCGGTCCGAGAACGAGCTCGGCCTTGCCAAGAAGCAGCTCGAGGACAAGGAAGGTAAGTAATACCTTATTAAAGAAAGACCTTATAGAAAGGATTTGGTTGCAAAAATGACATGACTAACATGGGTATTGTAGGGGCCACAAACGAGGTGGCGACCCTGAAGGAAGCGGTGTCCACGGCCGAAAGCAAAGCGGCCGCAGAGCGCACCGAGCGAGAGAAGCAGGAGGCGCGGGTGGCGGAGGTGCGGCAAGAGCTCTAGCCTCTCGTGGAAAAACACAAGAGTTTGGAGCGTGACTCGAAGACTCGATAGTCCGAGCTCGCCTCGGCTCTTGCGAGTGCCAAAGCCGCTAAGGCCGAAGCCCAAAAAGCCCTCCAAGAAATTAAATCATTAAAGAAGATAGCGGCGGGTAAGGCATTCTTTATGCAAAGCAAGCATGTGAAACTGAATTACCTATTACTTACCCGAATACGGAGCTCTTCAGAAGCATTTGCAGATCTGCCCCATAGTGTGTCTGATGCTGCCGCGTTCTACCGCGCCCAGGAGGGGAGCTCGACGAAAAAGGTGTTCTGTTCTCAGTATGCTGAGGCCGGACATCCGGTGCCCCTAAGCGACCAGCTGAAGCAGCTGGTCGAGCTCCACAAGGTCGCCGAACAGGCCATGAAGGGCCTCATAATTCGGCTGTGGCCATTGGAAGCCATGCCTGGGAGCTACTTCGGGCTAGTGCGGCAGCTGGTGGACGCCTGTCCATGGATTGAAGTCATCAAGCGCTCCGTCTGCATTGAAGGTGCCCGTCGGGCCCTTGCCCGTGCTAAAGTGCACTGGGGCAAGCTGGATGCTGAGAAGCTTGTGAAAGACGGGCCACCGAAGGGCAAGGAGCATCGCAAGCCCGAAATGTACTATGAGGGCGTCATGAAGGGCGCCCGCCTTATAGCGGGTGAATGCTCCAAAGATGTAATTTTTGAATAGACTCGCATTTGTTATCCCCACGCTGAAAACTTGTTCATATGCGCTAAGCAACGCTTGTGAATTTAAAATATTATCTTCATGCGGCCGCTTATCAAATTTGAGAGATGGAAAGTCGTTGGCTTCAGCCCCCATGCCACGAGTGCTGGGGTGTTCGGGATAAACTTGAGCGCTCTTGTTCCCATTCTTGGGTCCTTCGAGGGAGGCGCTCAACGCAACGAACAAGGCAACCGGACTTATAGTGCTTCAACACTCTCACTTAGCCATAGAATTCTATAATTTTAAATTTCGGCGAAGCCCCTAGTATTCGGAAGACCGAGTTCGGGGCGCTATCCACGCCTTGTCCGGACAATGCCGACTCCTCACTCTAAGCGGCATAATTCTTTAGGGACCCAAAAAAAACCTCTCGAACAGCGACCGGCTCTCGCCCTATCATGACGGTCAGTTTTAGCTTTCTCCACTGAGGTGCTCAACCCAGCTCAACCGGGGCACAATCGCAGTGGTTCTCCCTGCGCTACCTTAGCCGATATAACGGAACGTAAGGTACCAAAACATGGGAGTCAGGCAAACCCAACTATTGACCCAAGACATGATTCGGAGCCGATGCATATAATGCTATAAGTTCGGGGTGCCGCACTTGTGAAAGTGTTCGGACTTATCACACCATATTTTTGGGGTACTTAAGCCCTGGTGTATTGGCCGTACCAAAGTGTACGGGTGCAACATGTCATGAATGAACATATATATAGATAAAGAAAAGAGTGCAATAATAGGCAAAAGCTATGTATTGTTTATTCAAAAAGGTACTGCAATGAAAGCAGAACGATACAAATAGTGCGATAAGCAAGGGATGGGACTATTTAACATGTCCCCCTCCGTGGGTAAGCTGGAATGGTATGTAAAACAGGTATAATGCTCGTAGTAGAGACCACCGACACTCGACGTAGCCGCTTTCCTCGGCTGTTGCATCGCGAGTTCGGCAATTCTAGTGCCGGACAGGACTTCTGCAAAACGGAGTCCTGAAAGTAAAAGAAAAGAAGAAATAAAAAGGAATGACACAATCGGGAGGCCCTGGTGCGGTTGAGACGCATTCTGGGCGTGCCATGGTCGTGCCCCTCCCCTTATGCCCATGGTATCTCCAGAGCGTAGTTATGTACGCGTAGTACTGGTTTCACAATTTCGCGAGGGCTGGGGTTGGGGCCGGATTGCTACACGTGCTCGAATCGTGCCAGGCGGTCTTGTTGTAGGTTACTCCGGGCACGCTTGACGGTGTCCGGACGTTTGATAGCTGGACTCGAGAATTGCCGTGAGAGGATGCTTTGCACCTCCCTCGCGAGGGCAGCCGTATGCTCCTCCGTTCGGAGAGAGCGTTCGGTGTTTCCATTGCCCGTGATTACTCCTCGAGGGCCTGGCATCTTGAGCTTGAGGTATGCGTAGTGCGGCACCACATTGAACTTTGCAAATGCGGTTCGTCCAAGCAAAGGCGTGATAGCCGCTGAACGGGACTATGTCGAAGATTAACTCTTCGCTTCGAAGTTATCCGGGATCCGAAGACCACTTCGAGTGTAATCGAGCTCGTAAAATTGGCCTCTACACCCGGTATGACGCCTTTAAAGGTCGCCTTTGTGGGTTTAATCGTTGAGGGTCTATGCCCATTTTACGCACCGTATCCCGATAGAGCAGGTTCAGGTTACTACCGCCGTCCATCGGGACTCGTGAGGTGAAATCCGTCAATGATTGGGTCAAGAACCAATGCGCGAATCCGCCGTGGCGGATGCTAGTGGGTGGTCTCTTCGATCAAAGGTGATCGGGTAGGAGGACCATGGGTTGAACTTTGGGGCGACCGCTCCTTCGCATATATCGCCCCTTAGCGCACGCTTCCGCTCCCTTTGGGTATGTGGGTTGCGTATATCATGTTCACCGTCCGCACTTGTGGGGAAACCCTTCATCCTCTATTGTTCGGCGGCCGGGGCTCCTCCTCGTCATCGCTATGCATCCCCTTGTCATTGAGTTCGACATTTAACTTGCCTGCCTGTTTGAAGGCCCAACAATCCCTGTTGGTGTGGTTGGCTGGTTTTTCGGGGGTGCCATGTATTTGGCATGAGCGATCGAGTATTCGGTCCAGATTGGACGGGCCCTGAGTATTTCTTTTGAACGACTTTTTCCGCTGACCGGGTTTAGAGCCTCTGAATCCGGCATTGACTGCTGCATCCTCAGCATTATCGCCGTTAATGCGGCGCTTGTGCTTGTTGCGACGCGACCTGCCATTGCTGTCCTTGGTATCCGAACTACCAGGGTTTTTGGTCAAGTTGTTACTACGAGCTAGCCAGCTGTCCTCTCCCGCGCAAAAGTGGGTCATGAGCGTTGTGAGGGCTGCCATGGATTTCGGCTTTTCCTGTCCTAGGTGCCGGGCAAGCCACTCGTCGCGGATGTTATGTTTGAAGGCTGCAAGGGCCTCTGCATCCGGACAGTCAACGATTTGATTTTTCTTGGTTAGGAACCGTGTCAGTAATTGTCTCGCCGATTCTTCCGCTGCTGAATTATGTGGCTGAGGTCATCGGTGTCCGGTGGTCGCACATATGTGCCCCGGAAGTTATCAAGGAATGCGGCTTCCGTGTCCTCCCAACAACCAATTGATTCTGTTGGCAAGCTGTTAAGCCAATGCCGAGCTGGACCTTTAAGCTTGAGTGGGAGGTATTTGATGGCGTGTAGATCATCACCGAGGGCCATGTGGATATGGAGGAGGTAGTCCTCGATCCAAACCGCAGGATCTGTTGTGCCATCGTATGATTCGATGTTTACGGGTTTGAAACCCTCGGGGATTTGATGATCCATCACTTCGTCTATGAAGCATAGTGGGTGTGTGGCGCCTCTGTATTGGGCTATATCATGACGCAGCTCAAATGAGCTTTCTACTGTGTTCGGCCCGGCCGGAGTTGCTGTATCCGGCGTGAAGATTATCATCACGTGTCGTGGGGCGCCCACGCGATCCGTAGATCGATCTTGTTTGCCTTGCCTTGTCCTCCAATATGTCTTGCAGGTCTGTCGCGTTTCCCCGTCCTTGGTACTTTTCGAGCGGCGCCGGGGTGCGGCTTGAATGGAGGGTCTAGAGGCCTCTCTGTCATGACCGCACGGGTGGCGGTCGGCCGCATCATGCGCTGGTGATGTAGGTTTGGGTGTTGCTTCCTCTAATTGGTGTAGCAGCCCGTGTTTTGGGTATCTCTTGAGGGGCGTTCGAGTTCAGACTCTTCGTTGCAAGGACTTCAGTCCATCCGCTGCCTAGCAAGTCTTGGTCACTCTAAGCTGTTGTCGCTTTTCTTGAGGCTTCTTGCCGTGGCCATAAGCCTGCGTTTGAAACGCTCCTATTCGGCTGGATCCTCAGGCACGACAAATTCGTCGTCGTCGAGGCTTGCCTCATCTTCGGAGGGAGGCATATAATTATCATCCTCCACCTCCCTGTCTGCCGTTCTATCATGAGGGCTGGCTTCTCCCTCCTCCTGTGCTGAATCCTGCCGAGGGGGTTGTCTTCGCACCTTGTCCGGTGTTATTATCTCCCGTGCGGAATCACCGCTTTTGTTGTGGCGGGATTTAGAGCGGCGCTACCGACGCCGGGCGCTTGGGTTGTTTCTTGGAGGGGTCATCCTCCGCTGTTCCATCGCCGTTCCCATCTTTTGGGATGTCCACCATGTATATGTCGTATGACGAGGTGGCCTTCCAGTGCCCTGTAGGCGCTGGTTCTTGGTCGTCTCCATCATTGCCGTCCATACCGTCGATGTCTTCGGAGTCGAAGTCAAGCATGTCGGTTAAATCATCGACAGTGGCTACAAAGTGGGTGGTGGGTGGGCGTTGAATTTCTTCATCGTCCGCATCCCAACCTTCCTGACCGTAATCCGGCCAGGGCTCTCCTGATAAAGAGAGAGACTTTAGTGAATTCAGGATGTCGCCAAAGGGCGAGTGCTGAAAGATGTCCGCGGCAGTGAACTCCATAACCGGCGCCCAATCGGATTCGATTGGCAGGGGCGCGGAGGGTTCGGAGTCCGGAAACGAGTCTGGCACCTTGGAGTTACGGTCTTCGCAATGGACAGGGATGGAGTTCGGCTCAATCGCCGTAGAGATCGTAGCCCTCGAGGCAGTGTCCAACCACTCGTCCTCGATCGGCGGAGTCGGCTCCGAACTAAGGGTCGGAGCGGACGCCGGATCTTGACCTCGAGCACCTTGCGTCGGCAGAGCTAGATCGTGCCCATCGAGACAAGGCGGCGCTTGGCTGTGGCTCGAATCCGTCGAAGATCAAGTCTCCGCGGATGTCGGCCGTGTGGTTCAAACTCCCAAATCTGACCTGATGGCCAGGGGCGTAGATTTCGATCTGCTCCAAATGACCAAGTGAATTGGCCCGCAGTGCAAAGCCGCCGAATACGAAGATCTGTCCGGGGAGAAAAGTCTCGCCCTGGACCGCGTCGTTGTTGATGATCGAAGGAGCCATCGGGCCTAAGGATGACGACACAGAGGAACTCTCAATGAAAGCACCAATGTCGGTGTCAAAACCGGCGGATCTTGGGTAGGGGGTCCCGAATCGTGCGTCTAGGCGGATGGTAACAGGAGACAAGGGACACGATGTTTTTACCTGTGTTCGGGCCCTCTCGATGGAGGTAATACCCTACTCCTGCTTGATTAATATTGATGATATGGGTAGTACAAGAGTGGATCTACCACAAGATCGTAGAGGCTAAACCCTAGAAGCTAGCCTATGGTATGATTGTTGTTCAGATTACGGACTAAAACCCTCCGGTTTATATAGACACCGGATAGGGTTAGGGTTACACAGAGTCTGTTACAATGGTAGGAGATCTACATATCCGTATCGCCAAGCCTGCCTTCCACGCCAAGGAAAGTCCCATCCGGACACGGGACGAAGTCTTCAATCTTGTATCTTCATAGTCCAGGAGTCCTGCCAACGGTGATAGTTCGGCTATCCGGACACCCCCTAATCCAGGACTCCCTCACACGCCACGGTAGGGTGTGGTAAAGTTTCAGCGCGTTTCGGAGAAGCCTGACCGGAGGCCGCTTGTAAACTGCGAGCACCTGAAATGATGTCCAGGAGTGGTTTGTAAAACCATATATGATGTATTCACGATGCGTGTAGGCCTAGTGCAACCAAAGGACGGGCAGGACCCACCACCCGGGGTGTATGTACCTCGGCGGCATCTTTGGATCTGGCCGTTAAAATCCACGGAAATCATATGATGCCGGAAATCCTTGGGACCCGCACGGTGTCATCATATGGCCCTTGTAATGTGTGGGAAAAGTTTGAGCGTTTCATAGAAGCTCGGCCGAGGCCGCTTGTAAACTACACGATCTCCGAGGTAGTATATGGCTATAGAGAGAGAACTTGTCCGATTTGTGAAGGAAGTGTGTTGCCGCTTTCCCGTTGACCTCGATACTTCTCGTGATATCAAAGGGGGCCATCGCATGACACGTGGCAGGACATGGCATTTTTCGGGGCCGCCTGCAATATTTGAGACATTTATTGCATTCGTAGGGTTTCAATGCGGGAAGTTTCAGATCTGCATGGCGACCACCTGAAATGATGTCCAGAAGTGGTTTGTCAAACCATATATGATGTCTTTGCGGTATGTGTAGTCCTAGTGCAATCAAAGGAGGGGCAGGCCCCACCCCCGAAGGGTGAAAATGTGCCTCAGCAACATGCCGGATCTAGCCGTTAAAATCCATGAAAAATCATACTTTGCCGGAAATCCTTGAGACCTAGCACGGTGGCGTCATGTGGCCCTTGTAGGTTGTGGTAAAAGTTTCGGCCCTCTAGGTGCCGGCGGCGGCACCATCAGTTAGGGGGGCCACGCTCCGTAGATGCGTGCCGCCTCTTCGGACATGCCACAACACTTTCAGACTTGTGAGAAGCCGCGTAGGCAAGATTGGCGCATGCTAGCCCATGGAGGTCGACGGCCACAGTCGTAGACATGCGAAGGGCAATCCGCGTAGAGGGAAGTGTTCAGATACTTCTCCATCACGAAAAATTATGAAAAATTACCATCGGTCCTATAGCACATGTGCCCACGTCGTGTAAAAAACTCATGATTTTATCGCGCTCCGAGTATTTAATAATATTCACGCCGCATCGTTACCGCAGAACGTCTACTACCGTGTCATCGCCGTTCGTGAGGGGGGGCACACCCCGGAGACGCGTGCCGCCTCTTCGGACATGCCACCACACCACCCCGCATGTATGAGGGCCCGGTGCGACGCTCTGGTGGCATTGCTACCCCCTAGGGCCCCCGTCCCGCCTAACCCTATGGTGTTTGACCACGGGATCTAGCCCTTTGACTTTGCACGGACGGGATTTGACCAGTGGACCTCTCCACCCGGTTGTGTTAGGTCATCCCATAGGAACACTTTGGAGCAACATCCGGGTCAGACCCACAGCAAGATCCCCTCCGTGTAGACCCGACACGTCCGTTTCCCCCCTCCAGATGCAAAGGTGGCGGTGTTGCCCATGAGGGGGCACACCCAGAAGACGCGTGCGGCGTTTGCAACCGCCACAACACTTCCGGACTTGTGAGAGGCCGCCACGCAAGATTTGACGGCATGCTAGGCCCGGAGGCCGCCGCCACAACAGAGATGCGCCGAGCAATCCAGAGAGGGAAGTGTTCAGATACTTCTCTATCACGAAAATTTATGAAAAATTACCATCGGTCCTATAGCACATGTTCCCACGTCGTGTAAAAAACTCAGGATTTTATTGCGCTCATAGGAACACTTTGGAGCAACATCCGGGCCAGACCCACAGCTAGATCCCCTCCGTGTAGACCCGACGCGTCCGTTTCCCCCCTCCAGGTGCCGGCGGTGGCGCCGTCCGTGAGGGGGGCCAAACCCGGGAGACGCGTGTCGCCTCTTCGAACATGCCACCACACCACCCCGCATGTATGAGGGGCCGGTGCGACGCTCCGGTGGCATTGCTACCCCCAGGGCCCCCGTCCCGCCTAACCCTGGAGCGGTTGACCACGAGATCTAGCCCTTTGACTTTCCACGGACGGGCTTTGAACAGTGGACCTCTCCACCCGGTTGTGTCAGTCAGCTCGGAGGGACACAGGAGCAACATCCGGGCCAAACCGACAGCTACATCCCCTCCGTGTAGACCCGATGCGTCCGTTTTCCCCCTCCAGGTGCCAGCGGCGGCGCCATCCGTTAGGGGGGCCACGCCCCGGAGATGCGTGCCGCCACTCCGAATATGCCACAACACCACCCGGTTGTGGTAGGTCATCTCGTAGAAACACTTGGGAGCAACGTCCCCTCCGTATAGACCCGATGCGGCTGTTTCCGCCCTCCAGATGCTGGCGGCGGCGCCGTCCATGAGGGGGGCACACCGCGGACGTGAGGGGTTCACACTCCGGAGACAGGCGCCGGGCGTTTGCAACTGCCACTAAACTTCTGTCGCACAGCTGTTTTTGATCTTAATAAAATATAAGGACCTATATTCAAAAGAACATGACGACACATTATTAATGTGCTTGAAAAAAATACAAACTATATATATATATATATATATATATATATATATTCATAATCTATGGAAAAAATTACAAACTACATATATATTCATATAATACATAAAAAGCATAAACTGTACATTCTTAAAATGCACGCTGAACATTTTTTGAACGTACAGTAAACTTATTTTGAACGTACGGTAAACTTAATTTTTAACATATGGTGAACTTTTTCCTAACACAAAATGTACATTCTTAAAATGCACGCTGAACATTTTTTAGAAAATACATAGAAAACATAGAAGGGAAAATTGAAAAAATCGGTCGGAAACCAGGAAAAGTTTAGCAATGAGTATGGAGAAAACCAGGAAATCGGTCAGAAAAAAATGAGTATGGAGAAAATTAGAAATGAAAAAATAATAATTTTCAATTGTTAAAAAATATATTAGTCATGCATTCATAAAAATGTTAAATTCATATAGAAAAACTATTACCGATGTATACGACAAATGTATACAAAAAGCATACAATATATATGGAAAAAACTAGACATAAAATATACAACTGTAAAAAATGCTAAATATGTATTTGGAAAATGTTAAATGTGTATATAAAAAATGTCCTTGATATATACAAAAAATGTACAATATGTATGGAAAAACCAAATATAAAAAATGTGTGTTTAAAAAAATGCTAGTCATGTATTCGAAAAATGTAAACACACACACACACAAACACACACACACACACACACATATGTATATGATTGTTAATATACGATGAACATCTCTTTATGTACAATGAACTTTTTTTGAACGTACGGTGAACTTATTTTTAACATATGGTGAACTCTTTCCTAACATAAAATGAGCTTTCTTAAAATGCATAGTGAACATTTTTATAGAAAATATAGAAGATAAAATAGAAAAAAAAATCAGTCCTAAAACTAGGAAAGAACACATAAAAGAAATGCAAAAAAAATTCACAAATTCATCGTTATTTAATTTGAAAAATGTTGTTTAAAAAACATTCATTTTTTCAAAAATTGTGACCAAATTTGAAAATTATTAATTTTCAAAAAATGTTGACATAAAACTGTTTTTGATTTTAATAAAATATAAGGACCTATATTCAAAAGAACATGACGGCACATTATTAATGTGCTCGAAAAAAATACAAACTATATATATATATATATATATATATTCATAATCTATGGAAAAAATTACAAACTACAAATATATTCATATAATACATAAAAAAGCATAAAAACATATTTAAAAAAAGCATAAAAACATATGAAAAAAAACGCATGTAAAAAAAATAGCTATGCCGACGACATAGAAACAGCAGGGTTTTGGGAGCGGTCGTGCCGCGGATCGGTGACGTGGCACCTATGCCGACGGTTGCCGTCGGCATACCTACGCCTTGGATCGGTGACGTGGCATGCGGAGATATGCCGACGGCCGCCCGTCCCGACCGTCGGCATAGGGTTGACGGCGTTAGCCGCCAGTCACGGGCGGGGTCCCAGGCCCATAGGTATGCCGACGGCTCGTTTATGCCGACGGCTGCTGTCGGGATGTCTGAATCTATGGCGGCGGCCGTTCTGTGCCGATGGCTGCCGTCGGCATAGCTCTGTGTAACCCGACGGCCAGGATAGGCCGACGACCAGGACTGGGCTGTCGGCATAGGTCAAACTAGGCCGATGGCAGCCGTAGGCATAGGTTTGGCCATCAGGGTAGGACCGTTTTCCGGTAGTGAGAGAAAGAGGCAGTGTCACACTTCTCTACACCCCCCAATGACTAGTCCGACTGGACTAGGGGAGGCGGCGCCTCCTTCCTTCTCTTCCCTCTCCCCTTCCTTGTCTCCTATCCTACTACATGGAAGGAGGAATCCTACTCCCTGGGAGTAGGACTCCTCCAGTATGCCGCCATAGGTGCCGGCCCTCTCCCCCTCCTCCACTCCGTTATATACGGGGGCAGGGGGGCACCTCTAGACACAACAACAATTGATCCTTGAGATCTCTTAGCCGTGTGTGGTGCCCCCCTACACCATAGTTCTCCTCGATAATATTGTAGCGGTGCTTGGGCGAAGCCCTGCGACGGTAGAACATCAAGGTCGTCACCACGCCGTCGTGCTGACGGAACTCTTCCCCGACACTTTGCGGATCGAGTCCGGGAACGCCATCAAGCTGAACGTGTGCAAGAACTCGGAGGTGCCGTAGTTTCGGTGCTTGATCGGTCGGGCCGTGAAGACGACGACTACATCAACCGCGTTGTGCTAACGCTTCCGCTTTCGGTCTACAAGGGTACGTGGACAACACTCTCCCCTCTCGTTGCTATGCATCACCATGATCTTGCGTGTGCATAGGAATTTTTTTGAAATTACTACGTTCCCCAATAGTGGTATCAGAGCCAGGTTTTATGCGTAGATGTTATATGCACGAGTAGAACACAAGTGAGTTGTGGGCGATACAAGTCATACTGCTTACCAGCATGACATACTTTGGTTCGGCGGTATTTTTGGATGAAGCGGCCCGGACCGACATTACGCCAGACGCTTACGCGAGACCGGTTCTCCCGACGTGCTTTGCACAGAGGTGGCTAGCGGGTGTTAGTTTCTCCAACTTTAGTTGAACCGAGTGTGGCTACGCCCGGTCCTTGCAAAGGTTAAAACAGCACTAACTTGGCGAACTATCGTTGTGGTTTTGATGCGTAGGTAAGAACGGTTCTTGCTCAGCCCGTAGCAGCCACGTAAAAATTTGCAACAACAAAGTAGAGGACGTCTAACTTGTTTATGCAGGGCATGTTGTGATGTGATATGGTCAAGATGTGATGCTATATTTTATTGTATGAGATGATCATGTTTTGTAACCGAAGTTATCGGCAATCGGCAGGAGCCATATGGTTGTCGCTTATTGTATGAAATGCAAATGCCACCTGTAATTGCTTTACTTTATCACTAAGCGGTAGCGATAGTCGAGAAGCAATAGATGGCGTAACGACAACGATGCTACAATGGAGACCAAGGTGTCGTGCCGGTGACGATGGTGATCACGACGGTGCTTCGGAGATGGAGATCACAAGCACAAGATGATGATGGCCATATCATATCACTTATAATGATTACATGTGATGTTTATCCTTTATGCATCTTATCTTGCTTTGATTGACGGTGGCATTTTAAGATGATCTCTCACTAATTATCAAGAAGTGTTCCCTGAGTATGCACCGTTGCGAAAGTTCTTCGTGCTGAGACACCACATGATGATCGGGTGTGATAGGCTCTACGTTCAAATACAACGGGTGCAAAACATTTGCACACGCAGAATACTCAGGTTAAACTTGATGAGCCTAGCATATACAGATATGGCCTTGGAACACGGAGACCGAAAGGTCGAACGTGAATCATATAGTAGATATGATCAACATAGTGATGTTCACCATTGAAACTACTCCATCTCACGTGATGATCGGACATGGTTTAGTTGATTTGGATCACGTGATCACTTAGATGACTAGAGAGATGTCTGCCTAAGTGGGAGTTCTTAAGTAATATGATTAATTGAACTTAAATTTATCATGAACTTAGTCCTGGTAGTATTTTGCAAATTATGTTGTAGATCAATAGCTCGCGTTGTTGCTTTCATATGTTTATTTTGATATGTTCCTAGAGAAAATTGTGTTGAAAGATGTTAGTAGCAATGATGCGGATTGGATCCGTGATCCGAGGTTTATCCTCATTGCTGCATAGAAGAATTATGTCCTTAATGCACCGCTAGGTGACAGGCCTATTGCAGGAGCGTATGCGCACGTTATGAACGTTTGGCTAGCTCAATATGATGACTACTTGATAGTTTAGTGCACCATGCTTAACGGCTTAGAATCGGGACTTCAAAGACGTTTTGAACGTCATGGACCATATGAGATGTTCCAGGAGTTGAAGTTAATATTTCAAGCAAATACTCGAGTTGAGAGATTGGAAATCTCCAACAAGTTCTATAGATAAAAGATGGAGGAGAATCGCTCAACTAGTGAGCATGTTCTCAGATTGTCTCGGTACTACAATCGCCCGAATCAAGTGGGAGTTAATCTTCCAGATAAGATAGTGATTGACAGAGTTCTCTAGTCACCACCACCAAGTTACTAGAACTTCGTGATGAACTATAGTATGCAAGGGATGACGAAAATGATTCCCGAGCTCTTCGTGATGTTGAAATCGACGAAGGTAGAAATCAAGAAAGAACATCAAGTGTTGATGATTGACAAGACCACTAGTTTCAAGAAAAGGGCAAAGGGAAAGAAAGAAAACTTCAAGTAGAATGACAAGCAAGTTGTCACTCCCGCGAAGAAGCCCAAAGCTAGACCAAAGCCTGAAACTGAGCGCTTACACTGCAAAGGAAATGGTCACTAGAAGCGGAAATACCCTGAATATTTGATGGATAAGAAGGATGGCAAAGTGAACAAGGGTATATTTGATATACAGGTTATTGATGTGTGCCTTACTAGTGTTTATAGTAGCCCCTGAGTATTTGATACTTGTTCGGTTGCTAAGATTAGTAACTCGAAACAGGAGTTACAGAATAAACATAAATTAGTTGAGGGGAAGTGACGATGAGTGTTGGAAGTAGTTCCAAGATTGATATGATCATCATCACACACTCCCTATATTTTCGAGATTAGTGTTAAACATAAATAAATGTTATTTGGTGTTTGCGTTGAGCATAAATATGATAAGATCATGTTTATTGCGATACGATTGTTCATCAAAGATAGAGAATAAATTGTTATTCTGTTTACATGAATAAACCTTCTATGGTCATACACCCAATGGTGATGGTTTATTGAATCTTGATCATAGTGATACACATATTCATAATGTTGATGCCAAAAGATGCAAAGTTAATAATGATAGTGCAATTTATTTGTGGCACTGCCGTTTGGGTCATATCGGTGTAAAGCGCATGAAGAAACTCCATAAAGATGGATTTTCGGAATCACTTGGTTATGAATCATTTGATGCTTGCGTAACCGTGCCTTTTGGGCAAGATGACTAAAACTCCGCTTCTCCTAACAATGGAACGAGCTACTAACTTGTTGGAAATAATACATACCGATGTATGCGTTCTAATGAGTGTTGATGCTCGTGGCGGGTATCGTTATTTTCTGACCTTCACAAATGATTTGAGCAGATATGCGTATATCTACTTAATGAAGCACAAGTCTGAAACATTTGAAAAGTTCAAAGAATTTCAAAGTGAAGTGGAGAATCATCATAACAAGAAAATAAAGTTTCTACAATCTGATTGTAGAAAAGAATATTTGAGTTACGAGTTTGGCCTTCATTTTAAACAATGTGGAATAGCTTCACAGCTCACGCCACATGGAACACCACAGCATAATGGTGTGTCCGAACGTCGTAACCGCATTTTATTGGATATGGTGCGATCTATGATGTATCTTACAAATTTACCACTATCGTTTTGGGGTTATGCATTAGAGATAGCTGCATTCACTTTAATAGGGCACCATCTAAATCCGTTGAGACGACACCGTATGAACTATGGTTTAGTAGTAAACCTAAGCTGTCGTTTCTTAAAGTTTGGAGTTGCGATGCTTATGTGAAAAAGGTTTTCAACCTGATACGCTCGAACCCAGATCGAAGAAGTACGTCTTCATAGAATACCCAAAGGAAACTGTTGGGTACACCTTCTATCACAGATCCGAAGGCAAAACATTCGTTGCTAAGAATGGATCCTTTCTAGAGAAGGAGTTTCTCTTGAAAGAAGTGAGTGGGAGGAAAGTAGAGCTTGATAAGGTAATTTGTACCTTCTCCCGAATTGGAAAGTAGTTCATCACAGAAATGAGTTCCAGTGATTCCTACACCAATTAGTGAGGAAGCTAATGATGATGATCATGAAACTTTAGATTAAGTTACTACAAAACCTCGTAGGTCTTCCAAAGTACAGTCCGCACCAGAGTGGTACGGTAATCCTGTTCTGGAAGTCATGTTACTAGACCATGATGAACCTACGAACTATGAGGAAGCGATGATGAGCCCGGATTCCGCAAAATGGCTTAAGGCCATGAAATCTGAGATGGGATCCATGTATGAGAACAAAGTATGGACTTTGGTGGAGTTGCCCAATGATCGGCAAGCCATATTGTATAAATGGATCTTCAAGAGGAAGACATACGCTGATAGTAGTGTTACTATTTACAAAGCTCGACTTGTCACAAAAAGGTTTTTGACAAGTTCAAGGTGTTGACTACAATGAGATTTTCTCAACTGTAGCGATGCTTAAGTCTGTCCGAATCATGTTAGAAATTGCTACATTTTATGAAATCTGGCAAATGGATGTCAAAACTGCATTCCTTAATGGTTTTCTTAAAGAAGAGTTGTATATGATGCAACCAGAAGGTTTTGTCAATCCTAAAGGTGCTAACAAAATGTGCAAGCTCCAGCGATCCATCTATGGACCGGTGCAAGCATCTCAGAGTTGGAATATATGCCTTGATAAGTTGATCAAAGCATATAAATTTATACAGACTTGCGATGTAGCCTGTATTTACAATAAAGTGAGTGGGAGCACTACAGCCTTTTTGATAAATATATATGAGTAACATATTATTGATCAGAAATGATGTAGAATTTTTCTGGAAAGCATAAAGGAGTATTTGAATGGAGTTCTTTAAAAAAAGACCTCCGTAAAGCTACTTACATATTGAGCTCAAGATCTATTGAGATAGATCAAGACGCTTGATAAGTTTTTCAAAAAGTACATACCTTGTCAAGATTTTGAAGTATTTCAAAATGGAACAGTCAAAGAAAGAGTTCTTGCCTGTGTTGCAAAGGTGTGAAATTGAGTAAGACTCAAATCCCGACCACGCCAGAAAATAGAAAAGAGAATGAAAGTCATTCCCTATGCCTCAGTTATAGGTTCTATAAAGTATGCTATGCTATGTACCAGACCTATTGTATACCTTGCTCTAAATTTGGCAAGGGAGTACAATAGTGATCTAGGAGTAGATCATCGGACATTGGTCAAGAATATCCTTAGTGAGGACTAAGGAAATATTTATCGATTATGGAGGTGATAAAAGAGCCCGTCAGAAAGAGTTACATAGGTGCAAGCTTTTACACCGATCCAGATGACTCTAAGTCTCAATCTGGATACATATTGAAAGTGGGAGCAATTAGCTAGAGTAGCTCCGCAGCGCATTGTAGACATAGAATATTTGCAAAATACATACGGCTCTAGAATGTGATGTAATCCGTTGACTAAGCTTCTCTCACGAGCAAAACATGATCACACCTTAGTACTCTTTGGGTGTTAATCACATTGCAATGTGAACTAGATTATTGACTCTAGTAAACCCTTTGGGTGTTGGTCACACGACGATGCGAACTATGGGTGTTAATCATATACAGATATGAATATTGGTGTTAAATCACATGGCAATGTGAACTAGATTATTGACTCTAGTGCAAGTGGGAGACTGAAGGAAATATGCCCTAGAGGCAATAATAAAGTTATTATTTATTTCCTTATTTCATGATAAATGTTTATTATTCATGCTAGAATTGTATTAACCGGAAACTTGATACATGTGTGAATACATAGACAAACATAGTGTCACAGTATGCCTCTACGTGACTAGCTCATGAATCAAAGATGGTTAAGTTTCCTAGCCATGGACATGAGTTGTCATTTGATTAACGGGGTCACATCATTAGGAGAATGATGTGATTGACTTGACCCATTCCGTTAGCTTAGCACTTGATCGTTTAGTATGTTGTTATTGCTTTCTTCATGACTTATACATGTTCCTATGACTATGAGATTATGCAACTCCCGTTTACCGGAGGAACACTTTGTGTGCTACCAAACATCACAATATAACTGGGTGATTATAAAGGAGCTCTACAGGTGTCTCCGAAGGTACTTGTTGAGTTGGCGTATTTCGAGATTATGATTTGTCACTCCGATTGTCGGAGAGGTATCTCTGGGCCCTCTTGGTAATGCACATCACTATAAGCCTTGCAAGCAATGTAGCTAATGAGTTAGTTACGGAATGATGCATTACATAACAAGTAAAGAGACTTGCCGGTAACGAGATTGAACTAGGTATTGGGATACCGACGATCGAATCTTGGGCAAGTAACATACCGATGACAAAGGGAACAACGTATGTTGTTATGCGGTTTGACCGATAACGATCTTCGTAGAATATGTGGGAGCCAATATGAGCATCCAGGTTCCGCTATTGATTATTGACCGGAAACGTGTTTCGGTCATGTCTACATAGTTCTCGAACCGGTAGGGTCCGCACGCTTAAGGTTTCGATGATAGTTTTATTATGGGTTTATGATTTTTGATGTACCGAAAGAGTTCGGAGTCCGGAATGAGATCGGGGACATGATGAGAAGTCTCGAAATGATCGAGACGTAAAGATCGATATATTGGACGACTATATTCGGACATCGGAAAGGTTTCGAGTGGTTCGGGTATTTTTCGGAGTACTGGGGAGTTACGGGAATACGGGGAAGAAGTATATGGGCCTTATTGGGCTTTAGGGGAGAGAAAGAGGCAGCCCCCCCCCCCAATGACTAGTCCGAATTGGACTAGGGGGAGGGGCGGCGCCCCCTCCTTCCTTCTCTTCCCTCTCCCCCTTCCTAGCTTGTCTCCTACTCCTACTACATGGAAGGGGAGGATCCTACTCTCTGTGGGAGTAGGACTCCTCCAGGGCGCGCTATAGGGGCCGGCCCTCTCCCCCTCCTCCACTCCTTTATATACGGGGGCAAGGGGCACCTCTAGACACAACAACAATTAATCCTTGAGATCTCTTAGCCGTGTGCGGTGCCCCCTCCACCATAGTTCTCCTCGATAATATTGTAGCGGTGCTTAGGCGAAGCCCTGCGATGGTAGAACATCAAGATCGTCACCACGCCGTCGTGCTGACGGAACTCTTCCCCGACACTTTGCTGGATCGGAGTCCGGGGAACGTCATCGAGCTGAACGTGTGCAAGAACTCGGAGGTGCCATAGTTTCGGTGCTTGATCGGTCGGGCCGTGAAGACGTACGACTACATCAACCGCTAAGCAGTTAACGCTTCCGCTTTCAGTCTACGAGGGTACGTGGACAACACTCTCCCCTCTCGTTGCTATGCATCACCATGATCTTGCATGTGCGTAGGAATTTTTTTTGAAATTACTACGTTCCCCAACAGGTACCCCCCTGATTCTATCCTGGATGTAATCTCGGATGACATTCCGAGCTCTGGTTAGTTAATGCAACGGAGTTTCCCGAACAGGTACCCTCCTGACACTCTCCCCTCTCGTTGCTATGCATCACCATGATCTTGCGTGTGCGTAGGAATTTTTTTGAAATTACTACGTTCCCCAACAGGTACCCCCCTGATTGTATCCTGGATGTAATCTCGGATGACATTCTGAGCTCTGGTTAGTTAATGCAAAGGAGTTTCCCTAAAAAAAAAACCTTGCCTGAAACAAGAGAAACCGCCTAAATCCTGCCCCATGCAGGGCAGATTGAAGATTTTTAAGAAAACGACAAGTGAAGCCATTTTAACCTTAATTTAGGCAGATTTTCAGGCAACATGCCTAAATCCGGGCGGGTTCTTGGTCATGCCTGGCTGGATGGCCCAAGTTTGGGCAGATCTCCTCTGCACACAGCAGCAGGCCTGGCTAGGCCGCTTGCACAAAGTCGGCCCATCTTTTTCATTTAAGCAGAACCTACCCATATACTCACTCACTCACTCGGTCCATCCATTTCATCTTTCTGACCCCCAAAAGAAAATCTATTTCATTTTTCCAATTTGTCTACATTTCCATTACCAAGTACTTATTGTTGGCATTTTTTTGTTTATTAAATAATCAATTGTTCCCATTATCCTTGAATAAACATGACCTAGCCCATTTATGCATACATTAAGCCAAAAAGAATACGAATGCACATTGTTGATCTGCAAGAGATAATTGTGACTCGAATGCACATTACCATCTGCAAGAAGAGATGATTTTGACGCGAATTGAATAATCACAGTGAAGCAATCACAATGGAAGACAAATGCATGTAGAAAGTTCACGTAATGTTTTCAAATTCCGGTACTTCTTCAAATATGTGAACTTTTTAAAAATTTGTGTACTTTTTCAAATCCGCGTACATTTTCCAAGTTCACGTACTTTTTGAAAGTTCATGTAGTTTTTTCAAATTCATATATTTTTTCTAAATTGACGTACTTTTTCATATTCGCGTACATTTTTTGGAAAGAGTTCATGAATTTGAAAAAATCTATGCGGACTTGAAAAAAGTACGTGGACATGGATATTTTTTACACAAAAATATGTGGATTTGAAAAAAATTATGTCAACTTGAAACAAGACGTGAATTTCAAACAAAGTTCCTGGATTGGAAAAGGAACACGGATTTGAAAAAATTACGCAAACTTTGAAAAGTATCTGGATTTGAAACAAGTACGTGAATTTCAAAAATAGTTCGTGGATTTTAAAAACATATTGGATTTCATAAAATTACACTAACTTGGGAAAAATATGCAGGTTTGAAAATAGTACGCAAATTTTAAAAAATCATGGATTTGAAAAAACTAGGCAAATTTCAAAATAGTTTACTGATTTGGAAAAATTATGTTTATTTTTGAAAAAAATCGTGCCTTGAAAAAACTACGTGGATTTTGAAAAGTGTATGTGAATTTCAAAAAGTTCACGGATATAAAAAGATTACGCGAATTTGAGTGAGCGCAGGTCAAAACCGGGGTGACTCAGCACCAAAACCGGTCAAAACCGTGGCTCCCCCCATTTTCAGGAAAGTTTGGAAAAGTGCTACAGTGCTTAGATACAAAATCTTTATATGCCTATTACTTCTTGATAGAGTCAATATAAGGAGTTTATTGCTGAGAAAAAAAAATTCTTTCTGCCTAGCTACAAATGTGAAATCTGCAACAATAACTGCGAGGAGACAACTTTACATCTCTTTTGGGACTGTCCTTTTGCAATTTCATGCCGGGACTCAATCATACAGAACAGAAAGAGGGGTATCAATATTCTTGATGAGCTTGAAATCATGGCACAATCTCTCCCACCCCACATTGCAGTGGACATCGCTATCATGGGCTGCTGGCACATTCGGATGCAATGAAACTCAAAGATCTTCAATGCCATAAATCCTTCACTTCAATCTTGGAGGCACCTGCTTAGAAACGATCTTCAACTAGTTGTTCTCAGAACAAAGACCAAGCACAAAGAAATGTTCAAGGAGTGGATACAGAGCCACTTGACTTAAGCTTCAAGTTTTAACTCCTTTTCATGATGTTGCCAAAACTGGAATTGGGTAGTTGTTTGCTTTGTTTTGGACTAGCTTGGACATATTTTTTTAATATATGGAATTACCGTAGAACTATTGTTCTTCGGTTTACGGTTAAAAAAAAACATGACCAGGGACGAACCTTGCCCGGTTTCGATAGTTGGGGTTGCAAGTTGTATGGTTTTGGAGTTAAGGGACCAATTCTAGACTACACCAAGAGCTGAGGGACGAAAAATGTATTTTTCTTATAACAGTACCCATCATTACAGTGAGCATTCCTCCTCTTTTTTTGCAAATATTGATTCTCGAGACAGAAGGACAACAAATTCACTTGTTTTTGTTGTTGATTGATGCCTACACACTTTTGTTTTTATTTTCAAAAATCCTGGTCAATCCAATCTAAATCAACGAGGAAAACAAGAAAGACATTTTTAGCTCTCAAATTGACGGTTCGTTTGGTTGGGGACAACACAGACCTTTTTTGTTTTGTTTTGAGAACTGCCCATCTGAACTTCTCTTCATTCGAGCGGAACAAGTCCAACCTATCCGCCGCGACAATCATGGGTGCATGAATCAGCTTCTCTTCATCATGGACACAAGTATACATCATGGGTGCATGAATCAACAGCTAAAGCTAGGGCAATTTTTTTATTTTTTAGCATATTGGAGAGCCGCAACATTGGCCTTCCTTAAATGAGTTTGAAACCTTGAAATTCAACCGTTCATGAATTGAATTTTATGATTCCAGCCACTCGTGAAGGCAATAAATGAATAATAGTACTTTCACGCACGTGCGCACGTGTGGAAAACTGGAAACCACTCCTCGTGCATGCACGTACCCTTCCGCCCGCCCTCGTGCTCCTTTGAACCAACCAAACTCCTCTATCATCACCTTCTTAGATCCTTCAGATACACATATACAACGCACACTTGCACGCACCCAGGAGGATATATATATAACATGCAGAGCTCCATCAGGACTCAGTAAACCAGATTCCTAATCCACTACATCAAGCAGCTAGCGTTAGCCTCAGCTTGCACGCACGCCACGGCCATGATGAACATGACGCACGACGACTACGTCCACCTCTGCCTCATGGCGCTCGCCTCCGTGGCGACCGCCGGCGACCAAGCACAGGCAGCGAAGGGGCAATGGCTGCAGACCGTGACTGCGGCGGCTCCAGCAGCCTGCGAGCTCCGGTTCCGGTGCTCCGTCTGCGGCAAGGCGTTCCCGTCCCACCAGGCGCTCGGCGGGCACAAGGCCAGCCACAGGAAACGGGCGGCGCTCGTGCTGCCGCTACAAAGCGTGTCGCCGGCGGAGGAGACGGTGGCATCGTCGACGTCGTCTGGCGTCGGCGGGCACAGGTGCTCCGTGTGCCACCGGAGCTTCGCGACGGGGCAGGCGCTCGGCGGGCACAAGCGGTGCCATTACTGGGACGGGCTGTCGGTGTCGCTCACGGCGTCGGCGTCGGGTTCCGGGTCCAGCATGAGGGATTTCGACCTCAACCTGACGCCGGTGCCGGAGAAGGCCGCCGCCGGCATGCGAAGGTGGGGAGAGGAGGAGGAGGTGCAGAGCCCCTTGCCGCTCAAGAAGCGGCGGGTGTCAAGTCCTTCCTTGGAGCTTAATTTAATACTCCATGATTGAGTGTGCTAGAGCTGTCGGTCCCGCCGTTCGTTCTTGTTTATTTCCACTTTTGTTTTAGAGCCTATTGTTTATTTCCACTTGAGAGCCCCGTTTGTGATTACCTCTTAATTTGTACAGTATCTCCTGATTCACTTGTGACTTTTGGTCAACTGCTAACACATTTGATGCAATAAATTTGGCATAGGATGCATGGTTGTTCAATAGGCAAAACAGTGGTATCTATTTATCGGAAATAGTATAAGTGAGAGTATATACCCCAGTGATTCTTTCTGACTTTATGTAAGTTTGAGCAATGAAGTGTGATCCTTAATCAGAATGCTTATTACCAGCGAGGAGTTTCCTTCAACTCTAGTATCTTTGACGGTCAAAGAAGCACAATAAAAGTAAAGATTCAACTCTAGTTAAGTTTAATTTCAATAAACTTATGACAAAATCAAGTGAGCTCTCTTATGTTCTGCTCATGAAAGATTTCCCTGAACATTATGTCCAATGGATTAAGCATAATGTTCTGGGTGGTAATGTAACAATCATGGTCAATGGTCAATTAAGGCCCTATTTTAAAACACAGAAAGGATTGAGGTAGGGGGACGCCTTCTCACCTAATAGGTAAAACATAGTTGTAGAAGTCTGTTACAGAATCTAGTTCATAGACCAAATCAAGAACATTCTTTCCCGAAAAGGCATTCATTCATTGTTCGTTCTGTGCCAGGAACCAGATTTGGTAGTGGTTTAATCAGTGGTGTAAGTGCCATGGATGTAGGGCTTAGCATGCTCCAATATGTTCATAACACAGTCTTTTGAATGGAAGCGGTTTCAATTCAGAAAGTGCAAACAATTTAAAAGATATCCTCTATTTATTAGAGAATTTGCCTGGTCTAAAGATTAATTTTAATAAAAGTGAATGTGATGCTTTTGAGAAGTTAGATCTGATTTAGACGCTTATAGAGACAATTTAACAGGGTTGCTAGAGTTCTTCCTATGAACCTTGGCATTCCCTCATTATTCTAAATTAAGAAATGGTGATGGAATAAAGTAGAAGGTTGTAGGATCGAAAGTATGTCTAGAGGGGGGGGGGTGATTAGACTACTTGACCAAATAAAAATCTAGCTTTTTCCCAATTTTAGTTCTTGGCAAATTTTAGCAATTTAGCACAAGTCAAGCAATCAACCTACACATGCAATTCTAAGAGTGTAGCAGTGGAATGTAAAACAATTGCATATGAAGGTAAAGGGGAGGAGTTTGAGAAGGCAAACGCAATTGGAGACACGGATGTTTTTTGTCGTGGTTCCGATAGGTGGTTCTATCGTACATCCACGTTGATGGAGACTTCAACCCACGAAGGGTAACGGCTGCGCGAGTCCACGGAGGGCTCCACCCACGAAGGGTCCACGAAGAAGCAACCTTGTCTATCCCACCATGGCCGCCGCCACGAAGGACTTGCCTCACTAGGGTAGATCTTCACGAAGTAGGCGATCTCCTTGCCCTTACAAACTCTTTGGTTCAACTCCACAATCTTGTCGGAGGCTCCCAAGTGACACCTAGCCAATCTAGGAGACACCACTCTCCAAGAAGTAACAAATGGTGTGTTGATGATGAACTCCTTTCTCTTGTACTTCAAATGATAGTCTCCCCAACACTCAACTCTCTCTCTCTCACAGGATTTGGATTTGGTGGAAAGAAGATTTGAGTGGAAAGCAACTTGGGGAAGGCTAGAGATCAAGATTCATATGGTAGGAATGAAATATCTTGGCCTCAACACAAGTGTAGGTGGTTCTCTCTCAAAAAATGTAGGTTGGAAGTGTAGGCATGTTCTGATGGCTCTCTTCACGAATGAAGAGTGGGTGGAGGGGTATATATAGCCTCCGCACAAAATCTAACCGTTACTCACAACTTACCAATCTCGGTGGGACCGAATCATCAAACTCGGTCACACCGATTTAGCAAATAATGTGACCGTTAGGATTTTCGGTAGGACCGTGATACGTCTCCAACGTATCTATAATTTTTGATTGCTCCATGCTATATTATCTACTGTTTTTGGCAATATTGGGCTTTATTATCCACTTTTATATTATTTTTGGGACTAACCTATTAACCGGAGGCCCAGGCCAGATTTGTTGTATTTTGCCTATTTCAGTATTTCGAGGAAAAGGAATACCAAACGGAGTCAAAACGGAACGAAATCAACTGAGAAGTTATTTTTGGAAGGAAAGCCACTCGATGGACTTGGAGTGCACGTCAGGAAAGAAGGGAGGTGCTCACGAGGGTGGGGGCGCGCCCACCCCCCCTAGGGCGCGCCCCCTGCCTCGTGGGGCTCCCGTAGCTCTAGTGACGTACCCCTGCACCCATATATAACTACATATCGTAAAACTGTTGGGGAACGTTGCAGAAAATTAAAAAATTTCCTACGGTTTCACCAAGATCCATCTATGAGTTCATATAAGCAACGAGTCATGGGAGAGAGATTGCATCTACATACCACTCGTAGATCGCGTGCGGAAGCGTTCAAGGGAACGGTGAAGATGGAGTTGTACTCGCCGTGATTCAGATCACCGATGACCAAGTGCCGAACGGACAGCACCTCCGCGTTCAACACACGTACGGACCGGATGACGTCTCCTCCTTCTTGATCCAGCAAGGGGGAAGGAGAGGTTGAGGAAGAAGGCGCCAGCAGCAGCACGACGGGCGTGATGATGGTGGAGAGGCAAGATTCGGCCAGGCTTCGCCAAGCACTCAACGGAGGAGGAGAGGTGTTGGGGAGGGAAGGGCTGCGCCTTGGATGTGTCTTGCAGCCTCCCTCGCCCCTCTATTTATAGGGGAAGGGGAAGGGGACCGGCCCCCTCTAGATGAGATCTAGAGGGGGGGGCGGCGGCCAGGGAGGGGGGCTTGCCCCCCAAGCAAAGGGGGGCGCCCCCACTAGGGTCCCCCCCCCCAACCCTAGGCGCATGGGCCCAAGGAGGGGGGGCACGCCCAGCCCTCAAGGGGCTGGTTCCCTGCCCCTTGTGGCCCATGAGGCCCTCCGAGAGGGGTGGCCCCTCCCGGTGGACCCCCGGAACCTCTCCGGTGGCCCCAAGACAATACCGATATGACCCCGAAACTTTCCGGTGTCCGCTTGACAACTTCCCATATATAAATCTTTACCTCCGGACCATTCCGGAACTCCTCGTGACGTCCGAATCTCATCCGGACTCAACAACATTCGGTAATCACATACAAGTCTTCCTAATAACCCTAGCGTCACCGAACCTTAAGTGTGTAGACCCTACGGGTTCGAGACATGCGAACATGACCGAGGCGGCTCTCCGGTCAATAACCAACAGCGGATCTGGATACCCATGTTGGCTCCTACATACTCCTCGATGATTTCATCGGATGAACCACGATGTCGAGGATTCAAGCAACCTCAGATACTATTCCCTTTGTCAGACGGTATGTTACTTGCCCGAGATTCGATCGTCGGTATCCCAATACCTCGTTCAATCTCGTTACCGGCAAGTCACTTTACTCGTACCGTAATGCATGATCCCGTGACCAGACACTTGGTCAGTTTGAGCTCATTATGATGATGCACTACCGAGTGGGCCCAGTGATACCTCTCCGTAACACGGAGTGACAAATACCAGTCTCGATCCGTGTCAACCCAACAGACACTTTCGGAGATACCATAGTGCACCTTTATAGTCACCCGATTACGTTGTGACGTTTGGTACACCCAAAGCACTCCTACGGTATCCGGGAGTTACACGATCTCATGGTCTAAGGAAGAGATACTTGACATTGGAAAAGCTCTAGCAAAACGAACTACGATCTTGGGCTATGCTTAGGATTGGGTCTTGTCCATCACATCATTCTCCTAATGATGTGATCCCATTGTCAATGACATCTAATGTCCATAGTCAGGAAACCATGACTATCTGTTGACCAACGAGCTAGTCAACTAGAGGCTTACTAGGGACGTATTGTGTTCTATGTATTCACACGTGTATTACGATTTCCGGATAATACAATTATAGCATGAATAAAAGAAAATTATCATGAACAAGGAAATATAATAATAATCCTTTTATTATTGCCTCTAGGGCATATTTCCAACAAAAACTTCCAGAACAGAAGATAGATCGGGAGTTCCACCACCGCAAGCCTCTGTAGCCACCAAAAACCTCTCGGGAGCCCGTTCAAGACTCACGGGAGGGGGAACCCATCACCGTGGCCATCTTCATCATCTCGGCGCTCTCCATGACGAGGAGGGAGTAGTTCACCCTCGAGGCTGAGGGTATGTACCAGTAGCTATGTGTTTGATCTCTCTCTCTCTCTCTCGTGTTCTTGATTTGGCATGATCTTGATGTATCACGAGCTTTGCTATTATAGTTGGATCCTATGTTTCTTGTCCCCCTCTACTCTCTTGTAATGAATTGAGTTTTCCCCTTGAAGTAATCTTATCGGATTGAGTCTTTAAAGATTTGAGAACACTTGATGTATGTCTTGCCGTGCGTATCTGTGGTGACAATGGGATATCACGTGCCACTTGATGTATGTTTTGGTGATCAACTTGCAACCCATGAACCTATGCATAGGGGTTGGCACACGTTTTCGTCGTGATTCTCTGGTAGAAACTTTGGGACACTCCTTGAGGTTCTATGTGTTGGTTTGAGTAGATAAATTGAGATTGTGTGATGCATATCGTATAATCATACCCACGGATACTTGAGGTGACATTGGAATATCTAGGTGACATTAGGGTTTTGGTTGATTTGTATCTTAAGGTGTTATTCTAGTACGAACTCTAGGGCTGTTTGTGACACTTATAGGAATAGCCCAACGGATTGATTGGAAAGAATAACTTTGAGGTGGTTTCCTACCCTACCATAATTTCTTCGTTTGTTCTCCGCTATTAGTGACTTTGGAGTGACTCTTTGTTGCATGTTGAGGGATAGTTATGTGATCCAATTATGTTATTATTGTTGAGAGAACTTGCACTAGTGAAAGTATGAACCCTAGGCCTTGTTTCCTATCATTGCAATACCGTTTACGCTCACTTTTATCTTTAGTTACCTTGCTGTTTTTATATTTTCAGATTACAAATACCTTTATCTACTATCCATATTGCACTTGCATCACCATCTCTTCGCCGAACTAGTGCACCTATACAATTTACCATTGTATTGGGTGTGTTGGGGACACAAGAGACTCTTTGTTATTTGGTTGCAGGGTTGCTTGAGAGAGACCATCTTCATCCTACGCCTCCCACAGATTGATAAACCTTAGGTCATCCACTTGAGGGAAATTTGCTACTGTCCTACAAACTTGTGCACTTGCAGGCCCAACAACGTCTACAAGAAGAAGGTTGTGTAGTAGACATCAAGCTCTTTTCTGGCGCCGTTGCCGGGGAGGTGAGTGCTTGAAGGTATATCTTTATATCTTGCAATCGAATCTTTTTATTTCTTGTTTTAGCACTAGTCTAGTTTATAAAAGAAAACTACAAAAAAATGGAATTGAGTTTGTCTCATACGCTTCATCTTTTTAATATCTTTCGTGAGTATGATGGAAAGGAAAATTGTGCTCAAGTGCTAGAAGAAGAATTACATAGAATGCTTGGCATGAAATATGTGAATGTTGAGCATGATTGCAATGTTGTTAGTATGAATTCCTTGAATATCCATGATGCTAATGATATGCGAAGCCACAAGCTTGGGGATGCTATGTTTGATGAAGATGATATGTTTAGTCCCCCAAGCTTTGATGAGCAAATTTACTATGATGAAAGCATGCCTCCTATCTATGATAATTATTGTGATGACACGTATGCTTTAAAGAATAGTGATAACCATGAAACTTGTCATCTTGATCTTAATTTTCAATCACATGATAGTTATTTTGTTGAGTTTGCTCCCACTATTATTCATGAGAAGAATTTTGCTTATGTGGAGAGTAGTAAATTTTCTATGCAAGTAGATCATGAAAATAATGCTTTAGGTGCTGGTTATATTGTTGAATTCATTCATGATGCTACTGAAAATTATTATGAGGGAGGAATATATTCTTGTAGGAATTGCAATAATATCAAGTTTCCTCTCTATGTGCTTAAAGTTTTGAAGTTATGCTTGTTTTACCTTCGTATGCAAGTTGATTCTTGTTCCCATAAGTTGTTTGCTCACAAAATCCCTATGCATAGGAAGTGGGTTAGGCTTAAATATGCTATTCATATTCTTCATTATGCTCTCTTTATGTTTCAATTCTTATCTTTTATGTGAGCATCATTGAAATCTTCATGCCTAGCTAGGGGCGTTAAACGATAGCGCTTGTTGGGTGGCAACCCAATTTTATTTTAGTTTCTTGCTTTTTGGTTCTGTTTAGGAATAAATAATCCATCTAGCTTCTGTTTAGATGTGGTTTTATGTTTTAATTAGTGTTTGTGCCAAGTAGAACCTTTGGGAAGACTTGGGTGAAGTCTTTATGATCGTAATGTAAAAAACAGAAACTCTAGCGCTTTACGAGATTAGCTTCAACTATTTATTGGAGAGTGCTATTTAGTTGATTCTTTTTGCAGATGATTACTATACAAATTCCTCAGGTCCACCATTTTATTTTAGAATTTTTGGAGTTCCAGAAGTTTGCGTTAGTCACAGATTACTACAGACTGTTCTGTTTTTGACAGATTCTGTTTTCATTGTGTTGCTTGCTTATTTTGATGAATCTATGGCTAGTAAAATAGTTTATAAACCATAGATAAGTTGTAATACAGTAGGTTTAACACCAATATAAATAAATAATGAGTTCATTACAGTATCTTGAAGTGGTGTTTTGTTTTCTTTCGCTAACGGAGCTCATGAGTTTTCTGTTAAGTTTTGTGTTGTGAAGTTTTCAAGTTTTGGGTAAAGATTCGATGGACTATGGAATAAGGAGTGGCAAGAGCCTAATCTTGGGGATGCCCAAGGCACCCCAAGGTAATATTCAAGGATAACCAAGCGTCTAAGCTTGGGGATGCCCCGGATGGCATCCCCTCTTTCGTCTTCGTTCATCGGTAACTTTACTTGGAGCTATATTTTTATTCACCACATGATATGTGTTTTGCTTGGAGCGTCCTTTTCTTTTGTTAGTACTCCCTCCGTTTTTATTTAGTTCGCATATTAGCTTTGGTCAAAGTCAAGCTTTACAAAGTTTGACCAAGTTTATAAACAAAAATATTAAGATATACAATAACAAATCAACAACATTAGATTTATTATTGAATGTACTTTCACATCGTATAGATTTATTATAATAAATGTCTATATTGTTTTCTACAAACTTGGTCAAACTTTACGAAGTTTGACTTCAGTCAACTCTAATATGCAGAGTAAATAAAAACAGAGGGAGTATTTGCTTGCTGTTATTTAGAATAATGTTTTGCATCTTTAGTTTCAATAAAAAAGTCAAGGATAGCCTTTGCCATGCTTATTTTGCTACTATACATGTTGCTGTTTGAAAACAGAAAGTTTACGCTGTTGCAAAAATTCCCTAGAAAAGTCAGAGAGTGGTATAATGTTGAATATTTTTGCATATTGAGATCTGATAAATTTATTAAAGTGGGAATTTTAGTTCATAATTTTTGGAGTTAGGGAAGTATTGATACTCTTGCATTCTTCACAGACTATACTGTTTTGGCAGATTGCTGTTATGTTTGCATTGTTTGCATATGTTTGCTTGTTTAATGATTCTATTTGAGGATAGGAGTATTATATATGCAGAGGCATTTAGTATGCAATGTTGAATAATAATTTTAGTTATTTGTTACAGTAGGAAATGATAAGGTTTTGCATTGGTTTATACTAACCTATCTCACGAGTTCTTGTTGAGTTTGTTGTGAATGAAGCTTTTGATAAAAAGAGAAACCATGATATGAGAGGAATTAAGGATACACAAAAGCTCAAGATTGGGGATGCCCAAGGCACCCTAAGGTATTATTTCAAGAAGTCTCAAGCATCTAAGCTTGGGGATGCCCCCGTTGGCATCCCGCATTTCTTCTTCAACAACTATCGCTTAGTATCGGTTGAGCCTAAGTTTTTGCTTCTTCACATGAGTTGTGCTATCCTTGCATTGTAATTTTATTTTGTTTTGCTTGCTGTTTGAATATAATACCAAGATCTGAAATTCCTTAATGTTAGAGAGTCTTCACATAGTTACATAACTATTCGACTACTCATTGATCTTCACTTATATCTTTTGGAGTAGTTTGTTGTTTTCTCTAGTGCTTCACTTATATCTTTTAGAGCACAATGGTGGTTTTATTTTGAAGAAATAGATGAACTCTCATGCTTCACTTATATTATTTTGAGAGTCTTAGATAGCATGGTAATTTTCTTAAATAATCCTAATATGCTAAGCATACAAGATTTGTAAGAATTCTTATGAGTGTGTTGAATACTAAGAAAAGTTTGAAGCTTGATAATTGTTTTGAGATATGAAGATGGTGATATTAGAGTCATGCTAGTTGAGTAGTTGTGAATTTGAGAAATGCTTGTGTTAAAGTTTGTGATTCCCGTAGCATGCACATATGGTGAACCGTTATGTGATGAAGTCGGAGCATGATTTATTTATTGATTGTCTTCCTTATGAGTGGCGGTCGGGGACGAGCGATGGTCTTTTCCTACCAATCTATCCCCCTAGGAGCATGCGCGTAATACTTTTCTTTGATAACTTGTAGATTTTTGCAATAAGTATATGAGTTCTTTATGACTAATGTTGAGTCCATGGATTATACGCACTTTCCCCATCCTTCCACCATTGCTATCCTCTCTAATACCGCGCACTTTTCGCCGGTATCATACACCCACCATAAACCTTCCTGAAAACAGCCACCATACCTACCTATCATGGCATTTCCATAGCCATTCCGAGATATATTGCCATGCAACTTTCCACCGTTTCGTTTATTATGACACGCTCCATCATTGTCATATTGCTAGCATGATCATGTAGTTGACATCGTATTTGTGGCAAAGCACCCGTTCATAATTATTTCATATATGTCACTCATGAGTCATTGCACATCCCGGTACACTGCCGGAGGCATTCATATAGAGTCATATTTTGTTCTAAGTATCGAGTTGTAATTCATGAGTTGTAGTAAATAAAAGTGTGATGATCATAATTTTTAGATCATTGTCCCAGTGAGGAAAGGATGATGGAGACTATGATTCCCCCACAAGTCGGGATGAGACTCCGTACGAAAAATAAAAAAAATAAAAAAATAGAAAAAAAGAGGCCACATAAAAAGAGAAAAGGCCCAAATAAAAAAAAATGAGAGAAAAAGAGAGAAGGGACAATGCTACTATCCTTTTACCACACTTGTGCTTCAAAGTAGCACCATGATCTTCATGATAGAGAGTCTCATATGTTGTCACTTTCATATACTAGTGGGAATTTTTCATTATAGAACTTGGCTTGTATATTTCAATGATGGGCTTCCTCAAAATTCTCTAGGTCTTCGTGAGCAAGCGAGTTGGATGCACACCCACTTAGTTTCTTTTTTGTTGAGCTTTCATATACTTATAGCTCTAGTGCATCAGTTGCATGGCAATCCCTACTCACTCACATCGATATCTATTGATGGGCATCTCTATAGCCCGTTGATACGCCTAGTTGATGTGAGAGTATCTTCCCCTCTTTTTGTCTTCTCCACAACCACCCTTCTATTCCACCCACAGTGCTATATCCATGGCTCACGCTCATGTATTGCGTGAGGATTGAAAAAGTTTGAGAATGTCAAAAGTATGAAACAATTGCTTGGCTTGACATCGGGGTTGTGCATGATTTAAATACTTTGTGTGGTGAAGATTGAGCATAGCCAGACAATATGATTTTGTAGGGATAACTTTATTTGGCCATGTTATTTTGAGAAGACATAATTGCTTTGTTAGTATGCTTGAAGTATTATTATTTTTATGTCAATATGAACTTTTGTCTTGAATCTTTCGAATCTGAATATCCATATCACAAGTAAGAAGAATTACATTGAAATTATGCCAAGTAGCACTCCGCATCAAAAATTATCTTTTTATCATTTACCTACTCGAGGACGAGCAGGAATTAAGCTTGGGGATGCTTGATACGTCTCCAACGTATCTATAATTTTTGATTGCTCCATGCTATATTATCTACTGTTTTGGGCAATATTGGGCTTTATTATCCACTTTTATATTATTTTTAGGACTAACCTATTAACCGGAGGCCCAGCCCAGATTTGCTATTTTTTGCCTATTTCAGTATTTCAAGGAAAAGGAATATCGAACGGAGTCAAAACGGAACAAAATCAACTGGAGAAGTTATTTTTGGAAGGAAAGCCACCCGATGGACTTGGAGTGCACGTCAGGAAAGAAGGAAGGTGCTCACGAGGGTGGGGGCGCGCCCACCCCCCTAGGGCGCGCCCCCTGCCTCGTGGGGCCCCCGTAGCTCGACCGACATACCCCGTGCACCCATATATACCTACGTATCATAAAACTTCCAGAACAGAAGATAGATCGGTAGTTCCGCCGCCGCAAGCCTCTGTAGCCACCAAAAAACCTCTTGGGAGCCCGTTCCGGCACTCTGCCGGAGGGGGAACCAATCACCGGTGGCCATCTTCATCATCCCGGCGCTCTCCATGACGAGGAGGGAGTAGTTCACCCTCGGGGCTGAGGGTATGTACCAGTAGCTATGTGTTTGATCTCTCTCTCTCTCTCGTGTTCTTGATTTGGCACGATCTTGATGTATCACGAGCTTTGCTATTATAGTTGGATCCTGTGTTTCTTCTCCCCCTCTACTCTCTTGTAATGAATTGAGTTTTCCCCTTGAAGTAATCTTATCGGATTGAGTCTTTAAAGATTTGAGAACACTTGATGTATGTCTTGCCGTGCGTATCTGTGGTGACAATGGGATATCACGTGCCACTTGATGTATGTTTTGGTGATCAACTTGCGGGTTCCACACATGAACCTATGCATAGGGGTTGGCACACGTTTTCGTCGTGATTCTCTGGTAGAAACTTTGGGACACTCTTTGATGTTCTATGTGTTGGTTTGAGTAGATAAATTGAGATTGTGTGATGCATATCGTATAATCATACCCACGGATACTTGAGGTGACATTGGAGTATCTAGGTGACATTAGGGTTTTGGTTGATTTGTATCTTAAGGTGTTATTCTAGTACGAACTCTAGGGCTGTTTGTGACACTTATAGGAATAGCCCAATGGATTGATTGGAAAGAATAACTTTGAGGTGGTTTCGTACCCTACCATAATTTCTTCGTTTGTTCTCCGCTATTAGTGACTTTGGAGTGACTCTTTGTTGCATGTTGAGGGATAGTTATGTGATCCAATTATGTTATTATTGTTGAGAGAACTTGCACTAGTGAAAGTATGAACCCTAGGCCTTGTTTCCTATCATTGCAATACCGTTTACGCTCACTTTTATCTTTAGTTACCTTGCTGTTTTTATATTTTCAGATTACAAATACCTTTATCTACTATCCATATTGCACTTGCATCACCATCTCTTCGCCGAACTAGTGCACCTATACAATTTACCATTGTATTGGGTGTGTTGGGGACACAAGAGACTCTTTGTTATTTGGTTGCAGGGTTGCTTGAGAGAGACCATCTTCATCCTACGCCTCCCACGGATTGATAAACCTTAGGTCATCCACTTGAGGGAAATTTGCTACTGTCCTACAAACCTGTGCACTTGCAGGCCCAACAACGTCTACAAGAAGAAGGTTGTGTAATAGACATCAGACTGACATTTCAACTCGGTGGGACCCATATGGTTAGGGTTAGGGCATAACGTAATCTCGGTGAGACCGATTACACAAACTCGGTGGGACCGATTTTGGTAATAAGTTAACCAGAGAGTTGGTCAGGCAAACTCGGTGGGACTGATTCGCTCATCTCGGTGAGACCGAAACGTTACGAAAGGGAAATAGAGAGTTTGCATTGCAATCTCGGTGGGATCGATCGCTCATCTCGGTTGGACCGAAACGTTACAAAGGGAAACAGAGAGATTACAATCCCATTTCGGTGAGACCGAGATCCCTATCGGTGAGACCGAAAAGACTAGGGTTTGTGGTAGTGGCTATGACATCTGAACTCGGTGGCGCCAGATAGAAAGAATCGATGGGGACGAGTTTGACTTTTGGTTTGGGTCATATGTGGATGTGAGAAAGTAGTTGAGGGCTTTGGAGCATATCACTAAGCATTTTGAGCAAGAGCCTCATTAAGCAACACCTCATCCCTCCTTGATAGTATTGGCTTTTCCTATAGACTCAATGTGATCTTGGATCACTAAAATAGAAAATGTAGAGTCTTGTGCTTTGAGCTTGAGCCAATCCTTTTGTCCTTAGCATTTTGAGGGATCCACTTATCTCATCCATGCCATGCCAATCATTGAGCTTTCTTGAAATATTTATCTTGAAATAGCATTAGCTCAATGAGCTATATGTTTTTAGGAATTACCAAAACCACTCAGGGATAGTTGCACTTTCAATCTCCCCCTTTTTGGTAATTGATGACAACATATAGATCAAAGCTTTGACAAATGATAATAAGATTGAAAAACATCGTCGCTTTGAGAAGTATGTGATAAGTAAGAGCTCCCCCTAAATTTGTGCATTATATAAAATTTTCTTTGGACTGCAAATGCACAAGGAGTTAGGATCATGGGTTACTCTTCCATGTCACATACATCTTGGTGGAGCGCTCAAAATGATAATAATTAAATACATGCACTCATCACCAAGCAAAGTGAATGATCTTATAAGGATATAAGAGATAATGTCATCCAACAAGCATTAAGGTAGCATATGATCAAGCACATGATCATCCAAGAAACTCACAAAAGGCATAATGTATCAAGCAAACACACGAACAACAAAGTTCAACCACCAAAAAGACAAGAGAGATCAAAAGCAACACTCTCTCTCGAAGCCTATGATCTATACATTTTTCTCCCCCTTTGGCAACAAGTTACCAAAAAGTTCACAAAAAATGCATAGTGCTAAACGACTCTCGGGCTTGGTCTTCATGTGATGGTGTAGAGATGGCTCCAAGGACGAAAGCTTCTGTTGATGTAGCTGGAGCTGGTGGAGTGGCTGCTGGAGCTGGTGGCACTGAAGTTGTAGCTGGTGCAGATGATGTAGCTCTGGTGTTTGGAATAGGCACTGAAGCAGATCTCTGTCCTTTGGGCACTCTAGCAAAAGCATCTGTGGTACACTTGCCCTTCTTCTCCTCCAGATCCTCCTGAAGTTGCTCAACTGCAGTTTGGATCTCAGTAACTTTGACATCAAGAGCATAAAACTTCTGCTCTATGATTCTCTCCAAGCTCTCCTGGTTTTGAGTCAGGGTGGCCAAGCCCTTCTCAATCCTCAAGGTGGAGGCAATCAAGTAGCCAAGCTGTTCTTGCTTGCTCTTCAAGAAAATCTGAGATGCCTCTTCAGCAGTTGGCATATTTGCAACTTTCTCAGCCTTTGCTTTCTCCTTCTTCTCTTGTGCTTGCATAGATGATGGTTCATTTTCATCCATCATAATGGTGTTGTCCTCAAAATCAGGGTAGATGGGCAGGTGCTCCTTGTCCAAAAGATATGTGCATGTGCCCATCTTGGAGTTTATGAGGTCCTCAATGTGTGGGGCATATCCACAAGATCTCTTCTGATCACCATCAGTCCTTTTTGGGTTCAGATCCCAAATTTACTTGAGTAGAAGCTCTGGCCTTAGACATTGGAATTCTTTTGACAGGAACCTTTGTTTTCATTCCTGGCTTAGTGGATGCAGCTATGCCATATTCCTTCTTCAACACCTTCTTCTTTGAGGTGGCCTCATCCTCAACAGCCACATAGTCCTCATCTTCAGAATCAGAGGTTCTCTTCTTCCTTGCCCTCGTGACTGCCTTGGGCAAATTGTTGGGTGCGCTCCTGCTACCATCATCTGAGGTACTGGAGGGACTAGTGCCCTCACTCATATGAACTTGCTCCTCAGACTTGTTCTGACTGTCACTCTGATCTGACATGATGCAAACACTGACAGCAGACCCTGTGAGTAGATATAGATGAGGTAGAGTAGATGAGCATCATAAATCACAGAGGTTTTTGAATGAAGAAAAATATGTATCAAGATCGATCCACACAAAATAGAAAAAAATACCACATGGATTAAACTAGCGAAACTTATCCTCATGCATGGAACTCCACAGAGTTTGGAGTGGCTCTTGGACGCATACCTTCTCCCCATGTAAACCTTCTCCTAATACGCTCTTTGTTCTAGGCCAGATCCATCCCCACTTGAAGTAGGGACACGATGAATAGGAGATTTGGATACCTCGCAATGAATAGAGGGGAAATGAGGGAGCTTCATGGGAGAAGAATGCCAAACATGCCTAGGTGATAGGCACGGGTGCATAGGACGGTAAGACAAAGAAGTATGTGGTCTAGTTTAGCATAGAGAATCTATGAACATGATGGGACCCACTCTTACTTTATGTCATATTCATTCGGTTCAATCAATGCATTCTCATTTTCCGCAAATAAAAACTAACAAAAGTGATTTTTATAGGTTGAATTTTTCGTGAATCTTAAAGAAACTTTACAAGAATACGTAATGGTGATAGTTCATGTGTGCATGTAAAAATCCCAATTATTTAAAATTTTGCTATTTTTCAGTCGAGTGGTTTACAATTCACTTTCACTCAAATATGTGGCCATCCGTTTGAGATGGTGCTTTCGGGCCCGTTTGTGATGTCGGGCATGGCTTTGTTGTCGGATCAACCCGTTGCAGTCCATTTTTGGTTAACTATCTTTCACCCCTTTGATATTCCATTTATGTGATTTCCCATTTCTTTAGGCGGTATTGTTCAAAAAGTTCATAAGAGAGGAGAGGGCTACAATAGCAAAGCACATGAGGCGATTTCTTCCTCGTCCATGGCGATTGCGAGCTCTTCGTCCTCACTTGATTTTTGCTCTGGTGTCTTGTGGTTTTAGTTTGTTGTGGTTGTCTTCACCCTTCCCCCTTTGGAGTTCTTCCTAATCTAGCGGTTTGATTTGATTCCTCTGCTACGGATGTAGCTGTAGTTGAATGTGTAGTCGTAGCGGTGGATTTTCCTCGTGTTTTTGTTGCAAATGTGGTTGTAGGTGCATGGATGTAGTGGTGGATTCAATTTCATATCTGCGGGCCTGGATGTTTATTCCACCTACACTTTTTGTTGTTAGATGTAGTGGTGTGGTTCATTTCCCCTAGTCATTTGATTCTTTTGGTTTGTGTGATGTAGATGTAGGTGTTGATGGTGTATCCTTTGTGTGAATTTGTTTGCCCTTGTAGTTTGATTTTGGTCAGCCCCTGTGATGTACATGTAGCTTCTAATCCTTTGCTCTGAATTTGTTTCTTGTAGTCGTTTTTATTTAGTTACTTTTTGTTTTGTAGTGGCTTCTGATGTGTTTTCTCTTGGCTGATAATGCTCAAGTTCTGTAGGCTTCTAATGATCCCCATTTGTATGGTTGTCATGGTCTTGTTTCTACTACCTCGTCCTTGTTTCTCTTGTTTGTTCCTCTCGTTGTTTCCTTGGTTATCCTTCGCTCTAATCATAGATTTAGTTTTATTTCTTTTCAGGAACCTAATGAATAGCCACATTGATAGGATTTTCAGTGTAATTACACTTCTATTGTAGTGTGAACTCGGGGGGTACTTACAATGCAATCATAGTGCAATTTCCAGTGTAAACCACAATGCAATTACAACAATTACATTGTAATTTCAGGGGTAATTACACCATAATTTTTTAGGGTAATCACAATGCTAATTTTGTAATTGCAGTGTAATTTCAGGGGTAGTTATAGCATAAACTTTCAGGGGTAATCACTTCGTGAACTACTAGGAATAGTAGTTTAATTTCAGGTACATCACAAGGTCAATTACTGTATAATTTCAGGGGTAGTTACAATATAATTTAACGGTATTTATGATGTAATTACATTGTAACTTCAAGTAAATTACAGTGTAACTTAGTGCAATTTTAGTGTAATTACACTATAAGTCATAGGGCAATCACACTATAATTTGAAGGTCATTACAGTGTATTTTTCAGGGCAATTTCTTGCGGTTTGCTGAGGTTTGTCTTTTTGGGTAGTATTGCATCCTTTTACACGGCCAGTGTTGTTTGTCCATGTTTTTGGTTAGTATTGCATCTAACGTTACTCTCATATACTGTCAATTTTGTACTAATTTTTCCGTAGTAAACGCGAGCAGCTGTTTCTAGTTATTTTTAAGATACTTTGATGTGCATAGGAATTTCTGCTGACTAGTATGTAATTTATGTGTTCTGCTACTGTGAATCGGTTTCTTTTTGCCCCTTGTGCTTTTGAAATGATTTTTCTGCCTGTGTATGCACTAGTTCATGTGGTAACATACCAATTTATTGGCTTTTGCAACAAAAGTGGCAAGTTCTTGGGCTTTTAACATGTGGTAATATACCAATCTTAGTATTGAATACAAAATTCGAATGAATGTCAATTGGCTTTTACTTATATGTGAAATAGACACTCCCATTATTTATAATAAACTTTTATACTTACTTATAACTCATTTTTATAATATCACAATCATAGTTGATATACTTTTGTAGTTAATTTGTGATATTAACTAGATGTTAATTATGCTAAATATTAATAATGGTTTTGTTTAAGAAAGATGTTGTGTCCTACATTTGAAATGTGTTTGTAATGGAAGTTACATTATTCTTGATTTTCTTTCGCTACACTACTTGAAGATGCATAAATAGATATATACACTATGTCCATGTAAGTATAAGAAATAAATTTGCAAAAGAAAATATTTGTGTGTTTATATTTTTTCTCACATTTATGGAAGGAAAGAGATCTCTGAAGCGCATGGTCTAAAAAATATCTTGATATCGGTTTATAGTTTTTATAAATAAGAAAATTCAAGAGCATATAATTATCTACAAGGAGCTTGCCACCAAATCATTAGCATGTTGAATTATCCTTTCTAAATGAAATGTGTCTCACATGTACATCCAGTTCAAGAATCCAATGATACATACATATGCTTCATTTCATAACAAAGATAGCCTTCATATAATATAACATGTAGCGATTAATTGTCTCTTGACCGTTAAAATTAGTTTACATCTCATATCAATGATACCGCCTTTCCTATCTTTCTCTGATCAACACATGCACGTATCGTGCACACACTAACAAACACACATGCATGCGTGTGGAGAGACACATACCAACGGATGCATGCAAACACACATGTCCTTGCACGCTCGCAAACACACACAGATTCTTAATATGTCCTCCATTCCGAAATAATTGGATGTCAAACTTCATTAAGATATAAAGTTTCGCTGGTGCGGCTGCAATCACGAGCGTCCATTCATGTTGGGATATGGTCCCTTCTCTTTCCTTCTTTGCATTTTCGTTTTATTAAGGATTAGATAGTTATTTCCTTTTATAGAGGTTCTAGGATGCTACATCTTGAGATTGCGTTGGTTTTCCTCGAAGAGGAGAGGTTGATGCAGCAAGTGTAGCGTAAGTATTTTCCGTCAGTTTTGAGAACCAAGGTATCAATCCAGTAGGAGGCTCCTCAAAAGTCTCACGCACCTACACAAACAAACTGAGAACTCGCAACCAACGTAATAAAGGGGTTGTCAATCCCTTCACGGCCACTTGCGAAAGTGAGATCTGATAAAGATAGCATGATAAGATAAATATATTTTTGGTATTTTACAATATAGATGCAAAAAGTAAAGATGTAAATAAAAGTAGATTGGAGCAAATATGATAAGAGATAGACCCAGAGGCCATAGGTTTCACTAGTGGCTTCTCTCAAGATAGCATAAGTATTACGGTGGGTGAACAAATTACTGTCGAGCAATTGATAGAAAAGCGCATAGTTATGAGATTATCTAGGCATGATCATGTATATAGGCATCACGTCCATAACAAGTAGACCGATTCCTGCCTGCATCTACTACTATTACTCCACACATCGACCGCTATCCAGCATGCATCTAGAGTATTAAGTTCATAAGAACAGAGTAACGCATTAAGCAACATGACATGATGTAGAGGGATAAACTCATGCAATATGATATAAACCCCATCTTGTTATCCTCGATGGCAACAATACAATACGTGCCTTGCAACCCTTTACATCCTTTGGGTAAGGACACCGCAAGATTGAACCCAAAGCTAAGCACTTCTCCCATGGAAAGAAAGATCAATCTAGTAGGCCAAACCAAACTGATAATTCGAAGAGACTAGCAAAGATAACTTAATCATACATAAAAGAATTCAGAGAAGATTCAAATATTATTCATAGATAAACTTGATCATAAACCCACAATTCACCGGATCTCGACAAACACACCGCAAAAAGAGATTACATCGAATAGATCTACACAAGAGAGGGGGAGAACATTGTATTGAGATCCAAATAGAGAAGAAGCCATCTAGCTAATAACTATGGAGCCGTGAGGTCTGTGGTAAACTACTCACAACTCATCGGAGGGGCAAGGATGTTGATGTAGAGGCCCTCCATGCTCGATTCCCTCCCAAGAAAGTGCGTGAAGGCTCCAAGATGGGATCTCATGGATCTGAAGGTTACGGTGGTGGAAATTGTGTTTCGTGGTGCCCCAGATGTTTTCGGGTGCGAGGTATATATAGGAAGAAGAAGTACGTCGGTGGCTGCCCGAGGGGCCCACGAGATAGGGGGCGCGCCCTATAGGGGGTGCGCCCTCCTATCTCGTGGAGGCCCCGGTTGCTTCTTGACTTGCACTACAAGTTCTCTGGATCACGTTTGGTGAGAAAATCACGTTCCCGAAGGTTTCATTCCGTTTGGACTCCGTTTGATATTCCTTTTCTTCGAAATACTGAGATAGGCAAAAAAAACAGCAATACTGGGCTGGGCCTCCGGTTAATAGGTTAGTCACAAAAATGATATAAAAGTGGAAAATAAAGCCCAATATGGTCCAAAACATTCGATAAAGTAGCATGGAGCAATAAAAAATTATAGATACATTGGAGACGTATCAGGCATCCCCAAGCTTAATTCCTGCTCGTCCTCGAATAGGTAAATGATAAAAAGAGAATTTTTGATGGGGAGTGATACTTTGGCATAATTTCAATGTAAATCTTCTTAATTGTGGTATGAATATTCAGATCCGAAAGATTCAAGACAAAAGTTCATATTATCATAAAAATAATAATACTTCAAGTATACTAACTAAGCAATTGTGTCCTCTCAAAGTAACATGGCCAAAGAAAGTTATCCCTACAAAATCATACAGTCTGGCTATGCTCCATCTTCCCCACACAAAATATTTAAATCATGCACAACCTCGATGACAAGCCAAGCAATTGTTTCATACTTTAACATTTTCAAAACTTTTTCAATCTTCACGCAATACATGAGCGTGAGCCATGGATATAGCACTATATGTGGAATAGAATGGTGGAAGGATGGGAAAAGTGCGTATAATCCATGGACTCAACATTAGTCATAAAGAACTCAGAAGACTGCGTCTTCACCTTATTCCCCTTGAGCTAAGGACACACAGTCCTCGTCCAATCACTCTGGTAAGTCTTCAAGGTAGACTTCCAAACCTTCACAGACTTCGTTCACCGGCGATCCACAATGACTCTTGGATGCTCAGAACGCGACGCCTAACCGGCTGGAGGATTCACAGTCCTCAAGTGTAATAAGTCTTCGTGTCACGCAGATGTAAAGACTTGATGATGCCTAACACTCTTTGGCTCTGGGTGTTTGGGCTTTGTCCTCGCAAGGATTTCTCTCTCTCAAAGGCTTCGAGGTGGGTTGCTCTCAAACGACAAAAGCCGTGCACTAACTCTGAGCAGCCACCAATTTATGGTGTAGGGGGTGAGCTATTTATAGCCACTAGGCAACCCGACCTGATATGTCTGAAATGATCCTGGGTCACTAAGGAACTGACACGTGTTTCAACGGTCAGATTTCAAACACACACGGCAACTTTACTTGGGCTACAAGCAAAGCTGACTCATCCAGCTCTGGATAAGATTTGCTCTCATTGTCTTCGTTTGAAGACATGGGATTTGGGTTGAGCATCACTTCAGTCATTCTGACTTTGTTTACTTGGACCACACTTAACAGTACGGTGGTTCCTATGACTCAACAACGAAGATAAAGGAAACAACGAAACGACACAGTCTTCGCGCTCCATAGTCTTCACTCAATGTCTTCTCATGTCATAGTATTCAATATGAATACCTTCACATACCACCATTGTCGTCAATGTCTTCATACATTTTTAGGGTCATCTCCGTAGGTAAACCGAATCAATGAGGGACACTACCTGTTATCCTGCAATTCTCACAAACACATTAGTCCCTCAACCAAATTTGTCGTCAATACTCCAAAACCAACTAGGGGTGGCACTAGATGCACTTATAATCTCCCCCTTTTTGGTGATTGATGACAAACTGGTTGAAGTTTTCAACGGAATAAAGTATGTGAAATTGTAAAGGATAGGGTATTGTCTTCATAAGTGGCAAGGGCTCCCCCTGAAGATGTGCATATAGGTAATTTGCTTTTGGAATGCAAATGCACATGGCACGTTTTACTTGTGGAGATCCTCTTCAACTTATGAAGATAATTCATCATGCATGAAATGATATAACTAAGATAATGACATGCATAATGAAAAATGGACGTCTTCAGAATGATCTAAGTGCGGAAGTTATCATCGCACATGCGGAACTTTATCATCGCATCACAGAAAAGCAAATAAGTAGCAGACGACCATCAAGTTTAAGTGTTACAACTCAAAGAACCAAATGTATCAAAAGCGAGAGTTGTAAACACTAGGCAAAATATAAAGCAACCGCCCATATAAACACGCTTGAAGACTATCAAACTCATATGCTTCTCCCCCTTTTGTCAGTAAGGACCAAAAAGGTTTGAAGACATAGAGCATCTACTCGCTTTCATCAGGAGAAGGTGAAGCAGCAGGGTTATCGTTGTTGTTTGGCGGTGCGATTTAACTTGGTGCGGTGTCGATGCGCGAAGTAGGGGCGGTGAAGTAGCATCGGCTTCATCATCGATTACTCTGACATTCACAGTTGCCGCGTAGGAAGAATAGTCAGAGTCTTCAAGGGATGGAGTTCGACGTAGGACAGCATTCCGTGGAGGAGTGGAGTCAAACTTGAATCTTGCAGTGAAGCCATCGTCTTGAAGATCTACTTCAGCACTGAGCAGCGTCAAACTCTTCCATGATCGACGACAGGTCTCGTGAGTGACAAAAGCATTCTTGGTGGCAAGATTTCGAATGCGATTGACGTCCACCAAGAGGCTTTGCATCTGTCGCTTGAGCCAATAGTGATGCTTGTCTTGTTTCTGATGCAGTGCCACAAGAAGTTCTCGGTCATTTAGGACACGAGAGCGCTTCCGAGGCCTTTGGGCTATTGTGCTCTCAGTAGCTTCAGTTTGCGCACGGTGAGGAATATGAGTGTTCCCAGCCATTGGATAGACACGAGATACTGCTTGGACGCCTTCCATGGGTTGAGAGAAGCTATGGTGATTTGCATTTTGAAGACAAAGAGGCGTTTTCGCAGGCTCAAGGTATATGGCTTCAACTGACATATCAACCTCGGGTAGAAAGATCAGATGATTGCGAGCAGAGGGCTGATAGTTGACAGCAGAGTGCAGCTTGATGAGGCGCATGACCCATGGAGCATAGAATTTCAGGCCAAAAAGGTCAGAACTGACGCAGCCGATTGCCGGATGAAGAATTCTTGTGTATTGAAGTTGATGCCCTTTAGGATGTAAAAGACCAATGTCTTCATGGCTCCTTCAAGTTTTGCAGATGACGAATGCCCTTTGATAGGCCATAAAGTTTGCCTGATGATGTGATATACTGTGCGAGGCAGATACTCAAGGTCATCAACAAAGAACTCCTTTGGGCATTCAGCTTTAGGTGGCAAAGGCTTCATCATGCTCAACATTTCGCTCATGTTGGGCTCTGGCTTATGGAAGATGATTTCCAGTGCATTGCGGTGGAGTTGACAATTAGGTTCGAACAGCTCTCCAGGAGTGGGTAGGCCTGTAAGCTCAATGACGTCATGAGCTTTGGCTTCATGATGAACATTTCCTGTCATCCACTCAAGAACCCATGTCTTTGTATCTCTGTAGTAGCCGCGAATGTGGAGGGTAGCATAGAATTGAAGCAAAAGTTCCTCATTCCAATGTTCTTTGTCTGTCACAAAGTTGAGCAGACCTGCATCACAAAAGCAGTCAAGTGCTTCTTCTAAGCATGGCAGTCCTGCAATGGCTTCAGTGTCGAGGCGCATATGAGGGAAAATGCGCCCTTGATCATACAGAATGCATGAGTAATAGCCCATTTGTTGATAGCTCGTAAGCGATCCGATGATATTCTTGGCCTTGAGTAGGGGTTCTTTGCTCTGTCGAAAGAAAGTGTTGTGGGCTTTGAAGCCATTTGCATTGAAGGACCCTAGAGAGGTGGCGATGCACAGGAACCTTGGCAGTCTTGGCTTTGGTTTTACGGACCGAGGCCTATGCTCAACATGATATTCAAACGAGGACCCAGAGGCATGAGGCGGAGGGACGAACGGGCCATCGACAGGTGACTAATCGACCATAGTTGTAGGCTTGCTCAATTGTATAGGGCCTTGGTGGCGGAGCAGGGCAGTGGCAACAACAGAGGCTTGTGTTGCACTGTGAGGCTTCAGGAGCAGTTGCATCATTGGCTTGGGCACATTGGTTGGTGCAGGCTCCACATTTGCTTCAGCCATGACTATGTCATTGGCTTGATTGTGTTGGTGGTGGCAGCCTCAAGATTTTCAACCTCCACTTGATGAGAGCTGGAGGGTCGGGCACGCGATCACGTTCACTTGAGAACAGCTTCTTGATTATGGGGGTGTGGGGACACGTTCTTGTACTGGGTTGTCATCGGTGATGCAGCCGGATTGTCTTCGATAGCTTTGGCTTGGACTGGAGACATTCCACAGTTGGAGTGGCTTGGAAACACTTGGCGTGCAATGATTGGTGGTGCACTTCTCCTTCTGGAACGCTCGAAAGAGGGACTTGTGGCCTTGGTCCTTTGCGAAGCCTGCGGAATGCCGGCGACGCCTTTTGAGATGGAGTTGGCTGGGCCTCAAGGTCTTCCTCTTCTTCTTGGACAGGTGGTGTGACTTGTTGTTGTTGGGGAGTACTCGGGGAGTCTTGTTGTTGTGGGTGATCAGCCCATGATGCATCCTGAGCAATTGGCGTCAGAGGACGACCAATGCTGATGAGTTCGCTGTTCGTGAGAACAGGCGATGATACCAGGTTGTGTTCGATCTGAGGAAGAACGTCATCATCTTCAACATTGTCATTGTGACCAATGTCTTCAGCAGTGATGGGATCAACTGCTGGAATGTCTTCAGCTTCAGGAGCCTCTGTGGAAGCAGGCTCATGAACTATCATTCGTCGTTCTTGGTGTTCAGATGCAGGTCGAACCATTGAGATAGGTTCAACAACTAAGGGCTCTGTGGAAGCAGCCCGATTCTTCTTGGTTTTGCGCTTCTTCTTGGAGGGAGCAGCATCAGAGACTTCAAGATTTTTCCTTTTTCTGGCTTCAGCCTCGGCAGCCCTCGTCTTCTTCTGTTCTGAAGCGGTTGACCTGACCTTTGGCTTCGAGCCAGTCATGCTGCTTGGGAAGACTATGCGAGGTTGTTCTTGCCTTGACGGTGCAGATTGGTCAGTTGATTGCTTCTTCTTCTTTGCAGCCATTCTGGGGTCAATGCCAGGACGACCAAGAGCCTTGCGCTTCTCAGCCTCATTGTAGGCTAGTACACACTTGTCGACCAAACTCTTCATGCGCTCACGAGAGCCTTTAGCTTCGTCGCTTCTTGTGAAAACTTCTTTGAGCTCGTGCAACATGGACTTGATGTTTTTGACATCTTGCACGCTGAGCTTTGCCACATGCTTCTTGAACTGAGCTTTCTCATAGTCGATCTTGTGCTTCAGTTCAACGAGACGCTGAGCGAGAGCTAGCTCAGAAGCAATGGCACCATTGAAGGAGACGCTGAGGCCAATGGGAAGTTGCAGATCTTCAAAGCTGAGATTTGGGTTGTCAAACCACTCATCAATGAAGTGATGGATGATTGCCACATCAAAGAGAGGCAAAAATTATCACGCTCAAAAGATATAAGTGAAGCACTATGAGCAAAACTATCAAGCTCAAGAGATATAAGTGAAGCCAATAAAGTATTCTATCAAATTCCAATTTATGTATGGCTCTCTCAAAAGGTGTATACAGCAAGGATGATTGTGGTAAACTAAAAGGCAAAGACTAATATAACACACGACGCTCCAAGCAAAACACTTATCATGTGGTGAATAAAAATATAGCCCCAAGTAAAGTTACCAATGAACGAAGACGAAAGAGGGGATTTTCCTTCCCGGGGCATCCCCAAGCTTAGGCTTTTGGCTATTCTTGAATATCTTGGGGTGCCATGGGCATCCCCAAGCTTAGGCTCTTTCCACCCTTTATTCCATAGTCCATAAAAGCTTTACCCGAAACTTGAAAACTTCACAACACAAAACTCAATAGAAATCTCGTGAGCTCCGTTAGAGAAAGAAAACAAAAGACTACTTTAAGGTACTATAATGAATTCATTCTTTATTTATATTGGTGTTAAACCTACTTTATTCCAACTTCTCTATGGATTCTAAACTATTTTACTAGCCATAGATTCATCAAAATAAGCAAACAACACACGAAAAACAGAACCTGTCAAAAACAGAAAAGTCTGTAGTTATCTGTAACTAACGCAAACTTATGGAACTCCAAAATATCTACCAAAATTAGACGACATAGACAATTTGTTTAATGATCAGCAGAAATTGGAATCACTATTTTATCACGTTCTGGTGATTTTTAACAATTCGGGCACTGAGCGCAAAGTTTCTGGAAATTACAGCAAGATCAAATAACTATCATCCAAGAAGATCCAATAGGTTTAACTTGGCACAAACACTAATTAAAAGATAAAACCACATCTAAACAGAGGGTATATGGATTATTTATTCCTAAACATAAACAAAAACAAAAAACATAAAGAAAATTGGGTTGCCTCTAACGCCCCTAGCTAGGCATAAAAGCGACGATAGATCTAAGTAGTGCCATCTTTGACAGGCAATTCTTCAATGAGGCATCTACCTTCTTTTAGAATTTTCTTCATTTCTAGTAATTATCAAATTTTTAGGCAAAAGATCGAAAAATTCATTCATAGCAAATGGTTCCTTAATGATGGCAAAAAGATTGGGATGAACACTTATAGATTTAAGATCCGCAGTTTCCTTACTAGATGATTCACCCTTATTCTTAGGAACATAAATAAGCTTAGTATTTTTAGTAGACGAACTTGGAGTGTTGTTTACGGAAGAAAAAGTGGTTCCCAAGTTAGTAATAATACCCTCAAGTTTATCGATTCTAGTGGAATCTAGATTTATTTTCTCATTAACTAAGGGTCCCTTTTCTTTAATATTTTTCAAAGTCATTCCTACCTTAGATCCATACTGGGTAATTTGATTGTGGATCTTTTTATCAAGATTTTCAATTGATTCAATGGTAGCAACTTTATTCTCAATAATTTCAAGTCTTTGCATAACATGCTCCAAAGTTAACATAGTTCCATTAACCAAAAGAGGCGGTGAGCCAAATAAATCTATTAAAGCATTATAAGAATCAAAAGTATGGCTACCCAAGAAATTCCCTCCGGTAATGGTATCAAGGATATATCTATACCAAGGATTAGCACCTACGTAAAAATTACGAAGAAGAACTGAAGTAGATTGCTTCCTGGTAGATCTATTTTGAGCGTTGCAAATTCTATACCAAGCGTCTTTTAGATTTTCTCCCTCCCTTTGCTTAAAATTTAGAACTTCATTCTCGGGAGATAACGGAGAAGATATGAGACTAGTCATGACGACAAGCAAGCAAACTAACACACGAGCAAACAAGCGGACGAGGAGAAGGCAAACGGAAAAAGAGGAGGAGACTGGGAAAGAGAGGGCAAATAAAACGGCAAGGGTGAAGTGAGGTAGAGGAAAACAAGAGGCAAATGGGAAATAATGTAAATGCGAGGGAGATAGGTTTGTGATGGGTACTTGGTATGTCTTGACTTGAGCGAAGACCTCCCCGGCAACGGCGCCAGAAATCGCACGTTGGCGGTGAAGGAAATATGCCCTAGAGGCAATAATAAAGTTATTATTTATTTCCTTATTTCATGATAAATGTTTATTATTCATGCTATAATTGTATTAACCGGAAACATGATACATGTGTGAATACATAGACAAACATATAGTCACTAGTATGCCTCTACTTGACTAGCTCATTAATCAAAGATGGTTATGTTTCCTAACCATAGACATGTGTTGTTATTTGATTAATGGGATCACATCATTAGGAGAATGATGTGATTGACATGACCCATTCCGTTAGCCTAGCACTTGATCGTTTAGTATATTGCTATTGCTTTCTTCATGACTTATACATGTTCCTATAACTATGAGATTATGCAACTCCCGATTACCGGAGGAACACTTTGGGTGCTACCAAAGCGTCACAACGTAATCGGGTGATTATAAAGGAGTACTACAGGTGTCTCCAAAGGTACATGTTGGGTTGGCGTATTTCGAGATTAGGTTTTGTCACTCCGATTGTCGGAGAGGTATCTCTGGGCCCTCTCGGTAATGCACATCACTATAAGCCTTGCAAGCAATGTAGCTAATGAGTTAGTTACGGAATGATGCATTACGTAGCGAGTAAAGAGACTTGCCCGAATGAGATTGAACTAGGTATTGGATACCGACGATCAAATCTCGCAAGTAACATACCGATGACAAAGGGAACAACGTATGTTGTTATGCGGTTTGACCGATAAAGATCTTCGTAGAATATGTAGGAGCCAATATGAGCATCTAGGTTCCGCTTATTGGTTATTGACCAAGAATAGTTCTAGGTCATGTCTACATAGTTCTCGAACCCGTAGGGTCCGCACGCTTAAGGTTTCGATGACAGTTTTATTATGAGTTTATGAGTTTTGATGTACCGAAGGAGTTGAGTCCCGGATGAGATCGGGGACATGACGAGGAGTCTCGAAATGGTCGAGGACGTAAAGATCGATATATTGGACGACTATATTCGGAGTTCGGAAAGGTTCCGAGTGATTCGGTATTTTTGGGAGTACCGGAGAGTTACGGGAATTCGTATTGGGCCTCTTTGGGCCATACAGGAAAGGAGAGAAAGGGCCAAAAGAGTGGCCGCACCCCTCCCCTTGGACTAGTCCGAATTGGACTAGGGAAGGGGGGCGCACCCTTCCTTCCTTCTCCTTCTCTCTTCCCTTTCCTTCTCTCCTACTCCTACTACATGGAAGGGTTCCTAGTTGGACTAGGAAAGGAGGAATCCTACTCCCGGTGGGAGTAGGACTCCCCTAGGGCGCCATAGAGAAGGCCGGCCCTCCCCTCCTCCACTCCTTTATATCACAGGCAGGGGCACCCCATGAACACACAAGTTGATCTCTACGGATCGTTCTTTAGCCGTGTGCGGTGCCCCCTCCACCATATTCCACCTTGGTCATATCGTCATGAGTTTAGGGCGAAGCCCTGCGCCCGTAGAGCATCATCATCGCCACCACGCCCGTTGTCTTGTGGAACTCATCCCGACACTTTGCTGGATCGGAGTCCGGGGATCGTCATCGAGCTGAACGTGTGCTGAACTTGGAGGTGCCGTACGTTCGGTACTTGGATCGGTCGGATCGTGAAGACGTACGACTACATCAACCGCGGCTTCCGCTTACGGTCTACGAGGGTACGTGGACAATACTCTCCCCTCTCGTTGCTATGCCATCACCATGATCTTACGTGTGCGTAGGAAATTTTTTGAAATTACTACGTTCCCCAACAGGCGGGAGGTCGAATCTTGACTTGACTTGGTGGAAGCCTCCCCGGCAACGGCGCCAAAAATCCTTCTTGCTACGTCTTGGGCTTGCGTTGGTTTTCCTCGAAGAGGAGAGGGTGACGCAGCAAGTGTAGCGTAAGTATTTCTCTCAGTTTTGAGAACCAAGGTATCAATCCAGTAGGAGGCTCCTCAAAAGTCCCACGCACCTACACAAACAAACTGAGAACTCGCAACCAACGCAATAAAGGGGTTGTCAATCCCTTAACGGCCACTTGCGAAAGTGAGATCTGATAAAGATAGCATGATAAGATAAATATTTTTTTGGTATTTTATAATATAGAAGCAAAAAGTAAAGATGCAAATAAAAGTAGATTGGAAGCAAATATGATAAGAGATAGACCCGGAGGCCATAGGTTTCACTAGTGGCTTCTCTTAAGATAGCATAAGTATTACGGTGGGTGAACAAATTACTGTCGAGCAATTGATAGAAAAGCGCATAGTTATGAGATTATCTAGGCATGATCATGTATATAGGCATCACGTCTATAACAAGTAGACCGACTCCTGCCTGCATCTACTACTATTACTCCACACATCGACCGCTATCCAGCATGCATCTAGAGTATTAAGTTCATAAGAACAGAGTAACGCATTAAGCAAGATGACATGAGGTGGAGGGATAAACTCATGCAATATGATGTAAACCCCATCTTGTTATCCTCGATGGCAACAATACAATACGTGCCTTGCAACCCTTTACATCCTTTGGGTAAGGACGCCGCAAGATTGAACCCAAAGCTAAGCACTTCTCCCATGGCAAGAAAGATCAATCTAGTAGGCCAAACCAAACTGATAATTCGAAGAGACTTGCAAAGATAAATTAATCATATATAAAAGAATTCAGAGAAGATTCAAATATTATTCATAGATAAACTTGATCATAAACCCACAATTCATCGGATCTCGACAAACATACCGCAAAAAGAGATTACATCGAATAGATCTCCACAAGAGAGGGGGAGAACATTGTATTGAGATCCAAAAAGAGAGAAGAAGTCATGTAGCTAATAACTATGGACACGTAGGTCTGTGGTAAACTACTCACAACTCATCGGAGGGGCAAGGATGTTGATGTAGAGGCCCTCCGTGCTTGATTCCCTCTCCGGCAAAGTGCCCGCGAAGGCTCCAAGATGGGATCTCGCGGATACAGAAGGTTACGGTGGTGGAAATTGTGTTTCGTGGTGCCCCCGGATGTTTTCGGGGTACATAGGTATATATAGGAAGAAGAAGTACGTCAGTGGCCGCCCGAGGGGCCCACGAGACAGGGGGCACGCCCTATATGGGGGCGCCCTCCTATCTCGTGGAGGCTCCGGTTGCTTCTTGACTTGCACTCCAAGTTCTCTGGATCACGTTTGGTGAGAAAATCACGTTCCCGAAGGTTTCATTCCGTTTGGACTCCGTTTGATTTTTCCTTTTCTTCGAAATACTGAAATAGGCAAAAAACAGCAATTCTGGGCTGGGCCTCCGGTTAATAGGTTAGTTCCAAAAATGATACAAAAGTGGAAAATAAAGCCCAATATGATCCAAAACAATAGATAAAGTATTATGAAGTAATCAAAAATTATAGATACGTTGGAGACGTATCATAGGACCACGCTGCCCTATGAGGGCCAGTAGTGTGCAGGCACTAGGCTAGCACGGTGGCAGACCGACAGATGGGGCCCGGTCGTGTTCAGTTCCAGCCGGTTCCATCCGTTCTGGAGAACGTACCTGAGGCACAAGGTGCAAACCTTCCACCCTTAGTTCTTTTTTTCGCGTGTGTTTTTTTCCTACAGCTGGCACCATCTTGCTTAGGAGGTCGTATCTCATGGTCACGCGTGCGTATCTGGTCCTTTCGGACACATGCGATGCTATGGACGGGCTCAGGAGCAAGCTGCTAATTCTAAAGAGAAGTTGTGAATTAAATTAACAGAGAAAGAAAATAAAGAAAGCATGCACACGCGGCCCCGCTCGCATGGTCAAGTTTTTCTACAGAGATAGGAGCAGCTTCCTTCAGGCGTGCGTCCATGTCGGACAACCGCGTGGTGCTCTTGCGAGTTGGGAGTCAGGCGCGGTGTGTGGACATCGGTGCGAACTTCACCTCGCCCTGCCCTGGGACTGTGTCTCGTGCGCTCCACGCTCGATGACCGGGTCGTCGCTAGACGCGCTACCAACCTAAGCGGCACAGACTTCGCTGTCGAGCTTCATCGGCGCATTCCCCACACTGCAGCGTCACATTGACCCCACAACGACGCGCTACCGCTGGAGCAGTTGGAGGCCATGCCACCCCTCCACATGAGTGACGCCACCATGGCCGCGAGAAAGACTCCATCGAGCTGTGCGTCGCCGACGGCCTAGACGCTGGCAGTGGCGAGCGAGGCGAAGCACTCATACACGGCGCGATCGATGCAGTGGGAAGTAGGCACATCGCGCATGATAGGCTCCATGAACGGCCAGTGAGCACGTATGTGTGTCAGTGTGTGTCCATCGTGAGCTGCTCATGCTTTTATCCAACTCAGTAGCTACCACATCGTGTAGAACTGTATATAGAGAAAAGAAAAGAATAGAGGAGACACTGGATTACTGGGTAGAGCGCGCAGAGGTGCTAGCATCGCAGCAGCCGGTTCAACGGACCACGACAAGTATAGTAGCATATGGCAAGGTCCATCTTATCGGCGCAGCGCCTCCCGCGAGGCCGCGACCGTGAGTCATTGCATGCTCCCAGCTTAGCTCAGGGTGACACCACGGCTTCGTCTATATTAGCTCTACACCTGTTGCATCGCAACGTCTCTTTCACTGACGTCTGGACACGGATCGTGTTGTGTATCTCCTCGCCTTTCTGCGATCATTAGCATGTGTAATCATTAACTTGCAATTCCTGCCGACATCAACTTGCGCTTGCACTTGTCAAGGCCGCAAAACCGCACTCGATTAGAGGAGGATCTTAACCGAGGTGGTCGTTGCCACCGTCGGCCATGGACTGGCATGCTAGAGTACACACGCTGGGGGGTAGATATAGGATGACGTTCCATTGCCTTTTTACCACGCAGCATTTTTCATGAAGCAGGCGATCCAGTACCCTGGATGCCTGCCACGAGCACGAGTCAAAGTAATAACCGCGGTGCGAGCATTCAGCCACAACACTATGCAGCGACCGCACCTGCTTCAACTTTCCAGTCCACAGCAGTTTCAGGCACCCTGCCTAGTAAGAGACAACCGACCCCTTGGAGCCTTAACACCCCGTGCTGGGGCACAGTCATGACAATACTAACGGACAAAACATGAGATTTATTTTAAGTGGAATGATTTATTGCATCACCTTGTGAAAGTGCTAGTTATCAACTAGAGGAGGGGGGGGGGGGGGGGTGAATAGACGATTTTTATGAAAGCCTTCAATACGCGGAAGTTTCGAAGACAACCAATAGAAATGACCTAATTGATATGCAGCGGAAGATAAACTACAACAAGCAAACCATAGTCAAGTTTGCAGTAAAGTAAAAGTACAAAGACTAATAACAGCTTATTAGTAAGGATCAGGATGGAAGATGGTATGAAGCCAACCAACTATAGTAGTCAAGCAATGAAGTCAAACAGGTACGACAAATAGGCAATGACTTCACGAAGACAAACACTAAGTACGGGAAGGGAGAGGATAGAACCAGTCACTTGTTGAAGACATAGGATTTGTTGGACCAGTTCCAGTTGCTGTGACAACTGTACGTCTGGTTAGGGAGGCTGAGATTCAACTCAGAAGACCGCGTCTTCACCTTATTCCCCTTGAGCTAAGGACACACAGTCCTCGTCCAATCACTCTGGTAAGTCTTCAAGGTAGACTTCCAAACCTTCACAGACTTCGTTCACCGGCGATCCACAATGACTCTTGGATGCTCGAGCGCGACGCCTAACCGGTGGAGGATTCACAGTCCTCAAGTGTAATAAGTCTTCGTGTCACGCAGACAGAAAGACTTGATGATGCCTAACACTCTTTAGCTCTGGGTGTTTCGGCTTTGTCCTCGCAAGGATTTCTCTCTCTCAAAAGCTTCGAGGTGGGTTGCTCTCAAACGACAAAAGCCGTGCACTAACTCTGAGCAGCCACCAATTTATGATGTAGGGGTGGGCTATTTATAGCCACTAGGCAACCCGACCTGATATATCTGAAATGACCACAGGTCACTAAGGAACTGACACGTGTTTCAACGGTCAGATTTCAAACACACACGGCAACTTTACTTGGGCTACAAGCAAAGCTGACTCATCCAGCTCTGGATAAGATTTGCTCTCATTGTCTTTGCTCGAAGACATAGGATTTGGGTTGAGCATCACTTCAGTCATTCTGACTTTGTTCACTTGGACCCCACTTAACAGTACGGTGGTTCCTATGACTCAACAACGAAGAGAAAGGAAACAACGAAACGACACAGTCTTCGCGCTCCATAGTCTTCACTCAATGTCTTCTCATGTCATAGTATTCAATATGAATACCTTCACATACCACCATTGTCATCAATGTCTTCATACATTTTTAGGGGTCATCTCCGGTAGGTAAACCGAATCAATGAGGGACACTACCTGTGTTATTCTGCAATTCTCACAAACACATTAGTCCCTCAACCAAATTTGTCGTCAATACTCCAAAACCAACTAGGGGTGGCACTAGATGCACTTACAATCTCCCCCTTTTTGGTGATTGATGACAAACTGGTTGAAGTTTTCAACGGGAATAAAGTATGTGAAATTGTAAAGGATAGGGTATTGTCTTCATAAGTGGCAAGGGCTCCCCCTGAAGATGTCCATATAGGTAATTTGCTTTTGGAATGCAAATGCACATGGCACGTTGTACTTGTGGAGATCCTCTTCAACTTGTGAAGATAATTCATCATGCATGAAATGATATAACTAAGATAATGACATGCATAATGAAAAATGGACGTCTGCAGAATGATCTAAGTGCGGAAGTTATCATCGCACATGCGGAATTTTATCATCGCATCACAGAAAAGCAAATAAGTAGCAGACGACCATCAAGTTTAAGTGTTACAACTCAAAGAACCAAATGTATCAAAAGCGAGAGTTGTAAACACTAGGCAAAATATAAAGCAACCGCCCATATAAACACGCTTGAAGACTATCAAACTCATATGCTTCTCCCCTTTTGTCGATGGGACCAAAAAGGTTTGAAGACATAGAGCATCTACTCGCTTTCATCGGGAGAAGGTGAAGCAGCAGGGTTATCGTTGTTGTTTGGCGGTGCGAGGCGAACTTGGTGCGATGTCGATGCGTGCGTAAGTAGAGGCGGTGAAGTAGCATCGGCTTCATCATCGATTACTCTGGCATTCACAGTTGCCGCGTAGGAAGAATAGTCAGAGTCTTCAAGGGATGGAGTTCGACGTAGGACAGCATTCCGTGGAGGAGTGGAGTCAAACTTGAATCTTTTAGTGAAGCCATCGTCTTGAAGATCTACTTCAGCACTGAGCAGCGTCAAACTCTTCCATGATCGACGACAGGTCTCGTGAGTGGCAAAAGCATTCTTGGTGGCAAGATTTCGAATGCGATTGACGTCCACCAAGAGGCTTTGCATCTGTCGCTTGAGCCAATAGTGATGCTTGTCTTGTTTCTGATGCAGTGCCACAAGAAGTTCTCGGTCACTTAGGACACGAGAGCGCTTCCGAGGCCTTTGGGCTATTGTGCTCTCAGTAGCTTCAGTTTGCACACGGTGAGGCATACGAGTGTTCCCAGCCATTGGATAGACACGAGATACTGCTTGGACGCCTTCCATGGGTTGAGAGAAGCTATGGTGATTTGCATTTTGAAGACAAAGAGGCGTTTTGGCAGGCTCAAGGTATATGGCTTCAACTGACATATCAACCTCGGGTAGAAAGATCAGATGATTGCGAGCAGAGGGCTGATAGTTGATGACAGAGTGCAGCTTGATGAGGCGCATGACCCATGGAGCATAGAATTTCAGGCCAAAAAGGTCGTAACCAGACGCAGCGACCCGATTGCGGATGAAGAATTCTTGTGTATTGAAGTTGATGCCCTTTAGGATGTAAAAGACCAATGTCTTCATGGCTCCTTCAAGTTTTGCAGATGACGAATGCCCTTTGATAGGCCATAGAGTTCGCCTGATGATGTGATATATTGTGCGAGGCAGATACTCAAGGTCATCAACAAAGAACTCCTTTGGGCATTCAGCGTTAGGTGGCAAAGGCTTCATCATGCTCAACATTTCGCTCATGTTGGGCTCTGGCTTATGGAAGATGATTTCCAGTGCATTGCGGTGGAGTTGACAATTAGGTTCGAACAGCTCTCCGAGAGTGGGTAGGCCTGTAAGCTCAATGACGTCATGAGCTTTGGCTTCATGATGAACATTTCCTGTCATCCACTCGAGAACCCATGTCTTTGTATCTCTGTAGTAGCCGCGAATGTGGAGGGTAGCATAGAATTGAAGCAAAAGTTCCTCATTCCAATGTTCTTTATGCATCACAAAGTTGAGCAGACACTGCATCACAAAAGCAGTCAAGTGCTTCTTATAAGCATGGCGATCCTGCAATGGCTTCGATGTCGGCGCATATGAGGGAAAATCGCCCTTGATCATCTGACGCAGGAGTAATAGCTTCACTGTTGATAGCTCGAAGCGATCCGATGATATTCTTGGCCTTGAGTAGGGGTTCTTTGCTCATCAAAGAAAGTGTTGTGGGCTTTGAAGCCATTTGCATTGAAGGACCACGGAGAGGTGGCGATGCACAGGAACCTTGGCAGTCTTGGCTTTGGTTTCTGGACCAGAGGCCTATGCTCAACATGATATTCAAACTGAGGACCAGAGGCATGAGGCGGAGGGACCAGAACGGGCCATCTGACAGTGACTAACTGACCATAGTTGTAGGCTTGCTCAATTGTATAGGGCCTTGGTGGCGGAACAGGAGCAGTGGCAACAACAGAGGCTTCAGGTTGCACAACAGGGGCTTCAGGAGCAGTTGCATCATTGGCTTCGGGCACATTGGTTGGTGCAGGCTCCACATTTTCTTCAGCCATGACTATGTCATTGGCTTCAGTTGTGCTGGTGGTGGCAGCCTCAAGATTTTCAACCTCCACTTGATGAAATTTGGAGGGTCGGGCCTTTATCACGTTCACTTCAGGAACAGCTTCTTCAGTTATGGGGGGTGTGGGGACACGTTCTTGTACTGGGTTGTCATCGGCTGATGCAGCCGGATTGTCTTCAGCAGCTTTGGCTTCAGACTCGGAGACAATCACAGTTGGAGTGGCTTCTGGAAACACTTGATGTGCAACAGATTGGTGGTGCACTTCTCCTTCTGGAACGCTCGAAAGAGGGACTTGTGGCCTTGGTCCTTTGCGAAGCCTGCGGAATGTCGGCGATGCCTTTCGAGATGGAGTTGGCTGGGCCTCAAGGTCTTCCTATTTTTCTTGGACAGGTGGTGTGACTTGTTGTTGTTGGGGAGTACTCGGGGAGTCTTGTTGTTGTGGGTGATCAGCCCATGATGCATCCTGAGTAATTGGCGTCAGTGGACGACCAATGCTGATGAGTTCGCTGTTCGTGAGAACAGGCTATGATACTGAGTTGTGTTCGATCCGAGGAAGAACGTCATCATCTTCAACATTGTCATTGTGACCAATGTCTTCAGCGATGATGGGATCAAGCTATTTGGAATGTCTTCAGCTTCAGGAGCCTCTGTGGAAGCAGGCTCATGAACTATCAATCGTCGTTCTTGGTGTTCAGATGCAGGTCGAACCATTGAGATAGGTTCAACAACTAAGGGCTCTGTGGAAGCAGCCCGATTCTTCTTGGTTTTGCGCTTCTTCTTGGAGGGAGTAGCATCAGAGACTTCAAGATTTTTCCTTTTTCTGGCTTCAGCCTCGGCAGCCCTCGTCTTCTTACATTACGAAGCGGTTGACACGACCTTTGGCTTCGAGCCAGTCATGCTGCTTGGGAAGACTATGCGAGGTTGTTCTTGCCTTGACGGTGCAGATTGGTCAGTTGATTGCTTCTTCTTCTTTGCAGCCATTCTGGGGTCAATGCCAGGATGACCAAGAGCCTTGCACTTCTCAGCCTCATTGTAGGGTAGTACACACTTGTCAGCCAAACTCTTCATGCGCTCACGAGAGCCTTTAGCTTGGTCGCGCTTCTTGTGAAAGGCTTCTTTGAGCTCGCGCAACATGGACTTGAAGTTTTTGACATCTTGCACGCTGAGCTTTGCCACATGCTTCTTGAAATGAGCTTTCTCATAGTCGATCTTGTGCTTCAGTTCAACGAGACGCTGAGCGAGAGCTAGCTCAGAAGCAATGGCACCATTGAAGGAGACGCTGAGGCCAATGGGAAGTTGCAGATCTTCGAAGCTGAGATTTGGGTTGTCAAACCACTCATCAATGAAGTGATGGATGATCGCCACATCAAAGAGAGGCAAATCATTGAAGATCTCTGCTTCTTCCTTGCTCTTGATCAGTTGCTCAAGAGCATCATCTGCAAGATCTTCATCGCTGGATAGATTAATGTGCTCTTCTCGTAGAATGGCAGCAGGAGTTAATGTCTGGTCAGTATGTTTGACGATTTTATTTTTCTTCTCCGTCTTCTTGGAGATACGTGATTGATCTTGAATCGCACTGCTGTCTTGAGGAGATGCGATGGCGATTAACCGCACGTGAAGCTTTTGGAGGAGCGGTGATCTTGAAGCCTTAGCCTTCTTTTTGCTTCTGCGGCTTTGGAGTAGGAGCAGGGCTTCATCGATGTCGGTGTCATCATCGTAATGATCCACGTTGGCACCTTGGACCGAGATGTCGATTGATTAGGCCATCAAGGTTGTAGAAAGGACCGATGACATTGGGTTACGCATCACGGAGCCGTCGGCCGGGAGCGAGAGGGACCAGGGTTGAAGTCTAATCCCAATGACTTCTTGTTTTCCTTGGCGGTGCCTTTGCGTCTTTGGAAGTTTAAGCGAAGAGATTATCATCACGACACGAGCAATGACGTTGGGTCGGCATTTTCAGGAGGTCCACGGACCATACAAGGATAGAAACCTTGTGCAATAGCTTCAGCTCTGTTCTTGGGTGGAAGGCCTCGAAAGAGAATATCACCCCAAGGACTTTTGATAGCATTCTTCACAGCATATTCCTGGGTCACGAACTTGTATTTGAACCATTGTTCAGCCCAATATCGTCGAATCCATTGGATTCGTGTCTTCTGTTGATTGTAAGTCTCTTCAGGATCTGTCTTGTAAAGCTCTGCGAGGTCATCAGGTAAATATTTTGATGTTCCCTCACGACGCTGTCTGCCACCCTTCCTTACTGATTTTTCTGCAGCCATGAACTTGAAATTGAATGGCTTCAACATGTTCAAAGGCTTCAAAAGCTTTCGTTTGCTGGACAAACAGGAACTGGCGTCGGGAGAGTTAATGTGATGATGTAAGAATTCTGCAAACGAATGCAGACTATGAGAACCAAGGGATTCTCCCACGGACATGTACCTGTGACAGCATTAGAGATGCGAGGGAAGAGGAAGAGGTCATATGCATTCTCAGAAGATTTTGAAGATAAATCAGTTTGAAGACATTGACCTCATGATGCGAAGACATTCACTTGTACGTGAGATTTGGTTCCAGATTTGTACGAATCCGTGAATAGGTACAAGTGAGGAATCTAACTAGATATGAAGCTTAAGTGAATATACTTAGCAGTATGAGATGCAGACAGAATAGATCTAACCTTGTATAGGCAGAAACAACTTTGGCAAACAGGATGAAACTTTGAGGATCAAAAAGATGGTAAAAATAGAGTTATATTTACCACACGAAGAACTGCTAGATGGGATGAGTAGGAGACCGAGCAGTTCAATCCACCATGCCCTAACTTGGCGACGGAGGACAGCTACGGCGGCGGCGGAGAAGACGATGTTCGCGGTCGGCGTGAGGACGACGTCGGAGAGGTCGCGGCAGCTAAGCGCTTCGTCGCCGGCGTCATCGCGAGCTAGCGGTGGCGCTAGGGTTTTGACGAGGTGAAGAGGTGGAAGAAGGTTTTCTTTACCGCAGGGGACATGTATTTATAAGGAGGTGCGCGGCACAGCACAATTACTCAGGTGCCCCTGGCGATTCACATCTAGGGGTACGTGGCAAGCATGCAACATACTCAGAGCTGTCCCACGTTCCCACGCCCTCCAGGTTTGTCGGATGGTCGTTCCGGCTTCTCCGGATTTCAAACAATAAGGATGAATCATTTAAAATAGTCTTAATGTTTGTCTCTGTGTCTTCTGCTGATAAGTCCGCAGAGAAGACATTCGACAGTTTCAATAGAATGCATATGATTTGGACAGATAGAGTTTGAGATAGAAAGCATAGAGAGATTGGGGTCCGATCACATTCACTTAGTTCCAAAGATTCAACTAGGAAGACATAGCTATAAGTAAATGCTGTAAAGGACAGAACACTAGTGTATATGTATATATGTATATATATATATATATATATATATATACATATATATATATATATAAGAAAGCAATCAAATCAGCATAGTGAAGAAAATCATGAATATAAGTTGAACTTTGAAGACAAACCAAATGTGAAGACATAGCTCAAATAACACCATGAGTGAAACACTTCAAACAGAGAAATTTGGTGGTGGCGTTACCCACCGTATAGGAAGTATTAAACCCAGACATGGCGCACAATTATCGTGGAGCTCCGAAGTCAAATTCCATGTTAATGTATTCACACTTAGAATGTAAGTCTTCATTGATTGAAGATATACTTTACTTTGTGTGTTGCACATCTAAGTCATCAACATGCATAAGTGTTAGGATGTGTGCCTGATCACAGGACATTTGAGGATTCCAAGATATTTAGCTCACACCGTAACTTGCAAAACCTTTTGCCATCCAAGGGCTTTGTGAAGATATCATCGGTTGCTCTTCGGTGTTGGCGTGAATGATGTCAATATCCTTTTCATGACATGATCTCTGAGAAAGTGATGACGAATTTCAATGTGCTTTGTCTTCGAGTGCTGGACTGGATTGTTGGCAATCTTGATGGCGCTTTCATTGTCGCAGAAGAGAGGTACTTGTTTCAGATTGATGCCATAGTCCTTGATAGTTTGCGTCATCCATAGAAGTTGTGCGCAGCAAGATCCAGCAGCAATGTATTCAGATTCAGCGGTTGAGAGTGATACACAGTTCTGCTTCTTTGAAGACCAACAGGCAAGTGATCGTGCCAGAAAGTGACATGTGCCTGATGTAGACTTGCGATCCAGCTTGTCACCAGCATAATCAGCATCCGAGAATCCAACCAAATCAAATTCTGAGCCCTTTGGATACCATAATCCGAGCGTTGGGGTGTGAGCCAAATATCGAAGAATTCGCTTCACCACTAAGTGATGCGATTCCTTTGGTGCCGCTTGGAATCGAGCACACATACAAACACTAAGCATAATATCTGGCCTAGATGCACATAGGTAAAGTAAGGAACTAATCATGGAGCGGTATACCTTTTGATCAAATTCTTTACCATTGTCGTCGGGACCTAGATGGTGTTTGGCTGGCATTGGCGTCGTGTAACCTTTGCAATCTTGCATTCCAAACTTCTTCAGACAATCTTTGAGGTATTTTCTTGAGATATGAAGATGCCATTCCTTTCTTGTGAATTTGAAGACCAAGGAAGAACTTCAGCTCACCCATCATGGACATCTGATATTGCTCTTGCATCATGTACCCAAACTCATCACTGTACTTCGGGTTGGTGCAGCCGAAGATAATGTCATCCACATATATTTGGCATACAAACAGTTCACCATCATATGTCTTCGTGAAGAATGTTGGATCGAGGGATCCAGGTTTGATGCCTTTTCTCTTCAGGAAGTCTTTGATCGTATCATACCAAGCGCGAGGAGCTTGTTTGAGGCCATCTGATTGCTTTGTTTAGCTTGTACACCATATCAGGATGTTTTGGATCTTCAAAGCCAGGTGGTTGAGCGACGTATACTTCTTCTTCAATCTTGCCGTTGAGAAATGCACTCTTCACATCCACTTGATATAGCAAGATGTTGTGGTGGTAAGTGTAGGCTAGCAGTATGCGAATAGCTTCAAGCCTAGCCACAGGAGCAAATGTTTCATCGAAGTCAATTCCTTCAACTTGAATATATCCTTGAGCCACAAGTCGTGCTTTGTTTCTGACGACTTGACCATGCTAATCTTGCTTGTTTTGATATATCCATTTTGTGCCAATAATATTATGCTTGCGAGGGTCAGGACGCTTGACAAGTTCCCAAACATTGTTCAGCTTGAACTGTTGAAGTTCTTCTTGCATAGCTTGTATCCATTCAGATTCCATAAAGGCTTGACTACTTTCTTGGGTTACGATATTCACACAAAAGAAAAGTGTCCATGAAATTTGCTAAGCGTGTTGCTCTTGAGCGAGTAAGTGGACCAGTGCATTAATGCTATCAATTATCTTCTCAATTTGTACTTCGTTTGTGACTCGAGGATGAATTGACGAAGACTTTGCTCTCGTGATCATTGTCATCATTGGGAGGATTATCTTGATCGAGCATTGTCTTCGAGTTGGTTAGGTGCGAAATGATAAATTCCTCTTGGTGTGCTTGAAGGCATGATTTCACCGGTTCCCATCGACTTGATAGATTCCTTTGGTAGAGCTTCATCTAGTGTACTTGGCAGGAGCTCTCTTTGTGAACCATTGGTTTCATCAAATCGCACGTCCACAGTTTCGACGATTTTGTAGAGATAGAGGTTGAAGACTCTGTAAGAGTGCGAGTCCTTTCCATAACCAAGCATGAAGCCTTCATGAGCTTTAGGTGCAAATTTTGACTTGTGATGGGGATCCTTGATCCAGCACCTAGCTCCAAATACTCTGAAGTAGCTGACATTTGGCTTCTTGCCAGTAAGGAGCTCATAGGATGTTTTGTTCAGAAGCTTATGGATGTAAACACGGTTGATGACGTGACATGCTGTATCAATAGCTTCAGGCCAGAACTTTCTTGGTGTCTTGTACTTGTCGAGCATTGTTCGAGCCATCTCAATAAGGGTTCTGTTCTTGCGCTCTCTGATGCCATTTCTTTGAGGTGTGTATGGAGCAAAGAACTCATGAGTGATTCCCATTGTGTCCAGATAAAGATCAAGTCCGGTGTTCTTGAACTCAGTGCCATTGTCACTTCTGATATGCTTGATCTTGACGCCATAATTGGTCATGGCTCGATTGGCGAAGCGTCTGAAGACATCTTGTACTTCAGTCTTGTATAGAATTATGTGCACCCATGTATATCTTGAGTAGTCATCAACAATGACGAAGCCATAGAGATAAGCAGTTGTTGTGAGGGTAGAGTAGTGAGTAGGGCCAAATAAGTCCATGTGTAACAGCTCGAAGGGTTGAGATGTCGTCATGATTGTCTTCGAGGGTGCTTTGCCTAGTCATCTTTCCAGCTTGCAGGCACCACACAAATGATCCTTCTTGAACTTGACACCCTCGATGCCTATGACATGCTTCTTCTTGGCGAGTGTGTGTAAGTTCCTCATGCCAAGATGCCCCACCTCCGATGCGAGCCGACGTGCAGAAGCTTTTGCCGGAAGACATACGGCAAGCTGTGGACCTCTTTGAGAAATCTACCATGTATAGATCATCTTTCTGATACCCTTCAAAGACTATAGACTTGTCAGATTCCATTAGTACAAGGCAACGATATTTTCCAAATAGCACAATCATGTTCAAGTCACAAAGCATCGAGGCAGACATTAAGTTGAAACCAAGGGATTCAACAAGCATCACTTTATCCATGTGTTGATCCTTTGAGATTGCAACTCCACCTAGACCCAATACCTTGCTTTTACCAGTGTCAGCAAATGTGATGTGACTCTTGTCGATGGATGTAAGGTTGAGTCCATGAGAAGACTTGATCACCGGTCATATGATTAGTGCATCCGCTGTCCATAATCCATTACGAAGCATGAGGTGTCATACCCTACTGATGCAGTTAGGGGATGAGGCTTCACCAAGAGCATTGTGAAGCATAAACATTTGACGGGCAAGTGGATTATTGAAGCTCAAATCAAGATTAGGACTGATAGGATGAATGGCAAACAATTCAGGAACAAAATACATAGTGAGACCATTTGGGCATTTAATCTTGCGCCCTACAAGATGATTTAGGTCCCTAGCAATAGCAACAGACGCCTTTGATTTTCGGCTGGAGACCCTTTCCTGCAAAAGAAAGTTAGTTCTTCTTAACCACCCACATCTTCAGGGGTGGCTTAGAAGCAATGAGTCTAAGTGCAGCATCTGAGAACTTCGGCTTTGGAGCCCTAGGAAATAGCCTTGCAGGAGATGAATGATACTCATATGAATAAGCAGAAAAGTTCTTAGTTCTATGAACATAGCATTTTGAAGACACACGCTCATATTCATAAATTTGAGTACGGTTTCCCTGCAAAACATTGGCATTAGGGTGACTTAGGTGAGTCCTCCGTCTGTTTGAAGCCTTTGGACCATATGACGCCTTAGGTCAGGGGTTTGTCTTCATTCCAGGTGGTGTCATGATCACATTCACTGGAAGATTCTCAAGACAACTTTTGGGAACCCAGATCTTCTTCATAGGTGGTCCATTCCTGCAGTTAGTACCAATATACCTGGCAAACACTTCACCATTCTGATTTTTGAACAGTTTATAGTTTGCATCAAAGGATTCATCAACGATAATAGGATTAGCACAGGTAAAGCCAAATAAGGTGGATGGATCCACTGAAGGTTCCTTTGCAGCAACCCATGTGGTTTTGGGATACTGCTCAGGCTTCCAGTAGGAACCATCAACGTTCATTTTCCTCTTGAACCCAACACCCTCTTTCCTAGGGTTTCGGTTCAGAATCTGCTTTGAGGACATCATAAAGTGTCCGATGTCCTTTCGGACTTTTATACATCCTGTATCAAGCAATGTCTTCAACCTAGCATTCATCGACAATAGTAGTGATATCCTCCGCAGAGGGTTAGTTACCACATCGATGGTTGAAGACAATGCAACGATGGCGGCGATTGAACATTCAACAACGGTGGTAGCGATATCACGCTCAAGGCATTTTAGACATGGTGGTTCAAATCCATCCTGGCCGGAACTGATGCATTGGCCTTGAAGTGACTCATTCTCTTTTGAAGATCTTCATGAGCCGCTCTCAATTTCTCAAGCTCTTGCTTCCTTTGAAGATAATCATAGGAGAGCTTTTCATGAGTGGTTGAGAGCGATTCATGACGACTTTCAAGTACTTGGTACTTAGCATGAAGATTTTTTATGTCTTCAACTAAGGATTGTGAACGTGTCATTTCCGCGTCCAACAGGTCATCGCTTTTGTCTAACAGTTTTTGAGTATGTTCCATAGCTTTTTGTTGTTCATTTGCACTTTTAGCAAGTGTTTTGTAGCTGGGCTTGGATTCACAATCAGAGTCATGTTCACTTCATGTTTGAAAGTAAGCATCGCGTGATTTTACCTTGGCACCACGTGCCATGAAGCAGTAGGTGGGAGCAGGGTCGTCCTTGTCATCAGTTTCAGCGTTGGTGTGGAAGTCATTGTCTTCAGTGTTGAAGATGGACTTGGCAACATAGGCTGTGGCTAGAGCCAGACTTGCAACGCCAGGGTCGGACTCCTCTTGGACTCCACCTCCACCTCCTCGAGTAGACTCCTCCTCTGAATCCATTTCCTTGCCAACAAAAGCCACGAGCCTTGCCGGATGAGCTCTTCTTATGAGATGAAGACTTTGATGAGGACTTGGAAGAAGACTTTGAAGATTTCTTCTTCTTCTTGTCATTAGAATCATATTCCTTGCTCTTCTTCTTCTTCTTCTCATTGTCCCCCTTTGTGGACACTCGGATATATAGTGTCCGTGTTTCTTGCACTTGTGACATGTTCTCTTCTTGTGGTCATGAGTGGAAGCTTCATCATTTCTTGAGCTAGATCGTGAAGGCGTTACGAAGCCCTTCTTCTTAGTGAACTTCGGAACTTCTTCACAAGCAAAGCAAGTTCCTTTCCAATGTCTTCGGGATCATCGGAACTGCGGTGATTCTTCTTGAGATGAGGAAACAACTTTTGCCTTCAAAGCACGAGTTCGTCCATAGTTGGGACCATAGATATCTCTTTTCTCGGAAAATTTGGAACTCATGTGTGTTGATCCTCTCAAGTATATCGAACGGATCGAGTGTCTTGAAGTCGGGCGTTCTTGTATCATGAAGGCAAGGGTGTCAAAGGAGCTGTCAAGTGATCTCAGTAGTGTCTTGACGATTTCATGCTTGGTAATCTCAGTGGCGCCGAGAGCACGAAGCTCATTTGTGATGTCGGTGAGACGATCAAACATGAGCTGGACATTTTCATTGTCGTTTCTCTTGAAGCGGTTGAAGAGGTTGCGAAGAACACTGATCCTTTGATCTCTCTGGGTTGAGACGCCTTCGTTGACCTTGGATAGCCGATCCCAGACTAACCCGGCGTTTCGGAGCACTCACGGCCATCTTGTCCTTTGGTCAGATGACCACAGATAATGCTCTTGGCAGTTGAGTCCAGTTGAATGAACTTCTTGACATCAGCAAGGGTGACACCTTCACTAGTTTTGGGAACGTCGTTCTTGACGACATACCAGAGGTCGACATCAATGGCTTCAAGATGCATGCACATCTTATTCTTCCAGTAGGGATATTCAGTTCCATCGAACACGGGGCAAGCAGCGGAGACTTTGGTTATCCCTGCAGTCGACATGGCTAAAACTCCAGGTGGTTAAACCGAATCACACAGAACAAGGGAGTACCTTGCTCTGATACCAATTGAAAGTGCTAGTTATCGACTAGAGGGGGGGGTGAATAGACGATTTTTATGAAAGCCTTCAATACGCGGAAGTTTCGAAGACAACCAATAGAAATGACCTAATTGATATGCAGCGGAAGATAAACTAAAACAAGCAAACCATAGTCAAGTTTGCAGTAAAGTAAAAGTACAAAGACTAATAGCAGCTTAGTAGTAAGGATCGGGATGGAAGATGGTATGAAGCCAACCAACTATAGTAGTCAAGCAATGAAGTCAAACAGGTACGACAAATAGGCAATGACTTCACAAAGACAAACACTAAATGCAGGAAGGGAGAGGATAGAACCAGTCACTTGTTGAAGACATAGGATTTGTTGGACCAGTTCGATTCTTTGTGACAAGCTATGCGTGCAGTTAGGGACGCTGAGATTCAACTCAGAAGACCGCGTCTTCACCTTATTCCCCTTGAGCTAAGGACACACAGTCCTCGCCCAATTACTCTGGTGAGTCTTCAAGGTAGACTTCTAAACCTTCACAGACTTCGTTCACCGGCGATCCACAATGACTCTTGGATGCTCGAGCATGACGCCTAACCGGTGGAGGATTCCACAGTCCTCAAGTGTAATAAGTCTTCAAGTCACGCATGAACAGAAAGACTTGATGATGCTAACACTCTTTGGCTCACTGGGTGTTTGGGCTTTGTCCTCGCAAAGTTTCTCTCTCTCAAAGGCTTCGAGGTGGGTTGCTCTCAAGCGACAAAAGTCGTGCACTAACTCTGAGCAGCCACCAATTTATGGTGTAGGGGTGGGCTATTTATAGCCACTAGGCAACCCGACCTGATATGTCGAAATGACCACAGGTCACTAAGGAGGCCCGACACGTGTTTCAACGGTCAGATTTCAAACACACTGCAGCAACTTTACTTGGGCTACAAGCAAAGCTGACTCATCCAGCTCTGGATAAGATTTGCTCTCATTGTCTTCGTTTGAAGACATAGGATTTCAGGTTGAGCATCACTTGATCATTACGACTTTGTTTACTTGGACCCCACTTAACAAAGACGGTGGTTCCTATGACTCAACAACGAAGAGAAAGGAAACAACGAAGCGACCACGATCTTGGCGCTCCATAGTCTTCACTCAATGTCTTCTCATGTCATAGTCTTCAATATGAATACCTTCACATACCACCATTGTCGTCAATGTCTTCATACATTTTAGGGGTCATCTCCGGTAGGTAAACCGAATCAATGAGGGACACTACCTGTGTTATCCTGCAATTCTCACAAACACATTAGTGCCTCAACCAAATTTGTCGTCAATACTCCAAAACCAACTAGGGGTGGCACTAGATGCACTTACACCTTGTTCCCCAGCCATTTTCTTTTGATAGTTCTCCCTCTATCCCAAAATAAGTGTCTTAACTTTATTAACTTTAGTATAAAATTGTATTTAAGTTGAGACAGTTATTTTAGGACGAAGAGAGTATTATATTTCCGGCAACACGATCCCCGACTTGTTACAGATAGACTGAGTACACATATACGAGGCATTAGCATTTGTTGAAAATGATGGGGGCTGATATATATGTATATATATATATATATATATGCTTATTCGAAAATCTGTTAAATAACAAGGAAAAAAGAAACGCAGTGGCAAACCCTACCACCGCCGCCACTCCCTTCCCCTCTCTCGACTTATTACCTCCCCCACTGCCGCCCAGAGGCGCCGCCGAACAAAGTCAACTCGACGTGGGTGGTGATGGGGCCTGCTTCTTCTCCTGACGTCTTGGTGGCCAGTGCAGGATGGTCGCGTGTGGAGCCGCAGAGCTGCCATAGGGACTGGCAGCGCGACGGCCAGCATGCGGAGTGGCGGCGTCTTCCCCTGGCGATGGGGCGGCAGCGTCCTGGTGCTCTAGTCAGGTGCGTCTCTCTTCTTCGGGTGGCGGCATGCGGGACGACGTCAACCCAACCCAGTCGAACCTCGCGTCGGTCTGCTGTCACGCGGCGCGGGCTGAGGGAAGATTGGGCTGCATGCGGCCGGCTCCACCATGCTCATTGGCTGGTGGAGGGGGCACCCGTGGTTGCGGTGCTGGCGGGGCGTTCTCAGGGCGGCACCGGGGGACTAGTCAAATGCTTCTCCAATCGGTGCTTTGTTAGCGGCGTGAGCTGTGGTGGCGTGGTTCGGCTATCTCAAGTGGATTCGGGTGTGGGTTGTGGTCCAGCATGGTGGGGCGCCTGGTCAGTTCTAGGGCCTCCTAGTCAGGCCAGAGCCCGACATGCAAAATTCCAAATAACTGTTGCCACCATGCCAAGAGAGCATAGTCCATCTTTTCCATATCATCACAACCATTCTGTATCGTCAGAACCCTTCATAGCCCACATGAGGGCACCCTATTTTTTGAGTAAGAGAACCTTTTCTATACAGTGCACGTTGCACCCACCATCACCCCTTCTATACCGTGCAAGTTTTCTGAGCGATGATGTTTGTGTTGTAATGATATGGTAGCTTCTAATTGCCTCCACAACCTATTTACAATTTTTTTACCAGGTCGTTGTATTGAATTGGTCAAGCACATTTTTGAACCTTGAAACATGCCTCAACCGACCTTTTCCACTCGCACTCTAACCATTATACGTTGTGTGAGCGTTGGTCTGGATGGTAAGCGATTAGAAAGAGATAGTGACAGATAGATAGATAGATAGATAGATAGATAGATAGACGGATATATAGAGAGGATTTATTTATGAGTGAGAGAGTGGTATAGTTTGACCTCATCGCTTAGGTTGCATGGGTACCTACATTTTACATTGCCGGAACCAAGCATACTACTTGAGGGGGCACCCTCTTATGTGTAATGAGAACATTTCTAAACGCTGGACGTTACAAATCAACAAACTCATTTGGAAAAAATACGGAATATAAAAGATAACATGACATATTTAGTAGATAGATAGATAGATAGATAGATAGATAGAGAGGATTTCTAGCAACTGGGAGAGCGGTACAAAGTATCACCACATTGTTAGATTACACACGAGCCTCCATTTTACATTGTCTGAACCATGCATACCCGCATATGGGAACCCTATTTTTTGTCTACCAGAACCTTCCTATAGACCACGATAGTATTGAGTCACTCCATATTTGATGATACACTTTGGTGTTGTTCTAACATCAGCTATAACAGGGTGATCAAAACAGGAACTTACAAGCTCATTAGAACCTTCCTATATCGTAAGATCTATTCATACCCTGCATGAGGGCACCCTGTTTTTTTAGTATGAGAACATTTCTATACATTGGACGTTGCACCCACCATCACCCCTTCTGCACCATGCAAGTTTTCCGAACGATGATATTTGTGTTGTAAATGACAATATTTTTGACCGGTGTATGACTTTGCAAGCACGTTTTTCAAAACTTGAAACAACACCTCAGCCTGACCTTTTTCACTCGCACTCTAACCCTTATACGCTGTGTGAGCGTTGGTCTGGATGATAAGTGATTAGAGTGACCGTGATAGATATATACATAGACAGATATATAGAGAGGATTTGTTTGTGAGTGAGAGAGCGCTATAGTTTCACCGTATCGCTTAGGTTACATGGCAACCTACATTTTACATTGCTGGGACCATGCATACTCGCAATGGGAGATAGGATAGGCATAGTTTTCTGTTAGAAGGTGGTGCATCAATGTTGGAGACAGCGCCGCGTCGGAATAATCTGCTTCTGCTCTTTCTCCATCTCGGTGTCGTTCTAACGGATGGCACTGAGCAGGTGGCTCGGTTTTCTTGCCGGCCTTCAAATCCAGTGAGATTTGTGTTTGCGTGGTGTTTGCGTTGTCTGTTGTGGTTGTGTTTGGTGTCTTGCAATGGGGTGTGTGGATGGCGGCAAATAGCGGCGTTCCTCTTCTTCGACCCGGTCAGATGAAGTTGGCGATGTTGCGATCTAACGGACACGGGGAAGATCCCTGGCCGACGTGCCATAAGACTCTGTCTCGTCGCTTGCGTCTGTTTCATCGGCTCAAAAAACATCCTTAAGATTCAGCTGGAGTAAAATTCTATTTTTACTTTTGTGGAGTCTTTGTTGCAACATTACAAGATATCTATGTATGTCTCATATGGTGACACTATGTATACTATTCCTAATCCGTTTTTCAAATGGAATATATGCGGTTACCTAAAAAACCTTAGTTTAGATTTCCCAAAAAAAACTCGTCAAGGCTCCATAATTACTTACCGCGATGGGGCGGTAAAAAAACACCGGATTTACTGGGACGAAGTCAATGCTCACCCCCGAAACAAAACGCCTGGCTCGTTTCTCGTGGAATCCGGGGTTCAGAGATCGCCTGGAATTTTTTTGTCGGCTCCCCCTTGTACATTATCGCGCAGACAGCGAGGGGCGGCCCGTGATCGGATTCAAGGGGTGGCTAAAAGCCCAGCGCATCTATTCCTGCGAAAGCCGAGCAGACCATTTGGTGTCCGCTATCAAAATTGCCAGAGGTTGAATCGCATTGATCGGAAGATTGATGAACTTCGTTTGTTCGTAAGGCGGGGGCACACGGCAATCTAAGGTATCTCCGTCTCCCATCCAGTGTGTTTTATAGACCAAGTTGAGGATTCCACACCGTACTACGGGAGCGACCCTGCTGTGCCGTGTTTCTCGATATCGTAGTTCTTTCGTTTTTTCATGGTTTCCGTGTGTATTCGCTTTCTCAAGCTCACCAGTCGGTTTGCACGTTGGGTATATATATTCATCGATCATGTAAAATCATGTCTGCGCACATGACAAATAGAAATCTCAATCTTAATGCCATCCTTTGTCCACTACACCACCAACGTGCCTGTAATGGTGAACCTGAATCGTCGAGAAAACTGACCATCTCTTGCTGGCCTTTATTTGTCGCAGGATGGATGGGTAAGGGATCCCGCCTTCGGGGCCGAGCGTGCCCCGACGGATTGACGATGTATCATCCGAATCAGAAGACGAAGGGGGGATTGGTTTCCCTGCAGGAGGGGGCGTTGCGGATTCAGAGTCTGACAAGGAAGATCAAAACCAGGCCTGGAAAGGCGCCCGCGATCCGTTCGAGGCGCAGCGTGAAGAAGATGCACGATTTGATCGCCTCGTTGAACGACGAGAAAAGACAGTACGTCATCGAGATGGAGTTTGGGCGGTGTCACAGATGAGAGAGCTCAGGGAGACCACATCATATGTCCGATAACCGACCTGAGTCACATATGTTGTCAGGCACACGACCAGATGAATTAGCTCCTGCAAATGCGGCAATGTTTTTTTTTACCTGAGTTAGTCAGCATTCGCACCAGTTTGAGATTGAATTAGAGAGAAGGAAGTGCCGTTCTCTAACTCATTGTTCAGTATTCGGATGGTCATCCAAAACAGACAGACTAGAATCTAGAAGCTAAAAAACAGACACCTGCAGAATTCCTGGATGGTCCATAAGATGATTGCTCGTGAGCGGCTACGGCCAAGTCCCTCCAACGGATATCCATTTGCCTCTCATTGTACTATAAAAGAGTAGATGGGTTAACAAATAATATGCGGCCTTCTTAATTCCAAACTCAGAAAGAACTGTGGAACCTGCCTTTTTCTTAAGATCCAAGAAAACATATATGCAATGGAGGAAGTAGCAAGTGATGTCGTTGTAATTTGTTACGACACTGAAAACAAAAGGGCGAGCGATAGGGGCCGGTGCGCCGGCCGAAATTTCGGCCAGTCGCACCGCGTCCGTATGATTTTTCTCTGTATTAGCCGCATGATGCCTTCTTCCCAGGCCCGGCCCTGAGGGGGGGGGGGGCAGAGGGGGCGGCCGCCCCGGGCCCCCGAAGCCAAGGGGCCCCCAGGTCGTGCTGTGCAGCCCAGTAATATCATGGAGAAGGGCCTCGTCCAAAACAATACGCAGGTAGAAAGCAGCCCGAGGGAAACCCAGTACGCACTGAAAGTAGGCCTTGCATCACGGCGGGATCAATGCATCAAATCATGCGACCCCTAAAAAATCAATCCCTGCGTACCCGGCTAGGCGCTTGATCCTCGCTCCAGTCGTGCGCCGCCGCCTCATTTTTCTGGGCTTCACCGATCGAACGCCTACCCCGACTCGGCCATGCCCCCCTCCCTGCTGGAGACACCCCATCGCAGATTTGCCGGCTCTCCACCCCGAGAGGCGACTGCATCAGGATCATGTTCACTACCACCGCAAATTGATTCCAGGCCATTGCCTTTCACCCTTCCCGTTCAAGATTGGAAGAAATATGAATAGCTAGCAGATTAGAGAGAATCAAAGGAGGTGTGGCTCTAATAGTATAGGCACTCCGTTTATTGAGTAAAACGTTCAGTATTTAGTTCTTTGTTGTTGCAATATGGCCATTGAAAATTTATTAATTGGACACGGTTTAGCAATAGATATTATTTATTCAGATTTATGAGTCGCGGTTGCCCTTTGATCCTTCTGCTTGATCCTTGGAAGAAATATAATCAGATGATTAGGGAGAATCTGAGAAGGTACGGCTCTCATAACATATTCTCTCATAACATATTCCTGCACTTTTGCCATATGCCTGCACTTTTGCTATGATGATTGACAAATATTTATTATGATAAAATGATTGGTAAAATGACCAATATTTATAAATGATGATCAATATTACTTCTTCGTTTTGTGGAAATATGACCATTAATAATTGATTGATGGGACACAACTAGAGATAGATAATATTCAGATTTATGAGTTGGGGGTTATGATTTGATACATATATTAAGAGGCCCCGGGTTCTAGTTTCGCCCCGGGCCCCCAAAATCTCAGGACCGGCCCTGCTTCTTCCCAACTGCTTTGCTAGCTAAAAAAAACATTGGCACATGTTCATCCCGAGCAGCCCCCATGATCTCCCCTAGCAATCAGCCAGCTCGCCGGCTGTCCACGTCGCCGCCGGCCGCCACCCTCGACCGCCCCCCGTCGCCTGGACGTCCTCCCGGCCGCCGGCTCCTCTCCAGCATCACCATCACTTGTTCCCAGCGTGGCCCGGCCCGATCGCAGCACCCCCCGTCACCGTGGCTCTCGCCGGCTCCGTCGCATGCAGCTCCCGCTGGCGAAGGTCGCAGCTTCGGTGAAGGAGTGCCGCCATTTCATCAATGGTGAGGTGCCAGTTCCAGCTTTTTATCGCCGGGTTGAAGCTTTTCAAAAATAGGGTTGAAGCTTTTCATGTCAACTATTGCAATGTGTGTGTGTGTGTGTGTGTGTGTGTGTGTGTGTGTGTGTGTGTGTGTTTTGGTCAATGGATAGATGGATTAGAATGTAATGTTGGAACCAACACTTGACATGTGGTTAAACCCACTCGAAATATATATTTGTAGAGTTGGCATAAGACGACACACCAGTTATGAATGAACAATTGTGAATGAAATATGAAACTTATACCCCTAACGGTGGTCTAGTATCCCTATATCATTACAATGACACGGGAAGTTTCATTTTTCATTACCCAAACCTTGCACAATCATATGAGTGCACTCTTTTTACTCGATCGGGCATCTTTCATACCATGAAAGTCAGACCCCTCAGGGCACAACCCTAGTCAAGCAGGTGGTTGATGGAGGTGTCGCCGAACAGAATTGTCCATCAACCTTGCACATCGTATGTGTGCACTCTTTTTATTGGACCAGGCACCTTTTATATCTCTAACATTATACCCTTTGACGCACCATCCTTGTCGAGCAGCTCCCTTTGACGGTCCAGTGCCGCCTCTGTCCATCCATATACACCCAACCTCTCTCTCTCTGTGTGTGTGTACGCGCGCGTGCGCGTGCGTGTGTGTGTGTACCAGGGTGGTGCTCTGGTGGATACAACGGTCATGGTATAAAAGGTGCCTGGTCCAATAAAGAGAGTGCACACGTACGATTGTGTACGGTTTGGGAAATGGAAAATGAAGGTTCCAGTTTGTACAAGCATCCAGTTCTGGTCATCCTGTTTCTCTCTAGTGTGTGGAAATAACAAACTGATAGAGCCGACTTAGCTCACGAACTCATTGACGAGAACCTCCCAGATCCTAGACCATGCACGCATTAGCCAAGCACTAATGAAATACTAGCACTTTGGGAGTGGTACCACCTCACTAGTCAAACACACAATTAGCCATCAAGTTTCCTTTTAGGGATGATTAACCACCAAACTGAAACCAAGCAAGGCAGCTGGCCAGCAGTGGCATGCCCACAGTCGGCAACCAGCAAAAATGGAGAGATAGAGAGTCATGTGGGGTGCAATGACCAGCGGGACATGTTCATGAGAATGAGTGAAGGAGCCAAGCCATGCATGTGAAGGACCGTGGTCTGACCATACCCGTGACGCAAAACTGGCAAGTAGGAGTATATGTTTATGCATGGTTAAAAGAAGGGGCTGCTTCTTACTCTGTCTGGCTAGTTGCCGTGTATGTGCACATAGATGAAAGTAGGGACTGCACCTTCCTTCTTTTGCATTTGTAGAATTGACTTGAAAAAATAAGTAAAATGTATTTTTAACCAACGTTCAAGTAAAATGCATTTTTTGTTAGTAAATATATACTCCAGAATAGTGATCTACAAGGCTTAATGACAATTAATTAAATAAATGTGTATTTTTTCATCCAATCTTGGGTCGCCAAAATTTCACATTTACCATATTTTGATTATTTGTTTAACAAAATGTGTTTTATAAAACGAAATAACTATACAGTTTACTAAAATCCAACTCGCACAACATATGGTTTGTATTTTCATTTCTACGTCTCATTTTCTTTACATGGCTGGTCGCTCCTCCACCCAACAAACTGTAATTAGCAGAAGTTTTTTTTTGAACAGTAATTAGCAGAAGCTTAAGAAAAATACGAAAATTAGCGTCAACCTTGATGCCCACTGGAGGAGATGGTACTGCCATTGAGAACGGAGCCACATTGTAAAACCTCCATGTTTCTTTGTCAAGACTATGGGAGGATTAGTCAAGAATACATGCTGCAACGCATTAAAGTATTCAGCCTACAGAATTTTGTCTTAGTGTGTACTCTATAAGCCAACGTGAATTAAAGGTACCGAACCTTTCACATTTGATGCATACAATGGACGTTCATACATGCTAAAAATAGCTTGGGATGGATAGAACCTTTCAACATTAACAAGGCAACAAAACCTAGAGCATAGGCTTACCCAAAACAGATGATGCTCGAGAACCAATGCTAGAAAGGAGCTGCGTCCATTCCCTAAGTACTCCTGCCATTGCTGGTGTAGGTTGCCATTTTGGTCCGCTGCCATGTAAAGCACCCCCACATGGCTTCCTCTTTGGTAAATGCGAGCATCTATAAATCAACAAATAGGAACCTTATCCACAATAAAGTTCGGATCTTGAAGCAAACTAACGGTTCTGATAGCCACCTCCATAGCTAGTGTTGATAGGAAATTGCTCAAAATTTAAAATATGACTTGGAAAAATCCTAGAACTTCAATTATTTTATAATGGAGGGAATAATTAATGGACGCGACTAACTTCCGTACGGCAGGAAGTTAAGCCACAAGTGTGAACGATAGCGATCTTGTCATATCCACTTGGTCTACCTTCAAGTTATGATATTAAAGAAGGTCGATAAATATTTGTACTTCTACATACGCGACCAGAAAACAAGGCATTTTTCTTTCTTTATTTTTTACCATTTTTTTCCTTTTGTACACGGTAATTCGTGCATCACAGACCTAATAATTCACGCACAAAACGGTAAGTTTTTGACCCTAGGTAAAAAAGTTGTTGTATAACTTAAATGTAAAAGAGCATGGTAATTATACGCCACGAACTTGATAACTCACTCACAAACATGGTAACTTTCGCTCCGAAGAAAAAATATTGTTGTAACACATTCCAATAATTTATCTGTAAAAAAGAGCATGATAATTTATACACCACAAATCTGATAACTCACGCACAAACACGGTGGTGACTTTTTTTACCGCATGAAAAAAAGAGTTGTTACCCGCAAAAGTAAAAAAGAAAAAAAGAGTTGTTGTAACACCTAATAAATTCTCTAAAAGAAACATGGTAGTATATACGCCACAAACCTGGTGACTCACTCCTAAACATTGTTGTGCTTATATTACCATGCTATCAGGTCTGTATTACGTTTTAAACAACCATTTTTTCTCAGATTAAAGTTATCAACATGTTTGTACATAAATTATCAGGTCCGTTGTCCTAATATTATCAAGCTATTTATACAGAAGTTATCGTGGATGTGTCTTCAAACATTTTTTCCCCAGATAAAAAATACCAGGGTGTTTTTACCTAAGTTATCATAATGTTTGTATATAAGTTATCATGTGAGCACAACACTAGAGATGATAAGGAGCAACACCCAGGATAGATCTCCCACATCTCCCACAGCGTCCCTTGTTGGTGAGATTAAAAGACTCCTAGGCCTGGGTAGGGAGCATGCTTTATCACATATTCGACGTGAACAGAAATAAGACTAGCCACTTTCTATGTCAAATGGGAAGGGCAGGTCTTCGTACTGCCCTTTGGCTTAGGTTTGGGCCTCCTGAGATCGCTGACCTATGCCAAGAAGAATGTAATGATTCCCCTTAATGAATGAAAAAAATTCCCTCGCAAAAAAATGTTATCATGTCAACAATGCATAGAATATCATGCTATTTACACAGAAATTAGCAAGGGTCCGTTTCAAGCAAGCCTCGTGTCGAAAATGTTACCACCATATTTCTATCTAAATTATCAGGGTTGCGGTGCACAAATTATCATTTCATTTACACAAAAGTTATCGGAGTTGTGTTTTTCAAAGGGAAAATTTCCCTAGTCAAAGTTATCAGCTCTACTCTGTGTATATTACTGCGCTATTTGCACATAAGTTATAAGGGGTATAGTTTTCGACAAACTTTATCCTGGGGTCAAAAAAGAGTTATCACGGTGTTTTTACGTGAGTTATCAGCTCTATTGTGTGTGTATTACCAACCTATTTACATACAAGTTGCCAAGGTTTGTTTTTCAATAAAATTTCCCCTGGTCAAAAGGTTACCATAGTATTTGTACGTGACTTATCACCTTTGTTGTGTCTATATTATCATGCTTTTTCACACACAAGTTACCGGGCTACATTAATTTTATAGTTTTTTCGGGTAAAAAAGGTACCATGGTACCTGTACGTGATTTATCGGCTTTGGTGTGCGTATTTTCACATAAATTACCGGAGTATGATTTCAACAACTTTTATTCTACTAGGGCCAAAAACATGGAAGGTGTATTACCATGGTGCATGTACGTGAGTTACCATGCTATTTAAGAAGCTTATGGAAAAAATCACAAAAAAACTTTGCTACTACAGTTTACAAAAGGTCATATACTGTGATACCATTTATTTCTAGTGTGATGGTTGTTACACCAGCATTGACGCTAGGGGTCTTGAGTTTGATCCCACTAGCTGTCGCTTTTATTTTTGCTGGGAGTCCTAGCAGGAACCAGAGAAGAAAGAAAAAAACGCTGCACAGGAGTCAACGAAACGTGGGAAAACTGCCTGAAATTTTTGCGGGAGTGCTAGCAGGAACAGGAGCAGAAAAAAAGCGCTGCACAGGAGTCAACGGAACGTGGGAAACTGCCTGAAATAGCGGATCCGGCGCAGCAGATTAGTTAGCGGAAGGTGGGAAAGAGCCCTGAAATTGTGGATTAGATCGAACTCCATGCGAACGTACGATATGGATCCAACGGCGCGGAGGTCGTTCGGACCTGTTGCAAATTTCCTGCCGGCAGGAAAATAGCTTTCTCGATAATTAACTGTGGGCTGCTCCAGCCAGCCGGTAGTAAGTCTAGCCTTTGTACGCGGGTTGTTCCACACAAAAGAGAGAGAAAAACGGAACAAAACCGAGCCGGCTGCTGCTGCCTTGAGAAAAATAAATTCGAGTGAAAAAAACATTTTTTTTCAGGCACCTGACCATTAGCAAAACCTGCAAATATGATTGCCGTTATTCAGTTAGAAACTCCGAATAAACAAGATACTTAGAGCTAGTTTGGCAACAAAGTTTTCAGGAAAGCATGGTAAACACAATATTCTGATGTGTGGGCAAAGAATACTACAGTTCCTTTAAACCATGGTTTTTCTCAGTTTTACCAAAACTATCGAGGTGTTTGGCTGGTGTCTATCGAGGTGTTTGGCTGGTGTTCTTATACCAAAGTTTTCTTAGGAACCACAGTATTTAAAAAAAAACTGCAAAAATACTTTGCAAACAAACGCACCCTTAGTTTTTCCGACCACTACTTGATCTCCGTATCTTCTTTCCTGTCGAAAATGCGCTTCCTTATTCAGCAGGGATTCGGAGATCGCGCGCTATCGATCATTCCTTGGTTCGTGCTGCCATCAACGTGTGAGTCAACCACGTTTGCAATACGGAGAGACACGCTAGCACGTTCCCTACCTATATAGCTGGATTAGTTAGTGGCGCAATTACAGTAGTATTATGGTCATATATATATATACCGAACAATAACACACATAGCTGTAAGCTGCTGCATTTTGTAAACGATTATTATTAACTAATCATCCACGCGGATCACTGCTCTAGCCCTCCGCCTGCTTCCCTATATATAGCGACGGTCGATCGACGGCACAAACACCACACGCAGCAGACACGTTAGCCAGCCTCTGGGTTTATTGCTACCCGGAAATAGAATCAAAGCAAGCTCATCGTCGTTCCAGCAGCATGGTGGTTCGGAGCACCATGCTGATCCTCGTCCTGGTCGGCGTCTTCATGCAACTGGGCTCCGTCGTCGTGCCCGCCGCGGCCGCCGGCAGGATGCTGGCCGACAAGGTGGAAGGGGGCGGCGGGGGCGCGGCCCGCATCCTTCTATGCCTCGTCGAAGCCCCCGTCAAGGACAACAATGTCAACTTCCAGGCCCCCAAAGAAGTCGAAGTCGAAGTCGAACACGTCAACCTCCACCCGCACCCATGAACCTTCCCCAATGGCAGCTGCCTGCATATGCGAGTTTGTCGTCGTTCCTTCATGCACGCATGCATGTGTCAATGCTTCGTATGTTTTGGACGGAGAGCTCTCTTTGCCAAGTAGTAGTAGCAGCTAGCTCATGTCTAATTTGTATCCTGCTTTCGCCATGTTGTGGATGCCGCCTAAATTAATTAAAGTGTGCTTTGTTACTTATATTAGTTCTCGTTGATATTCCCCGAAAATAGAAGAAGATCCTGTTGGTATTGATGGTTATAGTAAGGAGTATATACCAGGAAAAACGCTTCTTTTCTACTGACTAGTTTTATGCGCACATCGGCCGCCAACATGTCGTTGGATTGTTGTGATCGTGAAGGCACGCCAGCGGGTAATGAAACCATACAAGACCTCGTGCCAAGAGCATGTCCCAACCGAAAAAACAAAACAAATGCAGGAACTCAAAGCAAAACTGAGTACAACCAATGCACTACTTATAAAAGAGCAAACTTAGATTGATCTAGCCACATGTGCACATGATTACTAGGGGCTTCCAATCAATCAAACTAAATCACATCCAACAGTGTCCATATTACATCAAGGGGACTACCACACAAACTAATGCCTCAGATTAAATGTTCTGCCGGAGTAGACTACCACCGTATCTCCACTATTCATGATAATTTGCAGTTATTACTATCTGCTAAAAGGTAAACTATCCATCAAGTTGCTCCCATGCCACATTGCCCGCTGCCTCACACCATCGCCGCACATAGAGATCTGTATGAAGCCATATCACCATCCTCTGTACACCAAGCCTCCTCGTGCCCTAATACATCTCCAACGTATCTGATTTAGATGCTTATAGAGACAATTTAACATGGTTGAGTTCTTCCTATAAACAGTGGCATCCCTCATTATGCTAAATTAAGAAACTATGATTGGAATATAGGAGAATGTACAGTAGGAACTTCACAAGGCAAAATGATATCCTATGGTGCCTAGGGATGGCAATGGGGCCGGTTTGGACGAGTAGAGCTGAACCAAATCCATACACATATCCTCGCGGTCGTCTATTGCCCACCATTACTATTTTCATGGATTACACACATTGTCCATACCCATACCGGTTGGAAACAATGACCATAACAACATATATATGTCAACACCAACGATAATGATAAAATATTACTCCCTCCGTTCGGAATTACTTGTCTCGAAAATGGATGTATATAGAACTAAAATACGTCTAGATACATCCATTTCCGCGACAAGTAATTCCGAACGGAGGGAGTACATAACACAGTAGACAATACAGATTAACAGTTTTGCACATATCACAACTACAAATGACACCCCCTATGTGGTCTACACTTAATGGTCTATTTGTATTAGGATGGGTTATATGACATGTGTCATTGCCATGCGGGACCTACTTGTCAGATGGGCATCCATTGAGTATCCATGGAGCAAGTTCTGAATTCATGCCCAACTTGTGAGTTCATGGGTATCCATCCACGAAAATCCAAGGTCCTCCAAATTTTGTCCAAAGTAATGAATAGCCATCGATCCCTGGATCCATGGATAATAATGTCATCTCACAGACACAATAGCTATTCACTAATAGTATAGTTGTTAATAACATAGTTAGTATGTGGGCAAAGGTATCCGACCCTCTGGGCCCTGAGCGGTCGCCCTAGTTTTCAAGGCTATGGGCCCACCCTAAGTATTAGCGAGCTCATTATCGTTTTATTTCCAAACACCATATACTACTAGTTAGTGAACTTTTTTGCGAGAACTACTAATTAGTGCAATTGAAAAACGTAAGCATGTGGTCCTTTTGGCGAAGCGTGAGCTTTGTTCAGGAGTTACTGGTTTCTTTGTCTACATGCAGGCTATAATCTCTACTACCTCCATTCCAAAATACAATGAGTAGTTTGACTTCTAGAATTTATGGTTTGATCAACAATTAGTGCAACAATATGTAGTTTATGTTACACGAAATAGACTTTATAAGATTTGTATTCAAAGGAATTACATATGATTAGGAATTTGTAACCATTAACTAAATATGGTAGATTTACGGTCAAATCATAAATTTAGAAAATACTTAAGAGGGTAATGCCTCCCAAGGTATATATAAGTAGTGCCATTAAATCGACTAAAAAAAGTTGTGCAATTAAATTTCTGACAACTCGTCTTTTTTATACTCCCTCCATCCAAGTATATAGGGCCTATATTTTTCAAGGTTGCGTTTGACCAATGAAAAGATTACTAGTATATGAGATGTATGATATGAAAATGGCATCATTGGAAACTCCTTTCCCGTTTGAAAAGTTTTTTATTTTTGTTTTCGTTTTCATTCTTCTTAAAGGGTAATACAAATGCCATTAATTCATTCTTAATTCAAAAAACATTTTTGTAATTATTTTACTTTATAACTTTATATTTAATTGTCTTTCTTCTTTAAGGGTTATACCAAAGCCACCAATTCATTCCTTCTGAGATTTTATTTTATGAAAATACCACTATTATATGCTTATTTTTGCATATTAAAAAGCACATTTTACGTGCAAATTTTGTCGCTATTTGTTTTATTTTTTTTTCGTTTTCTTTCTTCTTAAAGGATACTATCAATATCACCAATTCATTCTTCCTTAGAAAGTGTTATATTTATTTTGTGTGTGTAAGTATGCAAAATGGAAGTACTATGTAACATTTGTGTAAATTATAGTACTAGTGTGCGAAAATTGCACTATTATACGATTATTCTGCAAAATACAAAAAGTGCAATTTCAATATTAAGTTGCGTGCAAGTCGTTTTTTAAAGCATCTTTCTTTGTAAAGGGTAATACCAATACCACTAGTTTATTCTTTCTTTAAAAACCTTATTATTATTATTGTGTGTGTAAACATACACGCAAGTACTGTCCAATATGTGTGTAAAATATACTAGAGTGCGAAATTTGCACTATTATATGTTTATTCCACATATTACAAAAAATGCAATTTCAATGCAAAGTTGTGTGCAATTTTTTAAATTTTATTATTTCTTAAAACCAACATTTTTTATTTTGTGCGTGTAAGTATGCACACAAATACTATATAATATGCGTGTTTCAGTGTAAGAGTGCCAAAATTTCAATATTATGTACATATTCTTTTCATATTACAGAAAATGCAATTTCAGTGCAAAGTTGTGTGCATGTTTTTTTAATCGTTTTTCTTTCTACTTAATACCAATGTCACTAATTCACTCTTTCTTCAAAAACTTCTATTTTTTTATTTTTTCGTTCTCCTTTAAGGGTAATACATTGCATTTATTCTTGAAGGTGACAACATGTGCCTTCTTGATGCTTTTATCGGGTTGGTGGGTTGTAGGCTGCAGCTTCAGCCAATTGGTGTTCTGGGGCTTCAAATTGTTTGTGAGCAAATGCACGAGTTGGGCTGTGCGAGGGACATCAACTGAATCAGAACTTCGGTCAGTCAATTTCTGTTGTATATGGTTGTTTTTTGAAAATTCGATTGACCCAAATTCTAAATTATGTTCAAGATGACTAGGAAAGAGAAAGACGTTCAAAGAGTTACAAGCAGGTTGTCTGGCACTATGTCTGGCACACTCCAAAGAGTCACAAGCAGTTCTATGTTCATCCCAACTTGCAAACAGTACCATCAGGCCAAATTGGTCAGTGATTATAATTGATCAAGTTATCAAACATCAGTGCTCGCAATCACCACCAAAAAGAAGCTCACTAAATCATCGTAGGGCGACGACGCTCCACGGGTTTCTCCCCTCTGCTGGTCAGTTGTGAACAGAAGTACGGAACAGAACCACATTGCCTGAATCTCATATGCGTAGTTCACACTCCATTGGGAGTACTTGCAGCTATGTCTGGTTTGCAGCTCTATGAAATGCTGCAACAGTTCACTGTCTCACTTGTGGTGCTCTGAAATGATGATACTCTCGTCAATCCTCATCAAGACGTTCACCACCTCCCGCATCGACGGCCGGGACTGGCAAGCCGTCTGCGTGCAGGAGACCGCCAGGTCCAGCAGGTCCAGCGCCTTCGCCTGCTCGTGCTCCGGCCAGTACGTGATCTCCTCGTCCAGGCAGCTCATGACGCTCCCATGGTCCGCCTGCGTCGTCAGGTTGGACCTCATCCAGGTCACGATGTCGACGCCGTCCCCGAACGCAGGATCAACGGGCATCTTCCTGGTCAGGAGCTCCAGAAGCACCACCCCGTAGCTGTACACGTCGCTCTTCTCGGTCAGCCTTGTCGAGTAGCCTTGCTCTGAACACACACAAATGACAGCATATGTTGTTGTTAACTCTGAACTTTTACATAAACATGTAACATAGACTGATGCAGAGGTTTGGACTTTGGAGCAATAATATGCTTCATTGTAGTTTACCTGGAGCGATGTAGCCGAGGGTGCCAACGACGACCGACACCGTGGCATCCGCATCCTCATCGCCGACGATTTTCCCCATCCCAAAGTCTGTTATCTTGGGCACCAACTCGGCATCCATCAAAATATTGCTAGACTTGACATCCCTGTGGACAATCATGGGCACACAGTCATGGTGAAGATAGGAGAGGCCTTCGGCGGCACCGAGGGCGATGATATGCCGGGCCGTCCAGTCCAGAGCCACCTGCGGCGTCCTCTCATGAAGCAGCTCGAACAGCGTCCCCTCCGGCATGTACTCGTAGAGTATCATGCCGACATTTCTTCGAATGCAGTAACCGGCCATCCTGACGATGTTCCGGTGCCTCACCGTGTTGAGTATCTTCATCTCAATGGGGAATCCGCACCGTGACAGGTCGACCGTCTTGACCGCCCACTGTTTTCCGACCGCAAACTGCGTCTTGTATACCGTGCCGTGCCGGCCTTTGCCGATGACGTACTTCTCGCTCAGGTTGTCGGTGGCCCGGAGGATGTCTTCATAGGTCAGATCCTCTGGCAGCTCCTCTGTTGAGTCCAGGTTGCGCACCGAGCCATTTTTCGCCGATAGGCGCTTCGACCTCTTCACAATGTAGTGGATAGCACACAATGCAGCAACCATGACTACGAATGTTGACAGCAACAATGCCACAATAACTTGTGTGTTCCTCCTCCGGGTTTTCCGAGACTGATCTCTTGAGCAAGGTGCATTGCCAGGATGTATGCACAAATGCGCGTTCCCGCGAAAAGCGTCGGGGGACTCTTCGGCGAGCTTAGCCCAGTTGCCAGCAGGGACCTGGCCAGAAAGCTCATTGAAAGAAACATTCACTGCAGAGAGTGAGACCATGTTGGAAAGCTGCGGTGGAATCGTACCGGACAACGAGTTTGCCGACAAGTCGAGCACCTCCAGGCTCCGAAGGTTGCCGAGGCTACTTGGGATCTGGCCTCTCAATCTGTTGTTGCTAAGGTTCAGATTTTGGGAAATGTACTGAAGGTTGCCTAAGCTAACAGGGATGACACCTTCCAAAGAGTTGCCAGCAAGGTCCAGCTGAAGGAGGCCCTGTGTTGCAGTGAAGGAGTCCGGAATTGTTCCGGTGAGCTTGTTCCCACCGAGCAGAAGATATTGCAGGCTATCAAGTGTTGCAATCTCTGCAGGTATGCTTCCATTTAGGAGGTTACCACCAAGGTCCAAATAGAAAAGCTTCTTGCAGTTTTTGAACTCTCGTGGTATCGGTCCGGTGAGCCGGTTCGACGACAATCGCAGAGTCCCGATCATGCTGAGAGCTCCGAGCTCGTGCGGTATCGCGCCGGCGAAGTTGTTGCCGGACAGATCAAGCATGGTGAGGTTGCGCCATGAGCCGAGCACGCTCGGAATCCTTCCATCAAACCGGTTGCCACTAAGGTCCACAAATGACCACCCGGTGTTCGTGCCCAGATCTTGCAAGCTCCCACAGAACTTGTTGTCGTTGAGCCTGGCCCTCCAGAGAGACTGACATTCAGCTATCTCGCCGGGAATCCCCCCACTGAACTGGTTGTGTCCGACAACAAGCACGGCGAGCCGGCCGCCGGTGCAGAGACCCGGCGGGATCGCGCCGTGGAAGCGGTTGCCGGTCAGGTCGACACGAACGAGCCCATGGGTCGTGTTCAGCCCCAGCGCTCCCGGGACCTCGCCGGTGAAGTTGTTGAATGCCAGGATGAGCTCTCTGAGCTTCCTCGACTGAGTGATCCCGGCAGGGACCTCTCCGGTCAGGCTGTTGTTGTAGAGCTGCAGCTGCTCCATGTCCGGCATTTGCCACAGCGCCGGAGGTACCGTCCCATGGAGCGCGTTTTTGAACAGGGCCAGCTTCCGCAGGCGGCCGAGCTCGCCGAACTCCGGCGGGATCGTCCCGGAGAGGCTGTTGTTCTGCAGCTGGAGCTCGACCAGCTCCCGGCATCTCCCGATTTCTGGTGGGATTGTTCCGGCCATGCCGTTGTCTGCCATGGAGAACCTCTGGAGCCGGCTCAAGTTCCCGACGAACCGCGGAATCGAGCCGTTGAACCGGTTGCCGTTCAGATAGAGCATCGTCAAGGACTGGCATCTCTCGATTGTCACCGGAACAGGTCCGGTCATCCCGTTCTTCGACACCGCCAGGCATTCTAGGTCGGCGAGCTCGCCGATGCTCGCCGGCAGCTCCCCGACGAAGCTGTTGTCGTCGAGGAACAGCTGCTGCAGCCTTGGCAGGGACGCGAAGAAATCCGGCACCGTGCCGCCGATCTTGTTGTAGGATAGGATCATGTCCGTGAGGTTGCCGCAGTTGGCGAGGCTTCGGGGGAGCTCCCCGGTGATGCCGCCGTTGCTGTCGACGGCGAAGTAGGTGAGCCGGCAATGCGCCGGGAACTCGGGCAACGGTCCCGAGAGCGCGTTGGTGCTCAGGTTTAGCACCCTGATCCCCGGGAGCGCGGCCAGCAGCTCCGGCGGGATGGCGCCCGAGAGGGAGTTGTTGCTGAGGTCCAGGTGCTCGAGGGCGGACGCGCCGGCGGTAGCAGGCGCCGGGATCTCTCCGGCGAGCGCGTTCCCGCCGAGGTCCAGCTTCCGGAGCTGGCGCAAGGAGAGCAACTCCGGGGGCACGGCTCCCGTGAGGCGGTTGCGGGCCAGGAGGAGGGTGGCGACGCCGGAGCACGCGGCGAGCGCGGCTGGGACGGGTCCGGCGAAGCTGTTCCCGCTGAGGTCGAGCGAGGCGAGGGCCGTCGGGAGCGCGCAGAGGCGCGGCGCGGACGCCGCGAGCGCGCCCGCCAGGCCAAGCCCGGAGAGGTTCAGCGCGGTGACCGCGCCCGCGGCGGTGCACGTGACGCCACGGAACGCGCAGTGCTGGGGCTGGGTGTTGGCCGAGCTGGTGTTTGTCTGCCACGACGGCAGGAGGATCCGCTGGGAGGCCTCGGGCAGGGAGGTGAGGAAGGAGAGGAGGACGGCCGTCGGCGACGGCGGCGTGACGGAGGTGGCGGGTGGTAAGAGGCTGAGGAGCAACAGGAGCAGGAGCAAGAAGATGCGCGACATGGGGTGGAAGAAGGTGGTACTACGATGGATGCTTTGGCTGGCGCGTGGTGCGCCGTTCCCCGGTGATTTCAAGCCGGCGACGGCGGGGAGCCGGAGAAGTGAAATCTGATCACCAAACCCGCGCACGCACACCTACCAGCACAGAAGAAGCCGGTGGTGTGCGACGCTTGCTCACCGTCATCGGTTGTATTTTCGCCATTGTCGGCCATATGCTTGCATTGCGGCCGAGCAGAGTGGAGTAGAGTGGCAGGTGGCGCAGCCCGCACCGCACCGTCGGGGATGACGGGGTGGGTCATATTCCGAGCGCGGATGCTAGGGGACGAGCGTGCAGGTGGAGGGGAGCGCGCTTTATTCGGCCGAATTTCTGCTTTTTCATCTCAGATCAGACAGGCACTGTGTGGGATTCCTTGTCGCCACTAGATTTGTACTAGTGGGATTTGGTAGGCGCCCGTCGCGTCACTGTTTGATTCTCGCTGTTGCATTCCATCGATGCTTCCTCGTGCTCCACCATCATTTTCGTGATTCTAAGGGCATCTCCAGCCGTTGGCCCCCTCAGGACGCATACAAATCGCCCTCCGGGGATGAGCCGGCGATACACTCGACGCTGGGGCGGTTTTGCGTCCAGTCGTCGTCCCCAGGCGTCGAAATTGGCTCACTTTGCAGCCCAATTTCGACGAATAAACGGCCCATATGGGCGAGAATAGGCCCATATTTGGCGTGGTTTCGCCGTGTCTCGGCGTTGAATTATCAACACAATTATTCCTTATCACATATTTCATCACAGAAAAATCAAATACTTTAACAAAATACTACAACAACAAATAGTTCAATACAAATTATATAGTTCAACAAATAAAAACTCAGATTTCATCACACGGCGTCCCCTTGAGCCTCCATAGGTGCTCAATCAGATCTTTCTCAGCTTGATGATGCACCAATGGGTCTCGGATCTCCTGGCGATCTTGAGATAGGCGGTCCAAGTTGCCGGTAGCTGGTGATCAACTTCGCTAGAGGACCTCGCATGTAGTATGGTTCGATGTCAAACATCGGGTCTTCTTGCTCGCTCTCGATGATCATGTTGTGCAAGATGACACTGACAAGTCATGATCTCCCACATTTGATCTTTCGACCAGGTCTGAGCGGGTACCGAACAACAAATGAATCGAGATTGGAGCACACCAAATGCCCGCTCGACATCCTTCCCGCAAGCCTCCTGAAGCTTCGCAAACCAGGCGTTCTTGCCTCCCGCCACAGGTTTGAGATCGTCTTCACAAATGTCGACCTTCCTGGATAGATGCCGTCGGCTAGATAGTACCCTTGTTGTATTGGTGCCCATTGATCTCGAAGTTCACCGGAGGAGAATGGCCCTCAACGAGCTTGGCAAAAACAGGAGAGCACTGCAACACGTTGATGTCATTGTGAGTTCCTGGTATACCAAAGAAGGAGTGCCAAATTCAGAGGTCATGTGTGGCTACCGCCTCAAGCACCACATTGCAACCGCCCTTGGCGCCTTTGTACATCCCCTGCCAACCAAATGGGCAGTTCTTCCATTTCCAATGCATGCAGTCGATGCTTCCAAGCATCCCAGGAAATCCTCTTGCTGCATTCTGGGCTAGGGTCCGAGCAGTGTCTTCCGCATTGGGTGTTCTCAAGTATTGTGGCCCAAACACTGCCACCACTGCCCGGCGAACTTGTAGAAACACTCTATGTTGGTGGACTCGGCCATGCGACCATAGTCGTCCGAGTGAATCACCGGGAGCTCCATATGCAAGCATCCTCATCGCTGTCGTGCACTTCGGATGGAGGTGAATCCAAGAGCGCCAAAGTGCAATCCATCTTGCACTTGAAGTAGTTGTCGAACTCCGGATGGAATTCACAATCACGAGGAAGAGCTTTCGGCTCATCCGATAACGGCGCCGAAATGTTCTCTCGCCATGAAGTGGAGCATCGGCGAAGTAGTCGGAGTAGAGCATGCAAGAGCCTTGCAGACGATGCGGTTCTTTGCTTTCACCCGCCCGGCGCCGAGCCACCTCGGACGCGGCTTTTCATTGCTCGCCAAGATTGGGCAAGGGCGGCGAGCACCATCGGATGCTCTTCTTCACGGGCGTCGGCGCGGCTTCCTCCTCCAGCCAAGGGCGAGCTCTTCCTCCTCATCCGAGTCCATCGCCGAGATAAAAATGCGAACACCTTGCGCCGGTGGGCGTGTACCCGCCGTTAAACCGCGCCTCATGGCCGAAACGGCGGCCGGAACGCCCAAATTTCTGCGGGAGGGCTGCCGCGGCGCTGCTATTTTCCGGCGGGAATGGCTATCTAGCGGAGTAGGCGGCGGCCGTCGCCGGATATAGCTAGTAGTGGCCGAGGGCGCGGGTGCGAGGCGAGTCGGGGAAGAAAACCTTGACTTTTCCCTGCCGGTGTGGGCCAGCGTGCTTTTCCTAGCGCCGAGCTAACGGCTTCAATAGCCGGTTCGGGCTGTGACCGGGCGGAAAAAGGTCCGAACCGGCGATTTTCGGCGTCCCGGGCGCGATTGCGTTTTTGGCCGCCAAAAAGTGGCTGGGGCTGTTAGCGCGGCCGAGATGCCCTAAGGCCAACTCCAGCGCACGACTTCAAACGGACCTCTGTTTGGCCCGGATTTTGTCTGTTTGGTTGAATAAGAGATCGTGTCTGGGCCATTTTTAGGTACGCACCTCGCTCGCCTCCTTTTTCAAACGCCAATTTTCGAATAAACCACGCCCTAATTCAGGCCAGCGGTCCTAGTTCACGTCAGCAACACACCAGTGGCCCTACACGTCCTCGTCGGCAACACGGCCAGCGGCCGACAACAGAGCCAGCCTACAAAATGAATAGTTTTATCAACGGCAACACAGCCAGCGGCCGGCAACACAGCCAGCCCCCAAAATGAATAAGTTTATCGCCGACACACAGCCAGCGGCCGGCACCCATGCTAGCCTCCAAAAAGAATGGCCACGGCCAAACAGACGACCTAGTTCAGTCGTCTGCGTCGAACATCTCCTTCTGCCTGGCCTCGAACCAGCTCCTCGTCTTCTCGCTCATCTTGGTCAAGTCCATGCTCATGATCGCTAGGGCCACCTCATTTGCTTTGGTTGCGGCATTGGTGGCCTCGAGGTCGAGCTACCTCTGCATGGCCGTGACATTGGCAGCCTCGATGTCGAGTTGCCTTTGCCGGGACGCCTCCTCAATGTCGATCTTCCTCATCTTGGCCGCCTCCTCCATCTCAAGCTTCTTACTTTGAAGCTCTAGGTATTGCTTCATTTGCTCGTCCTTACTTTGTCGCTTTTTCTCGTCCCTCATATCCTTTGAGACATCATGCCGTGCAAAGTCTCATGCAAGGCCATGGATGACGGATCACGTATGTCATCAATCTTGGAGTTGGTCTTGCCCCTCGGCCTCTTCAACGCCTCACCATCTCCACCTCCGGCCAACGAGGCCGTCTTCTTGCCTCTCTTCCTTTGAAGCTCACGGTATTGATCTTTGAACTTGTGTCAATTGTTGATGAGCGTCCAACAATGCGTATGAGTGAATGGCTTGTCATTGTGCCGGGCCTTGAATGCTTCCAAAGATTGAAATGACTACACCACACGATCAACAACGATTGAACATGCAAACATATAGAAGGCCGAAGTCTCATGGCCATAGCAACGAAAGAACTGGGATGAGGAGAGCATAGCATGACCCCAATGCCGAGACCACTCACGGGTCGTGCTTCAACGCTCTCAAGTGCGGCACAATACTTGTTGCATTCTTGTTGGATGAACAACCGCCTCCTTTGAATCGAGGTGATGCCACGGTCGCTCGTAAATTGGTAGGGTGCAAACAACTTTCTTTCATGGAATATTTTGTGAACTCTTGTCCAAAAACAAGTCCCTTTTGTTGTGCACCGGTCCTCGGATCTTGACTAATCTCCATCCAACTTTGGCAAATCAACTTGTCCTCTTCTTGTGAGTATGGACCCGTACGAATGCCCTTCTTCCTCTTTTGTGCTTCCGCTCTTTGGGTGAGTTCGTCGATGAACAATGGCTCGCCCCCAATATCAATGCCTTCTTTTTCGTCACCATCACCTTCGCAATAGATGTCATCATCTTCATGGCACGAGTCACCATGGTGGTAGTAAGCATGGTCGTGGACCACATGTTGGAAATATGCCCTAGAGGCAATGATAAAATGGTTATTAATATATTTCCTTGTTCATGATAATTGTCTATTGTTCATGCTATAATTGTATTGATCGGAAACCGTAATACATGTGTGAATACATAGACCACACCATGTCCCTAGTGAGCCTCTAGTTGACTAGCTCGTTGATCAACAGATGGTCATGGTTTCCTGACTATGGACATTGGATGTCATTGATAACGGGATCACATCATTAGGAGAATGATGTGATGGACAAGACCCAATCCTAAGCATAGCACAAGATCGTGTAGTTCGTTTGCTAGAGCTTTCCTAATGTCAAGTATCATTTCCTTAGACCATGAGATCGTGCAACTCCCGGATACCGTAGGAATTCTTTGGGTATACCAAACGTCACAACGTAACTGGGTGGCTATAAAGGTGCACTACAGGTATCTCCGAAAGTGTCTGTTGGGTTGGTACGAATCGAGACTAGGATTTGTCACTCCGTATGACGGAGAGGTATCTCTGGGCCCTCTCGGTAATGCATCATCATAATGAGCTCAGTGTGACTAAGTAGTTGGTCACGGGATCATGCATTACGGAACGAGTAAAGTGACTAACGAGATTGAACGAGGTATTGGGATACCGACGATCGAATCTCGGGCAAGTAACGTACCGATTGACAAAGGGAATTGTATACGGGATTGCTTGAATCCTCAACATCGTGGATCATCTGATGAGATCATCGTGGAACATGTGGGAGTCAACATGGGTATCCAGATCCCGCTGTTGGTTATTGGCCGGAGAGCTGTCTCGGTCATGTGAAAGGATCGATATGGTTGACTAGAGGGGGGGGGGGTGAATAGGCAACTAACAATTTTTAAGGTTTTCTTTACCAAATTAAACTTTGCACTAATAAAGGTTGTCTAGATGTGCAACTAGGTGGACAACCTATATGATGCAACAACACAAGCACACGAGCAAGCAAGGATAGGAACACAAATAAGCTTGCACAAGTAAAAGGGATAAGATAACCAAGAGTGGAGCCGGTGGAGACGAGGATGTGTTACGAAGTTCCTTCCTTTTGAAGGGAAGTACGTCTCCATTAGAGCGGTGTGGAGGCACAATGCTCCCCAAGAAGCCACTAGGGCCATCAGTAATCTCCTCACGCCCTCGCACAATGCAAGAGTCGTGATTCCACTATTGGTGCCCTTGAAGGCGTGACAGAACCTTTACAAACAAGGTTGGGGCAATCTCCACAATTTAATTGGAGGCTCCCAACAACACCACGTAAGCTTCACCGCAATGGAATATGGCTCCACGGTGACCTCAACCGTCTAGGATGCTCAAACACCCAAGAGTAACAAGATCCGCAAGGGATAAGTGGGGGAATCAAATATCTTGTGGTGGAAGTGTAGATCGGGCCCTTGTCACCCAATCCCGAGCAAATCAACAAGTTTGATTGGCTAGGGAGAGAGATCGGGCCAAAATGGAGCTTGGAGCAACAATGGAGCTTAGAAAGAGAAGAGGTAGTCAACTAGAGGTTGAAGAATCCCCTTATATAGACGAGGAAAACATCCAACCGTTATCCACTTATTCAGCCCGCGACCCGCGGTACTACCGCTCCAGGGGCGCGGTACTACCGCGGGGCCGCGCGGTACTACCGTGGCGAACCACGGTACAACCGCGGCAGCATCACAAGCCGGGACTAGCCTGACTAAGGGCATTACTACCGCTTGCACGGTACTACCGCTCCCCCTTGTGGTACTACCGCAAGGCAGGGGAGTCACGACCAGAGAAGGGCGTGGATGAAATAAGTTACATCCGTGCCAACTTCCGTTGAAACTGCGGTAGTGCAAAAATCCGACGCGGTACTACCGCTCCTCAGGAGCGGTACTACCGTAGCGCGTGCCTACTACCGTGAATCAACGGTACTTGGTAGGAGGGCCACAAAGATTACGGCTCATAGGGAGCAAGATTACCGTGGGCCCCAGCGGTACTACTGCTACCGGACGAGCGGTACTACCGTGGTGGTAGCGGATGTAAAATATTACATCCGCCTACTACCGCACCGAGCGGCACTAGGCACAGGAGCCGCGGTACTACCGCTCCTGAGGAGCGGTACTACCGTGGCACCCCGCGGTACTACCGCATGTACCTGCGGTACTACCGCAAGTACAGTGGCAATTGTCAGATTTCCGCACAACCAAGATAACGAAGGGAAGCTCCAAAGTGCAGGGAAAGGAGGGACAAGTGCACGTGTTGATTCCGCCTAACCTTTCCGACGCGGACCCCCTCTTAATAGTACGGCTCTCCTACGACTCAAATCCACCAAAAAGAAACGTAGGACGACGCCGTCTTCAATAGTCTCCGAGGGGCACCGAATCGTCTCGAGCCTAAAGATGAACCATCTGAGGAACTCAAAGCATGCGATTAGTCCGCAAAAGTATCGTCATCAATCACCAAAACACTTACGGGATAAATATGCCCTTACAATCTCCCCCTTTTTGGTGGATAGATGACAATACGGGATTTGCACAAAGATACAATAATATAGAGCAAGAGCAAACCCCTCCTCTCCAAAATATAGACGGGCTCCCCCTAGACGTGTGTACTCTGGATGAATGCTTTGGACTGCATAGCACACGAACTAGGATCACCACTCCCCCTATATTTTAGAGACAAAGGTCCGAAGAATAACATCTAAGCAACATATAGCACGATATAACATAAGCTTGCTAAGATAGATAGAGTGCATATTTCTTACACCATAAGAAGGAAAAGCAACTAAAACGAGGTTCAAACGATTCAAACGAGGTTCAACCTAAAAACGCAAGAAACACACCAAACACGAACACACGACTCGCAAATCCCTACGCTCTCTCCCCCTTTGGCATCGAGACGCCAAAAAGGCAGCAAGGACACCTACACACAAGCGGTGGCTCAAGTAGAAGGGAACTCGTCCCAACCCTCTCCGTCAGACTCCTCAGCAGCAGGGATGGACTCCTTGACGTCCTCCTCAGAATCAGTCCACTTGTAGCCTTGCTTCGCCATCCACTCGGCCTCTGGAGTGATGTGCTCCTCAGATCCGCCAGACACATCCTCACCATAGAGCTTCAAGATCTTCCTGTCCCGGCGACGACTCTCCTTGGATGCCACATGAGTCCTGTACTGCCCCTTGGCTTGCATGCAGAAAAGAGTCTTCATCTTGTCCTTCAAATTTCGTGGCCCAAGAAGGCATAGAGGAGCTCTGGGAAGGCCTAGCAGCATGGCCCTCATCAACATTTTCGGCGCTAGCATCCTCCTCTCCAACAGCAGCCCTAGCAGCAGACGCCTCAGCACGAGTAGTAGTGTTGGCCCAGTTGGGTTTGACACGCAGGCAGATGGGGTCATGGCGAATCCAGTCGGGGGCAAGGAACTCCTCACCGAGGGAACATCTTGTCCCAAGTCCTCGAGATCGCAGAAACAGACACGGATCAGATATAGGCACCTTGCGGTTGAACAAGGAAAATCAAGCTCACACCACATGATGTGTGAGATATCAAGTGGATGAGTCTGAGACACACGAGCCTCCTCGCAGATGAGCATCATATCCACCATATAGGCATGAACCTTGTCCTTGTCACCAATGCGGGGAACAAGGAGTTGCGGAAGATGCGGTACATGATATCCAAAAAAGTTGAGCACCAAACCTATCTTGCCACTTGGAAGTGTCTTCTCAACATAGAACGGTGCAAGCCTGTCCTTGTTGGCAGAGTCGTTGGCATGGGGACGAACACCCACGGGGGTCAAGCCCGTCATCGTGAACTTGGAGCAGATCCATGAACTCCTTCCGTGTAGCGATCGACTTACGGCCATTTGTCATCCAGGTCATCCTCCTTTCCTCGTTGGGGTGAAAGTAGATGAAGCAAAGAACCCGACCAATGAGCTCGTGGATCATAGTCAAGGTGAAAAGAGATTATATGCTCAATGCCAAACTGCTCCACCAAGTCCAGAGCCTCTCCAAAGTAGGCACGGAACTTCTCCTTCCTCAAGTGACGCATGTCAATCCACTTCACATCCACATAGGTATTCTGCTTGTTCTTGATGACGTCCAGATAGACGTTGGTTTGATGCTTGTTCTAGAACAGCTCACAGCCCCTGACTGAGGAACGAGGGGTCACGTACGAATCCATGTTCCTGAGGCGGACGTAGTCAGAATGGGGCATCTCATCCATGCTCTTGGCGGGCTCCTTGAACTTGGTGGCGCTTGTCTTGACATGGCGCTTGGGGGCGTAAGAGGAGCCCTCTGGTGCATCACCGGGGTTGCGCAGACGCTTGGAGCCGGTGTCACGGCTGGGATTGGACCGGCGAGAGCCACCACCTGAACCACACACGCAAAGCACCAAAAACGCAAGAAGATCAATGCAAAGGCCCCGAAAAAGCACAAGGAACACATAGGAGACATATGAGAAAGTTGGCATGCGATAGGTGTGAGGCACGGTAGGATCGCCACCGTCACTGCGGTACTAAAGCGGTAGTACTGCTCCAAACGCGGTAGTACCGTGCGGGGTCACGGTAGTACCGTGGTTGGAGCGGAAGTAGAGCTGTAGTGCCGCACAGAGCGCGGTAGTACCGCACCCGAGGGGCGGTAGTACCGTGCATGCGGTAGTACCAGCGCCATAGGGCGGATGTAGCGTCGCAGATCCAACTATCGATTTGAATCTGAAAAGAACCGCTAAACAACGGTGGTGCTACAAAGTGATCAGATCTAGCGCATGACAGCAATACACATATAAATCCTATGCAAGATTACACTCCTTCATCCTATTCTTGCAGAGATTAGGCCTATCAATCTCAAGAACACACAAGCCTCCCCAAAACCTAGAAATGCCAAACACCAACAACAAGGAGAGGGAATTGGGGAATAACCTGGGTCCATAGCAAGAGCACGCGGTGGGGAATGATCCCACCGGTCGGAATCACGGGAGGGCAGCCGGTGGAGGAGATCCGGCGAGAGACGCCGGCTCCGTTCTTGAGCAAGGGAGAGAAGGAGGCGATGTGGGGAGAAGCCAGCGAATGGGTATGGGGAGTTAGAACTCCCCTGCCCGTCCTTAACCCCACGCCACAACCGTCATGCGGTAGTATCACAGATCATCGCGGTAGTACCGCTAGGGCGGATGTTCCGCACCGAGGCGGTAGTACCGCTCGACCGGGCGGCAGTAAAAAATTACTGCCGTGAGGTTGCGGTAGTACCGTGCTCCCGCAAGCGGTAGTACCGTGGCTGGCTGCGGTAGTACCGCAGCTGGCCGCGGTAGTACCGCAGCTGGCCGCGGTAGTACCGTGAAACTCAAGTTACCGCATGTTTCAAAAACGAAAAAGGGGCCTTTGCATGATTTTTTTTTCACACACAAGAAACCACAAACTCTACCACAAACCAGAGGCAAAAGACAACAAGAAACCAACAAAGACAAGGCCTCTCAAGGAGAGAGGGCGGTGGCCGAAGCCACCTATGTTTGAGTAGGATGGTATGGCACCGCGAATAATTATCCTTGGGCCCATGACCAAAACTCGTCTTTGGAACACAAGTACCATAAAAAATGGCTAATGTGAAAGAGGTGATCGATTTATGCATAATGGGGGGAGGGAGAGTTCATTGAGAGAACAGTACTCCCCCTATGTCCATGCCTACACCTAAACTAGACCGCAGGTTGAGTGTGGTGGGGAGTGCACGGGCTCAAGTCACATTGCTCAAATCAATGATATTTAGCTCATGCCTTAACTCTTGAAATCTTGCTTCATCTAAGGGCTTCGTGAATATCTCTGCAAGGATATCCCGAGTGTTGACATACTTGAGCTCGATCTCTCCTCGCCTAATGTGATCCCGGATGAAATGATACGAATCTCGATGTGCTTCGTCTTGAAGTGTTGCACCGGGTTGAGAGAAATCTTGATGGCACTTTCATTATCACACCAAAGAGGCACTTTGTCACAAATGACACCGTACTCCTTTAAAGTTTGCCTCATCCATAGGAGTTGAGCACAACAACTACCGACCGCCACATATTCCGCTTGATTGGACGAGAGAGACACACAACTTTGCTTCTTGGAAGACCAACTTACCAAGGAGCAACCAAGAAATTGGCACCCTCCGAAAGTGGACTTCCTATCCACTTTGTCTCCCGCCCAATCGGAATCCGTAAATCCTTCAAGCTTGAAGTTTGCTCCTCTTGGGTACCATAAGCCAAAGTTTGGGGTATGAGCCAAATATCGAAAGATTCGCCGACCGCCACATAGTGACTATCCTTCGGTGCGGCTTGAAACCGTGCACACATTCCCACACTCAACATGATATCCGGTCTAGATGCACAAAGGTAAATCAAGGATCCAATCATGGAGCGATATACCTTTTGATCCACCGCTTTACCATTGGGATCAATGTCAAGTTGGCACTTGGTGAGCATTGGTGTAGTAGCCGGCTTGACATCACTTAGCTTGAATCTTTTGAGCATGTCTTGAGTGTATTTGGCTTGGTTGATGAAGGTTCCTTCTCTTCTTTGTTTGATATCGAAACCAAGGAAGAACTTCAACTCTCCCATCGAAGACATCTTGAACTTGGAGGTCATGAGAGCGGCAAATTCCTCATTGAAAGCTTTGTTAGGAGAACCAAAGATAATATCACCAACATATAGTTGGCATACAAACAACTCCCCATTGACCTTCTTAGTAAAAAAGAGTGGGATCGATTTGCCCCACTTCAAAACCACGATCTTGTAACAACTCGGTAAGGTGGTCATACCATGCACGTGGGGCTTGTTTAAGTCCATAGAGTGCCTTATCGAGTTGATACACATGATCCGGGAAGTAGGGGTCCTCGAACCCGGGGGGTTGCTTGACATAGACCAACTCATTAATGGGACCATTAAGAAAAGCACTTTTAACATCCATTTGTTGCAACTTAAAGTTGTGATGGGAAGCATAAGCAATCAACAAACAAATGGATTCAAGACGAGCAACGGGAGCAAAGGTTTCACCGTAGTCGATACCCTCGACTTGGGAGTAGCCTTGTGCTACCAATCTTGCCTTGTTGTGAATGATGTTCCCATGAGCATCTTGCTTGTTCTTGAAAATCCACTTGGTTCCAATGACGTTGTGGTTCTTAGATGGCCTTGGCACCAATCTCCACACCTTGTTGTACTCAAAGTTGTTGAGTTATTCATGCATGACATCGAGCCAATCCGAGTCTTCGAGCGCCTCATAGACCTTTTGAGGTTCAACACAAGAGACAAACGCGTGATGTTCACAATAGTTTGCCAATTGTCTACGAGTGCTTACCCCTTTTCTTAGGCTTCCAACCACATTATCCATGAGATGGCCTTTGGTAGTGAGTTTGGAAGCAATCTTGGCGGCACGACGCTCTAATTCCTCCTCGGAGGTGAGATGAGGAGGGGTCACTTGATCATCTTGAGCGCCGTCTTGAGAATGACCTTCATCTTGAGCATGCTCGGGGGAGAGAACTTGACCTTGGGCATCATTTAAGGTGATATCATCGTCTTGAGCACGATCTTGCCCTTGGTCTTGTTCTTGAGGTTGAGGGCCTTCACTTTGTTCTTCGAAGCGTGTGGGCCTTGGGTTGGTGATGGCTCCACTTGAGTGGAGCATTGTCCTTCTCCTTCGCCACAAGGGGTTCCTCAATGGGTAGGATAAAGCCAACTCCCATTCTTCTTATGGCTCGGGGAGGAATTTCATCACCTACATCACAAGTGCCACTTTGCTCCACTTGGGAGCCGTTATTCTAATCAAACTCCACGTTACACGTCTCCTCAATAAGTCCCGTGGATTTATTGAGGACACGGTAAGCATGAGAGTTTGTAGCATAACCAACAAATATGCCCTCATGAGCTCTAGCTTCAAATTTAGACAAACAAACACCTTTCTTGAGAATGAAACACTTACACCGAACACCGGAAGTACTTGAGGTTGGGCTTGTTGCGGTGAGTATCTCATAAGGAGTCTTGTTCAAGCCTTTGCGGAGATAGAGCCGATTGGATGCATGACAAGCGGTGTTGATGGCTTCGGCCCAAAAGTTGTATGGAGACTTGAACTCCGCCATCATGGTCCTTGCCGCATCCATCAACGTCCGGTTCTTTCTCTCTGCCACACCATTTTGTTGAGGGGTATATGGTGCAGAATATTGGTGCTTGATTCCCTCATCACTAAGAAACTCATCCAAGGTGTAGTTCTTGAACTCGGTGCCGTTGTCACTTCTTATAGTCAAGATCTTTGCATTATGTTGACGTTGAGCTTCATTTGCAAAGTCGATGACGGTTTGTTGAGTCTCACTCTTCCTCTTGAAGAAATACACCCAAGGGTATCTCGAATAGTCATCCACAATCACCAAGCAATACTTTCTTCCTCCAAGACTATCAAAAGATGGTGGCCCAAAAAGATCCGTGTGGAGGAGCTCCAAGGGTCTCTTTGAGTATATGATAGTCGTGGGAGGGTGAGCCTTCTCATGAAGCTTTCCTTCAATACAAGCACTGCAAGCACGGTCTTTGGCAAAACTAACATTTGTTAGTCCACGGACATGGTCCCCCTTGAGAAGACTTTGCAAAGATCTCATATTGACATGGGCTAAACGGCGATGCCAAAGCCATCCCACGTCAACTTTAGCCATTAGGCATGTCGTGGTCTTAGTGGGTCGCTCCGAAAAGTTAATCACATAGAGACCGTTCTCGACATGCCCAACAAAGGCTACTTTAAGAGTCTTGCTCCACAAGAGGGCCACAGTATCAATGTCAAAGAAAGTAGCAAAACCCGTGACTGCCAGTTGACGAACGGAAAGCAAATTGTATGCGAGGGACTCAACAAGCATGACTTCCTCGATCGTAAGATCATGAGAAATGACAACCTTGCCGAGACCCAATACCTTAGAATGTGATGCATCACCCCACTCGACATCGGTGGGCATAGATGGAATCTCTTGCACATCCACCACCATGTCCTTGCTCCCGGTCATATGATTTGTTGCTCCACTATCGAGCAACCATGATCCCCCACCGAAGCAAACCCCTACAAGAGATCAATGCTTGGTTTTAGGTACCCATTTGGTAATGGGTCCTTTGATGTTAGTAACGAGGGTCTTAGGAACCCAAATAGACCATTCAATGCACTCATAAGAAGAACCAACAAATTTAGCATAAACATGCCCATCACTAGCACGGCACAACACATAAGAGGGGTTAAAGTCGCCGGCTATGTTCATGGGGATGACGTTGTCCTTCTTGACATTGCCACCCTTTGCACGGTTCTTCTTCTTCTTGGAAGCACCCTCTCCCTCCCTCACAAAAGTTTGCTTGAGAGGGGGAGGTTGCTTGGTATTGTCATTCTTCTTCTTGCTCTTGGGCTTGGGCGCGAACCCAATCCCCTCCTTGGCCATAACTTCCTTTTGATTACTCAAAAGGTCGTTAAGGTTCTTCTCACCTTGGATGCATGTGACAAGGCCCTTTTCAAGTTGCTCCTTCAACTTAGCATTCTCCTCAACAAGATGCACATGCTCACAACAAGGGTTAGTAGCATTTGCATTATCAATCAATATCATATGAGGAAAGGTGGCTTTCTCTTTGGTTAGCTTCACTTGGAGTTGATCATGAGACTCTTTGAGACTAGCATGAGCACCCTTCAAGACTTTGTGAGCCTTGTCGAGAGTGTCAAAGTCCTCGTTGGGTCTAGCAAGATCAACTCCAAGCTTTGCCTTCTCGGAACTAAGCACACGAGACACAACAAGAGCATGATCAAGGTCTTTCTTTAATTTAGTGTGATCATCGTTGTGTGACTCCTCAAGAGCCAAACGAAGACCACGCTCTTCCTCAAGAGCATTGGAAAGATCCGAATCTCATCGGCACAGATCCACGACTATGCCCTTCCATCTTAGAGATGGTTTCTTCATGAGTCTCGATCATGACATTGGCTTCACCAAGTTGTTCCAAGAGAGCAACGAAGTGCTTCTTGGATTTCCCTTTGAGTTTACTCATAAAGATCTCAAATTCATTTTCCTCTACATTAGTCCCCTCATGTTCATCAATGCAATCCGTCAAAGAAGAATGATTGATGATGGTAGTTTTGATGTTGGGGGTTACCTTGTTGGTGGCTTTAGCCACTAGGCACTTGGCGGTGATGCTTTCATTGGGTGAACCGAAGAGAGACACCCGAGGAGTCATTGCAATGGCCACAGAGGCCATGGCAACCGATTCACCATCCTCCTCATCATCATCATCCTCATTGTACTCTTCTTGAACCACCAAGGCTTTGTGAGGAGTCTTCTTTGGGAAGTTGCTCTTGTTGGGAAAAGACTTGGCCTTGTCCTTACGGATGAGCTTGCCACCATTGTCTTCCCTCTTCTCATATGGACACTCCGCAACAAAGTGACTCACATTTCCACAATTGAAACACGTCCTCACTCGTTGCTTGCCCTTAGAGCCACTTGAATTGCTCTTGTTGAAGTTGGGCCTTGAGTTCTTCTTGCTCCAAAATTGTCTTGAAGCAAGGGCCATGTGTTCATGATAATCATACTTAGTATCTTCGAGGTTGCTTTCTTCTTCTTCCTCCTCTCCATCTTCTTCGACACAAATCTTGGCCTTCAAAGCGAGGTTGGGCTTCTTTGCTCTTTGAGAGCGAAGCACCGCATTGTCGGCGGTCTTGTCCAATATGCTCATAGCCACAAACTCATCCAACACATCACTTGAGGACAAGGTGTGGAAGTCCGGTCGTTGACGGATGACGGAGGACATGGCTTTGTGGTAGGGCATCATTGCCTTGAGAAATTTGCGCTTGATCCAGTTGTCATCTGTGTCCTTACTTCCATGATCCCGGAGGGAGACGGCAAGCTTGGTTACTCTCCGATAGAGCTCACGAGGTTCTTCTTCTTCCTTCATTGCAAACTCATCGGCTTCATCTTGGACCACTTCATAATTGGAACGTTGAATGCTTGCGCTTCCTCGATACATGGAAACCACCTTGAGCCAAGCATCTTTGGCACGGGTGTAAGGCCGAGATGAGGAAGGTCTTCGAAGGATTGCTTCTTGGATGATGAAGAGAGCATTCTCATTGAATTGATGGTCCACGACCTCTCTAGGAGAAAAGTTGCTCGGATCATGCGGATAGAAACCTTCTTCAATTATTCTCCAAAGGTTAGTGTTCACATGATTTAAATGACGCTTAAAACGATAAACCCAAGAATCAAAATCCTCCTTTTTATCAATCTTAGGTGGTGGACCGGCATGATTCAAATGAGTGGAAGGAATCGGTCCACCATAAACGGGAGGTTGCACATGGGCGAAGATGCCGGTGACATTCTTACCGCTAGACGAGGGGGCTTTCTCACTAGTAGCTTCCCCCTTATCGGAGTTAGCATCCGCTCCCGTGTTGGCGGGATCACCCACTTTCACGGGTGCGGTGGAAAGTTTAAGCCCTTCTAGGAATTCCTTAAACATGTCCTTGACCTCGCTCATCATGGAGTTTTTCAATGTGTCCAACGCCACATTGAATTCCTCAAGAGAGATCGAGGTACTCCCATCTCCCGTAGATGATGTCGGATTCGCACCGGAGTGCTCCCCCACATCATCTACGACGTCAACCATACTCTACGGAAGGTTAAGTCATTAAAACGAGACGAGGCTCTGATACCAATTGAAAGGATCGATATGGTTGACTAGCGGGGGGGGGGTGAATAGGCAACTAACAATTTTTAAGCTTTTCTTTACCAAATTAAACTTTGCACCAATAAAGGTTGTCTAGATGTGCAACTAGGTGGACAACCTATATGATGCAACAACACAAGCACACGAGCAAGCAAGGATAGGAACACAAATAAGCTTGCACAAGTAAAGGGATAAGATAACCAAGAGTGGAGCCGGTGGAGACGAGGATGTGTTACCGAAGTTCCTTCCTTTTGAAGGGAAGTACGTCTCCGTTAGAGCGGTGTGGAGGCACAATGCTCCCCAACAAGCCACTAGCGCCACCGTAATCTCCTCACGCCCTCGCACAATGCAAGAGTCATGATTCCACTATTGGTGCCCTTGAAGGCGGCGACCGAACCTTTACAAACAAGGTTGGGGCAATCTCCACAACTTAATTGGAGGCTCCCAACAACACCACGAAGCTTCACCACAATGGAATATGGCTCCACGGTGACCTCAACCATCTAGGATGCTCAAACACCCAAGAGTAACAAGATCCGCAAGGGATAAGTGGGGGGAATCAAATATCTTGTGGTGGAAGTGTAGATCGGGCCCTTGTCACCCAATACCGAGCAAATCAACAAGTTTGATTGGCTAGGGAGAGAGATCAGGCCAAAATGGAGCTTGGAGCAACAATGGAGCTTATAAAGAGAAGAGGTAGTCAACTAGAGGTTCAATAAGCCCCTTATATAGACGAGGAAAACATCCAACCGTTATCCACTTATTCAGCCCGCGACCCGCGGTACTACCGCTCCAGGGGCGCGGTACTACCGCGGGGCCGCGCGGTACTACCGTGGCGAACCACGATACTATCGCGGCAGCAGCACAAGTCGGGACTAGCCTGACTAAGGGCAGTACTACCGCTTGCGCGGTACTACCGCTCCCCCTTGCGGTACTACCGCAAGGCAGGGGAGTCACGACCTGAGAAGGGCGCGGATGAAATAAATTACATCCGTGCCAACTTCCGCTGAAACTGCGGTAGTGCGAAAATCCGACGCGGTACTACCGCTCCTCAGGAGCGGTACTACCGTAGTGCGTGCCTACTACCGTGAATCAACGGTACTTGGTAGGAGGGCCACAGTACTACGGCTCATAGGGAGCAGTACTACCATGGGCCCCCGCGGTACTACCGCGCTGGACGAGCGGTACTACCGTGGTGGGCGCGGATGTAAAAAATTACATCCGCCCCTACTACCGCACCGGAGCGGCACTAGGCCTGGGAGCCGCGGTACTACCGCTCCTGAGGAGCGGTACTACCGTGGCACCCCGCGGTACTACCGCATGTACCTGCGGTACTACCGCAAGTACAGTGGCAATTGTCAGATTTCCGCACAACCAAGATAACGAAGGGAAGCTCCAAAGTGCAGGGAAAGGAGGGACAAGTGTACGTGTTAATTCCGCCCTAACCTTTCCGACGCGGACCCCCTCTTAATAGTACGGCTCTCCTACGACTCAAATCCACCAAAAAGAAATGTAGGACGACGCTGTCTTCAATAGTCTCCGAGGGGCACCGAATCGTCTCGAGCCTAGAGATGAACCATCTGAGGAATTCAAAGCATGCGATTAGTCCGCAAAAGTATCGTCATCAATCACCAAAACACTTACGGGATAAATATGCCCTTACATCATGTCTACATGATTCCCAAACCCGTAGGTTCTACACACTTAAGGTTCGATGATGCTAGGTTTATAAGGAAGATTTGTATGTGATTACCGAATGTTTTTCGGAGTCCCGGATGAGATCCCAGACGTCACGAGGAGTTCCGGAAAGGCCCGGAGGTGAAGATTTATATATGGGAAGTCATCATACGGTCACCGGAAATATTCGGGGGTATACCGGTATTGTACTAGGACCACCGGAGGGGTTCCGGGGATGCACCGGGTGGGTCCACCTGCCGAGGGCCTTATGGGCTGTAGGTGGAAGGGAACCAGCCCCAAGTGGGCTGGGCACCACCCCCCCTAGGGCCCATGCGTCTAGGGTTGGGGGGGGGAACCCTAAAGGGGGCTCCCCCTTGGCTTGGGGGGCAAGCCCCCTCCATCCTTGCCCCCCCCCCCCCCCCCGCTCTAGATCCCATCTAGAGGGGTCGACCTCCCTTCCCCCTTCTCCCTATAAATAGAGGGGTGGAGGGAGGGGTGCAGAACCACATCCAAGGCGCAGCCCCTCCCCTCGCCAACACCTCTCCTTCTCTGCAAGAACTTGGCGAAGCCCTGCCGGAGAACTGCCACTCCATCACCACCACGTCGTCGTGCTGCTGTTGGAGCCTTCTTCCTCAACCTCTCCCTCCTCCTTGCTAGATCAAGGCGCGGGAGACGTCACCGGGTTGCACGTGTGTTGAACGCGGAGGCACCGTTGTTCGGTGCTTAGATCAGATTCTGCCGCGATCTGAATCGCTACGTGTGCGACTCCTCCAACCGTGTTCTTGCAACGCTTCCGTCTCGCGATCTTCAAGGGTATGAAGGTGCACTCCCCTCTCTCTCGTTGCTAGTTACTCCATAGATTGATCTTGGTGATGCGTAGAAAATTTTTAATTTCTGCAACGATCCCCAAGACCTCATTGTCTTCATCGGCAACGTACTGGGCGCGGTCATCCTGACTTTGGGTCTCGTCGGGATCATAGGCACCGCCATGCCCACCCTCGTAGATGACATTCTCCATGAACTGGTTGTAGAAGGGGTCGTCGACTGTTGGCGTTGATGTTGGCATTTCGTCGAACAGGACGCGGGGCGACGGCATGGTGCTCGTAGATGGCGGCCGTGCTTGCTTTCTTTGCACCTGGATGGACGGCCGGCCGCCGCTGCTGGACCCTGGCGTGATGTTGTGGTCGATGACGGCCTAGGGGCGCGGGATGGACGGCACGATCACGCCAACGTTCGGCGACCCCGAAAAGCGGGTTTGGCCATCGTGCATTGGAGGAGGAAAACCGGGCGACAAAGGTGTGGTCTGCGACATTGGCGAGGGGCAGTGCGGAGGCCTGGCGACCGACGAGCCTATGCTCGCCGAGCCAACGGCCGCTGCAAAGAAACCCACCGGACGGCAAATCCCAAGCATGAGGAGGGTGTGTGCTTTGTTGACGATGTCCTCCTTCTCGTCGACCTCGGCCTTGCGCCGCGCAGCCTCCATCGCATCGCGCTCGGCGACGAACTTGGTCGTGACGTTCTTGCCCTTGACGACCACCCTCCAGTTCCTCCTCTTCACCGATTCCGCGTCCATCTTTGCGAGCTCCGCCAGCATGCATCCTGACCGCAGCTTCCTCGGACCCTTGGTCGCCTTCTTCTTCTCCTTTCCAGGCGGGTCGGCGGCCTGGCCGCCAGAATTCGGCGGGACGTCGGCCATGGACGGGGAGGGTGGTGGGCGGGACGTGGGAGGGTTTGGGGGAAAATGGCGCGAAATGGGGCGCAGGGGTGGTGCTTTGTGCCACCGACGGGCGGGCCAAGGGAGGATAAGCGCACACGTCCCGCCTGTCTGCGCGTTGTCCGTTTCACCCCAAAAGCGGTCCAAACTTGGGCCGGAGATGGGTCGAAAGCGGACAAAAGTCCGTTTACGCCCGCATGTTGGGTCGTCTGGTTTATCCGTTTTGCCCCAAACGGACGCACCCGGACAGGATGTCGCACGCCTGGAGTTGGCCTAAACAAAGGCCAAAATGACGGTTTTGGCCTCAAAGCTTAGCACGATTTGACTCATGCTTGAAAATAAATTTGGATTTGACATTTTTTTTCTACCGCCATACACGCTGAAGGTAGGTTATAACGGGCTACCGCCATGGTCAACGACGAAGGTCCCGATCCATGCTCCATGGCCGAAATGAGACGTGCCAATGCCACAGCCGTTGGCGGCAGGTCACCTAGGCGAATTCTGAGATATAAAGCATCCGCCTTGCTATGTAGTATGATTGAACCTTTTTTTTTTTTTGCGAATGTAGTAGTATGATTTAACCATTGTGGAGGTGTAGTGGCTAGTGCTCTTTAGGCAGGTTAAGCAATTTCTTTCTTTCTTTTGTTTTGGCCCAACTAGAAAGAACATTTTGTCTAATTAATATTGGATTGGGGTTATTGTTAAAAAAACATTCTGCTTACTTATCTATAACTATATAAAAAAATCCTAGAATGATATAAAGCGTACGCCTTGCTATGTATGATTGAACCATTGTAGAGGTGTAGTAGCTAGCGTGTGGAATGTTCTTCAGGTAGGTCAAGCAAAAAAAAAATTCTTTCTTTTGTTTTTGCTCAACTAAAAACAAACATTTTGTCTAATTAATATTGGATGCAGATTATTGTTTAAAAAATATTCTTTTACTTATCTATAACTATTTATTAAAACTCCTAGAAAGATATAAACATGTAGGATGCCTAAGGTAAAATGAGGTACTCTCGTGTATATTTAACCCATGTATATTTTGGTATAAATATGTATGATGCCTAGGGTAAAATGAGATACCACCGTGTATACTTTGGTTGGAACGGAGGGGGTAACAGATATTGGAGTGCACACAATCAGATAAAGCATACGCCTTGCCGTGTACACTACATTGAAGCATTCCGGTGCTAGCTTGTTAAACAATCTCATTTTATTTATGCATTAACTGAAACATATTTTAAAATGTAAAAGCCAAAAGACGTTATATTGCATAAATTTACAACCAAAATATGCACTGGTTCTTTCTATCTGTAATATATACATGCAAAAGGCGCTTATGAAAGCAACAAAGTTAGAAGCTCTCCTTCTCAGTAGTTCCACAATTCAGTCTGTAGATAGTGGAAGAACCCATAATACAAGCAAAAAAAAGACTCAGAAATTTGTTCGGGAACGTAGTAATTTCAAAATTTTCCTACGATCACGCAAGACCATGGTGATGGCATAGCAACGAGAGGGAAGAGTGTCCGTCCACATACCCTCGTAGACCGAAAGCGGAAGCGTTATAACAACGCGGTTGATGTAGTCGTACGTCTTCACGATCCGACCGATCCAAGCACCGAACGTACGGCACCTCCGAGTTCTGCACACGTTCAGCTCGATGACGATCCCCGGACTCCGATCCAGCAAAGTGTCGGGGATGAGTTCCACAAGACGACGGCGTGGTGACGATGTTGATGCTTCACCGACGCAGGGCTTCGCCTAAGCTCCGCGACGATATGACTTCTCCGGCGCAGGGCTTCGCCTAAGCTCTACGACGATATGACCGAAGTGGAATATGGTGGAAGGGGGCACCGCACACGGCTAAGGAAAGATCCGTAGATCAACTTGTGTATCTTGGGGTGCCCCCTGCCCCCGTATATCAAGGAGCCAAGGGGAAGGTGGCCGGCCCTATAGGAGGCGCACCAAGGAGGAGTCCTACTCCCACCGAGTAGGACTCCCTTCTCCTAGTTGGAGTAGGATTGGGAGGGGGAAAGGGGAAGGGGCGCCGCCTCTCCTTGTCCTATTCGGACTGGAAGGGGGAGGGGGGCGCGCAGCCCACCTGGCCGGCCCTTCTCCTTCTCCCTCAAGGCCCATGAGGGCCAATATACCCCCCGAGGGGTTCCGGTAACCCCCCGGTGTTCCGGTAATATCCTGTTTTCACTCGGAACCATTCCGAAGTCCAAACATAGGCTTCCAATATATCAATCTTTATGTCTCGACCATTTCGAGACTCCTCGTCATGTCCGTGATCACATCCGGGACTCGAACAACCTTCGGTGCATCAATACTTATAAACTCATTATGAACATCGCATCGAAACGTTAGCGTGCGGACCCTACGGGTTCGAGAACTATGTAGACATGACCTAGAACCATTCTCGGTCAATAACCAATAGCGGAACCTGGATGCCCATATTGGTTCCTACATATTCTACGAAGATCTTTTATCGGTCAAACCGCATAACGACATACGTTGTTCCCTTTGTCATCGGTATGTTACTTACCCGAGATTCGATCGTCGGTATCCAATACCTAGTTCAATCTCGTTACGGTAAGTCTCTTTACTCGTTCCGTAATACATCATCTCACAACTAACTCATTAGTTGTAATGCTTGCAAGGCTTAAGTGATGTGCATTACCGAGAAGGCACGGAGATACCTCTCCGACAGTCGGAGTGACAAAACCTAATCTCGAAATACGCCAACCCAACAAGTACCTTTGGAGACACCTGTAGTACTCCTTTATAATCACCCGATTACGTTGTGACGTTTGGTAGCACCTAAAGTGTTCCTCCGTAAACGGAGTTGCATAATCTCATAGTTATAGGAACATGTATGGGTCATGAAGAAAGCATTAACATACTAAACGATCAAGTGTTAAGCTAACGGAATGGGTCATGTCAATCAGATCATTCTACTAATGATGTGACCTTGTTAATCAAATAACAACTCCTTGTTCATGGTTAGGAAACATAACCATCTTTGATTAACAAGCTAGTCAAGTAGAGGCATACTAGTGACATACTGTTTGTCTATATATTCACACATGTATTATGTTTCCGGTTAATACAATTCTAGCATGAATAATAAACATTTATCATGATATAAGGAAATAAATAATAACTTTATTATTGCCTCTAGGGCATATTTCCTTCAGTCTCCCACTTGCACTAGAGTCAATAATCTAGATTACAAAGTAATGATCCTAACACCCATGGAGTCTTGGTGCTGATCATGTTTTGCTCGTGGAAGAGGCTTAGTTAACGGGTCTGCAACATTCAGATCCGTATGTATTTTGCAAATCTCTATGTCTCCCACTTGGACTTGGTCCCGAATGGAATTGAAGGCGTCTCTTGATGTGCTTGGTCCTCTTGTGAAATCTGGATTCCTTTGCCAAGGCAATTGCACCAGTATTGTCACATAAGATCTTCATCGGTCCCGATGCACTAGGTATAACACCTAGATCGGAAATGAACTCTTTCATCCAGACTCCTTCATTTGCTGCTTCCGAAGCAGCTATGTACTCCGCTTCACATGTAGATCCCGCCACGGCGCTTTGTTTAGAACTGCACCAACTGACAGCTCCACCGTTTAATAAAAACACGTATCCGGTTTGCGATTTAGAATCGTCGGATCAGTGTCAAAGCTTCGTCGACGTAACCATTTACGACTAGCTCTTTGTCACCTCCATATACGAGAAACATATCCTTAGTCCTTTTCAGGTATTTCAGGATGTTCTTGACCGCTGTCCGATGATCCATTCCTGGATTACTTTGGTACCTTCCTGCCAAGCTTATTGCTAAGCATACGCCGTGTCTGGTACAAATGATTGCATACATGATAGAGCCTATGGCTGAAGCATAGGGAACATCTTTCATTTTCTCTCTATCTTCTGCTGTGGTCGGGCATTGAGTCTGACTCAATCTTACACCTTGCAACACAGGTAAAAAACCTTTCTTTGCCTGATCCATTTTGAACCTTTTCAAAACTTTATCAAGGTATGTGCTTTGTGAAAGTCCAATTAAGCGTCTTGATCTATCTCTATAGATCTTGATGCCCAATATGTAAGCAGCTTCACCGAGGTCTTTCATTGAAAAACTTTTATTCAAGTATCCTTTTATGCTATCCAGAAATTCTATATCATTTCCAATTAATAATATGTCGTCCACATATAATATCGTAAATGCTACTGAGCTCCCACTCACTTTCTTGTAAATACAGGCTTCTCCAAAAGTCTGTATAAACCCATATGCTTTGATCACACTATCAAAGCGTTTATTCCAACTCCGAGAGGCTTGCACTGCACCATAAATTGATCGTTGGAGCTTGCACACTTTGTTAGCACCTTTTGGATCGACAAAACCTTCTGGTTGCATCATATACAACTCTTCTTCTAGAAATCCATTCAAGAATGCAGTTTTTACATCCATTTGCCAAATTTCATAATCATAAAATGCGGCAATTGCTAACATGATTCGGACAGACTTAAGCATCGCTACGGGTGAGAAAGTCTCATCGTAGTCAACCCCTTGAACTTGTCGAAAACCTTTCGCAACAAGTCGAGCTTTGTAGACGGTTACATTACCATCGGCGTCAGTCTTCTTCTTAAAGATCCATTTATTTTCAATGGCTTGCCGATCATCGGGCAAGTCAACCAAAGTCCATACTTTGTTCTCATACATGGATCCCATCTCAGATTTCATGGCTTCCAGCCATTTTGCGGAATCTGGGCTCACCATCGCTTCTTCATAGTTTGTAGGTTCGCCATGGTCAAGTAACATGACTTCCAGAATAGGATTACCGTACCACTCTGGTGCGTATTTTACTCTGGTTGACCTACGAGGTTCAGTAGTAACTTGATCTGAAACTGCATGATCATCATCATTAGTTTCCTCATTAATTGGTGTAGTTGTCACAGGAACCATTTCTTGTGATGAACTACTTTCCAATAAGGGAGCATATACAGTTATCTCATCAAGTTCTACTTTCCTCCCACTCACTTCTTTCGAGAGAAACTCCTTCTCTAGAAAGGATCCGAATTTAGCAACGAAAATCTTGCCTTCAGATTCTATGATAGAAGGTGTACCCAACAGTTTCCTTTGGGTATCCTATGAAGACACATTTTTCCGATTTGGGTTCGAGCTTATCTGGTTGAAGTTTCTTTACATAAGCATCGCAGCCCCAAACTTTAAGAAACGACAACTTTGGTTTCTTGCCAAACCACAGTTCATAAGGCGTCGTCTCAACGGATTTTGACGGTGTCCTATTCAACGTGAATGCGGCCGTCTCTAAAGCATAACCCCAAAACGATAGCGGTAAATCGGAAATAGACATCATAGATCGCACCATATCTAGTAAAGTCACGATTCTGGCGTTCGGACACACCATTTCTCTGTGGTGTTCCGGTGGCGTGAGTTGCAAACTATTCCACATTGTTTCAAATGTAAACCAAACTCGTAACTCAAATATTCTCCTCCACGATCAGATCGTAGAAACTTTATTTTCTTGTTACGATGATTTTCCACTTCACTCTGAAATTCTTTGAACTTTTCAAATGTTTCAGACTTGTGTTTTATTAAGTAGATATACCCATATCTGCTTAAATCATCTGTGAAGGTGAGAAAATAACGATATCCGCCGCGTGCCTCAATATTCATTGGACCACAAACATCAGTATGTATGATTTCCAACAAATCAGTTGCACGCTCCATAGTTTCGAGAACGGCGTTTTGTCATCTTGCCCATGAGGCACGGTTACGCAAGTACCAAGTGATTCATAATCAAGTGATTCCAAAAGCCCATCAAGATGGAGTTTCTTCATGCGTTTTACACCGATATGACCTAAACGGCAAGGCCACAAATAAGTTGCACTATCATTATCAACTCTGCATCTTTTGGTTTCAACATTATGAATATGTGTATCACTACTGTCGAGATTCAACAAGAATAGACCATTCTTCAAGGGTGCATGACCATAAAAGATATTACTCATATAAATAGAACAACCATTATTCTCTGATTTAAATGAATAACCGTCTCGCATTAAACAAGATCCAGATATAATGTTCATGCTCAACGCGGCACCAAATAACAATTATTTAGGTCTAAAACTAATCCCGAAGGTAGATGTAGAGGTATCGTGCCGAAAGCGATAACATTGACTTTGGAACCGATTCCCACGCGCATCGTCACATCGTCATTTGACAGTGCTCGTCTATTACGTAGTCCCTGTTTCGAGTTGCAAATATTAGCAATGTAACCGATTATCAAATACCCAGTGCTACTACGAGCTCTAGTAAGGTACACATCAATAACATGTATATCACATATACCTTTGTTCACCTTGCCATCCTTTTTATCCGCCAAATACTTGGGGCAGTTCCGCTTCCGATTGCCGGTCTGCTTGCGGTAAAAACACTCGATTTCAGGCTTAGGTCCAGACTTGGGTTTCTTCTCTTGATCAGCAACTTTCTTGCTGTTCTTTTGAAGTTTCCTTCTTCTTCCTTTTGCCCTTTTCTTGAAACTAGTGGTCTTGTTGACCATCAACACTTGATGCTCTTTCTTGATTTCTACCTCCGCTGACTTTTAGCATTGCGAAGAGCTCAGGAATTGTCTTAGTCATCCCTTGCATATTATAGTTCATCACAAAGCTCTTGTAACTTGGTGGCGTTGATTGGAGAATTACATCAATGACACTATCATCCGGAAGATTAACTCCCAGCTGAATTAAGTGATTGTTATACCCGGACATTTTGAGTATGTGTTCACCGACGTAACTATTCTCCTCCATCTTGCAGCTATAGAACTTATTGGAGACTTCATATCTCTCAATCCGGGCATTTGCTTGAAATATTAACTTCAACTCCTGGAACATCTCATATGCTCCATGACGTTCAAAACGTCGTTGAAGACCCGGTTCTAAGCCGTAAAGCATGGCACACTGAACTATAGAGTAGTCATCAGCTACTGCTTTGCGGACGTTCATAACCGGCTCAAAGATCTCGCAGCAGGCTGTCACCCTGCGGTGCTTCCAGGTCGTAATTTTTCTGTGCAGCAATGAGGATAATCCTCAGGTTACGGACCCAGTCCGTGTAATTGCTACCATCATCTTTCAACTTTGCTTTCTCAAGGAACGCATTAAAATTCAACGGAACAACAGCACGAGCCATCTATCTACATACAGACATAGACAAGCAAGATACTATCAGGTACTAAGTTCATGATAAATTTAAGTTTGATTAATCATATTAAAAACTCCCACTTAGACAGACATCTCTCTAGTCATCTAAGTGATCACGTGATCCATATCAACTAAACCGTGTCCGATCATCACGTGAGGCGGAGTAGTTTCAACGGTGAACATCACTATGTTGATCATATCTACTATATGATTCACGTTCGACCTTTCGGTCTCCGTGTTCCGAGGCCATATCTGTTATATGCTAGGCTCGTCAAGTTTAACCTGAGTATTCTGCGTGTGCAACTGTTTTGCACCCGTTGTAGATGGACGTAGAACTTATCACACCCGATCATCACGTGGTGTCCGGGTACTACGAACTTTGGCAACGGTGCATACTCGTGGAGAACACTTCTTGATAATTTTAGTGAGAGATCATCTTATAATGCTACCGTCAAACAAAGCAAGATAAGATGCATAAAGGATAAACATCACATGCAATCAATATAAGTGATATGATATGGTCATCATCATCTTGTGCTTGTGATCTCCATCGCCGAAGCACCGTCATGATCACCATCGTCACCGGCGCGACACCTTGATCTTCATCGTAGCATCGTTGTCGTCTCGCCAATCTTATGCTTCCACGACTATCACTACCGCTTAGTAATAAAGTAAAGCATTACATCGCGATTGCATTGCATACAATAAAGCGACAACCATATGGCTCCTGCCGATTGCCGATAACTTCGGTTACAAAACATGATCATCTCATACAATAAAATATAGCATCACGTCTTGACCATATCACATCACAACATGCCCTGCAAAAACAAGTTAGACGTCCTCTACTTTGTTGTTGCAAGTTTTACGTGGCTGCTACGGGCTGAGCAAGAACCGTTCTTACCTACGCATCAAAAACCACAACGATAGTTTGTCAAATAGACTCCGTTTTAACCTTCTCAAGGACCGGGCGTAGCCATACTCGGTTCAACTAAAGTTGGAGAGACAGTCTTCCACAAGCCATCTATGTGCAAAGCACGTCGAGGAACCGGTCTCGCGTAAAATGCAGCGTAAGGTTGGTCTGGATCGTCGTCCAACAATACCGCTGAACCAAAGTATGACATGTGGTAGGCAGTATGACTTGTATCGTCCACAACTCACTTGTGTTCTACTCGTGCATATGACATCTACGCATAAAACCAGGCTCGGATGCCCTTTGTTAGGGAGCGTAGTAATTTCAAAATTTTCCTACGATCACGCAAGACCATGGTGATGGCATAGCAACGAGAGGAAGAGTGTCCGTCCACATACCCTCGTGAGACCGAAAGCGGAAGGCGTTATAACAACGCGGTTGATGTAGTCGTGCGTCTTCACGATCCGACCGATCCAAGCACCGAGCGTGGCACCTCCGAGTTACGCACACGTTCAGCTCGATGGCGATCCCGGACTCCGATCCAGCAAAGTGTCGGGATGAGTTCCGTCGACGACGGCGTGGTGGCGATGTTGATGCTCCACCGGCGCGGGGCTTCGCCTAAGCTCGCGACGATATGACTTCTCCGCGCGAGGCTTCGCTAAGCTCTCTGACGATATGACCGAAGTGGAATATGGTGGAAGGGGGCACCGCACACGGCTAAGGAAAGATCCGTAGATCAACTTGTGTATTTTGGGGTGCCCCCTGCCCCCGTATATCAAGGAGCCAAGGGGAAGGTGGCCGGCCCTATAGGAGGCGCACCAAGGAGGAGTCCTACTCCCACCGGGAGTAGGACTCCCCCCCCTTCTCCTTTTTGGCGTAGGTTGGGGGTGGGGGAACGGGGTAAGGGGCGCCGCCCCCCCTCTCCTTGTCCTATTCGGACTGGAAGGGGGAGGGGGGCGCGCAGCCCACCTGGCCGGCCCTTCTCCTTCTCCCTCAAGGCCCATGAGGGCCCATATACCCCCGGGGGGTTCCGGTAACCCCCCGGTGTTCCGGTAATATCCTGTTTTCACTCGGAACCATTCCGAAGTCCAAACATAGGCTTCCAATATATCAATCTTTATGTCTCGACCATTTCGAGACTCCTCGTCATGTCCGTGATCACATCCGGGACTCGAACAACCTTCGGTGCATCAATACTTATAAACTCATTATGAACTGTCATCGAAGCGTTAAGCGTGCGGACCCTACGGGTTCGAGAACTATGTAGACATGACCTAGAACCATTCTCGGTCAATAACCAATAAGCGGAACCTGGATGCCCATATTGGTTCCTACATATTCTCTGAAGATCTTTTATCGGTCAAACCGCATAACGACATCGTTGTTCCCTTTGTCATCGGTATGTTACTTACCCGAGATTCGATCGTCGGTATCCAATACCTAGTTCAATCTCGTTACCGTAAGTCTCTTTACTCGCTCTGTAATACATCATCTCACAACTAACTCATTAGTTGTAATGCTTGCAAGGCTTAAGTGATGTGCATTACCGAGAAGGCACGGAGATACCTCTCCGACAGTCGGAGTGACAAAACCTAATCTCGAAATACGCCAACCCAACAAGTACCTTTGGAGACACCTGTAGTACTCCTTTATAATCACCCGATTCGTTGTGACGTTTGGTAGCACCCAAAGTGTTCCTCCGTAAACGGAGTTGCATAATCTCATAGTTATAGGAACATGTATGGGTCATGAAGAAAGCATTAACATACTAAGCGATCAAGTGTTAAGCTAACGGAATGGGTCATGTCAATCAGATCATTCTACTAATGATGTGACCTTGTTAATCAAATAACAACTCCTTGTTCATGGTTAGGAAACATAACCATCTTTGATTAACAAGCTAGTCAAGTAGAGGCATACTAGTGACATACTGTTTGTCTATATATTCACACATGTATTATGTTTCCGGTTAATACAATTCTAGCATGAATAATAAACATTTATCATGATATAAGGAAATAAATAATAACTTTATTATTGCCTCTAGGGCATATTTCCTTCAAAATTGACCTTAATTTGAAAGAGGGAAGGGGCTCAAAGTAATGCGATGTGCATGATTCGTGTTTAGCATATCTACTTAGTATTTCAAATTACAAGAGATATTCTTACCCAATTAGAAAGTGCAGCCATCTGCCCATGCAAGATGATCCACTTGCTATTATTGTTCAACTGAAAATTGTAAAGAACAACATTGATATGCTGAAGTTTTATCAAGTTGTGTGCGCTCCAATATCTATGCATTTTACCCTAGGCATCATATATATTTATATCTTTCTAGAAATTTTTAAAAATAGTTATATCCTCCCTCCATCCTATAATATAAGATGTTATTACAACCAATATGTACTCATATATTGTTTGTAATAATATCTTACATATATTTTTAACAATAATCCATATCCAATATTAATTGGACAAAATGTTCTTTTTAATTGGACAAAAAACAAAATAAACAAATAAATGGTTATGCCAAGTTTTGAACTCAAGATCTACCAAGAGAACACTGCACACAATAGTCACTACACCTCCAGAATGCTTCTGTACTAGTTCATCGCAAGCCATTCTTTATACCACCGAATTCTCTTAGGTAACCTACTGCCTTCGACTATTGATGATGATTTAGGATTTATTTATATGATTTTGATGTTATTTGGTTCAAATGTGTATGAAATTGTGGAGCGGTTGTTGTGTGGCTGCCTAGAGCACTTGTGCCCTATTTTACATCATCTCTTGTAGTTAAAGGTTTTTGATGATGTAAAAATTCACTTTGGTGATGTGAATTTTACTTGAAGCACAATTTGGTGATGTATTTTACATCATTATTGGAGATGCTCCATCTTCTCTTTTGGTGCCGTCTTCTAATCAGAGCTTTTCTTCTGCTATCACCATGGTGGGTGTACATTGTGAACCTATCCTGGTGTGGACTCGGCTCCTTGATGTCCTTTGGTTGTTGTGATGTAGCCTTGGATGGAGGGGCGGATATTCGTTGAGGTAAACCTAGGTCGTGGCCCGCCCATGATTTTTATGTTTTTTTACCTAGGCTATCCTTCGAAGTCCAGTCAGCTGCCAGGTAATACACTAGCCCCAAAAGACCGATGAGGGGACAACCTGAGAATATCCAAATACTTGATGAGCCCAACTGCTCACTCTCACTCTCGCTCGTCCAAAACATAAGGCCCTTCATTAAAATAAATGGATACCCTTCAAGAAAAATTAAAATAAATGGGTTAGCTCATAACCTCATTCAAAACTGAACTACTTACGTTGTCACACAAAAGAGTAACCCAAATTGCAAACCACGTCCTTAACTGTAAAGATATTTGGATGGCACCAAACGGTGGAGCTACGTGAGGGAAAAACTGGGTTGTAGGGTAGCTCTCTTTTAGTCTGGACCACCCAGCAATTTCATCGAAGCTCCGCCACTGCTTGTATGTGTCTCATTGTTGTGATGTAGCCTCGGATGTGTGTTGCTCTTTGTCTGGGTGTGGAATCGGTTACTCGTTGCCCTTCGACTGCTCCAATAGCACTGAAGCATCATGAATGGTCTTGGTTGATTGGAACTCTTCCTCTACAATGGTGGTCTTCCTCGTGCAACCTCTCGTTCGCGTTATCTGATGTGATCTATTTTTTACTACCCTTATTTTCCTCTATAATTTCTTGGCTCTAAGGTTTCCTGTTCTTAATGAATGAAAGCAGTGTTGCTACATTTTGTTAAAAAATTATGATTTATATTCGGTATCGTAAATATTTATATTTTTTCTATAACCTTGGTCAAAAATTACAAAGTCTGACTTTAAAAAATATTATATGCAGTATAATTTGGCAGAGGGAGTAATGCTTAAAATTTTATTTTCTTTCTTGTGTGTGTGTGTGTCTTGGGGTGGGGAGGGGGCGTGCCCCCTTTCTAGCTTTTGGAAGGGAAATTTGCATGCTAGAAGTTGAAGACCAACACATGTAGATTGTTGCACAAACTTCAACATGCCACGCTTACTTCCTGCATTAATCTCTACTCCTAATGTCTGAGTTGGTAGGATTGTGTCCACGGTTTATTTTCGTCTGGTTTATTTTCATTCGGTTTATTTTCGTCTCACATCCCACCACCATATCTCCTCACATTGATTTTTTAATCTCACAATAAAAACTTTCCTAACTTTTCTAAAGTTTCCTAACTAGACACGTTATAAACGGGCAGGAACCAATAGCACATTACCAACTAATAAAATTTAGTTTTATGACAATCAATTCCAAATCCTAATTTACCTAATGCATCACTCTTTGCCTTTTCTAAGTGATTGTTTGGATAGGGAGGGGTTAGCCACGGAAATCATCCCTCCATCGTCGGCTGCATCCCTCACCCACATCGCTGTTGTGGGATCTTCATCCGTCATCCTGAGCAATCGCGGCAGCGATGCGTGCGAGCTTCACGATAGTGGGGAGGGCCAGGCCGCGGTGAAGGTAGGCCATACGCTCGTCACGCTCCACGAACGGAACATGCACACAGAGGCGGTAGCGCGGGGTGGCAGCCGGCAATGAGGCGGCCGCGCTACGCGACGAGCTAAAAAAACCTCAAGAAAAACTTTTGTCGCTTCGCCCGCTCGCCCACGGCCTGCCGCACGTCGACATCTCCGATCCCCTCAGCCTTATCCATGCACGCGCGCTCCCAGCTGCCGACGGAGATGGAGTGTCGCTCCTGAACAAAGCTAATCTCCCCCAGCCAGCGCCTCCAAAGCCGATGCCGCTCACCGGCATTGCCCTCGCGCCTCTCCTCGTCTACCCTCACGCGCCTCCCTCTCCCTGTGGCAGCGTCGCCGTCTCTGTAGAGGCCGCGAGAAGGCGCTGCGCGCTACGGTGAGTGCGGTGCTCAGCCGCAGCGGCGTCCGACGGAGACGGGGACGCCGGCGAGCTCTCCCGCGCGATGCTACTCTGGAGGGCGGCCAAGCTGCCCATCTACTCTGTGGCGCTCGTGCCACTCACCGTGAGTTCCCCAAATTCCTCCCTCCCCATTGCCCTTGCCAATGCTTCGCTCTGCAATTCAGAATTGCATAACATGTTGGTGTGCTGGCATGCAAATCATAATGAGTATTGATCGCAGTATTTGGTGGTTTGCAACTCTGATCACCTTACAAATTTGCATTGATGGTTGCTTGCACTTGCAGGTAGGCACTGCTGCTGCTTATAACCATGCGGGGCAGTTCTTTGTGATCACCCGGCTCAGAATTGCATAACCTCTTGGCTGCTACTGTCCTTGTGATCACCTGGCTCAGTCTGAGGTAAAACTCACATGCAGAAAAATACTACTACAACATACACTCTTGACAAGTAAATCGATGCTGATATCTCTACTCCTAATGGAGGAGTCTTTGTTCGTTCGTTCGTACTCCTCCCATCGATCGACAGGACTCCCTGCCCCCTCCCCACCCGATTGATTTTTTTCCTTGTTTCGTTCCACATCACCGATGGAAGGAATCAATCCAATGAATTTTTTCCTTATATCCGTGCACGCAACACAACAGGAAACTGATGGAGAAAAACCAACCAATTACGCACGTCCCCTCCTCTAAAACAACAACTACGGCATTTTCTTCTACTGGACTGGCGACAACGATAAGCAGAAGTATCATATGGTCAGTTGGCCTGATATTTGCAAGCCCAGGGAACAAGGAGTCCTCGGCATTATGTGCTCTAAGAGCATGAATATCGCCCTCCTATCCCGTTGGCTTTGGCGCATTTCGCAAGGTCACGCGGTGGCCTCTGGCTCGACATCATCCGGAACAAATACCTGCGCGGACAGCCCCTCGCCTTCTGTCAGAGATCTGGCGGCTCCCAGTTATGGCAGTCGGTCGTCCAGCTTCTTCCGGTTCTCCGCGTCGGGACTTCCATCTCGGTGGGCTCTGGGGTGTCGACTTTGTTCTGGTTTGATCGTTAGGGCGGAGACGCTCCCTTCGCTACACGCTTTCCCGTCCTCTTCTCCATCTCCGCCGATCCTGTGATCTCAGTCGAGAGGGCCCTTATTAACTTAGGGTGGCTCGCCTTCCGGAGGCCATTTGGGCTCCCGAAGTCCGCCGCTTGGCGTGAGTTACTGGACTGTGTTGCTCTCCACGAGCCGATGGTGGACGGTGGGCCTGACCAGGTGCATTGGCCACTATTAGGAAAAGGGCTATAGATAGGATTGATACTAATGACGCACCATGGAAGTAGTGCGCCACTACTATATACTAATGGCGCACCAGTTGGTGATGCGCCATTAGTGTGGAAGACACTAATGGCGCACCAGAAACAGGGTGCGCCACTAGTATTAATTTTTTTTCCATTTTTCCAAACATACTAATGGCGCATCTGGTCGAAGTGCGCCATTACTAGTTCTAACTAGTAATGGCGCACCGGGCAGACAATGCGCCATTACTGTAAATTTTTTATTCTTTTTTTTGGAAAACTACTAATGGCACTCGATCTCAATCCCCCTCCCTCTCGATAGCTATCCCCTACATCTCGATCTCGATTCCCCCTCCATCTCGATCTCGATCCTCCTCCATCTCGATCCCACCCGCACCCTCCCCTGCTAGCTCCACCGCTGCCGACGACCCACCGCAACCCTTCCCCGCTCCATCGCCGCCGACGAGCACCCGGCCCCCCGCACCTTCCCCCGCTCCACCGCCGCCAACGGGCACCCCCCGCACCCTCCCCCGCTCCACCGCCGTCGCCGATGATATTTTCAAGTAACAAATTTGAACATATTTTTTGAAAAATTATTACTGTTTTTATAAAAAATATATTACTGTTATGATTTAAACAAGTTTGAACATATTTAAACACAAATAAATATCAAACAGCATTTAAAATGCAAAAAAAAAATATTGCAAAGCCTGGGAATCGAACCCAGGACCTCCGGTGTGTGTGATGCGTGCTGACCAGTCGGGCTAGTGGGCGGGTTCTGATGTGGATTGGGTTAGGTGCAATATAACCTGTGCTCCAATATAAGAAGAAAAAAATACTAATGGCGCACCACAAGGTGGTGCGTCATTGCTATAGTGTCTAGCTGGATACCCCTTCGCTCGATCCCTCCTTCCCTCTCCCCCTCGCCAGTTCCCTCTCCCTCGATCCATCGCGCCGCCGCCGCCGTTGCCCGACCCACTGCGCCACAGCCGCCTCCTCTCCCCTTCCTCCCCCTCGAGCCCGCGACCTCCTCGGGACAGACGGCGGCCTTGAGCCTCCCCAGCTCCTCGGCAGACGGGCCAGACGGTGGCTAGCCTCGTCGGACGCGCTCCTCGGCAATGGCCTTGAGCCTCCCAGCAGCTGCTGCTCATCGGCGATGGTTAGTCTCATCCCTCCTCCCTCTCTCCCGCTCATCCCCATGCCCCACGGGCGGCGACCTAGGGTTAGGGCAGGAGCTCGCCGCCCGCTGCCCGTCCCCACCCCCGCTCTTCCCTTCACAAGAAATGGACCTCGGTTGTTACTCTTCCGTCCATCTTTGGCTTCTTTTGGCGTTGCTACCAATAAATTGCCTGAAAAATCACCTACTGTGCAAATTACAGATAAAATTTGTTGTTTTTTTTACAGCAAGTTGACCATAGTTTACAACTTTATGATTGATTACAAGCTTTTTTCTTTTTCAACGAGACAAAGGCGCACGAGGCGCCTAACATTCATTCATTTATCTGCAGTTTACATGGGTAATGACATATCCCTGATGAGTAATGTCTGCAATGATCTGAATCAAGGGACAACGCCATTTTTTATGCTGAACATTACAACAGCTAATCCTAGAACGTTGTTGGGGGAATAAATCCTGAGACTCTGCTAACTTGGCTGCTACGTGAGCATCACAATTATCAGCGAATCCGGATCCGAATATGAAACACCTGAACCTGTCTTTGATGCAGTGGTATTACAGAAGTTCGTCAGAATGCTTCTTACTGTATTTGCCAATGTCCAAGTTGATCTTGTTGCTGCTGCTTTTGCAAGAGTAAGATTGTCCGTCAAGATTGCTGCTTGTTGAATGTTTAGCATGTTGATAAGGACTGCCGCTAGATTGATTCCATGTGCCTCTGCCTGAATTGCTGATTGTGGGTGTACAATAGTCACTGAAATTGTAATTTCCATTTTTTGGTCTCTCTGATGCACCTGCAAAAAATATAACCAAATCCTCTTCTTACACTTTCCATAGTGTCAGAGTTTGTCCATATGAAAGCAGAGGACCATATGGTCTGTGGCTGGGTTTTGTCTCTGACCATTGTGTCGTGATGATTTTGCAGGTACCCCGAGAGGCCCTTGAGTTTGCCGGAATGTCGATTAACTTCCGTTCCGGCAAATTCGGGTACTCCATATGTCCTATTTTCAGCAAAGGTAATGCTGAAATTTTCCATGAATTTTAGCATGACTTTGCTAAAAATAGGACATATGGGGTACTTGCGACTAATGCCTGTTATCATGCATGTTTTATGATCTGTTGTAAGGGTACTAATTGGTCTCTTCTGCTGCTTATCAGAGATGGCGGGAAGCAGCCACCGCCGCTCTGCGACACTGCAGTACGAGTTGGATGCTTCCGAGTTCTTCACTATCATACTTGAGACTTCATCCATGACGCAGGTATATAAAACGAGAGATCTCCCCTTCACCCATCTCATTATGATATCTGTTGTTTGCTACATCACTCATTGTCTCAAACTGCAGAGGCTTGACAGTTTTATGAACATGCCGATGGGTGAAGATCCGCCAATAATGTGAAGCTGCGACAGCCGGGCAGCGGGATTCGCAGCGGTGGGATGTGGAGTTGGTGATCAAGGAGGGCCACATGTACTTGTCTCGTGGATGGGAGAAGTTCTACCGTGCCTACGACCTGCGGCTGGGGTACTTCCTTCTCTTGAATCTGACGGCAGCGCCACCATGCTCATCGTGAAGGTGTTCAACGCGACTATGTGTCGCATGCGCTACGCTGACGATGATGATGCCGGTACGTTCTGCCTCTTCTTATTCCTCTACATTTGGCTTTGTCTCACATCGATTGTTAACTGTCATTGTTGCATTTTGGATAGGTAATGGGAGAAGCAGCAGCGATTCTGGCAGCAGCGATTCTGGCTGTAGCAAAAGAAGCAGCGATTCTGGCTGTAGCGAAAGCAGCAGCGATTCTGGCAGTAGCATAGACAACAAGAAGGATGATCCGGACTGGAGTGCGGGAGAAGAGGAGCAGAGTGGGGTTGAGGAGCTGCAGGATGACGATGGGCATCAGGCTGAGGATGACCTAGCGCTGGTGGTGGCTGACCAAGGGCAAGAGATGGTGGTGGCTGACCATGGGCAAGAGATGGTGGTGGCTGACCATGGGCAAGAGATGGAGGTGGTTGAGGATGACCTAGCGATGGTCGTGCCTGAAGGTGGCCTCGCGATGGTGGTGGTGCCGGCGATCCCACTGGGCGACATGACCACGCCAATTGTGGTAGAAGACTACATCCCACTGCCTCCACTACCTCCACCGCCTCGCCGCTCTTGGCGCATCAGGCTGAGGAAGGAGAAGGAGAAGGAGAAGAACAATGCATGGGAACTGAACTTTGTCAGGTATGTCAGATCTCCTATAGGTTAGTTATCCAAAATGATATATATATATATATATACTTAGTTACCTATGTTATCTCTAATATGCTTAGTTTCCTATAGGTTAGCTTCATTTTTACCTAAGTTGGCTCTAATATGCTAACTTAGAGCTTATATGCTTAGTTTCCTATAGGTTAGCTCCAAAATAACTTATGTTAGCACAAAATGATCAAGTTTACATAATAAGCTTATAGTCTTTTTCTTATTCTTCTTCTTTTCCAAAATGACATAGGTTAGCTTCATTTTACCTAAGTTGGCTCTAATATACTAACTTAGAGCTTATATGCTTAGTTTCCTATAGGTTAGCTCTAAAATAACTTATGTTAGCACAAAATGATCAAGTTTACATAATAAGCTTATAGTCTTCTTCTTATTCTTCTTCTTTTCCAAAATTCTTCTTATTCTTCTTCTAGTGTTCTTCTTCTTCTAGTATTCTTCTAGTCTTCTTCTTTTTCTTCTTCTAACTTCTTGTTTATCATTTTGCAGATTTGATTTAATTCACGGAAGCTTGCATGGATGGAGTACTTATTTTCCATTTGTGTTTTTATTTTGTATCAATGTGAAACTTTTGTGAATTGATGGATAACGGTGATGGATGAACAATGTGAAACTTTTGTAATATGTAACGATGGAACTATGTGTTGGCTATGTATGTATATATGATGGAACTTGTGTGTTGGCTATGTATGTATATATGATGGAACTTGTGTGTTGGCTATGATTGTTATATGGATGCTTTTTGTATATATATGTGTTGGATATCTCATAGGTGAAATAGTAACCTGAGATTAAGAAAAAATAAAAAATTGTTACTAATGGCGCACTACCATGTGGTGCGCCATTAGTATAGAAGACACTAGTGGCGCACTGTGGGCAAAACTAATGGCGCACTGCTTGGTGCGCCATTAGTATACCAGATACTAATGGCGCACCAGTGGTGTGCCATTAGTAAGAAATACTAGTGGCGTGCTACTAATGACGCACTGGTAATGCGCCATTAGTAGGCAAAACCTGTGCGCCATTAGTAGGCCTTTTCCTAGTAGTGGGCGCCTGGAGCCTTCTGGCCGATTCTCCACCAAGTCTCTCTACCAGGCCATCACACCCTCCTCCGCCCCTCCCCCCCCCCCTTACGAAGGTGTGGTCCATCCGCCTGCCTCTGAAGATTCAGATCTTCATGTGGCAATGGATTTGTGGTCGGGTCCCATCTGGGGTCGAGGTTCGCAAGCGAAATGGCCCGGGCACTGGCATCTTCCCGCTGTGCGGTACCCCCGAAGACTCGAATCACATCTTCTTCTCCTGCGTGTCCGCTCAGTTCATTTGGAGCTGCTTTCGTGAAGTGGTCGGTGCAGGAAATTGGTGCCACACCAACTTCCCTCACCTATTTGCCGAACTCCAGAACTCCCCCTTGACGTCTCGCCACATTAGGTGGCTTGAGATTGGGGTCATTGCTTGGACCCTCTGGACGATTCTCAATAAGCTTGTGATCCAGCGCACTCCTCTGCGACTAGCTACTGACACTATCTTCAAACTTTCTGGTTTCTTGCAGCTTTGGCAGCCGCTTAGCCGCTCTCAGGACCGCGACGCCATCTCCGCCTTCATCGTCGACCTTCGCTCGATGGCCGTCCGTCTGTCGCCGCCGCCTCCGCCGGAACCTGACTAGACGCTTGTCCCGTTCGCTGGCTCTTTTCTTTTATTTTTTCTGGGCTTGTTGAGTTGTGCCCTCAACAGAACCTCTGTACTTATTTGTGAGACTTGGGTGTGTGTGTGGACTAGTCCTTGTATGTGTGCTCTCTGACGGTTTGCTTTATTTATAAAGCGGGGCGAAAGCCTTTTTCGGTAAAACAACAACTACGCACGCCCTTCCCTCAAAAAATAAAAACTACGCACGTCCCCTACCCGCAATCCCTAGCGGCCGCAGCCCGCTGGTCTCCCCTTCTCCCTCACCTCCCCTCCTTCCCGTCAGCTCTCTACATGCCAGATGTGGATGGCGCCACCCACCTAGGAGGGGATCCTGATCCTGTTCCGTCGGCGCCTCACTGCATTCTCCGTGACTTTGGCATAGGCGCACAGCAGGCCACCAAGGCGAAGCCCCTCGAGATGAAGAAGGTGTTAGAGTTGTGTCGAATATAGTGTACAAGGTAGGTTACAGTTGGACTTGTAGTTGTATCGTGTTTACATAGGATGTGGAGTCATGTCCTAGTAGGACACTTGTATCCTAGGCCTCTCTTATATAGCGGGGGTAGACACACGATGTAACCTATGCCAACATAATAGCACAGACGCGCAAGGGGGAGCCGGCGGCGTGTGCCGGCACCCGGGTGGCCGGTGTGCGGTATTGTGACGGTGTCACGGGGAGGAGCGCCCGTAGTCATGCCCCGGGGATGTAGCCATATCGGTGAACCTCGTTAACAAATCTTGGTGTCGTGCCTTGTGTGATTGCTTGGTTCTCGGATAATCAACGGTATGCCTCGAATTTATTCTAACAAGTGGTATCAGAGCTAGGTTGTTCGAAGGTTGTGGATTGTTGATCTGGAGAAAGTATCGAGTCTGAGATGCAGCCGGCTGCGGCGTGGTTTTCGGCGAGATTGAAAAAAGTAATCAGGAGTGGGAGGCAGATCGACTACTTAGCGATCTCGGCGCCGCACGGGCAGGCAGCGGGATTCGTCGGTTCCGTCTTGGTCACGGTAGCTAAGCGTGCGTGGCGGTCGAAAGCTGCGTCGGTGGCCTGCGCATGGCGGCTCTGGACTTGGCGGCAAGCGGTAGCGAGTCTTGACCTAGTGCTGGGCGTGGCCAAGGGGCTGCGGAAGGCCCGGTCGCAGGCTTGGCAGCAGCGCAAAGCAGGTCACGCTGGAGGCTGGTGCGCAAGTTGGATCGGTGCCGGGGCTGCTGGGCCGCAGCTGAGGCGACGATTGAGAGATTTGTTTGGACAAAAATGAGCAGGGACCGAGTCCTTGGAGGAGAGGCGTTCTCCTCGTGGCCGAGACGTGAACATGCAACATCATGGCAGACTCAAAAGAAAAGCATCATCGTTGGAAGGCAAGGACTTCGGACAAGCAAAGCTAGCATTGAGTGTCCAACGAGCGACTTCACGTGAAGAGCAAAGCTGTCATTTGGATTTGCTACTAGTATACGTTTTGTGTACTTGAGGATCACAAGAAGAGTGCTCGGATATTTTTTCATGGATTAGCCGTACAAAGAACCATGATGTCAACGGGTACCAGGTTTAAGGTGGGGAAGTTCAATGGAACTGGAAACCTTGGGTTATGGCAGACAAGGATGGAAAAATTGTTGGCACAATAGTGAATGCTTGAAGGCGTTGCGGGATGTCAAGCCAGGCGGAGGATGTGGACTGTGAGGAGTTGCAGATGGTTGCGATGCAGGAAGTTCGGTTGGGTCGGACTAGGCAGTCTGACGGATCGACGTGAGTCGGTTGGTACAGAAGACGGTGGTGGGATCGGCGACGATGACATAGGAGCGTGATGCCGATGGTGACCGACTTCTGGGCGTGGAAACACGTGTCGCAGGCCCCAAGGGCTTGTGTGGCTTCGACAAGACTATGGCGCGGGATTGATTCAAGGTGGTGTATACACGGAGCTTGAAGTCGATGAGGCGCAGGAGTGGACTGATCATCTACCATGGAGTCATGTTGAAGGTGGAGCTGGATTGAGGGGCTACGGCGTAAGTCGACGGGGTCGAAGCCTATTCAGCAGGTGAAAAAAAAAGCGAGGGAGACGTAGTACGGACTGGAGCCCAGTGGTTTGATGGAAGCGTGAAACTCGTCATCGGTCGGTGATGATCGGTGGTACTCTGCAGTGGGGGTTGAGTGGCGTGGGTTCGTGACCCTGGAGACTCGACCGGGACAGCGGAGGCTCGACGCGTTAATAGCGGCGAGGTGTGCGGTATGCACGGGACATGGAGACGGGCCAGGGCTCTGGTGGTCATACATGTGGTGAGACAACTGCGAATTTGACTCGGGATGACTACAAGCAATGGTGAAATTCCTTCAAGTTTCAGACAGGCGGTCAAGAAAGGAGCGGTGATGTTGAGTTCAGGTAACTCTTATGTGTGATATCCAATATGTGAGTTCTTCATTTTTCACGCAGGTCAGTGATCAGTGTGTGATTGCGTTGGACGGATACTCTGGAAATTAGGAGCACAAACTAGAGTAACAAAGAACTTAATTTTGCTCGAATGTTGGCTCTGGTCAAGAAAAGAAGGGACTACAAGTTGCAGGTGGAGTCACATGGAGTCTTTGGAGTAGCAGCGGTGCTCATGGGATAAACTCAAGTCCAATATACATGAAAGTTTGACGCATGGACGAACTCAAGGTGATGGAGAATATTCGCCAAGGTGGAGTTTGTTAGAGTTGTGTCGAATATAGTGTACAAGATAGGTTACAGTTGGACTTGTAGTTGTATCGTGTTTACATAGGATGCGGAGTCGTGTCCTAGTAGGACACTTGTATCCTAGGCCTCTCTTATATAGCGGGAGTAGACACACGATGTAACCTATGCCAACATAATAGCACAGGCGCGCAAGGGGGAGCCGGCGGCGTGCGCCGACGCCCGGGTGGCCGATGTGCGGTATTGTGACGGTGTCACGGGGAGGAGCGCCCGTAGTTATGCCCCGGGGATGTAGCCATATCGGTGAACCTCGTTAACAAATCTCGGTGTCGTGCCTTGTGTGATTGCTTGGTTTTCGGATGATCAACGGTATGCCTCAAATTTATTCTAACAGAAGGAACAAGAACATGATTTGGATGATGGTCACTAACCGGCGGCCCTCCTATTTGAGACACAGACCGGCGCCATTGGAGACCGAGGGATTCGCCAAGGTACTCGATCATGCATGCTTGCCTCCTCGTCTCGTGTGGCATAGTTTATATGTGGATCAAAAGGAAGTGATTGGCTTCACGTCCCTCTTCATGTCCTTTCTTTCGAGGTCGAGCCGTCGTGCACTGCTCTAGTCATTCCATGACGCTGCCATGAGCAGAGAGCGCTGGGCCTCCAGCAGATTGGTCTTCTTTTCCTCCTCGGGTGATTTTTTTAGAACGGAGGCTCAAGCAGAGCCCGGCTTTGAATTAACAAAGCCATCAACCGGCCAGGATTACAAACTCGAAACCAACACAAGAAAGCAGAAAAACGACAAGATACAAAAGCGCTGGACAGCAGCACACAAGCCACACACACCCAGCTACATGATCAAACAAGGATACACGCAGCTCGGGGATGTGTAGGTCCTCATTCGCATACAAATCACCAGGGAGTAGGAGAATGTCAGCACAGGAGCAGCATTTCTGACGGCGAGGAAGGGCACGCCGTCGCCAAATCACCAGCGGCCCCGGATTGCCATGTCCTCCCAGCTCCACTGTCAAAGAAGACCCCTGTCTCCTCGCCTGGCTCGAAGGCGCCGAACCGTTGACAGTGTAGCAGTTCACCCTAGAACCTGGGAGGAAAGACACCGGCAGGCTGCATCTGGAAAGGAACCTAGCTCACCCGACTAGCCACAGAATGATCTCTTGGAGCAGAGCACCACCTAACACCATGTCCTCGGGTGTTCGCGAGGTGTTCTCCATTCCCGAGCCTCCCTCTCTTCCACGAGAAGCAGCAACATCAGATGAGGTTGTCCCCGCAAAAAAAACATCATATGAGGCCGGGAACTGAAGGAGACAACAGAGCCCTCAGCACCATGTGAGTCCCTAACCTCTCTGGCTGCTCATATAACCTTCGATTTCTTTTGCTTCAGATCCTATTTTCGTGCACTTCCCTTTTTTGATCTTTGTGCTTGATCCGATCCTATATAGTGAAAAACTATTCATGGGCAAAAATGTGTGTTCACGTCATATATCTGAATATGTTTGCCTAACTACTGCCTTTAATTGTTGTTCCAGGTGAGAGCTGAGACTCACATCCTCGTGTGTCCCTAGGGTAATGGTCGGCAGCTGCCGCTCTGCAGTTATACTACTCCACAGCCTAGGTAAGAGTAACCTTATGTATTTCCCATCTATTAACTTTAGATACTTTCTAATGGCCGTTTATGTTCTAGAATTGTCTCGGTTTCCTGTTCCAAGTTCCAACTTGTAGAATACATGTTTTTGAAGAGGCAATTGTGTGTTATACTTATTCATGTACTATCAGAAGTAATGTTCTTTTTTCCAGAAATTGGTCTTTATGTAAAAATTTCCTATAAATGGTATGTATCATCATAGACGCCAGGAGAAAATTCCACCGAATGGCACACATTACATTTTAGAATACAAGAGTGTTTTTCAAAGGAATATAGTTGACAAGCAGTACAATTTAGATATGAGGTATGTGCTGCATGTTAGTTCTTCGATCTATAAAGGAATTTGTGTACATAGCCTGATGTCTTCACGACCTTCCTGCAAAAAGCTAGCCTTACTAGCCCCATAATCTTGTTCTTGTGCTCGATGGGACAAAAGGAAAGCAATCGCTTGTTCCTATGCGGACTTTTTTGATGTACATGAAGAGTTTTGGATAGAGGGTTCCCATGTTAATAGTTCCTTATTCTTCTGCTACAGGGCAACATCAAATGGGCAGTGTAAGCATTAATCAATATTGTGAACCGATATGAGTCAGATTGCGTTGTTATCGGCTAGAAATATTCTCGATAGAAAATCATTTTGACCTGTGCCAAATGAGTTATAAATTAATTAACCAGGAGCTGGCCTTGCAGATAAAACTACTATTTTTTTGGCGTACTCTTCATATGAAGTATTAATATGTAACGGCATTTACCAAGTAAGAATCCTCTCTCAGATATATTTCTCTTCCTTATGTACTTATTTCTGATAGACATACATGCTCTATTTTCGAAGGAGAAGGGTGTACTTGCAGGATCTAAAACCTATTAGTTTAAACCAGGTGCCAATAAAAGCTTAGGTGAGCACTCAGGAGAATATTTTGATGTCTCCACCTTTTGTAATTGGTTTCTAATATGATGGTCCCCAACAGGCTGGGTTTTTCACCAAACTTACGCAGAGACTAGATGAGGAGGATGTCAATCATAACCTGGATCTAAATTTGCATATGGATTCACCATCTTCAACTAATTTCTACCCATGTTTTAGACACGTGGGTACATTTTTATATATGATATCTCCTTTGTGCTCCTTTCTGTTCATGCCCGTCCAATAATGGTGGTCAAATAGTTTGTCCTCAAATCTTCATAGTTATATCATTTTACAGATTGCTTTCCTGTTTGTAACGAAGGGCTTTTGAGGTTCTAGGGCATCTTAGTTGTTCTATCTAAATAAAAGATGGGAATTTGAGTTGTAAGGAAAATTATCAGAATATAAAAGTATATTCTCTAACCGCTTACAAAGCATGTTTGAAATTTTTTGCAACAAAGACCACTTGTGGAATAACAAGTGAATACGTGTAGGTTACAGACCTCTCAGTGTCGTATTATTTCTCTAGGTTTCTTTGGATCGATGAAAAATCTTGGGTGATTTATTCCCTTTCTTAGCATTGTTTGTGTTTTTACCATCACAATTGATTCTAATTTATATGATGTACACCTTTTTATTACTTTTCTTTGACCGGGGATAACTTTAAATCATATTCATATGGACTTCTAAATCATACACATACAGAAATTCCTCTTAAAGCTATTCAAATTATCCTTCTACCAAAATATACATGAAGCTACAAGGTACTGAAATTTCCCCCTCTACTGAAAGTTCTTAGGAAGGAGGAGCTCGAGCGAAAACAACAAAGAGAAAGGAGATTTGGATGGAGAATTCGTCCCAATAAAGAATCAAGAATAAGTGTGCGGCCGAGAGAAAGAGTATCAAGGTGGGGGAATGTATCAGGTTATACCATTCCTTACATGATACCATGATACCAACTTGCAAAACTCAAATTTAAAAATGTCAAAAAAACTGGAAAAAAAATCATGGATGTTAACAACGCACATGTCGGCAACCGCTAAAAATTCAGATTGGAATTCAAAATACACAAAGAGAAACAAAGAAGAAACATTCAGATGTGAATAGTGCCATTCTTGCTTTTGTCTTCTTTTGAAACTATTAATGATGTATTTGTCTTTTTTGTTTCTCTTTGTGTATTTTGAATCTGAATTTTTTTTAGGGGCTGTCACCATATGTGTTGTGAACATCCATGATTTTTTCAGATTTTCTTGACATGTTTAAATTTGAATTTTGCAAGTTGGTATTATGGTATCATGTAAAGACTGGTATCAGCTGATATATCCATCAAGGTAGTGCACCATGGTAGAAGAGCTAAGAAGCGAGGTACATATTCTCGCTTATTTCCTCTATTTTCTGGGATTAACACTTTGGACAATTCAACATGCCATTGTTTCAAAATTCTTTGTAGCCAAAATATGTACATGGTGATGTGGTGCATGATACTTGTTGAGTACTCCTTCCATCAAACTTTTTTACTTTAAATAGTGCTGATGTTGAGCATGAAAACATATTATCTAAAGCATAGAAGATAGAGGCGGACTGATTTGGTTGCCCCCACTACTAAATATATTTATACGGGTGACTGTGGTCCACAAATAATGTGGTATATGTCCTAATTTATCATTAATATCAAGGTAAGATGCCTAATGTGTAACATTGTCTTGTGACAAGAAAGAAACACAATAAATATATTTGTTATAGTTGTAGAAGGCAAAACACAATGGAGATATTTGTTAGAGTTGGAGAAGAAAAAATAGCACATCAGAGCTATGTTGAATAAAGCAAGACAATCATGAACCAGACATGTGCATGCGAAGAGGTTAAGGGAGAGGAGAGAAACAATGATGTTTGTCATGCTTTGGATCAACATTTTCTGTGATGGATGCGAGCGGGAATGAAGCCACGCGGTCCACGGGGACGAAGATGGGAATCTTCGGCTATGACAAAGGCTGGCGGCAGGTGGGAATCTCCTTCGACGACGGCGGTCTGCTTTGCATGGCTTGTGTCAAGACAAATGGGAAAGAGAAGGGTGAAGGAGTGGAGGTTATTTCTAATGAATACAAGGTGCACTTCAAAACATACAACCAAATGGGGCCTTAGCCTATTCTTCTATATGTGTGATTTCAGTTATTAGGTAGAAGCGTTTGTATGGCTACAACTGTCAGCTCTCATGCAATGCTAAGGAATGAGACGGCGTTGGTATTTTTTATGTGTAACATTGCAAATTTTGTTTTGGTAAACTGTTGAATTTTTCAGATCTTTGAGGGAGTGGATGATGAATGTTGCAAGCCATCCAAACTCGGCGCACATAAAAACTATGGAGGATTTGGAGCGATGTCATAACATAGCAAAGCAATGACACATTGACTGAACAGCTGAAGCCGTGAGGCTCGTTATAGATTCATTTGTTGGTGCATGGCAACACACAGGCATTTCAACATCTTTGGATCGAGAAGATAAAAAACAGGGCAACATACCCGTCACTGAAAAGTGCGGTTTGTAGACATGACGAAGAGGTGAACTACACATTCATACAAACAAGCAAGTTAACATAGGGCCCAACACATGTTTATATAAAACTCTAGCAAAAAAATTCCAAAGCCCGTGGCAACGCACGGGCATTCTACTATTTATCATAATAATTGAATTATCTTTAGTCGTGTGTTGTTGCACCATCTTTAAAAGATTACTAAAGACACTCTTCATAGCACTTCATCATTACACTTCAGATTTGGTATGGAATATGGATGAGTTATTTTTGATAGATCATATTTGTTCAACAATCATAACACATCATCATACTAATTGAATTATCTTTAGAATATTGTTCTGAATGAAATTCATAAGAATTTGATAGATCAACACAATCATCAGAAGCTTCATATTTGGTATGGAGTTTGGACTTAGCCATAGCTAATTGACACGATCAGATACCAAATTAACTTCAACAAGTTTCCCCCTTAAGTAGTGGTTTGGGAACAGATAAATATCTGAAAGACGAACACTTGAATTCCTCATGGTTAAGAACTCACATAGTATATTAACTTCATCAAGCAATTTCCCTCTTGAGTAACAATTTGAAAACAGTTAGAAATCTGAAAGGCTCACACTTAAACGCCTCATGGTTAAGAACTTACATACAGTTTTATATTACCTTCATCAACAAGTTTTGTTCTTGAGTAATGGTCTAAGAACAGATAGATATCTTAAAAATAGAAAATTAAATGCCTCGTGGTTAAGAATTCACATAGTATATTAACTTCATCAATAATTTCCTCCTTGAATAATGTCCTGAGAACTGATAGATATCCGAAAGGTCAACACTTAACATCGTGTGGTTAAGAACTTGCATAGTATATCGTCAGAAGAAGAGAGGAACTCAGAAGCATTGTACCATGTAGTTTAAACATGACACTGGAAAGGCCAGATATGCTATTATGTACCCCATAGTAACTACTAATTAAGATTTTATTTTTTGGGCTAGGGGCAATGGCCCCCCTCTGAGAATGTGTCCTATGCACCCATGAATTGGTGCACCAGACACTTCTACGACTTTTGATGATGAAGGAAGGGGCACTTCTAGGACGTTAGATAACGAAGGAAGGGGCACATGGAATTTTTCCTCAAGGCGAATGGTGCCAAGGGCCTTACGGAGATCCATACGGATGGAGAGAATCAACGCCCGTGAAGAGGGAGAAGGAAAGCTTCCTCTCCAACTAATGCGAGCACGGTTCCGCCACCCATATTCATCTACAAGTTGGTCGCTGAGGCCTTTCCTAGTGCTCCACGGTGGACAGGTGCTAAGCATGTCACATAAGCAAAAAAAATGACATGGCACGGTAATTAAGGAGGAGAGAGAGAGCACTTTGAAGACCCTAGGAAGAATCAATGCCAAGCACATGAACCAATGCATGGAAGGCTTTAGGTGTTAAATCATTAAATAAAATGAGCTTAGCAACAACAAGTTAATCACCTATGCATTAGAAAGTTGAGTTGTTAAGATATTTAATGCACTTAGCACCGCATCTAAGCACCTTTGCATTGGAAAAGGTCCGATGCATTTATAAAAGGGAAACCCTTTGCGTCTACACGCCGGCAGAACTTTCGGTCGGTCCCTCTCGCTTGCTAACCATCTATGTGTCGAGCACGGTGAGGGAGTCCTGGATTAGGGGGTCCTCGGACAGCCGGACTATATACTTTGGTCGGACTATTGGACTATGAAGATACAAGATTCAAGACTTCGTCCCGTGTCCGGGTGGGACTCTCCTTTGCGTGGAAGGCAAGCTTGGCAATTCGGATGTGTAGATCTCTTTCTCTGTAACCGACTCTATGTAACCCTAGCCCCCTCCGGTGTCTATATAAACCAGAGGGTTTAGTCCGTAGGACAACATACAATCATAATCATAGGCTAGCTTCTAGGGTTTAGCCTCTATGATCTCGTGGTAGATCAACTCTTGTAATACTCATATCATCAAGATCAATCAAGCAGGAAGTAGGGTACTACCTCCATCGAGAGGTACCAAACCTGGGTAAACATCGTGTCCCCCGCCTCCTGTTACCATTAGCCTTAGACGCACAGTTCGGGACCCCCTACCCGAGATCTGCCGGTTTTGACACCGACATTGGTGCTTTCATTGAGAGTTCCACTGTGTTGTCACGGTAAGTCTTGATGGCTCGTCTTGTTGTCAAGGACAACATCACCTCCGAGGGAGCCGTGGCTGTAGGCCAGACTCTCTGGCTGGGCGGCTTCGTCATGACCGTCTGTTCGGCCGCCTCGCCAATGATGACTTCTCAGATCATCAAAAACAGCCTCCACGTCAGCCCGGAATTCACCGAGCAGATGGGTCCAATGGAGCTCTCCTCCCTGAACGAACTCTTGGATCGCATCGCCGCCCTGGGAGTCGCTACGGACTATGATTGGTTCGGGCGTAAACTCGACCAAAGGGAGATTAACTCTCCGCCGGTCACCCATCAGATAGCGGTGGTGGAGGAGCAACGCGGCGATTCTTCCTCTATTTTGAGGATGAACTATGTCGATCTCCGAGCCGGATACCCTTCTACGGGAGGACATGGCCCAGGCTCCGAACCTAGAATCGGGCAGCGGGCCAGAAAAATTGGGCAACATCCCGGAGTCCGAGCTGCCAAGCTCAGGGGCTCCTCTGCCCCTGGGGCTCAGGTCGGGTCAGGGTTTGGACTTAAATCTACCCACCCACCCAGACACAAGTGATCTTTCCCACATTAGACAAGAGCATCAAGAGACAGTACATCACTTCTGGGCCAGATTCCTCCTTGTAATGAGCAAGGTCAAGGACTGTCACGAGGAAGACGCAATTTCATTCTTTTGCAAAAACTGCATGGACAAGGGAATCCTCAACGCCATAAGTCGCCGTGACATAGCACACTTCACTGACTTGGCGACCATAGTACATAAATGTTGTGCGATGGAAAACGCTTGGAAAACCAAACAAAATTCTGGGATCATCCGGCTCTCACTAAACCCCTCGTCCGAACTAAAAGGGTGCGCTCTCGCAAGTCACCCAATCCAATCACAAAGAAACCAAAGCCCTCTATAGGGCGTGGAACCGTATTGGAGGGATGGCTCAATGGGCCATGCAAAATTCACAGCACACCCGATATCATACCAACACACAGTCTTAGAGCTTGTTGGATACTCCGGCAGGTGGCCAAGAGCGGCGAGGATCTCCTCATCAACAATACCACAGAGCACCATCCCGCGGAGAATAACAATACAATACTGACAGTCTTCGATACTTTCGCCTCAAACAATAGGCGTAAGCGAGCACTCCGCAGCCTCGCCGAAGTATGCCACGTTGCAGCAATAAATCCATGGAACGACACGGCCATAACCTTCAATGCCAGTGATGAACCTCAATTCCAAACAGTCTGAGCACCAGCCGCTTTGGTTCTTAGTCCAATTATGGACGGCTTCCGGCTTACTAAAGTGCTCATGGACGGTGGCAGCGGATTAAACCTCATCTACGAGGAAACTCTCAACAAAATGGAGATAGACAAGAGCCGCATTGAGCAAAGCAGCACGACCTTCAGAGGAATCATCCCTAGTCGGGAGGCACGATGTGCGGGAAAAATCACACTTGATGTGGTATTCGGCACGTCGGAGAATTATAGGTCCGAAGAAATCACATTCCAAGTGGCCCCGTTCAGTAGTGGATACCACGCCCTTTTAGGGCGAGACGCATTCACGAGCTTCCAAGCTATACCCCATTACAGGTACATGAAGCTCAAGATGCCTGGGCCAAATGGAATCATCACTCTAACTAGTGATCCGGACATAGCACTCCGCGTCGAAAATAAAACCGCCGCACTAGCCCTGGAGGCATTATCCGAAGCTCTCGCGGCCAAAGAATTAACTGCGTTGCGCTCCATAGTGGACAGGGACGATGTGATACTCGACAAACGACCCAAGTCCACCTCTTTTAAACCAGCAAAGGAAATAGTCAAATTCCAGGTCCACCCAACGGACCCTACAAAAACAGCATCAATTGGGGCACAGCTGAACCCCACAATAGATGCCGCACAGCGAGAGTTCTTGCGCTAGAATTGGGACATCTTCTCCTGGCATCCTTCAGACATGCCAGGTATCCCACGCAGGCTGGCTGAGCATAGCCTAAACATACTAAAGGGATACAAGCCGATCAAGCAGACTCTTCGGCGCTTTTCAGAACCTAAGCGACAAGCCATGGGAGAAGAGCTAGCCAAGCTACTCGAGGCCGGATTCATCAGAGAAATAAAACATCTGGACTGGCTAGAAACCTGGTGATGGTACCAAAGAAGGACAAATCCTGGCGCCTATGTGTCGATTTCAAGGACCTCAATAAGGCTTGCCCTAAGGATCCCTTCCCCCTCCCCCGCATCAATCAAATCATCGACGCTACCGCAGGACACGATTCATTGCGTTTCCTCGACGCATACTCCGGATACCATCAAATCAAGATGGCGGAGTCCGATCAAGCCGCAACGGCATTCATCACTTCATACGACCCCTTCTGTTTTAACACCATGCCTTTTGAGCTCAAAAACGCCGCTGCAACCTATCAACGCATGATTCAGACATGCCTGGAAACACAAATCAGCAAAACAGTGGAGGCATACGTAGACGATGTGGTCATCAAAACCAGACATGTCAAATCCTTAATAGACGACTTGAGGCTTACGTTCGACAATCTCCGAACATATGACATCAAGCTCAATCCAGAAAAATGCGTCTTCGGCGTACCTGCCGGAAAGCTCTTGGGCTTCATCGTTTCCAATCGAGGAATTGAAGCAAATCCGGCTAAAATCCGAGCTTTGTCACAATTGGCTACTGTTGGGGAACGCAGTAATTTCAAAAATTTTCCTACGATCACGCAAGACCATGGTGATGGCATAGCAACGAGAGGGAGAGTGTCCGTCCACGTACCCTCGTAGACCGAAAGCGGAAGCGTTATAACAACGCGGTTGATGTAGTCGTACGTCTTCACGATCCGACCGATCCAAGCACCGAACGTCACGGCACCTCCGAGTTACGCACACGTTCAGCTCGATGGCGATCCCGGACTCCGATCCAAAGCAAAGTGTCGGGATGAGTTCCACAAGACGACGGGCGCAGGACGATGTTGATGCTCCACCGACGCAGGGCTTCGCCTAAGCTCCATGACGATATGACTTCTCCGGCGCAGGGCTTCGCCTAAGCTCGCGAAGATATGACGAAGTGGAATATGGTGGAAGGGGCACCGCTGCGGCTAAGGAAAGATCCGTAGATCAACTTGTGTGTCTTGGGGTGCCCCCTGCCCCGTGATATAAAGGAGGCAAGGGGAGGTGGCCGGCCCTAGGGGAGGCGCACCAGGAGGAGTCCTACTCCCACCGAGTAGGACTCCCCCCTCCTAGTTGGACTAGGATTGGAGTGGGAAGAGGGAAGGGGCGCCGCCCCCCCTTCCTTGTCCTATTCGGACTAGAGGGGGGAGGGGGGCGTGCAGCCCACCTTGGCTGGCCCTTCCTCTTCTCTCCTATGGCCCATTAGGCCCATGGACCTCCCGGGGGGTTCCGGTAACCTCCCGGTACTCCGGTAAAATCCCGATTTCACCCGAAACACTTCCGATGTCCAAATGTAGGCTTCCAATATATCAATCTTTATGTCTCGACCATTTCGAGACTCCTCGTCATGTCCGTGATCACATCCGGGACTCCGAACAATCTTCGCATCAATACTTATAAACTCATAATGAAGCATCGCCGAAGCGTTAAGCGTGCGGACCCTACGGGTTCGAGAACTATGTAGACATGACCTAGAACCATTCTCGGTCAATAACCAATAGCGGAACCTGGATGCCCATATTGGTTCCTACATATTCTCTACGAAGATCTTTATCGGTCAAACCGCATAACGACATACGTTAACGTTGTTCCCTTTGTCATCGGTATGTTACTTACCCGAGATTCGATCGTCGGTATCCAATACCTAGTTCAATCTCGTTACCGGTAAGTCTCTTTACTCGTTCCGTAATACATCATCTCACAACTAACTCATTAGTTGTAATGCTTGCAAGGCTTAAGTGATGTGTATTACCGAGAAGGCCTAGAGATACCTCTCCGACAATCGGAGTGACAAAACCTAATCTCGAAATACGCCAACCCAACAAGTACCTTTGGAGACACCTGTAGTACTCCTTTATAATCACCCGATTACGTTGTGACGTTTGGTAGCACCAAAGTGTTCCTCCGTAAATGGAGTTGCATAATCTCATAGTTACGGGAACATGTATGGGTCATGAAGAAAGCATTAACATACTAAACGATCAAGTGTTAAGCTAATGGAATGGGTCATGTCAACCAGATCATTCAACCAATGATGTGACCTTGTTAATCAAATAACAACTCCTTGTTTATGGTTAGGAAACATAACCATCTTTGATTAACAAGCTAGTCAAGTAGAGGCATACTAGTGACATACTGTTTGTCTATATATTCACACATGTATTATGTTTCCGGTTAATACAATTCTAGCATGAATAATAAACATTTATCATGATATAAGGAAATAAATAATAACTTTATTATTGCCTCTAGGGCATATTTCCTTCAGTCTCCCACTTGCACTAGAGTCAATAATCTAGATTACAAAGTGATGATCCTAACACCCATGGAGTCTTGGTGCTGATCATGTTTTGCTCGTGGAAGAGGCTTAGTCAACGGGTCTGCAACATTCAGATCCGTATGTATTTTGCAAATCTCTATGTCTCCCACTTGGACTTGGTCCCGAATGAAATTGAAGCGTCTCTTGATATGCTTGGTCCTCTTGTGAAATCTGGATTCCTTTGCCAAGGCAATTGCACCAGTATTGTCACAGAAGATCTTCATAGGTCCCGATGTACTAGGTATGACACCTAGATCGGAAATGAACTCTTTCATCCAGACTCCTTCATTTGCTGCTTCTGAAGCAGCTATGTACTCCGCTTCACATGTAGATCCCGCCACGACGCTTTGTTTAGAACTGCACCAACTGACAGCTCCACCGTTTAATAAAAACACGTATCCGGTTTGCGATTTAGAATCGTCCGGATCGATGTCAAAGCTTGCATCGACGTAACCATTTACGACTAGCTCTTTGTCACCTCCATATATGAGAAACATATCCTTAGTCCTTTTCGTATTTCAGGATGTTCTTGACCGCTGTCCGATGATCCATTCCTGGATTACTTTGGTACCTTCCTGCCAAGCTTACAGCTAAGCATACGTCAGTGTCTGGTACACAGCATTGCATACATGATAGAGCCTATGGCTGAAGCATAGGAACATCTTTCATTTTCTCTCTATCTTCTGCTGTGGTCGGGCATTGAGTCCGACTCAATCTTACACCTTGCAACACGGTAAAAACCTTTCTTTGCCTGATCCATTTTGAACTTTTTCAAAAACTTTATCAAGGTATGTGCTTTGTGAAAGTCCAATTAAGCGTCTTGATCTATCTCTATAGATCTTGATGCCCAATATGTAAGCAGCTTCACCGAGGTCTTTCATTGAAAAACTTTTATTCAAGTATCCTTTTATGCTATCCAGAAATTCTATATCATTTCCAATCAATAATATGTCATCCACATATAATATCGTAAATGCTACAGAGCTCCCACTCACTTTCTTGTAAATACAGGCTTCTCCAAAAGTCTGTACAAACCCATATGCTTTGATCACACTATCAAAGCGTTTATTCCAACTCCGAGAGGCTTGCACCAGACCATAAATTGATCACTGGAGCTTGCACACTTTGTTAGCACCTTTTGGATCGACAAAACCTTCTGGTTGCATCATATACAACTCTTCTTCTAGAACTCCATTCAAGAATGCAGTTTTTACATCCATTTGCCAAATTTCATAATCATAAAATGCGGCAATTGCTAACATGATTCGGACAGACTTTAGCATCGCTTCGGGTGAGAAAGTCTCATCGTAGTCAACCCATTGAACTTGTCGAAAACCTTTCGCAACAAGTCGAGCTTTGTAGACAGTTATATTACCATCGGCCAGTCTTCTTCTTAAAGATCCATTTATTTTCAATGGCTTGCCGATCATCGGGCAAGTCAACCAAAGTCCATACTTTGTTCTCATACATGGATCCCATCTCAGATTTCATGGCTTCCAGCCATTTTGCGGAATCTGGGCTCACCATCGCTTCTTCATAGTTTGTAGGTTCGCCATGGTCAAGTAACATGACTTCCGAATAGGATTACCGTACCACTGCAGTGCGTATTTTACTCTGGTTGACCCACGAGGTTCAGTAGTAACTTGATCTGAAGTTTCATGATCATCATCATTAGTTTCCTCACTAATTGGTGTAGTTGTCAGGAACCATTTCTTGTGATGAACTACTTTCCAATAAGGGAGCAGATACAGATTATCTCATCAAGTTCTACTTTCCTCCCACTCACTTCTTTCGAGAGAAACTCTTTCTCTAGAAAGGATCCGAATTTAGCAACGAAAATCTTGCCTTGGATCTGTGATAGAAGGTGTACCCAACAGTTTCCTTTGGGTATCCTATGAAGACACATTTTTCCGATTTGGGTTCGAGCTTATCTGGTTGAAGTTTCTTTACATAAGCATCGCAGCCCCAAACTTTAAGAAAGCGACAACTTTGGTTTCTTGCCAAACCACAGTTCATAATCCGACGTCTCAACGGAATTAGACGGTGATCTATTAAACGTGAATGCGGCCGTCTCAAAAGCAAAACCCCAAAAAGATAGCGGTAAATCGGAAAGAGACATCATAGATCGCACCATATCTAGTAAAGTACGATTACGACGTTCGGACACACCCTTTCTCTGTGGTGTTCCGGGTGGCGTGAGTTGCGAAACTATTCCACATTGTTTCAAATGTAAACCAAACTCGTAACTCAAATATTCTCCTCCACGATCAGATCGTAGAAATTTTATTTTCTTGTTACGATGATTTTCCACTTCACTCTGAAATTCTTTGAACTTTTCAAATGTTTCAGATTTGTGTTTCATTAAGTAGATATACCCATATCTGCTCAAATCATCTGTGAAGGTGAGAAAATAACGATACCACAAGGCGTGCCTCAACATTCATTGGACCACAAACATCGGTATGTATGATTTCCAACAAATCAGTTGCTGCTCGCTCCATAGTTCCGGAGAACGGCGTTTTGGTCATCTTGCCCATGAGGCACGGTTCGCAAGTACCAAGTGATTCATAATCAAGTGATTCGAAGCCCATCAAGATGGAGTTTCTTCATGCGTTTACACCGATATGACCTAAACGGCAGTGCTACAAATAAGTTGCACTATCATTATCAACTCTGCATCTTTTGGCTTCAACATTATGAATATGTGTATCACTACTGTCGAGATTCAACAAGAATAGACCATTCTTCAAGGGTGCATGACCATAAAAGATATTACTCATATAAATAGAACAACCATTATTCTCTCGATTTAAATGAATAACCGTCTCGCATTAAACAAGATCCAGATATAATGTTCATGCTCAACGCTGGCACCAAATAACAATTATTTAGGTCTAAAACTAATCCCGAAGGTAGATGTAGAGGTAGCGTGCCGACTGCGATCACATCGACTTTGGAACCATTTCCAACGCCAAGATCGTCACCTCGTCCTTAGCCAATCTTCGCTAATCCGTAGTTCCTGTTTTGAGTTGCAAATATTAGCAATGTAACCAGTTTCAAATACCCGGTACTACTGCGAGTATTAGTAAGGTACACATCAATAACATGTATATCACATATACCTTTGTTCACCTTGCCATCCTTTTTATCCGCCAAATACTTGGGGCAGTTCCGCTTCCGATTGTCCGGTGCTTGCGGTAAAAACACTCGATTTCAGGCTTAGGTCCAGACTTGGGTTTCTTCTCTTGATCAGCAACTTTCTTGCTGTTCTTTTTGAAGTTTCCTTCTTCTTCCCTTTGCCCTTTTTCTTGAAACTAGTGGTCTTGTTGATCATCAACACTTGATGCTCTTTCTTGATTTCTACCTCCGCAGCTTTTAGCATCGCGAAGAGCTCAGGAATTGTCTTAGTCATCCCTTGCATATTATAGTTCATCACGAAGCTCTTGTAGCTTGGTGGCGATGATTGGAGAATTCTGTCAATGACACTATCATCCGGAAGATTAACTCCCAGCTGAATTAAGTGATTGTTATACCCGGACATTTTGAGTATGTGCTCACCAGCGTAACTATTCTCCTCCATCTTGCAGCTATAGAACTTATTGGAGACTTCATATCTCTCAATCCGGCATTTGCTTGAAATATTAACTTCAACTCCTGGAACATCTCATATGCTCCATGACGCTCAAAACGTCGTTGAAGACCCGGTTCTAAGCCGTAGCATGGCACACTGAACTATAGAGTAGTCATCAGCTCTGCTTTGCGACGTTCACAACTTCGCTCAAGATCTGCAGCAGGCCTGTCACCCAAATGCTTCGGGGCGTAATTTTTACGTGCAGCAAAGAGGATAATCCTCAAGTTACGGACCCAGTCCGTGTAATTGCTACCATCATCTTTCAACTTTGCTTTCTTAAGGAACGCATTAAAATTCAACGGAACAACAAAGACGAGCCATCTATCTACAGAAACATAGACAAGCAAAATACTATCGGTACTAAGTTCATGATAAATTTAAGTTCAATTAATCATATTAAAAACTCCCACTTAGACAGACATCTCTCTAGTCATCTAAGTGATCACGTGATCCATATCAACTAAACCATGTCCGATCATCACGTGAGATGGAGTAGTTTCAATGGTGAACATCACTATGTTGATCATATCTACTATATGATTCACGCTCGACCTTTCGGTCTCCGTGTTCCAAGGCCATATCTGTTATATGCTAGGCTCGTCAAGTTTAACCTGAGTATTCCGCGTGCGCAACTGTTTTGCACCCGTTGTATTTGAACGTAGAGCCTATCACACCCGATCATCACGTGGTGTCTCAAAGACGAAGAACTTTATAGCGGTGCATACTCGTGGAGAGCACTTCTTGATAATTTTTAGTGAGAGATCATCTTATAATGCTACCGTCAATCAAAGCAAGATAAGATGCATAAAGGATAAACATCACATGCAATCAATATAAGTGATATGATATGGTCATCATCATCTTGTGCTTGTGATCTCCATCGCTGAAGCACCGTCATGATCACCATCGTCACCGGGCGCGACACCTTGATCTCCATCGTAGCATCGTTTGTCGTCTACGCCAACTATTGCTTCTACGACTATGGCTACTCCTTAGTGATAAATTAAAGCAATTAAATGTAGTTTGCATTTCATACAATAAAGCGACAACAATATGGATCCTGCCAGTTGCCGATAACTCGGTTACAAAACATGATAATCTCATACAATAAAATATAGCATCACGTTTTGACCACATCACATCACAACATGCCCTGCAAAAACAAGTTAGACGTCCTCTACTTTGTTGTTGCAAGTTTTACGTGGCTGCTACGGGCTGAGCAAGAACCGTTCTTACCTACGCATCAAAACCACAACGATAGTTTGTCAAATAGACTCCGTTTAACCTTCTCAAGGACCGGGCGTAGCCTTTCAGTTCAACTAAAGTGAGAGAGGCAGACACCCGCGGTCACCTTTAAGCAACGAGTGCTCGGGCGGTGAAACCAGTCTCGCGTAAAGCGTCTGGCGTAATGTCGGTCCGGGCGCTTCATCTCACAATACCGCTGAACCAAAGTATGACATGCCGGTAGGCGGTATGACTTGTATCGTCCACAACTCACTTGTGTTCTACTCGTGCATATGACATCAACGCATAAAACCAGGCTCGGATGCCACTGTTGGGGAACGCAGTAATTTCAAAAATTTCCCTACGATCACGCCAAGACCATGGTGATGGCATAGCAACGAGGGAAGAGTGTCCGTCCACGCACTCGTGAGACCGAAAGCGAAGCGTTATAACAACGCGGTTGATGTAGTCGTGCGTCTTCACGATCCGACCGATCCAAGCACCGAACGTCACGGCACCTCCGAGTTCTGCACACGCTCAGCTCGATGACGATCCCGGACTCGATCCAGCAAAGTGTCGGGATGAGTTCCGTCGGCGACGGGCGTGGTGACGATGTTGATGCTCCACCGACGCGAGGCTTCGCCTAAGCTCCATGACGATATGACTTCTCCGGCGCAGGCTTCGCCTAAGCTCCGAAGATATGACGAAGTGGAATATGGTGGAAGGGGCACCGCTGCACGGCTAAGGAAAGATCCGTAGATCAACTTGTGTGTCTTGGGGTGCCCCCTGCCCCGTGATATAAAGGAGGCAAGGGGAGGTGGCCGGCCCTAGGGGAGGCGCGCAAGGAGGAGTCCTACTCCCACCGGGAGTAGGACTCCCTCTCCTAGTTGGACTAGGATTGGAGGAGGGGAAGAGGGAAGGGCGCCGCCCCTTCCTTGTCCTATTCGGACTAGAGGGGAGGGGGCGCGCAGCCCACCTTGGCTGGCCCTTCCTCTTCTCTCCTATGGCCCATTAGGCCCATGGACCTCCGGGGGTTCCGTAACCTCCCGGTACTCCGGTAAAATCCCGATTTCACCGGAACACTTCCGATGTCCAAATGTAGGCTTCCAATATATCAATCTTTATGTCTCGACCATTTCGAGACTCCTCGTCATGTCCGTGATCACATCCGGAACTCCGAACAACCTTCGGTGCATCAATACTTATAAACTCATTATGAACTGTCATCGAAACGTTAAGCGTGCGGACCCTACGGGTTCGAGAACTATGTAGACATGACCTAGAACCATTCTCGGTCAATAACCAATAGCGGAACCTGGATGCCCATATTGGTTCCTACATAATCTCTGAAGATCTTTATCGGTCAAACCGCATAACGACATACGTTGTTCCCTTTGTCATCGGTATGTTACTTACCCGAGATTCGATCGTCGGTATCCAATACCTAGTTCAATCTCGTTGCGGTAAGTCTCTTTACTCGTTCCGTAATACATCATCTCACAACTAACTCATTAGTTGTAATGCTTGCAAGGCTTAAGTGATGTGTATTACCGAGAAGGCCTAGAGATACCTCTCCGACAATCGGAGCGACAAAACCTAATCTCGAAAATCGCCAACCCAACAAGTACCTTTGGAGACACCTGTAGTACTCCTTTATAATCACCCGATTCACGTTGTGGCGTTTGGTAGCACCAAAGTGTTCCTCCGTAAACGGAGTTGCATAATCTCATAGTTACAGGAACATGTATGGGTCATGAAGAAAGCATTAACATACTAAAGCGATCAAGTGTTAAGCTAATGGAATGGGTCATGTCAACAGATCATTCAACCAATGATGTGACCTTGTTAATCAAATAACAACTCCTTGTTTATGGTTAGGAAACATAACCATCTTTGATTAACAAGCTAGTCAAGTAGAGGCATACTAGTGACATACTGTTTGTCTATATATTCACACATGTATTATGTTTCCGGTTAATACAATTCTAGCATGAATAATAAACATTTATCATGATATAAGAAAATAAATAATAACTTTATTATTGCCTCTAGGGCATATTTCCTTCAGCTACCCCAACAGACCTCAAGCAAATCCAGAAATTAACTGGATGCGTGGCTGCCCTAAGCTGCTTTATCTTCCGATTAGGAGAAAAGGCACTACCGCTCAATCGCCTTCTTCGACGCACCGAACACTTCGAGTGGACGGCTGCGGCTACGGCCGGACTGGAAGAAATAAAGGCCCTCTTGGCCAGCAATCCAATCCTGGCCGCGCCAAATATCGGCGAACCCATGTTGTTATATATAGCTGCAACACACCAGGTTGTAAGCGCAGTGCTCGTCGTCGAACGAGAGACGGACGGACATAAGTTCCCGCTTCAAAAGCCGGTATACTACGTATCCACCATCCTCACTCCATGCAAATCACGGTACCCACATTATCAAAAGATAGCATACGCGGTCTTCATGGCATCCCGAAAACTACGACACTACTTTCAAGAGTGTTCAATCACGATGGCCTCTGAAGTGCCACTCAATGACATCATAAATAACCGCGATGCCACGGGCCGGATTGCTAAATGGGCTATTGAGCTCCTCCTGTTCGACATAACATACAAACCACGGCGAGCCATTAAGTCGCAAGTATTGGCTGACTTCGTCGCCGAATGGACCGAAGCCGAACTCTCTAAAGAGTACGACGCGTACTCCAATTGGATCATGCACTTTGACGACTCTAAGATTTTGGCTGGTCTAGGGGCAGACGCTGTCCTGACATCCCCCACCGGAGATACAGTCCAATATGTACTCCAAATACTATACACAGCTTCCAACAATGCAGCCGAATATGAGGCTCTGTTGCATGGTCTTCGGATGGCAGTCTCCATGGGCATTCAACGCCTAGAAGTGCGTGGGGATTCGAACCTCGCAATATCTCAAATAAATGGAGACTTTGACGCCAAGGACCCAAAAATGGCGGCCTACCGCAATGCCGTCCTCAAAATGTCATCTCGGTTCGAGGGGCTCGAATTCCACCATGTGGTCCGAGAAAACAATCAAGCGGCGGATATCCTCACCCGCATCGGCGCTAAGCGCGACCCCGACCCACCCAATATCTTCTTGGAAAGGTTGTTCAAGCCATCCGTGGTGTGGGAAGGGGAGACCGGCAATACCAGTCCGAGTCCGAACACAACCCCAGATCCCGAACACTCTGACATAATCGGAGGCTCCGCCACCGAAATAACACCTTCGGCCCACGTGATTATGGCTGTCATCGCCCCGTGGACAGAACCCTTCTTAGCCTACTTAAATAGGCAAGAACTCCCTGAGGACCAAAATGAGGCACGTTGCATTGTGCGGCGTTCTAAAGCCTACAAGGTCCATGAGGGAGAGCTTTATAAGAAAAGTGCGACTAGAGTGCTCCAAAGGTGCATCTCCGAAGAGGAAGGACGGCAGCTTTTGGCAGAAATTCATGCTGGACTTGGCGGTCAGCACGCCGCAGCTCGGTCTCTTGTAAGCAAGGCCTTTCGTACAGGTTTCTACTGGCCGACAGCCCGAGCAGACGCACAGGACCTCGTCCAACATTGCGTCGGTTGCCAGCTTTTTGAAAATCAAAGCCATATGCCACCTACCACCCTCCAAACAATCCCCATAACTTGGCCCTTTGCGGTCTGGGGGCTCGATATGGTTGGACCCCTTAAAGGAGGAAGCCATAAGAAAAAAATACTTGTTGGTCATGGTAGATAAATTCACCAAATGGATAGAGGCCAAACCATTTAAAACGGCCAAATCCGGACCGGTGATAGACTTTATATCCGGGGTCATACACCATTACGGCGTCCCCCACAGCACCATCACTGATAATGGCTCCAACTTCACAGCCGACGAGGTGAAAACTTGGTGCGGCAAAATGGGCATTAAGCTCGATTATGCCTCTGTCTATCACCCCCAAACAAACGGACAAGTCGAACGAGCAAATGGTCTTATTATGAGCGGCATCAAACCCAGACTAGTGCGATCCTTGAAGGAATCAGATACGCACTGGGTTGAGGAGCTCGACTCCGTACTATGGGGGCTGCGGACCACGCTGAATCGTACCACCGGATACACACCATTTTTATGGTGTACGACGCAGAGGCAGTACTACCCTGCGATATCATTCATGACTCACCTCGAGTGTGCATGTACGAAGAGAGAGAAGCTGAGCTAGATCGGCAGGACAGTTTAGATGCCCTGGAGGAGGAGCGTGACGTTGCAAAGGCTTGTTCCGCATTCTATCAGCAGTAGGCTCCAAGGTATCAAAGCAGAGAAGTACGGGCCAAAACTTACAACGTTGGTGAACTCGTTTTACGCCTACCGGAGAAGAAAAAGGACAAGCTCAAGCCCAAGTGGGAGGGTCCCTTCATCATTGATAAAGTTCTCACCGGAGGAGCGTACTGTCTGCGTGATGCATCAGATAACCGACTCGAGCCGAACCCATGGAACGCGGCCAGACTCCGAAGATTCTACGCCTAGTGCCGAACTCTGTGTTCGTCTCCCTACCTCCGCTTTTTTTTTAAGTTATGTCCTCCTTCTTTCTTCCTTTCCTTTTTTATGTATAGCCTTAAGAGCTTTAAGTGTGCTTCGATCGCACACTCCTGCCACGCTATGTGTGCTGAATATACCTGGGGGCTTCTTATACAGAAGCTTCATATAATTGTCTTCTGGGCTTTATGCCCACCACATATGTGTCACTTCTCCATATGTGCCTTTTTTCGTCATTATATGCATCTATATGACTTAAGTTTTGGCCAAGCTGGGTTGCCTGGCTCTTGTGTTTATGCCCTACATTCCCGTTAATTCGGCTAGGGCATAAGGGCAGCACCTCTAAGATTGTTACTGTCGGGACATCCGGATGTGTACCTTAGACTGGGTGAAGCCGAAAGCTAGCGTTCTTAAGGGAATATTCGATCGGTGAACAAAAGATGTTTCTTACTTATTTCAATACATGCCCCCGGATGTTTATATCCTGCGTCGCTTTTCGCAGTTCGGACATGCACATTAATGCATGCGTATCCAGGGAAAGGAACCCTTAACGAAACTATTCTCCCTGGAAGATGTTTCTTACTATCCATGTAATATAACATAGCTAGTTGGGTACTTGTCTGTTCAAGCACTTATGACTCGTATGTCTGGTTTCCACGCATACCCCAGTTTTTACATAACTGAGCGGGTGTTCGGATACACTCCGGACTGTCGGGTCCGGAGGTTGAAGCGAAAAGGTCTGCCATGACAAATGATTTACAATCCGGCTAGGGACAAAATATGTCATTCGAATTACATAGTCACTTAGAATGACTAAATTCTTCTTCTATACCATCCAACAGGCTGTCTAGCCTACAATCCTGTTGGGAATACTTCACGGCTAATGCTACCTGGTCATATACCAGACTAACGGGGATCTCTTTCCCATCTGACCCTACAGGTCCGACTTCGGCCATGTGGTTCGGGTCAGCCTTGGTGTACCGCGTCTTCACCATGGCCCAGGCTTCCCTTGCACCTTGTCAGCAAGTCGATATCTTCCATAATCGGAAGCGCCGCCGTGCTCCCTTGAGCATCTCCATGAACTCTACCATGCCTACGGGCAGGGATGCGAACGGCCACAAGGCCTGGGCAATACCCTGCATCACCTGTCGAATTTGTCCGTGCAGTTGTGAGAGCTCTTGCAGAAGATCGCCTGCAGATCCGGGCATCTCCTCTTCGGTACGACCTGTCGGCATACCTACAGACATAATTCTGTGAGCCTGCTTCTTCGCCGAACTTTATAAAGGTTCGTTCAAGCACTTACTAAAAATGCCGCGTCGAAGCCGCTTATTCTCCTTCACGGAATCAGCAAGCTGGCCCCGAACATCTTTTAACTCAACGTCCGACCGGGTCTTGGCGTCCTTGAGATCATTATTCTCTCGAATAACCCGTGTAAGCACGCGCTCGCCAGCCTCTCGCTGTCGTTGAGCATGTTGCTCATCCACCGATACGATCTCCGGATTGCCCCCGGGATCGTCAGCAGTATCTATTGTTAGATTTGCATGCATGCCGAATACTAGCTGGTACATGTCATTACATTCTTTTTGATTAAGACAAGTATTAACAGATGGGGCCTTCTTGGACTCCTCCATTCCGGCAACTGCGGCCCGCAGCTGGGCTTTGCACTCCTCCAGCTCTTTAGACAGCTGGGTATTCTTCTATGTAAGAACCTATGCGTACAATGATCCTTAAATCAGTTGTGCCAACTGTTTCAAGTCTCAGGGGCTACTGATATACATACTTATCAAATTTTCTTACCCGTATATCCTTTACATATTGGACCGTGGCTCTGGCGAGGCCATCTTGAGCAGCTCGGATGTACGCGTCCCCTGAGTTGAAGGCATTGAACGCCTCTTCAGAAAAATTAGGGTCATGTAGTGTGGCCCGTCGGCGCCTGTGATTCATGGCGCTCTCCACTTCAGAGTTTGTAGCGGAGAATCTATCTGCATCCTCTGTAGGAGGACCGTCCGGCGTTGTCCCCACGTTGATCTCCGCCCTTGAGTCTGGCCTCGGAGTCCGGCTGGTGGAGGATTGACCGGCAGGCTCTCCGGATACAGTCCGGCGAGCGCTTTTTCTGTCGGGGAACCATGAACATTGTTATATTTTAAGGACGATAATTACGCAGCAGGTTTTTTAATCATACCTCTGCGACGGCGTCTCGGTCCTGACTGCCTTCCTTTTAAGCCGACCTAGCTTTGGTGCTCCTTGTTGACGAGTCGCCGTCGGTTCGGCGCGGCGTCCCGATGGCCTTCCCTGTAAAACGCAATACATGTGCGGTGGGTAAGGCGCAAAGAGGGGATCCTTCTTGGAAATTGGGACTCCGGTTTTACTTACATGTGATACAGGGAGTAGGCCAGGATAATCCGCTATGATGGCCACCAAGGCACCATCACAGCTTAACTGATAAAATGTCCTGTCGGCAAGCTCCACAAATATGTCCGGATCTTCTTCAAGTCCAGGGTCGAGGGCCCGGTTGGGGTCCTCTGGCTGTGGAGGCGGGCTGTGGACCTCCTTCATAGCTTTTCGCAGATCCTGCTATGAATTAGCAAGGTAAATATTTATGATGAAAAGTGCGGGGATAACTGGAGTAAAGGATAGCAGCTCACCCAGTTTGGAGGGTTATACAAGGAGAATCCATCCCTTGGGTTAATACGGATGAACTCCTCTTCTTCTCCTTTGTACAAATCGGACAGAATTTTCGCCAGAGCCGCGACGGAGTCCGGACCTTTGCGACCGCAGCGGGTAGCATCGTCTTCTCCATTGAAGTGCCACATGGGTTTTCCCCTATACTGAAGTGGATGTAACCCCCGCATTATACATATTGACATAACCTCAATTATTGTCAATCCTGATTTGGCCAGCGTTTTTATCCTATCCATCAGGTAAAGGACCTCTCTGTTATCTTCCTCCTGGGGGCTCCGGGTGCGCCAGCTGTGGCGGTTCTTCAGCGAGGCATTTGCAAACTCAGGAAAGCCCATCCGAATAGGGTCCGGAAGGGGGACGTCCTCCGTATAAAATCACTTCGAAGGCCAGTCTTCGGATGTCTTCTTCGGAGTACCGGACAATTATCCGGTTCCGGCGATGCGCCATATTTCGGCTCCGGCCACTTGATATATCGACCCCTCCTGAGTACGGGGCACGAGGCAGAATAGCCTCTTCCATAGCTCGAAATGAGCTTTGCATCCCAGAAACAGCTCGCAAAAGGCGACGTAGCCGGCGATGTGTAAAATGGAGGCGGAGGTGAAGTTATGCAGGTGGAGGCTATTAAACTCCAGGAGCTCGCGGAGGAACGGATGGATTGGAAATCCGAGTCCCCTCAGCAAGTAAGGGACAAGGCATACCCGCTCCCCCTTGGATGGGTTAGGAATACTCTCCGCTTGCTCCCCGCCATTTAAGTGGCTAGTCCGGCTCGGACGGGAACCATGTACGCAGGCGGGAGAAACCCCTTGGTCTGCAACTCTACCAATCGGCTATGGGGGACAGAACACTTCTCCCAATCGCCTGGCTAGTGCTACGGGAGCGAGAGGAGGAGCTGCGAGGGCCGGCCATGATAGGATGGTTTCGTCCAAGCGTGCTCTGATGGATACTCGCTAGGGAAGGATGGTGTGATTTGGATCTGAGGATCCCCGTCTCTTTAAATAGACGATTTACTTACATGGTCAGGGTGGCAAATGTAAAAATGCCCCAACTTCTCGCATTCGCTCGACACGTGGAGATAGCAATTATTAAAGCACAGAAGCCGAGGAGTGCAACATTGATGGGAAGCCGGACACTGCTCGTTACAACAGGTACTCAGGGATTTTGGAGAAGAACCCGCCTTGCAATGCCGAAGACAATCTGCTACCGGACTCATCATCATTGAAGCCTGGTTCAGGGGCTCTTGAGGAGTCCTAGATTAGGGGTCCTCGGACAGCCGGACTATATACTTTGGCCGGACTGTTGGACTATGAAGATACAAGATTGAAGACTTCGTCCCGTGTCCGGGTGGGACTCTCCTTTGCGTGGAAGGCAAGCTTGGCAATTCGGATGTGTAGATCTCTTTCTCTGTAACCGACTCTGTGTAACCCTAGCCCCCTCTGGTGTCTATATAAACCGGAGGGTTTAGTCCATAGGACAACATACAATCATAATCATAGGCTAGCTTCTAGGGTTTAGCCTCTACGATCTCGTGGTAGATCAACTCTTGTAATACTCATATCATCAAGATCAATCAAGCAGGAAGTAGGGTATTACCTCCATCGAGAGGGCCCAAACCACCTGGGTAAACATCGTGTCCCCCACCTCCTGTTACCATTAGCCTTAGACGCACAGTTCGGGACCCCCTACCCGAGATCCGCCGGTTTTGACACCGACACACGAAAGCCACAAAGCTGATGGTCCCACACGCACCGCTTCTTTTATTCTCTCGTTCGTCTTATCCTCCCCCGACGCCGCACAGCCATTTGTGTCGTCCGTATTTCTCCTCCCAATCCTCCACCTCTGAAACCCGGCCATGATTATTCCATGCACGGCAACTTGTTCCAGCGAGCAGCTCCCTGACGAGGTGCTCTTGCAGCTCCCGCTCCCAATAGATGTGGCACTCGTGTGGCTCCTCCCTCTCCCACGGACACGACGGGTAGTGTGGTGGGGCGGTGCTGCAACTGGGGGCGGCGGCGGTGGCCATGGGTGAGGCCATGGACGAGTAGACTGATGGAAGACGATGCCTCGGTGCTACAACCGGTCAATTTTTTTGCTGGAACCGGTTGGGAAAAAAGCAGCAACCAGTTGCTGCCGCAGCACCGCCATGGAATCCACTTAGTCCATCTATCTATCTAGCTCCACTCCGACGAAGCGAAACCTCCACCCTCTGTGAAGCTACAACCAGCTGATTCAGAAGCTGCAACCGTCGTTGAAATTTGCTAGTATTGGCGAGGAAGTTGCTACATACATCACGGCGGAGATGCGACCTACTACGGCAGCGGCGTTTTTTGTTGCAACCGTCCTCAAAATTTGCTACTACCGGTGATGAATTTTGCTACATCCATCATGGCGGAGCTGAGACCGGCAACGGCGTCGAGATGAATTGTTGCAACCGCCTTTGAATTTTGCTACTACCAGCGAGGGTTTTTGATATATCCATCATGGCGGAGATGAGACTGGCGACGGCGGCGAGATGATTTTGCTGCAACCGCAGTTGATTTTTGCTACTACCGGCGAGGGATTTTGCTACGTACATGATTTTGCTACTACCGGCATTTTTTCTGCTGCATCCATGAATGGGCGTTGACTTTTTGGCCGTCGCTCAAGCAACCTCATGCAGCGAATTTCGATGGCGAGGGGACGGCGATGACGCTAAGAGAGCTACCATGAAGCGAGAGCATGAGGTGAGAAGGGGGTGAGTAGGAGATGCGGCGGCAAGCAGGAGGTCAGGAGAAGCGGCGGTGATGGCGGCGGACGGTGACAACGCTTGGTGGCTGGCGAGGACGAGCAAGGCGGCGAGGGGTGGCCGGCAAGCACGGCGTTGTATGTGGCTAATGGCAGCCGGCGTGCGAAAGGAAGCGGGGAAGGAAAAAGACGACGCGATGGGATCCAATCGAATGCGGTTGGCACGGCTGAATCGAGTGGAAGCGGGGAAGGAAGAAGACGAGAAGGAAGGAAAAAGACGACGCGATGGGATCCAATCGAATGTGGTTGGCGCGGCTGAATCAAGTGGCTGGAAGCGGACGGGCCGAATTTTCAGCCAGCGCGCATTACTGCCCTTTCTAAAAAGCGCTAGTAAGAGGCATAATGTACAGTCCTTGCATATATAGTCAAAGGACATATAAAAATTAATTATCCATATGAGATTTCCTACTTCCTTTGTATGCAATCGAATTTCGATTATCCAGTAATAACCATGGCACAACAGAACATAGCTATCCGGTTGCAGCGTATATTTACTCAACATCAACCCATGCTACCTGGAATGAATTTGAGAGAAGCACCAGAATGCCACGGTTTTGATGACTGGCCACTGCGATTTAAGCTTTATGATTCAGTACTTCGGAAGAAAGGCGTCAACAGATAGTAGTACAACAAACTATTCAATTATCCAACCATTCAGGCGAAGACAAGGTTACAAACAAATTTGCGCCCATTCTCCAAACCGGGGAACATATCCCACGATACCAAATATATTATCACTACACAATGGTGTTCTGGTAGTGAAGACCGGTGCACAATTCATCACATGTAAAGCCCCTCCGGCACGCCTTCCTTCTTCTTGAACATGACCTTCTCCTTCGCCTTCTTGAAGTCGGCGTGTGTCACCTAGGAAAATCAGGAAACAGCAGATCAAGTACATGGAAGTATACATGTAGCATGTTCGACGTATAGATGGCACAAGACATATACAAAAACTTAATACAACTGAACATGATAGACTGGTACCGGACCGACATATTAGTGTATATAGAACAGAAATGTTCTGAGCCATGAATTAGAAAACAAGTTTGTTGCTAAATAAAAATGGTGCTGATTGGCTTCCTCCAATAGTATAGCCAATAATCTGAAGTTCTACTGCCTAACTGCCAGTTTAGGAGTACATACATAACAAAAAGTGATATTGCTCGTGCAACAAAAACTACATGCAAAACCATAATTCCGTGGTAAAGATGACAGTTTACCAAATGAAATGAAACTAGCTAGAAATAGAGGCATGCTTCAGTGAACTCCCCAAACAAAGTTTTACTATTTGAACTAGAGATAAAAAGTCCATCCTTACCTTCATCCTACGCTCTCTCAAAGCAAGCAAGCCAGATTCGGTGCATATTGCTTTGATGTCAGCACCAGAAAACTCATCCTTAGTCATGACAAACTCTTCCAGGTTCACATCATCTGACAATGTCATCTTCGCCGTGTGTATCTGCAAGATTTATGATGTTCATGAGAACCAAACAAGATTGCATTCTATAATGTTAAAATCAACATAGACTGATTAAGAAGGTACCTGGAAGATGCGCCGCCTAGTCTTAATGTCTGGAAGAGGGAATTCTATCTTTCGGTCTATTCGGCCAGGGCGAAGCAAGGCTGGATCAAGACTTTCAATGCGATTTGTAGCTAGAATAACTTTAACATCTCCACGCGAGTCAAAACCATCTAGCTGGTTCAGCAGCTCCAACATAGTTCTCTGAATCTCACGCTCCCCTCCTGAATGAGCGTCATACCTCTTTGTTCCAACTGCATCGATCTCATCGATGAAGACTATCGAGGGGGAAAGCTCATCTGCCACTCTAAATAGTTCTCTAACTAGTTTTGGACCATCGCCAAGGTACTTCTGAATAAGTTCACTTCCAACGACACGTAAGAAAGTTGCAGATGTGGAGTTAGCAACAGCCTGCAATAACAATTTCAAGTAACAACAGGTCATACACCAGCACTCAAGTAAATGTTATTTAAAAGGTATATAATGCAAAATAAAGTGAAAATTCAGATTTTATTAAAGCCTGGAATGAATTAAGGAGGACTGAAGCCTGAAATTCTCCTCAAAGAAATACTGACCTTGGCAAGTAGAGTTTTCCCTGTTCCAGGTTCTCCATATAATATGACCCCCTTGGGTGGCCTTATTCCAATGTCTTCATATAACTCAGGGTGGGTCAGCGGAAGCTCAACCGCCTCTTTTATTTCTTGAATCTGAGCATCTAACCCTCCAATGTCTGCATACGATTCTAGTGGAGCTTTCTCAACTTTCATCACAGATACCATAGGGTCAACTTCGTCTTGCAGAATTCCAACCACAGAAAGAACCTGGAAAATTGTATCTTGTGAGCCATCATAACATCTATTTACAGGCTGCATGACAGTTATGTGCAATGGGCAGTATCTATGCAAAGAGTAGGAAAGTTCCCTGAGCTCCTATGAAGGAAATCACAATAGTTTTATGTTTTGTGATGAAAATAAACAAATACTACACCTGTTTCATGGCTACTCAGATATTAAACACAATATCAGGCCTAAGAGATAAGAACTAAAGTAACATTTATTTATTTTTGAATTAAGGGGTTCCCCCAGCTTTCATGGCTGGAAGCTGATAACACAGGTTAATACAAGTAATCCGTTGAAGCAAAAGCCCCAACAACACAACACAGAACCAAGAACATCCTCCTAACAAAAGAAAAAATCTCCTCAAAGCTGAAAACACAGCTAAAACAAAACCAGAGAACATAAAACAGAGTCATAATCTCTTGGACGCAACAGCTATTTTATAGACTGCCAACCAGCTATCCTGAGGACCATTGGTGCCCAGCCTTTCCTTCTACTGAATATATCAGTAACATAGTAATTACATAATGTAAGGAATATAATGCTTCTATGTCTACCAAAATGATTGCGCACCTGCGCATGTATTTACAACACTCTCACATAATGATCACACCAAAAATGAGTTTCAGAACTACGCATCACATGGCCATTGTTAGTCGTTACTTGTTATGATGAGTTTCGCCTAGGATTGGCTTGTTACGGTTGATGACTTCCCCCTAAGATCCAAACCAAAGCAAACTAGCTTTGGAATTCATCAACCATAACAAGTGAATTAAAGCCTTGCAGAACTACACAGTACAGCTAGGTGTCTAGATTTCAGGAGTGAACCTCTAAATAATAAGTCTAATGAATTGCAGAAACCCACTGACCGCAGTGCTCTACTACTACTAGATAAGAAAAGCTTCACAACGCAAACTACGCAATCCTCAGCATCGTGCCAATCCTTGTGAGACTCTCGTTTTAAGGTTCAGTTCACTTGCGCACATATTTGAACAGTTCAGATTAGAATGAAAATTTGACCAGATTCCTTCAATTCCAATCTCTCGGGCACTTCAGGCTACACGCAAATCCCGAATTCTCTGAGCGACCTATAAGGTCCTAGACTGAACAGGCCTCAATTCACTTGCTATGGTTGGCAAATTCCCCCTAAGATCCGAACCCTAGCCTCAACAGGTATGCAGATCGAGAGAGCAAACTCAGACGGGGACGGATCCGTGCCACGGGGGGCAGCGGGAGCAGCGGCGTACCTTGTTGTGCATGAGGATGGAGCATCCTGGCTCGAGCTGGTCCTTGTCGACGAAGGAGAGTATGCCGACGTAGTACTCGGGGCCGACCGAGGAGGAGACGATGGCGTGGCTCTCGTCGATGATCTCCTCGAGGGAGCCGACGCTCATGGGGGTGCCGCGGAGGTCGTCGACCTTGGAGCGGTCCTCCTCCGTCTTCTCCTCGGTGGGGCGGAGGCGCTCCTGCGCGGCGACGAACTCCTCCTCCATGAGGAGGTAGTCCTTGACGCGGTCGAGCTTGAGGAGGCGGAGGCGGCACTTGGAGAGCGGCGCGACGCCGGGGAGGCGGGCGGCCGCCTCGGGCCCCTTCTGGCGGCGCTGCTTGCGGCCGACGCGGGACGGCGCGGCGGGCGGCTCGAACTTCTTGTCCTTCTTGTCGCCGTCGCCGCCCGGCTTGCCGCGGTCGCCCGGGGCGCCGCCCTGCTTGCCCATGCCGCCCGGCGTGCCCTGCCCCATGGTCGCCGGCGAGGGTTTCGGGGATTTCGGGTGTGGATCTGTTTTGGATGCGGCGCGGAGGCTGCTTGGGCGGAGGAGTTCTCGTCCCGGATCGGACCCTTCCCCCTTTTCTGTCTGGCTTCAATCAACTTTCTCTGCAAGCAAGGATCGTGCTATATGGCCACTCTGTGGCGCGGCGTGTGTTCGATTCGGTGGAGGTGTGAGACCACGAGTCCACCACGGCTGCTCCCCTCGTCAAAAAGAAAAATGGAAAACGAGTCCACCACGGTGCAAATCCGATTTGTTTACCAAAACAAATCTAAATTTGGACTATGATTTCCTTATATCAGTAGATATATCCTGGCCTCCTTTCAAATTTATTGTGAAGTTTTTTTTCTAGGAAATGTCACGAAACGAAACGAATATTATGTTATAATAACAATGCCCCGTGCGTTCCCGCGAAATTGGTTGGATATATAGTTTCTCAATATCAAGTAGAATACTAAAACAGTCCTTTCAATTGAAATTATGCGAGAAATTTCTACGTAAGCAAAAAAACTTAACATGAAAGGTTGTGCATGTCATAATTAAACGCAATTTGATTTAACATCATTTAGAATATAGTAATGCATGTCGCGTGGTAGAGGATTCTTATGCATAGAGCTCGTGGATTCTACTAGATGGAGCTAATGAATCTAATGCCTACAATATCTTGAATGATATGAAAGCCCACATGTTGAGATAATTAGAAGTACTGGGGATTACTCTTTTATATAGCTTCAAGGACATGTTTTAGAAAACCACACAGCTTGATGCCCACTTCGACTCAATTAACACAGAATCTACGGGATGGGACTACCTCCCATGACCGTACTGAAGACATGGGATTTTGGGTGGAGATGTGTTAGGGCATGTATAATGGTTGATAAGGTAGTCTTATCTTAAGTCTTGCATGTAATTTAGAGATGACAAAAAAAGGTGTATATAATGGGTCATCTCTTAGCCTTATCTTCAATAACTAGCTATTCCTAAAAACATGATGAGACATATTGTGCTAAGAGATCATCTCTTGTCTTCTCTTAAATAAGACAAGACAAGCCTTTTCTTATGATTTCTTTCTCCTCCACCTTATCATTTATCCTACCTGGCATTGCTAAGATAGAACCATTGTACATGCCCTTATGGGTCAATAGTCAACATCTCCTAGGTATAACTTGCAATCGGGGATATTGATGCCATCAGGCATTGCCATGCTGTCAGCAATAATGTTAGCATCATGGGCTCATCCTTCCCAACCAGTCAACAAATATGTGAACTTCAGATTGAAGTCAAGAGCAACAAGCACATTCTGGCTTGTGTAGTGCTTTCTACCCATGTATGTGAAGGAAATATGCCCTAGAGGCAATAATAAAGTTATTATTTATTTCCTCATATCATGATAAATGTTTATTATTCATGCTAGAATTGTATTAACCGGAAACATAATACATGTGTGAATACATAAACAAACATAGTGTCACTATTATGCCTCTACTTGACTAGCTCATTGATCAAAGATGGTTGAGTTTCCTAACCATAGATATGAGTTATCATTTGATCAATGGGATCACATCATTAGAAGAATGATGTGATTGACTTGACCCATTCTGTTAGCTTAGCACTTGATCGTTTAGTATGTTGCTATTGCTTTCTTCATGACTTATACATGTTCCTATGACTATGAGATTATGTAACTCCCGCTTACCGGAGGAACACTTTGTGTGCTACCAAACATCACAACGTAACTGGGTGATTATAAAGGTGCTCTACAGGTGTCTCCGAAGGTACTTGTTGAGTTGACGTATTTCGAGATTAGGATTTGTCACTCTGATTGTCGGAGAGGTATCTCTGGGCCCTCTCGGTAATGCACATCACTATAAGCCTTGCAAGCAATGTAGCTAATGAGTTAGTTGCAGGATGATGCATTACGTAACGAGTAAAGAGACTTGCCGGTAACGGTATTGAACTAGGTATTGAGATACCGACGATCGAATATCGGGCAAGTAACACACCGATGACAAAGGGAACAACGTATGTTGTTATGCGGTTTAATGATAAAGATCTTCGTAGAATATGTGGGAGCCAATATGAGCATCCAGGTTTCGCTATTGGTTATTGACCGGAGTCGTGTCTCGGTCATGTCTACATAGTTCTCGAACCCGTAGGGTCCGCACACTTAAAGTTCGGTGATGATCGGTGTTATGAGTTTTTGTGTTTTGATGCACCGAAGGTAGTTCAGAGTCCCGGATCACGAACATGACGAGGAGTCTCAAAATGGTCGAGACGTAAAGATCAATATATTGGATGACTATGTTCAGACACCGGAAGTGTTTCGGGAGGTTTCGGACATATACCGGAGTACCGGGGGGTTACCGGAACCTCCCGGGGGGTTTAATGGGCCCTAGTGGAGAAGAGGAGGGCGGCGGGGTAGGCGCGCCTCCCCTCTAGTCCAAATTGGACAAGGAGGCGGCGCCCCCTTCCTCTCCTCTCTCCTTCCTTTCCCCATCCTACTCCAACTAGGAAGAGGGAGTCCTACTCCGGTGGGAGTAGGACTCCTCCTGGCGCCCTCCTGGCCGGCCGCCCCCTCCCCCTGATCCTTTATATACGGGGGCAGGGGCACCTCTAGACACAACAATTGATCTCTTAATCTCTTACCCGTGTGCGGTGCCCCCCTCCACCAGATTCCACCTCGGTAATATCGTAGCGGTGCTTAGGCGAATCCCTGCGTCGGTAGCATCATCAACACCGTCATCACGCCGTCGTCTTGTGAACTCTCCATAAGCTCTGCCGGATCGGAGTTCGTGGGACGTCATCGAGCTGAACGTGTGCTGAACTCGGAGGTGCCGTACATTCGGTACTTGATCGGTCGGATCGTGAAGACGTACGACTACATCAACCGCGTTGTGCTAACACTTCCGCTTTCGGTCTACGAGGGTACGTGGACAACACTCTCCCCTCTCGTTGCTATGCATCACCATGATCTTGCGTGTGCGTAGGAATTTTTTTGAAATTACTATGTTACCCAACAGTGGCATCCGATCCAGGTTTTATGCGTCGATGTTATATGCACGAGTAGAACACAAGTGAGTTGTGAGCGATACAAGTCATATTGCTTACCAGCATGTCATACTTTGGTTCGGCGGTACTGTTGGATGAAGCAGCCCGGACCGACATTATGCGTACGCTTACGCGAGACTGGTTCAACCGACGTGCTTTGCACATAGGTGGCTGGCGGGTGTCAATTTCTCTAACTTTAGTTGAACCGAGTGTGGCTACGCCCGGTCCTTGAGAATGTTAAAACAACACTAACTTGACGAACTATTGTTGTGGTTTTGATGCGTAGGTAAGAACGGTTCTCGCTCAGCCCATAGCAGCCACGTAAAACTTGCAACAACAAAGTAGAGGACGTCTAACTTGTTTTTGCAGGGCATGTTGTGATGTGATATGGTCAAGACGTGATGCTATATTTTATTGTATGAGATGATCATGTTTTGTAACCGAAGTTATCGGCAATCGGCAGGAGCCATATGGTTGTCGCTTTATTGTATGCAATGCAATCGCCTGTAATTGCTTTACTTTATCACTAAGCGGTAGCATAGTCGTAGAAGCAATAGTTGGCGAGGCGACAACGATGCTACGATGGAGATCAAGGTGTCGCGCCCGGTGTGATGGTGATCATGACGGTGCTTGGAGATGGAGATCACAAGCACACGATGGTGATGGCCATATCATATCACTTATATTGATTGCATGTGATGTTTATCCTTTATGCATCTTATTTTGCTTTGATTGACGGTAGCATTATAAGATGATCTCTCACTAAATTTCAAGAAAAAAGTGTTCTCCCTGAGTATGCACCGTTGCCAAAGTTAAATCGGTCGAGACACCACGTGATGATCGGGTGTGATAAGCTCTACGTCCATCTACAACTGGTGCAAGCCAGTTTTGCACACGTAGAATACTCAGGTTAAACTTGACAAGCCTAGCATATGCAGATATGGCCTCGGAACACCGAGACCGAAAGGTCGAGCATGAATCATATACTAGATATGATCAACATAGTGATGTTCACCATTGAAAACTACTCCATTTCACGTGATGATCGGTTATGGTTTAGTTGATTTGGATCACGTGATCACTTAGATGACTAGAGAGATGTCTATCTAAGTGGGAGTTCTTAAGTAATATGATTAATTGAACTTAAATTTATCATGAACTTAGTACCTGACAGTATTTTGCTTGTCTATGTTTGTTGTAGATAGATGGCCCGTGTTGTTGTTCCGTTGAATTTTAATGCGTTCCTTGAGAAAGCAAAGTTGAAAGATGATGGTAGCAATTACACGGACTGGGTCCGTAACTTGAGGATCATCCTCATTGCTGCACGTAAGAATTACGTCCTGGAAGCACCGCTAGGTGCCGAACTGCTGCAGATGCAACTAACGGCGTTAGAACGTCTGGCGAGCAAAGCCGATGACTACTCTATAGTTCAAGATGCCATGCTTTACGGCTTAGAACCGGGACTTCAACGACGTTTTGAATGTCATGGAGCATATGAGATGTTCCAGGAGTTGAAGTTAATATTTCAAGCAAATGCCGGAGTGAGAGATATGAAGTCTCCAATAAGTTCTATAGCTGCAAGATGGAGGAGAATAGTTACGGCGTGAACATATACTCAAAATGTCTGGGTATAACAATCACTTGATTCAACTGGGAGTTAATCTTCCGGATGATAGTGTCATTGACAGAATTCTTCAATCACTGCCACCAAGCTACAAGAGCTTCGTGATGACTTATAATATGCAAGGGATGAACAAGACAATTCCTGAGCTCTTCATAATGCTAAAGGTTGCGGAGGTAGAAATCAAGAAGGAGCATCAAGTGTTGATGGTCAACAAGACCACCAGTTTCAAGAAAAAGGGTAAAGGGAAGAAGAAGGGGAACTTCAAGAAGAACGACAAACAAGTTGTTGCTCAAGAGAAGAAACCCAAGTCTGGACCTAAGCCTGAGACTGAGTGTTTCTACTGCAAGCAAACTGGTCACTGGAAGCGGAACTGTCCCAAGTATTTGGCGGATAAGAAGGATGGTAAGGTGAACAAAGGTATATGTGATATACATGTTATTGATGTGTACCTTACCAGAGCTCGCAGTAGCACATGGGTATTTGATACTGATTCTGTTGCTAATATTTGCAACTCGAAACAGGGACTACGGATTAAGCGAAGACTGGCTAAGGACGAGGTGATGATGCACATGGGAAATGGTTCCAAAGTCGACGTGATCGCCGTCGGCACGCTACCTCTACATCTACCTTGGAGATTAGTTTTAGACCTGAGTAATTGTTATTTGGTGCCAGCGTTGAGCATGAACATTATATCTGGATCTTGTTTGATGCGAGACGGTTATTCATTTAAATATGAGAATAATGGTTGTTCTATTTATATGAGTAATATCTTTTATGGGAATGCACCCTTGAAGAGTGGTCTATTTTTATTGAATCTCGATAGTAGTGATACACATATTCATAATGTTGAAGCCAAAAGATGCAGAGTTGATAATGATGAAGGAAATATGCCCTAGAGGCAATAATAAAGTTATTATTTATTTCCTTATATCATGATAAATGTTTATTATTCATGCTAGAATTGTATTAACCGGAAACATAATACATGTGTGAATACATAGACAAAGCAGATAGTCACTAGTATGCCTCTACTAGACTAGCTCATTAATCAAAGATGGTTATGTTTCCTAACCATAGACATGTATTGTCATTTGATTAATGGGATCACATCATTAGAAGAATGATGTGATTGACATGACCCATTCCGTTAGCTTAGCACTTGATCGTTTAGTATATTGCTATTGCTTTCTTCATGACCTATACATGTTCCTGTAACTATGAGATTATGCAACTCCGTTTACGGAGGAACACTTTGGTACTACCAAAGCGTCACAACGTAATCGGGTGATTATAAAGGAGTACTACAGGTGTCTCCAAAGGTACATGTTGGGTTGGCGTATTTCGAGATTAGGTTTTGTCACTCCGATTGTCGGAGAGGTATCTCTGGGCCCTCTCGGTAATACACATCACTTAAGCCTTGCAAGCATTGCAACTAATAAGTTAGTTGTGAGATGATGTATTACGGAACGAGTAAAGAGACTTGCCGATGCGAGATTGAACTAGGTATTGGATACCGACGATCGAATCTCGGGTAAAGTAACATACCGATGACAAAGGGAACAACGATGTCGTTATCGGTTTGACCGATAAAGATCTTCGTAGAATATGTAGGAACCAATATGGGTATCCAGGTTCCGCTATTGGTTATTGACCGAGAATGGTTCTAGGTCATGTCTACATAGTTCTCGAACCCGTAGGGTCCGCACGCTTAACGCTTCGATGATGCTTATTATGAGTTTATAAGTTTTGATGTACCGAAGGTTGTTCGAGTCCCGGATGTGATCACGGACATGACGAGGAGTCTCGAAATGGTCGATACATAAAGATTGATATATTGGAAGCCTATGTTTGGACTTGGAAAGGTTCCGGATGAAAACAGGATTTTAGGAACACCGGGGTTACGGAACCCCGGGGTCAATGGGCCTTGATGGGCCATAAGGGAGAAGAGGAAGGGCCGTCCGGGGCAGGCGCGCCCCCTCCCTCTAGTCCGAATTGGACAAGGAGAGGCGGCGCCTTCCCTCTTCCCCCTCCCAAGACCTAATCCAACTAGGAAGGGGGGAGTCCTACTCCCGGTGGGAGTAGGACTCCTCGGCCAGCGCCTCCCTAGGGCTGGCCGCACCCCCTTGCTCCTTTATATCTGAGGCAGGGGGCACCCCATGACACACAAGTTGATCTACCTGATCGTTCTTAGCCGTGTCTGGTGCCCCCTCCACCATATTCCACCTCGGTCATATCGTCATGAGCTTAGGCGAAGCCTGCGCCGGTGAAGCATCATCATCGTCCTGCGCCGTCGTCTTGATGGAACTCAACCCGACGCTTTGCCGGATCGGAGCCCGGGATCGTCATCGAGCTGAGCGTGTCTGAACACGGAGGTGCCGTACGTTCGGTACTTGGATCGGTCGGATCGTGAAGACGTACGACTACATCAACCGCGTTGTTATAACGCTTCCGCTTACGGTCTGCGAGGGTACGTGGACAGACACTCTCCCCTCTCGTTGCTATGCCATCACCATGGTCTTGCGTGTGCGTAGGAAAATTTTCGAAATTACTACGTTCCCCAACAAATGATAGTGCAACTTATTTGTGGCACTGCCGTTTAGGTCATATTGGTGTAAAGCGCATGAAAAAACTCCATACTGATGGGCTTTTGGAATCACTTAATTATGAATCACTTGATACTTGCGAACCATGCCTTATGGGCAAGATGACTAAAATGTCGTTCTCTGAAACAATGGAGCGAGCAACAGATTTGTTGGAAATCATACATACTGATGTATGTGGTCCAATGAATATCGAGGCTCGCGGCGGGTATCATTATTTTCTCACCTTCACAGATGATTTAAGCAGATATGGGTATATCTACTTAATGAAACATAAGTCTGAAACATTTGAAAAGTTCAAAGAATTTCAGAGTGAAGTTGAAAATCATCGTAACAAGAAAATAAATTTTACGCTATCGATCGTGGAGGAGAATATTTTAGTTACGAGTTTGGTCTTCATTTGAAACAATGTGGAATAGTTTCGCAACTCACGCCACCCGGAACACCACAATGTAATGGTGTGTCCGAACGTCGTAATCGTACTTTACTAGATATGGTGCGATCTATGATGTCTCTTACTGATTTACCGCTATCGTTTTGGGGTTATGCTTTAGTGACGGCTGCATTCACGTTAAATAGGGCACCATCAAAATCCGTTGAGACGACGCCTTATGACCTATGGTTTGGCAAGAAACCAAAGTTGTCGTTTCTTAGAGTTTGGGGCTGCGATGCTTATGTGAAAAAACTTCAACCTGATAAGCTCGAACCCAAATCGGAGAAATGTGTCTTCATAGGATACCCAAAGGAAACTGTTGGGTACACCTTCTATCACAGATCCGAAGGCAAGACATTCGTTGCTAAAATGGATCCTTTCTAGAGAAGGAGTTTCTCTCGAAAGAAGTGAGTGGGAGGAAAGTAGAACTTGATGAGGTAATCAGTACTGCTCCCTTATTGGAAAGTAGTTCATCACAGAAACCGGTTCATGTGACGTCTACACCAATTAGTGAGGAAGCTAATGATAATGATCATGAAACTTCGGATCAAGTTACTACTGAACCTCGTAGGTCAACCAGAGTAAGATCCGCACTAGAGTGGTATGGTAATCCTATTCTGGAGGTCATGTTACTTGACCATGGCGAACCTACAACTATGAGGAAGCGATGATGAGCCCAGATTCCGCAAAATGGCTTGAGACCATGAAATCTGAGATGGGATCCATGTATGAGAACAAAGTATGGACTTTGGTTGACTTGCCCGATGATCGGCAAGCCATCGAGAATAAATGGATCTTTAAGAAGAAGGCTGACGCTGATGGTAATGTTATTGTCTATAAAGCTCGACTTGTTGCGAAAGGTTTTCGACAAGTTCAAGGGGTTGACTATGATGAGACTTTCTCACTCGCGATGCTTAAGTCTGTCTGAATCATGTTAGCAATTGCCGCATTTTATGATTATGAAATTTGGCAAATGGATGTCAAAACTGCTTTACTGAATGGATTTCTGGAAGTAGAGTTGTATTTGATGCATCCAGTTTGTTTTTTCTATCCAAAAGGTGCTAACAAAGTGTGCAAGCTCCAGCAATCCATTTATGGACTCATGCAAGCCTCTCGGAGTTGGAATAAACGCTTTGATAGTGTGATCAAAGCATATGGTTTTATACAGACTTTTGGAGAAGCCTGTATTTACAAGAAAGTGAGTGGGAGCTCTGTAGCATTTCTAATATTATATGTGGACGATATATTGTTGATTGAAAATGATATAGAATTTCTGGATAGCATAAAAGGATGCTTGAATAAAAGTTTTTCAATGAAAGACCTCGGTGAAGCTGCTTATATATTGGGCATCAAGATCTATAGAGATAGATCAAGACGCTTAATTGGAATTTCACAAAGTACATACCTTGATAAAGTTTTGAAAAAGTTCAAAATGGATCAAGCAAAGAAACACTAGTAGGGAAAAGGTTTTTAACGACGGTATATATGGTCGTTAGAAGTCCGATTGTGGTCGTTGAAGGTCATTAGCGACCACAATCTGCTGGTCGTAAATAGGCTCCGTCGTTAAAAGTAATAACGACCACCTTACTCGATTAGTTATTCGTGGCACGACGGTATGGTGTGTGATGGTCAACCTCGAGGAAATAACAACCGCAATTGATGTATTAACGACCACTTTTGTCATCGCTAATAATTTTTCACAGTGGTTAAAGCATCATTACCACTTTACATACCATTTACAGTCAACCACCTTTGAATTGGTAACAATCACTTTATGCAACATCCAACATTGGAATATTATTATTCACATTAATTAATTCAAAAACAAAAGAATGTAAATATTGAAAGGATCGTAGCCTCTTTTATTAATAGAAATCAGAGTTATTAACAAAATTTCACCATAGAATTCTATAATTAAAATACCATTTGAGAAATTTGAGCGAAAAGCACTCTTTACATGACCAACTGTACTTGCTCATATCTAATTGGAAAACCGGACAACTAGAAAAGATAATATTTATTAATCTTCAATCCATAGGCACCATCGTTGTTTGAATGGACAGAATTCTTCATCAGCGATTACAATGCCTTCTCATTCTTCTATATATTATAAGGTGGATCATCAGTCCTAAAAAATGTTTGGTGATTTATGAAAGTCAGTCCATATAAATAAATTGACACAAAGTATAATAGCAGATAAAATTAGTGTATGAGAACAAGTAACTTGAGCATGTTGGATTTCATGGGGACTATCACTTAGGTATCTACTAATATGAATGATCATAACTGAATTCAAATGCAAACATATGCGTCTCTTATTCAAATCAGGCAAGAGCACCTACCGTCAAGAGCAGCTGGAAACACAAGATATAATGAAACAAGAAACCACGGTGGTGCCAAAAACGTTTTTGTTTTGTGCTAAAGCTAATTAAAGTACACAAAGAGCATGCTGGAAATGACCACGACGTGTATAGTGCTGTACCGATTGTACACAGAACAATTACCTAGTATTTTAGGATTAGAACTTGTAACCGAGTAGGTTAGCTTGTGTCAGTCCTAGCTGATATATGTACGTATGTATATCCCTTTGTAAACACTGATCAGTGAGGTGAAATAGATGAAAAGAACCATGCTCGATTCGAGCTTGTGGCAATAAGCCGGTTTTGTCTTGTGGCGTGTACTAGTACGTTTCCAGCCGTGAGGATCGACCAACGCAAAGATATCACGAGCTGTGTACGTGTGTTGCTTCAGGGCCAGAATCAATTATCTTGATGCTAGGTTTGTACTGCACATTGCTTGGACAGTACGGGCAGGAACCAAAAGCTGCTTGTTATCTTATACCAATTCCTATATGCATATAAACAATCAATTTACATGTGCAAATAAATACAATGTATTAACTATTATACTGCCTACACCACGGAATTGAAACTTAACCTTTTCATGGATCACCATACTATCTAATGTTTCGATAAACTAATTTGGGCATAGATGGTACCTCACGCATTGGCATGCCGGTCCGAAGGAAACAAACACCATCTTCTCGTGAAGATAAAGTTCAGAATGAACTTAATAGATTTTTCTGACGGTAGTATTCAAACCTGTAGAGACAAAAAGAATCATATCTGTTGGAACTGAATAAAGAGCAAGCGAGGACCATGCGGAACCATCTTCTCTGAAGAAAACTAATTAAGAGATTGTTACCTTCCTAAAATCCCTCAACCGGAGAAAGGCAATAAAAGAAAAACATGTCGAAAGAGCTTGTACTCGACCACTCTCGCTAATTCTCTTTCACACATAAATCTGCATCAAGGAATAAGAACATGTCGGAAAGAGCTTGTACTCGACCACTCTCACTAATTCCCTTCTATCACACGAATCTGCAGCAAGGAATAAGAACATGTCGGAAAAGAGCTTGTACTCTCGACCACTCTCGCTAATTCTCTTTTATCACACATAAATCTGCAGCAAGAAATAAGAGCGTCTTGTGGTGGGGACTTTTCCTTCGTGCTCTTGGCGGCACATGTGCCTCCTCCTCCCCGCACGGATCCTACTCCCACAGGAAGGCCACTCGGCCTCTACACCCGCCGCCTCTCCATCCTCCTCACCCCAGCCCCTACAAAGGCCGGTCCAGGGTTAACCATTACCTCTCTTGCTCTCCCGATGGCCGTGGATGGGGCCAGGAGGACATGGATGCGCCGCTTCTTGATGGAGCTGGGTGGCCGAGGCGCAACACCGAAGGTGGATGTCAAGCTCGTGGCGGCGGATCACGTGGAAAAGGAAACGAGGGAGGGGCGGCGGATCATGTGGAGAAACAAGAGAGAGAGAGAGAGAGCGAGAGGGATCACGTTAGGAAGGAGAGATATAATTAAAGGAGAGGTGATAGAGTCCAGCCCCATGAGATTTTTAAGCCGCAAGTAATTCGGTGGTGGTTAAGTATATTTGTGTAGCCCAATTTCCATCGCACGGGATCTGTTATTTCTTTAACGACCAAGAGTTTTTCTCCATCATCGTTAATGATAGTTTCTCTAGTAGTGAAAGGTTTCTTGCCTGTAATACAAGGTGTGAAGTTGAGTCAGACTCAACGCCCGACCACTGCAGAAGATAGAGAGAAAATGAAAGATGTTCCCTATGCTTCAGCCATAGGCTCTATCATGTATGCAATGATGTGTACCAGACCTGATGTGTGCCTTGCTATTAGTTTAGTAGGGAGGTACCAAAGTAATCCAGGAGTGGATCACTGGACAGCGGTCAAGAACATCCTGAAGTATCTGAAAAGGACTAAGGATATGTTTCTCGTTCATGGAGGTGACAAAGAGCTAGTCGTAAATGGTTACGTCGATGCAAGCTTTGACACTGATCCGGACGATTCTAAATCGTAAACCGGATACGTGTTTATATCAAACGGTGGAGCTGTCAGTTGGTGCGGTTCTAAACAAAGCGTCGTGGCGGGATCTACATGTGAAGCGGAGTACATAGCTGCTTCGAAAGCAGCAAATGAAGGAGTCTGGATGAAGGAGTTCATATCCGATCTAAGTGTCATACCTAGTCCATCGGGTCCAATGAAAATCTTTTGTGACAATACTGGTGCAATTGCCTTGGCAAAGGAATCCAGATTTCACAAGAGAACCAAGCACATCAAGAGACGCTTCAATTCCATCCGGGACCAAGTCCAGGTGGGAGACATAGAGATTTGCAAGATACATACGGATCTGAATGTTGTAGACCCGTTAACTAAGCCTCTTCCACGAGCAAAACATGATCAACACCAAGCCTCCATGGGTGTTAGAATCATTACTGTGTAATCTAGATTATTGACTCTAGTGCAAGTGGGAGACTGAAGGAAATATGCCCTAGAGGCAATAATAAAGTTATTATTTATTTCCTCATATCATGATAAATGTTTATTATTCATGCTAGAATTGTATTAATCGGAAACATAATACATGTGTGAATACATAGACAAACATAGTGTCACTAGTATGCCTCTACTTGACTAGCTCATTGATCAAAGATGGTTGAGTTTCCTAACCATAGATATGAGTTATCATTTGATCAATGGGATCACATCATTAGAAGAATGATGTGATTGACTTGACCCATTTCATTAGCTTAGCACTTGATCATTTAGTATGTTGCTATTGCTTTCTTCATGACTTATGCATGTTCCTATGACTATGAGATTATGTAACTCCCGCTTACCGGAGGAACACTTTGTGTGCTACCAAAGCGTCCTGGCGTAATCGGGTGATTATAAAGGTGCTCTCTGGTGTCTCCGAAGGTACTTGTTGAGTTGACGTATTTAGAGATTAGGATTTGTCACTCCGATTGTCGGAGAGGTATCTCTGGGCCCTCTCGGTAATGCACATCACTATAAGCCTTGCAAGTAATGTAGCTAATGAGTTAGTTGCGGGATGATGCATTACATAACAAGTAAAGAGACTTGCCGGTAATGAGATTGAACTAGGTATTGAGATACCGACGATCGAATCTCGGACAAGTAACACACTGATGACAAAGGGAACAACGTATGTTGTTATGCGGTTTGACCGATAAAGATCTTCGTAGAATATGTGGCAGCCAATATGAGCATCCAGGTTCCGCTATTGGTTATTGACCGAAGACGTGTCTCGGTCATGTCTACATAGTTCTCCAACCTGTAGGGTCCGCACGCTTAAAGTTCGGTGACGATCGGTATTATGAGTTTTTGTGTTTTGATGTACCAAAGGTAGTTCGGAGTCCTGAATATGATCACGGACATGACGAGGAGTCTCGAAATGGTTGAGACGTAAAGATTGATATATTGGATGACTATGTTTGGACACCGGAAGTGTTTCGGGAGATTTTGGACATATACCTGAGATCTGGGAAGGTTGAACCCCCGGAAGAATGGGCCTCATGGGCCCTAGTGGAGAAGAGGAGGGGCGGCCAGGGCAGGCCGCGCCCCTCCCTCTAGTCCAATTGGACAAGGAGGCGGCGCCCCATTTCCTTCCTCTCCTCTCTCCCTTCCTTTCCCCCTCCTACTCCAACTTGGAAAAGAGGGAGTCCTACTCCCGGTGGGAGTAGGACTCCTCCCTGGCGCGCCCTCCTCCTTGTCGGCCGCCCCTCCCCCTGATCCTTTATATACGGGGGCAGGGGGGCATCTCTAGACACAACAATTGATCTCTTAGCCGTGTGCGGTGCCCCCCTCCACCAGATTCCACCTCGGTAATATCGTAGCGGTGCTTAGGCGAAGCCCTGCGTCGGTAGCATCATCAACACCGTCATCACGCCGTCGTGCTGACGGAACTCTCCCGCAAAGCTCTGCTGGATCGGAGTTCATGGGACATCATCGAGCCGAACGTGTGCTGAACTCAGAGGTGCCGTACGTTCGGTACTTGATCGGTCGGATCGTGAAGACGTACGACTACATCAACCACGTTGTGTGATGTCTACTACGCAACCTTCTTCTTGTAGACATTGTTGGGCCTCCAAGTGCAGAGGTTTGTAGGACAGTAGCAAATTTCCCTCTAGTGGATGACCTAAGGTTTATCAATCCGTGGGAGGCGTAGGATGAAGATGGTCTCTCTCAAACAACCCTGCAACCAAATAACAAATAGTCCCTTGTCCCCAACACACCCAATACAATGGTTAATTGTATAGGTGCACTAGTTCGGCGAAGAGATGGTGATACAAGTGCAATATGGATGGTAGATAAAGGTTTTGTAATCTGAAAATATAAAAACAGCAAGGTAACTAATGATAAAAGTGAGCATAAAGCGGTATTGCGGTGGTAGGAAACAAGGCATAGGGTTCATACTTTCACTAGTGCAAGTTCTCTCAACAATAATAACATAATTGGATCATATAACTATCCCTCAACATGCAACAAAGAGTCACTCCAAAGCCACTAATAGCGGAGAACAAACGAAGAGATTATGGTAGGGTACGAAACCACCTCAAAGTTATCGTTTCTGTTCTATCTATCAACAGTCCGTAGTAAAATAACATGAAGCTATTCTTTCCATTCAATCTATCATAGAGTTCGTACTAGAATAACACCTTAAGACACAAATCAACCAAAACCCTAATGTCACCTAGATACTCCATTGTCACTTCAAGTATCCGTGGGCATGATTATACGATATGCATCACACAATCTCAGATTCCTCTATTCAACCAACACAAAGTACTTCAAAGAGTGCCCCAAAGTTTCTACCGGAGAATCAAGACGAAAACATGTGCCAACCCCTATGCATAGGTTCATGGGCGGAACCCGCAAGTTGATCACCAAAACATACATCAAGTGGATCACGTGATATCCCATTGTTACCACAGATAAGCACGGCAAGAAATACATCAAGTGTTCTCAAATCCTTAAAGACTCAATCTAATAAGATAACTTCAAAGGGAAAACTCAATCCATTACAAGAGTAGAGGGGCAGAAACATCATAAGATCCAACTATAATAGCAAAGCTCGCGATACATCAAGATCGTATCACCTCAAGAACACAAGAGAGAGAGAGAGAGAGAGAGAGAGAGAGAGAGAGAGATCAAACACATAGCTATTGGTACATACCCTCAGCCCCCAGGGTGAACTACTCCTTCCTCGTCATGGAGAGTGCCGGGATGATGAAGATGGCCACGGTGAGGATCCCCTCCCAAGAAGGTGCCGAAACGGGCTCCCGAGAGGTTTTTGGTGGCTACAGAGGCTTGCGGCGGTGGAACCCCCGATCTATTGTTCGTTTCGATGGTTTTAGGGTATATGGGAATATATAGGTGAAAGAAGTCGGTCGGGGGAGCCTCGAGGGGCCCACAAGATAGGGGGGCGCCCAGTAGGGGGGGCGTGCCCCCCACCCTCGTGGCCACCTTGAAGCTTCCTTGACTTCAACTCCAAGTCTCTTGGATCACGTTCATTCCAAAAATCACGCTCCCAAAGGTTTCATTCTGTTTGGACTCCGTTTGATATTCCTTTTCTTCTAAACACTGAAATAGGCAAGAAAACAACAATATGGGTTGGGCCTCCGGTTAATAGGTTAGTCCCAAAAATAATATAAAAGTGTATAATAAAGCCCATAAACATTCAAAACAGATAATAATATAGCTTGAATGCTTCATAAATTATAGATACGTTGGAGACGTATCAACATCCCCAAGCTTAATTCCTGCTCGTCCTCGAGCAGGTAAATGATAAAAGAAAGAATTTATGAAGTGTGAATGCTAGCAGGTGCACAAGCTTGATCAATGATAATTTCAATCACCTTTTCTAGCATGATTATATGTCATAACAGTAGTTCATCTCATAAAACTTCTCAAGATCAAGTAACAAGCTATTCACATGTTAAAGCGTAGACCATAAACTTTCTTGAAGACTAGCAAACTATGTTCTCAGTCATCAAACAATTGCAATTCATCTTATTTTTCAGGAAGGGTCTATGTCAGAGCTTTGATTTAGCAAACTTCACATACTCAACTATCATATAGTCTTCTACAATTGCTAACACTCACGCAATACTTATGGTTATGGAGTTTTAGTCGGACACTGAGAAAGATAGGGGCTTATAGTGTTGCCTCCCAACGTATTCACCTTTGGGTGATGTCAACAATAATAGTTCATGCTAACTTACATCCAATTGGATATATATCAGGATCTTTCCAACACGAGGTGCTTGCCAAAGGATAAAATGAAAAAGGGAAAGGTGAATATTGATACGTCTCCGTTGTATCTATAATTTTTGATTGTTCCATGCCAATATTATTCAACTTTCATATACTTTTGGCAACTTTTTATACTATTTTTGGGACTAACATATTGATCCGATTACTTGATGCCAGTTCATGTTTGTTGCATGTTTTATGTTTCACAGAAACCCAATATCAAACGGAATCCAAACGGGATAAAAACGGACGGAGAATTATTTTGGAATATTTGGGATTTTCCGTATGAAGAATCAACGCGAAACGGTGCCCGAGGTGGCCAGGAGATAGGGGGCGCCCCTCCCCCCCGGGCACGCCTGGCACTCTCCTGGGCCACCCGTAAGGCGGTTGACGCTCTTCTTTTGCCACAAGAAAGCTAATTTTATGAGAAAAATATGGGCGAAAGATTCACCCCAATCGGAGTTACGGATCTCCGGATATAAAAGAAACGGTGAAGGGGAAGGATCGGGGAACGCAGAAACAGAGAGAGACAGAGAGATAGATCCAATCTCGGAGGGGCTCTCTCTCCTCCCAAGCCATGAGAGCCAAGGACCAGAGGGAAACCCTTCTCCCATCTAGGGAGGAGGTCAAGGAAGAAGAAGAAGAAGGGAGTTCTATCCCCCTTGCTTCCGGTGGCGCCGGAACGCCGCCGGGGGCCATCATCATCACCGCGATCTTCACCAACAACTTCACCGCCTTCATCACCAACTCTTCCCCCCTCTATGCAGCGGTGTAACCCCTCTCTTACCGTTGTAATCTCTACTTAAACATGGTGCTCAACGCTATATATTATTTCCCAATGATGTATGGCTATCTTATGATGTTTGAGTAGATCCGTTTTGTCCTATGGGTTAATTGATGATCGTGATTGGTTTGAGTTGCATGTTTTATTATTGGTGCTGTCCTATGGTGCTCTCCGTGTCGCGCAAGCATGAGGGATCCCCGCTGTAGGGTTTGCAATATGTTCATGATTTGCTTATGGTGGGTGGCGTGAGTGAACAGAAGCACATATCCGAGTAAGTAGGTTGTTTGCGTATGGAATATAGGGGACTTGATACTTTAATGCTATGGTTGGGTTTTACCTTAATGATCTTCAGTAGTTGCGGATGCTTGCTAGAGTTCCAATCATAAGTGCATATGATCCAAGAAGAGAAAGTATGTTAGCTTATTCCTCTCCCTCAAATAAAATTGCAATAGTGATTACCGGTCTAGTTATCGATTGCCATGGACAAATAACTTTCTCGTGACAAAAAGCTCTCTACTAATATTTACTTTATTGCTTCTTTATCTAAACAGCCCCTAGTTTTTATTTACATGCTCTTTATTATCTTCCAAACCTATCCTATCACACCTACAAAGTACTTCTAGTTTCATACTTGTTCTAGGTAAAGCAAACGTCAAGCGTGCGTAGAGTCGTATTAGTGGCCGATAGGACTTGAGAGAGTATTTGTTCTACCTTTAGCTCCTCGTTGGGCTCGACACTCTTACTTATCGAAAGAGGCTACAACTATCCCGTATACTTGCGGGTCAGCAAGACCTTTTTCTGGCGCCGTTGTCGGGGAGTCATAGCGTGGGGTGAATATTCTCGTGTGTGCTTGTTTGCCTTATCACTAAGTAATTTTTATTTGCTGTTCTAAGTTGTTCTCTATCTTTAGTTATGGATATGGAACACGAAATACCAAAAAAATTAGGTGTAGATGCTACTCATGGAGATGGGGAACCTCCTAAAACCCTCGATGCTCGTTATGTGAAAGAAATTATGTACTACTTTAATAATCCTGAGAAAACCCCATTCAACTTTGTTATGGGAGACACGTTGGATCAACGTGAATACTTTAGGGATTATCGCTTGACACAAAAAGGGAAACTATTATGGGATCAAATTAATATGTTGCGTTGGTATGCCCGGGATCTATGCTTGAGATATGATATTAATTGTTGCTCTAGGATGAAGGCTCCACACCTTCCCTTTTCATGCAAATTTAATGATAATGAAACCTTAGCTTCTTATGCTAATGGTATATATGATTACTATGATGTTGAACAAAATGAAGAATTTGTTGCTTTTAGGGCTGCTTATGAAATTGAATATTTGTTTGAAGCTTTTGATGATGATGTTTATAGGCCTGAAAATTTTGTTATACTTAGATATTGTTATGAAAATTATGAATACAATTACAATATTAACACTTTTATTGAGAAAGTCTCCGCTGTCCGAGAAGAGACTAATATTTTCCAGGAAGCTATGGAAGAAGAAATTGATGAAACCGTGAGCTCATTGGATGAAAAAGATGATGAGGAGAGCGAAGAACAAAAGGAGGAAGAAGCGGATTGATCACTGTGCCCACCTTCTAATGAGAGTAACTCTTCAACTCATACATTGTTTAATTCCCTTCGTGCTTACGAAGGATGATTGCTATGATGATTGCTATGATCCCGTTGATTCTCTTGAAATATCCCTTTTGATGATGCTTGCTATGCTTGTGGCAAAGATGCCAATATGAATTATGCTTATGGAGATGAACTTGCTATAGTTCCTTATGTTAAACATCAAATTGTTGCTATTGCACACACGCATGATAGTCCTATTATATTTTTGAATTCTCCCGACTACACTATATCGGAGAAGTTTGTGCTTATTAAGGATTATATTGATGGGTTGCCTTTTACCGTTGCACATGATGATTTTGATAGATATAATACGCATGTGCTTGCTGCTCCTACTTGCAATTATTATGATAGAGGAACTATATCTCCTCCTCTTTATGTTTCCAACACGATAGAATTGCAAGAAACTATTTATACTATGCATTGGCCTTTACTTGGTGTGCATGAATTGTTCTTTTATGACATGCCGATGCATAGGAAGAGAGTTAGACTTCGTCATTGCTTGATATATGTTACTTTGTGCTCACTACTAAACTACAAATCATTGTTAATTAAAATTGGCTTTGATATACCTTGGGATCCGAGTGGATCCATTACTTGAGCACTATATGCCTAGCTTAATGGCTTTAAAGAAAGCGCTGCCAGGGAGACAACCCGGAAGTTTTAGAGAGTCATTTATTTCTGTTGAGTGCTTTCATATAGTCTAAAAACAAAAAAATAAAGAGGGGAACCTAAAAACTTTTCAAAAAGGAAAGTGAAAGTGAGAAAGACAAGCATTGTTGAAGTGGGAGAGCTCCTTGAACTTTGTTCATGCTCACGGAAACTTTGTGAATCTTGATTACAGAAACTTTTCAACAAAAATAATTATCCCCTTGTATAATTCCATTCTATTATAAAAATAATGTGCCAAGGTTTGCCTTTAGGATGTTTACAATGCTTGTTGGTTTGTACGGTGCAGGACAGAAACTTTGGCTGTAGTGCGCGATTTTACATTTTTATCTGGAACGTCAAATGGTTCTGATTCTCTTTGCACTGTCTTTCTGTACAACTTGTTTATTTTTACTAATTTTGGTAGAATTTTGGGGTAACAGAAGTATGGTGAATGTTCAGATTGCTACAGGCTGTTCTATTTTTGACAGATTCTGTTTTTGATGCATAGTTTGCTTGTTTTGATGAATCTATCAATTTATATCAGTGGATTAAGCCATGGAAAATCTATATTACAGTAGACATAATGCAAAAACAAAATATGAATTGGTTTGCAACATTACTTAGAGTGGTGATTTGCTTTATTATACTAACGGATCTTACCGAGTTTTCTGTTGAAGTTTTGTGTGGATGAAGTGTCTAATCGAGGAGGTCTCGACATGAGGAAAAGGAAGAGAGGCAAGAGCTCAAGATTGGGGATGCCCGAAGCACCTCAAGTAAATATTCAAGGAGACTCAAGCGTCTAAGCTTGGGGATGCCCCGGAAGGCATCCCCTCTTTCTTCAACAAGTATCGGTATGTTTTTGTATTCGTTTCGTTCATGCGACATGTGCATGTCTTGGAGCGTCTTTTGCATTTAGTTTTCATTTTTATTTTATGCACCATGCTAGTATGAGATAGTCCTTGGTTGATTTATAGAATTCTCATTGCACTTCACTTATATGTTTTGAGTATGGCTTTATAGAATGCTTCATGTGCTTCACTTATATCATTTGAAGTTTGGATTGCCTGTTTCTCTTCACATAGAAACCCGCCATTTGTAGAATGCTCTTTTGCTTCACTTATATTTGTTAGAGCGTGGGCATATCTTTTGCAGAAAGAATTAAACTCTCTTGCTTCACTTATATCTATTTAGAGAGATGACAGGAATTGGTCACTCACATGGTTAGTCATAAAATCCTACATAAACTTGTGGATCAGTGAATATGATATGTTTGATTCCTTGCAATAGTTTTGCGATATAGAGGTGATAATATGTGGGAGGTACTAGTAGATGGTTGTGTTTAGTAAGGATGTTGGTGTTAAGGTTTGTGATTCCCGAAGCATGCACGTATGGTCTACTAACTAAGTAACCAAATTGGCTGCATTGTATTTTGATTGTTTATCTTTGCGTGAAGGTCGGGGGCGCGCGATGGTTAACTCCTACCAACCTCCCCCCTAGGAGCATGTGCGTAGTACTTTGTTTCAAGGGCTAATAAATTTTTGCAATAAGTATATGAGTTCTTTATGACTAATGTTGAGTCCATGGATTATACGCATTTTTACCTTTCCATCATTGCTAGCCTCTTGATTGCAGTGCATTGCCCTTTCTCACCTTGAGAGTTGGTGCAAACTTAGCGGTGCATCCAAACCCGTGATACGATACACTCTATCACACATAAGCCTCCTTATATCTTCCTCAAAACAGCCACCATACCTACCTATCATGGCATTTCCATAGCCATTCCGAGATATATTACCATGCAACTTCCATCATCATCATATACATGACTTGAGCATTCATTATCATATTGCTTTGCATGATCGTAAGATAGCTAGCATGATGTTTTCATGGCTTGTCCGTTTTTTAATGTCATTGCTACGCTAGATCATTGCACATCCCGGTACACCGCCGGAAGCATTCATATAGAGTCATATCTTTGTTCCAGTATCGAGTTGTAATATTGAGTTGTAAGTAAATAAAAGTGTGATGATCATCATTATAGAGCATTGCCCCATGAAAAAAAAGAAAAAAAAAGGAAAGGCCAAAGAAGCCTAAATAAAAAAGGGGGCCAAATAAGCCCACCAAAAAAAGAAAAAGAAAAAAAAGAAAAAAAAAGAAAAAGAAAATGGGCAATGTTACTATCCTTTTACCACACTTGTGCTTCAAAGTAGCACCATGTTTTTCATATAGAGAGTCTCCTATGCTATCACTTTCATATACTAGTGGGAGCTTTCATTATTGAACTTGGCTTGTATATTCCAACGATGGGCTTCCTCAAATGCCCTAGGTCTTCATGAGCAAGCAAGTTGGATGCACACCCACTTAGTTTCAGTTTGAGCTTTCATACACTTATAGCTCTAGTGCATCCGTTGCATGACAATCCCTACTCCTCGCATTGACATCAATTGATGGGCATCTCCATAGCCCGTTGATTAGCCACGTCGATGTGAGACTTTCTCCCTTTTTGTCTTCCTCACATAACCTCCATCATCATATTCTATTCCACCCATAGTGCTATATCCATGGCTCACACTCATGTATTGCGTGAAGGTTGAAAAAGTTTGAGAATACTAAAGTATGAAACAATTGCTTGGCTGACACCGGGATAGGCATGAGGGGTACCGTGTGTTAAGAAAAGGGAGCATACAAGACTATATGATTTTGTAGGGATAACGTTCTGGAAGCATTGATATTTTGAAATACATGATTGTTTGTTGGGATGCCCTAATTATTATTGTTTTTATGTCAAATGATAGACTATTGCTTTGAATCACTCGTGTCTTAATATTCATGCCATGATTAGACATATGATCAAGATTACGCTAGGTAGCATTCCACATCAAAAATTATCTTTTTTATCATTTACCTACTCGAGGACGAGCAGGAATTAAGCTTGGGGATGCTGATACGTCTCCGTCGTATCTATAATTTTTGATTGTTCCACGCCAATATTATTCAACTTTCATATACTTTTGGCAACTTTTTATATTATTTTTGGGACTAACATATTGATCCGAAGGCTCAGTGCAGTTCCTGTTTGTTGCATGTTTTATGTTTCGCAGAAACCCAATATCAAACGGAATCCAAACGGGATAAAAGCAGACGGAGAATTATTTTGGAATATTTGGGATTTTCGGAGCAAGAATTAATGCTAAACGGTGCCCGAGGTGGCCAGAGATAGGGCGCCCTCCCACAGGCGCGCTGACACTCTCCTGGGCCACCCGTAAGGCGGTTGACGCTCTTATTTTGCCGCAAGAAAGCTAATTTTATGTGAAAATCTGGGCAAAAGATTCACCCCAATCGGAGTTACGGGTCTCCGGATATAAAAGAAACGGTGAAGGGCAAGGATCTGGGAACGCAGAAACAGAGAGAGACAGAGAGATAGATCCAATCTCGGAGGGGCTCTCGCCCCTCCCAAGCCATGGGAGCCAAGGACCAGAGGGGAAACCCTTCTCCCATCTAGGGAGGAGGTCAAGGAAGAAGAAGAAGAAGGGGGGCTCTCTCCCCCTTGCTTCCGGTGGCGCCGGAACACCGCCGGGGGCCATCATCATCACCGCGATCTTCACCAACAACTTCACCGCCTTTGTCACCAACTCTTCCCCCCTCTATGCAGCGGTGTAACCCCTCTGTTACCCGCTGTAATCTCTACTTAAACATGGTGCTCAACGCTATATATTATTTCCCAATGATGTATGGCTATCTTATGATGTTTGAGTAGATCTGTTTTGTTCTATGGGTTAATTGATGTTCGTGATTGGTTTGAGTTGCATGTTTTATTATTGGTGCTGTCCTATGGTGCTCTCCGTGTCGCGCAAGCGTGAGGGATCCCCGCTGTAGGGTTTGCAATATGTTCATGATTTGCTTATGGTGGGTGGCGTGAGTAAACAGAAGCACAAACCCGAGTAGGTAGGTTGTTTGCGTATGGAATGTAGGGGACTTGATACTTTAATGCTATGGTTGGGTTTTACCTTAATGATCTTTAGTAGTTGCGGATGCTTGCTAGAGTTCCAATCATAAGTGCATATGATCCAAGAAGAGAAAGTATGTTAGCTTATGCCTCTCCCTCAAATAAAATTGCAATAGTGATTACCGGTCTAGTTATCGATTACCTTGGACAAATAACTTTCTCGTGAAAAAAAGTTCTCTACTAATATTTACTTTATTACTTCTTTATCTAAACAGCCCCTAGTTTTTATTTACATGCTCTTTATTATCTTGCAAACCTATCCTATCACACCTACAAAGTACTTCTAGTTTCATACTTGTTCTAGGTAAAGCGAACGTCAAGCGTGCGTAGAGTCATATCCGTGGCCGATAGGACTTGAGAGAGTATTTGTTCTACCTTTAGCTCCTCGTTGGGTTCGACACTCTTACTTATCGAAAGAGGCTATAACTATCCCATATACTTGCAGGTCCTCAAATATCACCTTGACTCTTGCATAAAGTAAAAGATAGGCCCTTCGCAGAGGGAAGCAGGGATTTGCAGAGGTGCTAGAGCTTGATTTTGAAATAGAGATAAATAATTTTGAGAGGTATGATCTCATTGTCAACATAATAACCAAGAGTTCCCAATATCTTCCATACTACATACATTATAGGCGGTTCCCAAACAGAATGGTAAAGTTTTTACTCCCCCTCCACCAACAATCACACTCCATGGCCATCCGAAACAATGGGGTACCGTCCATACCAACAACAGTCCTGGGGGAGTTTTGTTTTAATTATTTTGTTTTGCTTTGATCTTTTTGATCATGTGACTGGGCATCCCGGTTACCAGCCATTTTTCTCGTGAATTATGAGCGGAGTCCACTCATCTTGAGAATAACCCACCTAGCATGGAAGATACTGACAACCCTAGTTGCTACATGAGCGATTCGGGCATACAAAACAGATTATTGTTTGAAGGTTTAGAGTTTGGCACATGCAAATTTACTTGGAACGGCAGGTAAATACCGCATATAGGTAGGTATGCTGGACACTCATGGCAAAAACTGGGTTTAAGGATATTTGGAAGCACAAATAGTATCTCTACTTGGTGCAAGGAATTTTGGCTAGCATGAGGGGGAAAGGCAAGCTCAACATGTTGGACGATCCATGACAGCTTTAACTGAGATGTGAGAAAACATAACCCATTACGTTATCTTCCTTGTCCAACATCAACTCTTTATCATGTCATACTTTAATGAGTGCTCACAATTATAAAAGATGTCCAAGATAGTATATTTATATGTGAAATCTCTCTTTCTACAATATTCTTTCATCAATTGTTCAAATGACCAATACAATGCTTGCTAACCTTCAATAAATTTATTGTCTCTACTTCTTAGATGTGAAGTCATTACTCCCAACGGGGTAAGCATATGAAACTTATATAATTTCAGATTTATGACATTTGACTCATTCAACCATTTACTCATAGGATATAAGTGAAGTACACGAGTAAATGACAAACTACTCCAAAAAGATATAAATGAAGACCAATGAGTAGTTAAATAATTATGTAGCTATGTGAAGACTCTCTAACATTTAAAAATTTCAGATGTTAAGTACTTTATTCAAACAACAAGCAAAACAAAATAAAATGACATTGCAAGGACATCACAACTCATGTGAAGAAGCAAAAAACTTAGGTTCAACCGATATTAACCGATAGTTGTTGAAGAAGAAAGGTGGGATGCCTAACGGGGCATCCCCAAGCTTAGATGCTTGAGACTTCTTAAAATATTATCTTGGGGTGCCTTGGGCATCCCCAAGCTTGAACTTTTGTGTCTCCTTAATTCCTTTTATATCTCGGTTTCCAAAATCTCGAAAGCTTCACCCACACCAAACTCAACAAGAACTCGTGAGATAAGTTAGTATAAACCAATGCAAAACCTTATCATTTTCTACTGTAACAAATCACTAAAATTATTATTCAACATTGCATACTAAATGCCTCTGAATATTTAATACCCCTATCCTCAAATAGAATCATTAAACAAGCAAACATATGCAAACAATGCAAACATAACAGCAATCTGTCAAAACAGTACAGTCTGTAAAGAATGCAAGATTCATCACACTTCACTAACTCCAAAAATTATGAGAAAAATACTACGTTGTATAAGATTTATCATAGCTCATTATGCAAAAAATTTCAACATTATATTATTCTCTGAATTTTCTAGGGAATTTTTTCAACAGCGGTAAACTTTCTGTTTTCAAACAGCAACATGTATACTAGCAAAATAAGCATGGTAAAGGCTATCCTTGACATTGTTATTGAAAATATAGATGCAAAACATTATTATAAATAACAGCAAGCAAATACTAACAAGATAAAAATGACGCTCCAAGCAAAACACATATCATGTGGTGAATAAAAATATAGCTCCAAGTAAAGTTACAGATAAACGAAGACGAAGGAGGGGATGCCATCCGGGGCATCCCCAAGCTTAGGCTTTTGGTTGTCCTTGAATATTACCTTGGGGTGCCTTGGGCATCCCCAAGCTTAGGCTCTTTCCACTCCTTATTCCATAGTCCATCGAATCTTTACCTAAAACTTGAAAACTTCACAACACAAAACTCAACAGAAAACTCGTAAACTCCGTTAGTATAAGAAAATAAAAACCACCACATAAGGTACTATGATGAACTCATTCTAAATTCATATTGGTGTAGTATCTACTGTATTCCAACTTATCTATGGTTCATACCCTCCGATACTACTCATAGATTCATCAAAATAAGCAAACAACACATAGAAAACAGAATCTGTCAAAAACAGAACAGTCTGTAGTAATCTGTATCAAACGTATACTTATGGAACTCCAAAAATCCTACCAAATTAGGAAGTCCTAAGAACTTTGTTTACCAATCAATATTAAAAAGAATCAGATCAAAATCACGTTTCTGTGAATTATCAAAACTAATTTACTGGGTGCAAAAGTTTCAGATTTTCAGGAGGATCAACACAACTATCACCGTAAGCTATCCTAAAGGTCTTACTTGGCACTTTATTGAAACAAAAGCTATAAAACATGATTACTACAGTATAATAATCATTTGTACACATAAAAACGGTAAGGGTAAATATTGGGTTGTCTCCCAACAAGCGCTTTTCTTTAATCCCTTTCTAGCTAGGCATGATGATGACAATGATGCTCACATAAAAGATAAGAATTGAAACATAACGGGAGCATCATGAAGCATATGACTAGCACATTTAAGCCTAACACACTTCCTATGGATAGGGATTTTGTGGGCAAACAACTTATGGGAACAATAATCAACTAGCATAAGAAGGCTAAGCAAGCATAACTTCAAAATTTTAAGCACATAGAGAGGAAACTTGATATTATTGCAATTCCTACAAGCATATGTTCCTCCCTCATAATAATTTTCAGTAGCAGCATGAATGAATTCAACAATATAACCAGCACCTAAAGCATTATTTTCATGATCTACCTGCAAGGAAAATTTACTACTCTCCATATAAGCAAAATTCTTCTTATTCGGAATAGTGGGAGTATCATAAGAGACTCGAATACTATAAATTGTTTCCGCATTAAAAGAGTAATGTACATAAAAAGGGTAATCATAATCATGACAAGTTTTATAAATATAATCATCACTACTTTTTATGGCATAAGTTTCATCACAATAATCATCATAAGTAGCAACTTTGTTCTCATCATAATCGATTGAAACCTCTTCCAAGATAGTGGAATCATCACTAAATAAAGTTGACACTCTTCCAAATCCACTTTCATAAATATTATCATCATAGGTAAGAAGCATTCTATCATCATAACAACTTTGCATATCAAAACTTGGGAGGCAAAAAATATCATCTTCATTAAATGTAGCATCCCCAAGCTTGGGAAAAAATTAATTTCAGCAAATACATTCTCAAATATGGCATCCTCATCAAACATAGCTTCCCAAGCTTGGGCCTTTTCATATCATAAGCATAATCACTCTCATCATTAATAGTATGTATAACACCAATAGTATAGCAATTATCATCATCACAATGAGTAGTAGGAGCAACATCATTCGGAAGGGATACCTTTTTACCTTTGTTGCTCCTTCTTTTCTTTTTCTTCTTCACATTATGTGTGGGTTCAACCTTCTTCTTTGAGCTCCTTATTGATGAGATTGGTTGAATAAAAAGCTCCTCCTCGTTACCTGATTCATCATAAGAAATAATAGGAGGATATTGGGAAGTCTCTTCCCTTTCATTAGTATTCTCTTCATCTTCTATTTGCTTCCTTTTCTTTATGTAATTGGCAATATAAGGAATTTCAATGCAATTCACCGCACAATACATATAAATTTCCTCTAGATCAATATCAAGGAATTTCTCATGGGCAAATTCTGGAAGGTCCTTAATTAAAGGTTTCATTTCTTCATAACCCAAAAGCAAACTAAGTTCATTATGATGTGCAAGGGAAATCATATCATCACAATTTTTGGACACGATTCGATCATGAAACAATTTGCATCGGAGATGTAAATGACCACGTTCATTGCAAAGTTCACAAGTACGGCAAAGGAAATTTGAATTTTCAGCACTCACATTTAGCATTTCTTGCAACCATTTAGTTTCTAAATGCTTATGCCTCTTGCAGTATCTATCTTCCCTATTTGGTGCGTACTTGCAAACCCAATTCACTCCACAAAAATCGACATGCTTATAGGAGACATTTTCATCATAACTAGTGCAATCATCATTAGTACTATGGATATTCAAAGAGTTCACACTAACAATATTGCATCATGCTCATCATACAAAGATCTAGTACCAGACATTTTAATGCATTCTTCTTCTAGCACTTGAGCACAATTTTCCTTTCCATCATTCTCACGAAAGATATTAAAAAGATGAAGCATATGAGATAAACTCAATTCCATTTTTTTGTAATTTTCTTTTATAAACTAAACTAGTAATAAAACAAGAAACAAAAAGATTCGATTGCAAGATCTAAAGATATACCTTCAAGCACTCACCTCCTCGGCAACGGCGCCAGAAAAGAGCTTGATGTCTACTACGCAACCTTGTCCTTGTAGATGTTGTCGGGCCTCCAAGTGCAGAGGTTTGTAGGACAGTAGCAAATTTCCCTCAAGTGGATGACCTAAGGTTTATCAATCCGTGGGAGGCGTAGGATGAAGATGGTCTCTCTCAAACAACCCTGCAACCAAATAACAAAGAGTCTCTTATGTCCCCAACACACCCAATACAATGGCAAATTGTATAGGTGCACTAGTTCGGCGAAGAGATGGTGATACAAGTGCAATATGGATGGTAGATAAAGGTTTTTGTAATCTTAAAATATAAAAACAGCAAGGTAACTAATGATAAAAGTGAGCGTAAACGGTATTGCAATAGTAGGAAACAAGGCATAGGGTTCATACTTTCACTAGTGCAAGTTCTCTCAACAATAATAACATAATTGGATCATATAACTATCCCTCAACATGCAACAAAGAGTCACTCCAAAGCCACTAAGCGGAGAACAAACGTAAAGATTGATATATTGGATGACTATGTTGTAGGGGAACGTAGCAGAAATTCAAAATTTTCTACGCATCACCAAGATCAATCTATGGAGAGACTAGCAACGAGAGAGAGAGAGAGGGAGTGCATCTTCATACCCTTGAAGATCGCTAAGCGGAAGCGTTACAAGAACGCAGTCGGTGGAGTCGTTCACGAAGCGATTCAGATCGCGGCCGAATCCGATCTAAGCACCGAACAACGGTGCCTCCGCGTTCAACACACGTACAGCCCGGGATGTCTCCTCCTTCTTGATCCAGCAAGGGAGAGGAGAAGTTGAGGAAAACTCCGACAAGACGACGACATGGTGGTGATGGAGCTCGTGGTTCTCGGCGAGGCTTCGCCAAGCACTACGGAGGAGGAGGAGGTGTTGGAGGAGGGAGAGGGTTGCGCCCGAGGAAGGGTGCGGCTGCCTCTCTCTCCTCACTATATATAGGGGAAGGGAGGAGGAGGCGCCCTAGGGTTCCCTAGGGGAGGCGGCTGACCCACAGGAAACCCTAGATGGGTTTGGGCGCCCCACCCCTAGGAAACTTGCCCCCAAGCCGGGAGGCGACTGCCCTAGGGGTGGCGCCCCCACCTCTCCACATTACGTGAGATGGGGTGGGAGGGGCGCTCAGCCCCTTAGTGGGCTGATGTGCCCTCTCCCCTTGGCCCATAAGGCCCCCCAACGCTTGCCGGGGCCTCCGAAACCCCTTTCGGACATGCTGGCATCACCAGTTACGTTTATAGTCACCAACCCAACAAACACTTTCGGAGATACCTGTAGTGCACCTTTATAGTCACCCAGTTACGTTGTGACATTTGGTACACCCAAAGCACTCCTACGGTATCAGGGAGTTACACAATCTCATGGTCTAAGGAAATGATACTTGACATTAGAAAAGCTTTACTTAAACGAACTACACAATCTTGTGCCGTGCTTAAGATTGGGTCTTGTCCATCACATCATTCTCCTAATGATGTGATCCCGTTATCAATGACATCCAATGTCCATGGTCAGGAAACCATGACTATCTGTTGATCAACGAGCTAGTCAACTAGAGGCTCACTAGGGACATGTTGTGGTCTATGTATTCACACATGTATTGCGGTTTCCGTTCAATACAATTATAGCATGAATAATAGACAATTATCATGAACAAGGAAATACAATAATAATCATTTTATTATTGCCTCTAGGGCATATTTCCAACAGTCTCCCACTTGCACTAGAGTCAATAATCTAGTTCACATCACTATGTGATTGTAATGAATCAACACCCTTGGGTTTGATCATATCTCGCTTGTGAGAGATGTTACTACTCAACGGGTCTGAATCTTTCAGATCCGTGTGTGCTTTACAAATCTCTATGTCATCTCTGAGATGCAGCTACCACGCTCTATTTGGGGCTATTCCAAATAACTGTTCTACTATACGATTTCGGTTTACTACTCAGAATAATCCGGATTAGTGTCAAAGTTCGCATCAGCGTAACCCTTTACAACGAACTCTTTTACCACCTCCATAATCGAGAAAATTCCTTAGTCCACTAGTTACTAAGGATATGTTTGACCGCTGTCTTGTGATCCATTCCTGGATCATTCTTGTACCCTTGATCGACTCATGGCAAGGCACACTTGAGTGCGGTACACAAGATAGCATCTTTGTAGAGCCTACGTCTGAAACATAGGGGACGACCTTTGTCCATTCTCTTTCTTCTGCCGAGGTCATGTCTTGAGTCTTACTTAATACTCACACCTTATAACACAGCCAAGAACTCCTTCGCCGATCTATTTTGAACTTCTTCGAAATCTTGTCACGGTATGTATTCATTTGAAAGTATTATTAAGCGTTCTTGATCTATCCTTATAGATCTTGATGCTCAATGTTCAAGTAGCTTAATCCAGGTTTTCCATTGAAAAACACTTTTCAAATACCCTATATGCTTTCTAGAAATTCTATATCATTTCCGATCAACAATATGTCAACAACATATACTCATCAGAAATGCTATAGTGCTCCCACTCACTTCTTTGGAAATACAAGTTTCTCATAAACCTTGTATAAACCCAAAATCTTTGATCATCTCATCAAAGTGTATATTCCAACTCCGAGATGCTTACTCCAGTCCTTAGAAGGATTGCTGGAGCTTTGCATACTTGTTAGTATCTTTTAGGATTGACAAAACCTTCTGGTTGTATCACATACAACCTTTCCTCAAGAATATCGTCGAGGAAACAATGTTTTGACATCCTATCTGCAAGATTTCATAAATCATGCAGTAATTGCTAATATAATTCCAGCAGACTCTTAGCATCACTACGAGTGAGAAAGTCTCATCGCAGACAACTCCTTGAACTTGTCGGAAAACATCTTAACGACAAGTCGAGCTTTCTTAATGGTGACACTTATCATCATTGTCTATCTTCCTTTTAAAATCCATTTGTACCCAACAACCTTATGACCATTAAGTAGTTCTGCCAAAGTCTACACTTTGTTTTCATACATGGATCCTCTCTCGGATTTTATGGCCTCGAGCCATTCATCAGAATCCGGGCCCACCATCACTTCTCCATAGCTCGTAGGTTCATTGTTGTCTAGCAACATGACCTCCAAGACAGGATTACCATACCACTCCAAGCGATGCTGGCGTCCTTGTCGACCTACGAGGTTCGGTAGTGACTTGATCTGAAGTTTCATGATCACTATCATCAGCTTCCACTTCAATTGGTGTAGGTGCCACAGGAACAACTTCCTGTGCCCTGCTACACACTGGTTGAAGTGATGGTTCAATCACCTCATCAAGTCTCCACCATCCTCCCACTCAATTCTTTCGAGAGAAACTTCTCCTCGAGAAAGGACCTGCTTCTAGAAACAATCACTTTTGCTTCCGGGTCTAAATTAGGAGGTATACCCAACTGTTTTGGGTGTCCTATGAAGATGTATTTATCCGCTTTGGGTTCGAGCTTATCAGGATGAAACTTTTTTCACATAAGTGTCGCAGCCCCAAACTTTTAAGAAACGACATCTTAGGTTTCTCTAAACCATAGTTCACACGGTGTCATCTCAACGGAATTATGTGGTGCCCTATTAAAGTGAATGCGGTTGTCTCTAATGCCTAATCCATAAAGGATAGTGGTAATTCAATAAGAGACATCATGGTATGCCCCATATCCAATAGGGTGCATCTATGATGTCCGGACACACCATCACACTATGGTGTTCCAGGCGGTATTAGTTGTGAAACAATTCCCACAATGTCTTAATTGTGTACCAAACACGTAACTCAGATATTCATCTCTATGATCATATCATAGACATTTTATCCTCTTGTCATGACGATCTTCAACTTCACTCTGAAATTACTTGAACCTTTCAATAATTCAGACTTGTGTTTCATCAAGTAAATATACTCAGCATCTACTCAAATCATCTATGAAGTAAGAACATAACGATATCCACTGCGTGCCTCAGCACTCATTGGACTGCACACATCAAAATGTATTACTTCCAACAAGTTGCTTTCTTGTTCCATCTTACTGAAAACGAGGTTGTTCAATCATCTTGCCCATGTGGTATGATTTGCATGTCTCAAGTGATTTAGAATCAAGTGAGTCCAAACGATCCATCTGCATGGAGTTTCTTCATGCGCACATACCAATAGACATGGTCCGCATGTTTCAAACTTTTAAAAAACGAGTGAGTCCAAAGATCCATCAACATGGAGCTTCTTCATGCATTTTATACCAATATGACTCAAATGGCAGTGCCACAAGCAGGTGGTACTATCATTACTATCTTATATCTTTTGGCATGAACATGTGTATCACTACAATCGAGATTCAATAAACCAATCATTTTAGGTGCAAGACCATTGAAGGTATTATTCAAATAAACAGAGTAACCATTATTCTCCTTAAATGAATAACCGTATTGCGATAGACATAATCCAATCATGTCTATGCTCAACGCAAACACTAAATAACAATTATTTAGGTTTAACACCGATCCCGATGGTAGAGGGAGCGTGCGATGTTTGATCACAGCAACCTTGGAAATACTTCCAACACATATCGTCACCTCGCCTTTAGCTAGTCCCCGTTTATTTCGTAGCCTTTTATTTCGAGTTACTAACACTTAGCAACTGAACCGGTATCTATTACCATGGTGCTACTAGGAGTACTAGTAAAGTACACATCAATATAATGTATATCCAATATACTTACGACCTTGCCGACCTTCTCATCTACCAAGTATCTAGGGTAGTTACGCTTCAAAGACCGTTCCCCTTATTACAGAAGCACTTAGTCTTGGGTTTGGGTTCAACCTTGGGTTTCTTCACTAGAGCAGCAACTGATTTGCCATTTCATGAAGTATCCCTTCTTGAAACTAGTGGTTTCACTAACCATCAACAATTGATGCTCCTTCTTGATTTCTACTTTCGCGGTGTCAAACATCGCGAATATTTCAAGGATCATCATATCTATCCCTGATATGTTATAGTTCATCACGAAGCTCTAGTAGCTTGGTGACAATGACTTTGGAGAAACATCACTATCTCATCTGGAAGATTAACTCCCACACGATTCAAGTGATTGTTGTACTTAGACAATCTGAGTACAAGCTCAACGATTGAGCTTTTCTCCCTTAGTTTGTAGGCTAAGAAACTCGTCGGATGTCTCATACCTCTTGACGCGGGAACGAGCCTGAAATCCCAATTTCAGCCCTTGGAACATCTCATATGTTCCGCGATGTTTCAAAAACGTCTTCGGTGCCACAATTCTAAACCATTTAACATTACTGAACTATCATGTAGTCATCAAAACGTGTATGTCAGATGTTCGCAACATCCACAGACGACGTTCGAGGTTCAAAGACACCGGCGGTGCATTAAGGGCATAAGCCTTCTACGCCGCAATGAGGACAATCCTCGGTTTACGGACTCGATCCGCATAATTGCTACTATCAACTTTCAACTAAATTTTCTCTAGGAACATATCTAAAACAGTAGAACTAAAACTCGAGCTACGACATAATTTGCAAAAGACCTTTTGACTATGTTCATGATAATTAAGTTCATCTAATGAACTCCCACTCGTGATAGACATCCCTCTAGTCATCTAAGTGATACATGATCCGAGTCAACTAGGCCGTGTCCGATCATCACGTGAGACGGACTAGTCATCATCGGTGAACATCTTCATGTTGATCGTATCTTCTATACGACTCATGTTCAACCTTTCGGTCTCTTGTGTTCCGAGGCCATGTCTGTACATGCTAGGCTCGTCAAGTCAACCTAAGTGTTTTGCATGTGTAAATCTGGCTTACACCCGTTGTATGTAAACGGTAGAATCTATCACACCCGATCATCACGTGGTGCTTCGAAACAACAAAATTTCGCAACGGTGCACAGTTAGGGGGAACACTTTCTTTAAATTTTAATGAGGGATCATCTTATTTATGCTACCGTCGTTCTAAGAAAATAAGATGTAAACATGACAAACATCACATGCAAATCATAAAGTGACATGATATGGCCATCATCATCTTGCGCCTTTGATCTCCATCTTTGAGGCGCGGCATGATCACCTTCGTCACCGGCATGACACCATGATCTCATCATCGTGTCTCCATGAATTTGTCTCGCCAACTATTACTTCTACTACTATGGCTAATGGTTAGCAATAAAGTAAAGTAATTACATGGCGTTGTTCAATGACACGCAGGTCATACAATAAATTAAGACAACTCCTATGGCTCCTGCCGGTTGTCATACTCATCGACATGCAAGTCGTGATTCCTATTACAAGAACATGATCAATCTCATACATCACATATCATTCATCACATTCTTTTGGCCATATCACATCACATAACATACCCTGCAAGAACAAGTTAGACGTCCTCTAATTGTTGTTTGCATGTTTTACGTGGCTACTATGGGTTTCTAGCAAGAACGTTTCTTACCTACGCAAAAGCCACAACATGATATGCCAATTGCTATTTACCCTTCATAAGGACCCTGTTCATCGAATCCGATCCGACTAAAGTGGGAGAGGCGGCACCCGCTAGCCACCTTATGCAACAAGTGCATGTCAGTCGGTGGAACCTGTCTCACGTAAGTGTACGTGTAAGGTTGGTCCGGGCCGCTTCATCCCACAATACCGTCGAAACAAGATAGGACTAGTAACGGTAAGCATATTGAACAAAATCAACGTCCACAACAACTTGTGTTCTACTCGTGCATAGAATCTATGCAATAGACCTAGCTCATGATGCCACTTTGTGGGGAACGTGGCGAAATTCAAAATTTTCACGCATCACCAAGATCAATCTATGGAGAGACTAGCAACGAGAGAGAGAGGGAGTGCATCTTCATACCCTTGAAGATCGCTAAGCGGAAGCGTTACAAGAACGCGGTCGGTGGAGTCGTTCACGAAGCGATTCAGATCGCGGCCGAATCCGATCTAAGCACCGTACAACGGTGTCTCCGCGTTCAACACATGTATAGCCCGGGGACGTCTCCTCCTTCTTGATCCAGCAAGGGGAGAGGAGAAGTTGAGGGAAAACTCCGACATCACGACGACATGGTGGTGATGGAGCTCGTGGTTCTCGGCAGGCTTCGCCAAGCACTCACGGAGGAGGAGGAGGTGTTGGAGGAGGGAGAGGGCTGCGCCAGGGAAGGGTGAGGCTGCCCTCTCTCCCTCACTATATATAGGGGAAGGGAGGAGGGGAGGCGCCCTAGGGTTCCCTAGGGAGGCGGTGGCCACAGGAAACCCTAGATGGGTTTGGGCGCCCCACCCCTAGGAAGCTTGCCCCCCAAGCCGGGAGGCGGCTGCCCTAGGGATGGCGCCCCACCTCTCCCCGGTTACGTGAGATGGGGTGGGAGGCGCTCAGCCCCTTAGTGGGCTGATGTGCCCTCTCCCTTGGCCCATAAGGCCCCCAATGCTTGTCGGGCCTTGAAACCCCTTTCGGACATCACTGGTCATCACCGTTACCCGGAACAATTACGGACTCCAATACCCTTCGTCCAATATACCGATCTTCACCTCCGAACCATTCCGGAGCTCCTCTTCATGTCCGGGATCTCATCCGGGACTCCGAACCACCTTCGGTAACCACATACTATTTCCCATCACAACTCTAGTGTCACCGAACCTTAAGAGTGTAGACCCTACGGGTTCGGGAACCATGCAGACATGACAGAGACGTTCTCCGGACGATAACCAACAGCGGGATCTGGATACCCATGTTGGCTCCCACATGTTCCATGATGATCTCATTGGATGAACCACGATGTCGGGGATTCAATCAATCTCGTATACAATTCCCTTTGTCAATCGGTATGTTACTTGCCCGAGATTCGATCGTCGGCATCCCAATACCTCGTTCAATCTCGTTACGGGAAAGTCACTTTACTCGTTCCGTATTGCATGATCCTGTGACTAATCACTTAGTCACATTGAGCTCATTATGATGATGCATTACCGAGTGGGCCCAGAGATACCTCTCCATCATACGGAGTGACAAATCCCAGTCTCGATTCATGCCAACCCAACAAACACTTTCGGAGATACCTGTAGTGCACCTTTATAGTCACCCAGTTACGTTGTGACGTTTGGTACACCCAAAGCACTCCTACGGTATCAGGGAGTTACACAATCTCATGGTCTAAGGAAATGATACTTGACATTAGAAAAGCTTTCGCAAACGAACTACACAATCTTGTGCTATGCTTAGGATTGGGTCTTGTCATCACATCATTCTCCTAATGATATGATCCCGTTATCAATGACATCCAATGTCCATGGTCAGGAAACCATGACCATCTGTTGATCAACGAGCTAGTCAACTAGAGGCTCACTAGGGACATGTTGTGGTCTATGTATTCACACATGTATTGCGGTTTCCGGTCAATACAATTATAGCATGAATAATAGACAATTATCATGAACAAGGAAATACAATAATAACCATTTTATTATTGCCTCTAGGGCATATTTCCAACATATGTTCGGATACCGGAAGTGTTTCGGGAGGTTTCGGACATATACCGGAGTACCGGGGGGTTACCGGAACCCCCGGGGGCTTTAATGGGCCTCATGGGCCCTAGTGGAGAAGAGGAGGGGCGGCCGGGCAGGCCGCCCCTCCCTCTAGTCTGAATTGGACAAGGAGGCGCCCCCCTTTCCTTCCTCGCCTCTCTCCCTTCCTTTCCCCCTCCTACTCCACCTAGGAAAAGAGGGAGTCATAATCCCGGTGGGAGTAGGACTCCTCCTTGGCACGCCCTCCTCCTGGTCGGCCGCCCCCTCCCCCTGATCCTTTATATACGGGGGCAGGGGGGCACCTCTAGACACAACAGTTGATCTCTTGATCTCTTAGCCGTGTGCGGTGCCCCCCTCCACAAGATTCCACCTCGGTAATATCGTAGTGGTGCTTAGGCGAAGCCCTGCATCGGTAGCATCATCAACACCGTCATCACGCCGTCGTGATGATGGAACTCTCCGGCAAAGCTCTGTTGGATCGGAGTTCGTGGGACGTCATCGAGCTAAACGTGTGCTGAGCTCGGAGGTGTCGTACTTTCGGTACTTGATCGGTCGGATCGTGAAGATGTAAGACTACATCAACCGCGTTGTGTGATATCTACTACGCAACCTTCTTCTTGTAGACGTTGTTGGGCCTCCAAGTGCAGAGGTTTGTAGGACAGTAGCAAATTTCCCTCAAGTGGATGACCTAAGGTTTATCAATCCGTGGGAGGCGTGGGATGAAGATGGTCTCTCTCAAACAACCCTGCAACCAAATAACAAAGAGTCTCTTGTGTCCCCAACACACCCAATACAATGGCAAATTGTATAGGTGCACTAGTTCGGCGAAGAGATGGTGATACAAGTGCAATATGGATGGTAGATAAAGGTTTTTGTATTCTGAAAATATAAAAATAGCAAGGTAACTAATGATAAAAGTGAGCGTAAACGGTATTGCAATTGTAGGAAACAAGGCATAGGGTTCATACTTTCACTAGTGCAAGTTCTCTCAACAATAATAACATAATTGGATCATATAACTATCCCTCAACATGCAACAAAGAGTCACTCTAAAGCCACTAATAGCGGAGAACAAACGAAGAGATTATGATAGGGTACGAAATCACCTCAAAGTTATCCTTTCTGTTCTATCTATCAAGAGTCCGTAGTAAAATAACATGAAGCTATTCTTTCCATTCAATCTATCATAGAGTTTGTACTAGAATAACACCTTAAGACACAAATCAACCAAAACCCTAATGTCACCTAGATACTCCATTGTCACCTCAAGTATCCGTGGGCATGATTATACGATATGCATCACACAATCTCAGATTCATCTATTCAACAAACACAAAGTACTTCAAAGAGTGCCCCAATGTTTCTACCGGAGAGTCAAGACGAAAACGTGTGCCAACCCCTATGCATAGGTTCATGGGCGGAACCCGCAAGTTGATCACCAAAACATACATCAAGTGGATCACGTGATATCCCATTGTTACCACAGATAAGCACGGCAAGACATACATCAAGTGTTCTCAAATCCTTAAAGACTCAAACCGATAAGATAACTTCAAAGTGAAAACTCAATCCATTACAAGAGAGTAGAGGGGGAGAAACATCATAAGATAAAAATATAATAGCAAAGCTCGCGATACATCAAGATCGTATCACCTCAAGAACAAGAGAGAGAGAGAGAGAGAGAGAGAGAGAGATCAAACACATAGCTAATGGTACATACCCTCAGCCCCGAGGGTGAACTACACCCTCCTCGTCATGGAGAGCGCCGGGATGATGAAGATGGCCACCGGTGAGGGATCCCTCCTCCGGCAGGGTGCCGGAACGGGCTCCCGAGAGGATTTTGGTGGCTATAGAGGCTTGCGGCGGCGGAACTCCCGATCTATTGTTCGCTTCGATAGTTTTAGGGTATATGGGAATATATAGGCGAAAGAAGTCGGTCAGGGGAGCCTCGAGGGCCCACGAGACAGGGGGCGCCCTCCACCCTCGTGGCCACCTCGAAGCTTCCTTGACTTCAACTCCAAGTCTCCTGGATCACGTTCGTTCCAAAAATCACGCTCCCGAAGGTTTTATTCTGTTTTGACTCCGTTTGATTCCTTTTCTTCGAAACACTAAAATAGGCAAGAAAACAGCAATATGGGTTGGGCCTCCGGTTAATAGGTTAGTCCCAAAAATAATATAAAAGTGTATAATAAAGCCAATAAACATTTAAAACAGATAATAATATAGCATGAATGCTTCATAAATTATAGATACGTTGGAGACGTATCATTGTGCTAACGCTTCCTCTTTCGGTCTACGAGGGTACATGGACAACACTCTCTCCTCTCGTTGCTATGCATCGTCATGATCTTGCATGTGCGTAGGAATTTTTTTGAAATTACTACGTTACCCAACAGTATGCTGCAGCTTGTGTCCTCGGCACTCTATCAGTGATGTGAGTACCATCTATGGCGCCAATACAATCCTATGATGACATGAAAACGTATTCTTATGGTTGATGACAACATTGCAAGCATGTTATGACATGAAATACGAGTAATTCTCACCTTGAAATATTGATACCATCATGAGCTAGTGTGAATCTTGTGCGAAGTTTGCCCGATTGGTGCCTTGATCATCTCTCCTCTGAGCTCCCTAATATCATACAAGACTTGCTTAAAATGCCGAGAAATTGTTTCACTAGATCCCTTGTATGTGTTGTGAATAATCATGAACCTCTGATTATGACCGACGACATGAAGGAACATGGCAACTTGCACTTCCACAGTGGTGTGGATGCTATCTTCAAGTAGCCCCCTACTCCTAAAGGTATTCACAAGGATGGAAAATGATGCTCTTCACATTCGAAGCATGTTCACAGTCTTTTCCCCATTATTGTTGTAGATGTAGTTTAGATTGGTGATCCTCTCCCTATCTCGAATGAACAGTGGACCATACATAATGACAAGCTTTTCACCACGATGGGACTGCTCTTTGGTAAATAAACGCGAGGAAGAGGGCGCAACTGTCATGGATGCACGCGTGGATGAGGTCATTGAAGCGACCCCATACATGGAAGAGGCCGCGGCAGCTGCGGCACGCGCTTGTGGCATCCGGGCTTATGAATTGTAGACACACATCAATGTTTGATGTACAATCTAAAAAAAGTTTTAGCTCCGAATTTGACCTACACTAACAGAAAGAAAAAAGAGAAATCGGATGTGAATAATGTCAAAACACTGTTCACCTAAAGCTGCCACTATTCACATTCCAATTTGTCTTTGTTAATTCCTGAACTGTACATCATTTTTGAGCTGTTTTTTTTTTCAGGGTTAGAGACACACCCCGTAGACATGTCGTCAAATAATTTCAGAACTTTTTGAAATGTCTAAATATAAATTTTTGTAATTGATCTCATTGATCTCATCTAATATGAGATCCTATACTAGCCTCCCCCGTCCAAGCTTTCAATGATATAAGTTGGAGGTTTGATCTTAGTTACCTATGTATCATCCTAAAGTATGCTCAAATAAGAATAATTTATTCTTTGCTTTATCGATCCTTTTAGGATAGTCAGTTAATGAGTAAAACACCAACTTTAAGCAATATTTCCTGCAGCAACGCACGAGGTATCATCTAGTTATTGCTGAGATGAATGGCTTTTGGAGAATAGGGTATTTAATCCTTTTAAGATTTCTCGTGAACAAAATCGAGTTGCACGTTGCTTAGTGGATTATGGTCGTGGGGATAGCACCGCATGTTGGCTTAACCAATCCCCCACTTTATTGCTGAACTGGCATGAACGATTGTATCTTATCAATATTTTTTGTTTTGAGAGGTTTGTGCTCCGTTTAATGCTCCGTTTCATGCTTGGACCATGCTATTTGGCGCACGGGTCACTTGTTAGCGACCATGCGCGCACCACTAGCTCCCCACGCGTACATTTTTGAGCCAGCCCAATTAGTTTTTTCCCAGTTCTTGGGAACGTTCTAGAATCTGTCTGATACTTTTTCTTTTTTAGTTTTTGTTTTGAAACATATTGTTCCAAATTTTGTGAACATTTTTCAAAATAATGAACTTTTCAAATTCATGAACATTTTTATGTTCCCGTGAACATATTTCAAATTCGAGGACATTTTATACAAATTCGTGAACAATTTCTAAAATTGTTAACATATATTGAATTTGTGATTTTTTTTATTAAATTCATGATCTTTTTGTAAATTATATGAACATTTTTTGAATTATATTTTTTTTGAATTCAAGAACAATTGTTCAAACTCATTCACATTATTTATTTATTTTTGAAATACTAACCATATTTGAAATGCAGAACTGTTTTTAAACCCCAATCAATTCTATATCAAAGAAAAAACAGAAAAAAGAAAAAATAACAAAAAGAAAACAGGGGGGCCGCACCCTTATGGGCCGGCCAAAAACACGCACACGAAATAGGAGCTCTCATCGGGGAGCTCCTGTTCGGCGCCACTTTCCTGGAGAACCAATAAAAACTTCTGCCACAAAGAACGGTTGTGATAAGAAAACACCTGATTTTTCTTGCTCTTGCTACATTTAAATGATCCTTTTCCGATAATTCATCCAAGCCAAGAATTGCGATAATGTCCTAAAGTTCTTGTAACGTTGTAAAGTTTCCTTAACTCTTTTGCGCAGTTTCATAATGTCTGTTGCCAACGATCCGATGCTGCAACATAGTTGAGGTTGAACTTAAAGGATCTACTGTTGGATAAATACCCTTGGAAGCTAAATAGCTAAGCCTCTGGAAAGTACGATAGTATTATCGAAATGTGCAAATGTTGTGGTAGTGGCAGGGTCGGTCAAATCGTCTGCAGGTACATGAACCGCTTGAATCAAAGTTATAGATCCCTTTTTATTAGAAGCAATTCTTTCTTGCAAAGAATGAATCGAACTCGCATGGCTCGCAAAGGCAAGGCTTCTTCGAGCTTAGCTGACGACCACAATGATTGGACACTTGTGATTTTAATTGCACTAACTATGCATGAAGTAGTATGGCCGTGCTATTTACTTATCATTTTTATTTACTTTTATAAAATCGTGAATTTAAAAACATTCATCGACTTTGAGAGAAAATTTCACAAACTTAAAAAATGTTCATCATTTTTGAAGAACAGTTAACCGATTTTGGATTTTTTTATGAAAAAGTTAAAAAAAGTTCATCATTTCAAAAAAGAGTTCATCATTTTCAAAAAAATGTTCATTGGTTTTGGAAAAAATCATCTTTTTTAGAAAAAGTTCATCGATTTGGAAAAAAGTTCACGAATTTAAGGAAAAAATTCCTCAATCTTGACAAAAAGTTCATCGGATTTGGAAAAAGCTCATCAAATTGAGAAAAAGTTTATCAAATTTGAAAAAAAACGTTGAATTAGAAAAAAGTTCGTCAATTTTAAAAAACGTGGATGTATTTGAGAAAATGATAGAACAAGGAAGAAGGAAAAATAAATCAGAAAAAAATGAAAAACGAAAAACAGAAAAAACGAAAGAAAAGATGATATGGTACGAAGGTGATTTAACTTAACGTATCAAGTTCCTATGGCGGGTTGGTTACCTCATTGCGCGGTGAATCAGGTAATCCATGGTTCGATTCTCACCTCTCGCGGAATTTTTGCGCTTGGATGAATACGCGAGTGAATATGCGAGCGAAATGGGCCGAGCCCAGCTCAGACGAAAAATAGGGCTCGCCTCCCATCGAGCCCAATTCAGACGTCCAAGTGTTGGGCCTTTCGTTTGTGCTAGACAAGAGGTGCGCACTTTTGATCGAGGAGTTGTCGGAAACTAAAAAACGTACCGTTTTAGTATTTTATTAGTGCCACCGCTCAAAAAGGAAAAAAGTGGTTTAGTGCCACATCGCTTAGGGAGAGCTGACGGAAGCTGTTTATATGCACGCGTCGTGACTAGGTGTTCACCAGGCAGCAAGCCTGGTAAGCTATGAAAAAAGCATCATGGATAATTGGCGTATCTGCAAGCTTGCGGGCAGTTCTCAGGGTATGATGAGCCCGATAGAATAGGATTAGGCAGCCAAGCTGCTCTCGGGCCTCATCAACCCTGATCGCACAAAACTGCTTGACCTGCTAAATAGCACTCCGTCATGGAGTGCCTAAGCTTTTTTTTTTTAATATATATTTCGACTGCCAGGAGATGTATATATACCGGATTGCCTAAGCATTTTTTTATATATATTTCGAGTTCCAGATGGTGTATATTTACAGGACTCAGATCAGTTTTTGAGGGAATTGACGACGTTTCAGCATAGTGACTTCATTTAATTTCTTTTCACATGGTGACTGAGCAGAGAATACATGTTTATATATAGACGAGGACACCAATATACAATGATTTAATAAGGGTGCAATACCGATCATGCACACCACCGTATCTAGGGGCCTTGTGAGTTTTCATGCTATTTGCCACCAAGTATGTCACGGAAAAAAAGTACAACAATATGATAACTGCTTTATTGTGAGAACACAACATGTGCATTTGTTTCAAAAGTATAAAAATGTTTTTTTTAGCATAGATAGTACATTTTTTCCCGCAAAAAAATGTAGATTGTTTTAGCGTGATGAGTTGAGCAAACAGAATTAGTAGATCAAAAACTAATTGTCGTGTTTAAAAATGTTGATCATCTGTCAACGGTTCATTGTGTTTGTGAATACATGTGTCAAAGCATATCTACGTCTCAATGAACATCACATATTTACCTCCTAGCTTTCTTCCTTGCTGCCTACTGCTAGAAGTAAACCCGGGCATGGGCAGCCCGGCCCGACGACCCGGCCCGAGCCCGACCCGAAAAACCCGGGCCGGGCTTGACATTCGGGCCGGGCTCAGGCTTCAATTTTTCCGTATTTCGGGCTGGGCTTTCGGGCTTCGGGCCGGGCTTGCACGTGCACGTACTAAAAAACAGCATTCGGGACGGGCTTTCAGGCTTCGGGCTTGATTTCGGGCCGGGCTCGGGCTTGAAAATGTGGAGTATTTCGGGCTTCGGGCCGGGCTCGGGCTTGAGAAATGAAGGTCGGACTTTTACAAGCCCAGCCTGGCCCGACGTTTGCCCAGGTTTAGCTAGAAGTAGGCTCTACTTATCACAGTAAAAATCTCTTGCAAAAAAAGAAAAAGAAAAATCACAGTAAAAAGCAACGGAGATCATAAAAATGACGACAAACACACTTGCAAATATGCAACATTAGGACATCTCCTACGCAGACCCTCAGGCACACCTCCGGACCATGCAGTCGAAACATGTTTTGCCATCCAACGGGGTCATATATCCGTCCGTTGGCCAGTGCGGATGTCATTTTTTCCGCGAAACCGAGGGGGAGAGGGGTTTGAGGGAGTCTGGACTGCTCCCATCCACGCCTCTACAAAATGGCCAACCCAAAACACTCTCCCTCGCCGCGCGCTTTCTTGCCCGTAGCAGTCAGCTCCGCATTCATGCCTGTCCAAAGCGGACGCAACCTCTCTGGAGCCGGCAGTGAAGCGGCGCACTGACCGACATCGCCGCCTGCTGCATGTGCCTTCTCTCCGCATTGAAGCGACATCTGCCCTCCCTGCCTTCCTTCATTAAACCGGCGCGTCAGCCGAGAAACCTACTCTGACGCCCCGAGCGACATGGCATCTGCCCGCTATGGGCAAAAGCTACACCACAGCTCCACTCTCCATCTCCTCTATGCACCCGCCATGGCCTCGAGCTCTGAAGCCCTGTGACACGACATCACCGGCGAGCAGAACTCACGAGCCAACGGAGGAAAAGCCGACGCCACCCCCATCGCTGGTCCAGCCGGCATCACCATGGGCGAGGCACAAGAGGACGACAAGAGCCTCGTGGCGAACAAGCAATGGCACACAGAGGAGCAAGTTGATGACATAGTCATCATGGTGGACGTGGACGTGCACGAGCAGGAGGCTTTGCTCATGTCCTACTGCGCCACCCGCGAAATCCACCACGAACAAATGCGGCATCGCATCTTGCGGGCAGAGAAAGAAGCCGCCTATGCGGAGATCAACGAGGCGGTGACGCAAGTTTACGACGGCACGGACGACACTGCTAGCTCCGTGTCGGTCGCGCCCCGCTGCCATGATGATGAAGCCGACACGTCCGTGGGCACCACTGGCAACGAGGATGAGTAGACCAAATGCGGCCACCGCCCCTAGGGTCCCAAGAAGGCCACCACGCTGTTGCACCGGGCCTCATAGCCGACGTCTTGCCCAGTTCGTGAAGGTATATGCCATCATCACCGTCTTCCACCGTTCTAAAACCAATCATTGATTTGAGCTTCATGGAGGCGGATGTTATTCTTCCCCTCCCGCTGAAGCATATTCTCTAGGGCTCACGGTGTTCCCGTGAGCTTGTTGCTGTACATGAAAGATATGGGGTGGGAAACGGGCGTCGAGAAGGACAGCCATAGACTAGGTTAGAATAGGCTAGCCTAGTCAGCTATATTTTAGTTCAAATATGTCTGAAATATAAATGTTTTCATCCAGTTTTAGATGAAAATTATCTGGTTTGCATTTAATTCGTATCCTTTGGTCCCATATCAGTGTCCGCGTATTGGTCCCCCTCTCCACCAGTCCGTGAACAAATTCGGTGTTTGGGGGTCTGCGCTGGAGATGCCCTTACCTAGAGTAGTGCACATCTTTTTTTGGAATTTTTTTGACCTATTCATCTTCAATCATGACAATACAACAAACATAAAAATAATAAAAAATTACATCCAGATCCGTAAACCACCTAGCGACGACTACAAGCATTGAAGCGAGCATAAAGCATGCTGCTGTCATCGCCCCTCCCTCGCTAGAGCTGGACAATAGTTGTTGTAGTAGACAGTCAGGAAGTCGTCATGCTAAGCTCCCATATGACCAGCGCACCAGAATAGCGACCGTCGCCGTTGAAGAATAGATTGGAAGGATCTAACCTGAAGACACGCGAACGTAGATGAACTATGACCAGATCCAAGCAAATCTAGATCCGTCGAAGACACACCTCCACATATCCATCAACAATGCTGGGGGGGGGGGGGGCTAGGCAGGGATTTCATCTTCAGAGAGGCCTCGTTGTCTCGTCTTCCTGAGCAGGACATAAACCCTAACAAAATACAAAGAAATATCTAAAACACAGAGTCCTCCCGCCCCGGCGTCAAGGACCGGGATCCATCACGCCACCGTAGCCTAAGGCGACCGAAGACCAGCCGGACCGGCGCCGCCGCCGGCAAGAGGTAGTGGAACCCATCAAGGGTTGTGTACATCTGTGTCCATATTTTTCTCTATGTAAGAAAGAAACATCAAGAAGAATATATTTGCTTGAACCTTTTCTCCAAGATGAATTTCATAGCATCGCCCACCTGTGCAGATTGAATTGGTCAACGAGTACCCATCCAGTCTTGGCATGTAAGTAACCGGGGCTTCAAGCACCATCGAATAAGCAAGCCTTAGTAAGGCTGTCATTGGGTAGCAAACAACATTGGGGTGGTGGCGCAGTTGGCTAGCGCGTACGTCTCATAGCTATACGTGAGTGATCCTATCTTCAGATGCCACGAGCAACTCTGAACTTTGTTCTTTTTTTCCTCTATCTTTTTGTGCTCGCTGGATTGGCTAGCTAAGCAGATCACAAGGCAGTTAGTACGTGATTGTTAGAACTGCACAGTAAACTTAAGCTGCCAGCTAGTCACCGCACAGCTCCCTAGCTGCATCAAAAATGATCATAGTAAGGTTCTCTGCACTTCACCTGATCGCCGGCAAAATCAAGAAAGGTGGCATGGGCAGCGCCGCGTCGCATCCGGCGGAAGTTCTTCAGCGCAGGCGCCGCAGAGTAGACGAACGCCGGCAGAATTGACAAATTTAACCTCAAAGTGAAAGTATTTTACAAACTAAACTGTTTTTGAAAATATTTCACACCGCTGACCCTTTTGTGCAGCTTCCAACAGTAAGGCGCTGCACTCTACTGTGCAACTCCAGTTAGCGCTGCACAGTGTAGTCAACTCTTACGGTGACTATGCGATGTGGCGCACATGTGTTGCATAATAAGAGTGTAGCGCCTTGCTGTTGGGCGCTGCACATTAAAGGTCAGCTGGGTGAAATACTTTTAAACATAGTTTAGTTTGTGAAATAGTTTCGTCCTGAGATCAAATTTATGTTTTTTGCCACGAACGCCACCACGGAGACCCCGAGAAGATATACCTAGCAAATCAACACGAGAACGATGTCAGTCCACGCGAGCTGGGCTGACGGCCGGTGGTTCACACGATTATTATGGCACTGGGCTTTTCGTTTCGTTTGGGCCGTATCAAGGCGCACAGTGTGATGTCGATATGACATTACTACAATACAATACGGTTGATGCTATCGATATGATATTACAATACAGTACGGTTTTTATTAGGCCCACATCGCTTACGGAGAGGAGATGGCAGCAGTTTATATGCATGTTTCGTGACGTGGTGGTCACCAGGCAGCAAGCCTGGTAAGCTATCTCAAAAAACAACAACCAGCAGCAGTCTAATTGGTTAATAGGCATGCAAGTAGCTCTCAGGGTCTGACGCCATGATCGTAGTACAACTTGTCATGCAAGCGGCTCTCAGGTGTCAATGTGCCCTGAGTGAAAAACTTGACATGCCCACACCACTCTGACATGGAGTGCCTGAGCTTTTTTTTTTTCGAGTTCAGAAGATATACACGATAGGTTACAAAAAATTGAACTGCAATATATAGTAGTAATTGCTATTGCAGGAACACAACATGTGAACTTAGCTAAAATATTTCTATTTTTTTTGTACATGCACACATAGAAGTGTAACACATTCATGTTTTTTTTATATCAAAATCTAAGCTTTTATGTAAGATACAAAAAAGATAAGTAATTTTGAGCAAAATTTGAAAGTCACGTAGAGCAAATGCATATGTTTTTGTGTGAAAACAATCAACTCCTTTTGAAACTTTTTAATTGCTGGTTTTAGAAACGTGCTTAGTGGCCACCGTGCTCCAAAAATCCACTTTCGTTGCTATGTACATCTTCATGCAATTCTTTTTTATATATGGCGCTTGTATGGACCCACACAAGTTTTATTTTTATTTCTTCAAGTTCTTTATTTTATTATTCATATTATTTTTACCATTCAAAAAAAGAAATGTAAGAGAAAATTACAATTGCCATAAAATTATAGAAAATGTTAGTACATAAAATGTTCAACATGTTTTTGGAAAATCTTTCACATGTATTAAAAATTATAACGTGTTTTTGGCAAATGTTCTTCTTGCATTAAAAAAATTTGGCAATGTGTATTTAAAAACAGCTCAACGTGCATTAAATTATTCTATTACATTTGGAATAGTTGTATTAAAAAGTTCAAAACTACACATTTTAATGCATGTTGAAAAGTTTACAAAATAGAACATTACCAATTTGTTAGTAATTAGGTATTTTAGAAATACAAGAAAGATAAACAATAATAGTGTGTGCTTGTGGTCCAGAATGAACATATAAATATTTACAAAAATTTGAAAGTCACTTAGAACAAATGCATACGTTTTTGTGTGAAAACAATCAACTCCTTTTGAAACTTTATAAGTGCTGGTTATAGAAACGTGCTTAGTGGCCACCGTGCTAAAAAAATCCACTTTCGTTGCTATGTACATCTTCATGCAATTCTTTTTTATATATGGCGCTTGTATGGACCCGCACAAGTTTTATTTTTATTTTTTCAAGTTCTTTATTTTATTTTTCATATTATTTTTACCATTCAAAAAAAAGAAATGTAAGAGAAAATTACAATTGCCATAAAATTATAGAAAATGTTAGTACATTTGAAAAATGTTCAACATGTTTTTGGAAAATCTTTCACATGTATTAAAAATTATAACGTGTTTTTGGCAAATGTTCTTCTTGCATTAAAAAAATTTGGCAATGTGTATTTAAAAACAGCTCAACGTGCATTAAATTATTCTATTGCATTTTGAATAGTTGTATTAAAAAGTTCAAAACTACACATTTTAATGCATGTTGAAAAGTTTACAAAATAGAACATTTGCTCTGTTTGGATCCATGGGTTAGAGTTAGTTTGGGTTAGTTTGGAGTCAACTAACCCAAAAAGATCCAAACAGGAGGGTTAGTTTGGGTTAGATGAAAAAAAACTAACCCATCCAAGAGGTGCTTATTTGGGTTAGTTCTTCTCGGGACCACTAATAAACACTTTTTTCTCTCGCTCTCCCAGCAGCAAATCCCTCCCCACTTCCTCGAAGCTTCTCGCCCTCTCCCTCCCTCCCTCTCGCACCACCCGTGAAGGTGCCTCGCCATATCCGCACTCCATCTAACCCTGCCATCCAAACACCTCTTTACTTAGAGTTAGTTCAGGGTTAGTTCAGGGTTAGAATCTAACTCTAACCTCTAACTGAGTTAGAGTATCCAAACAGGGCCATTATCAATTTGTTAGTAATTAGGTATTTTAGAAATACAAGAAAGATAAACAATAATAGTGTGTGCTTGTGGTCCAGAATGTAAATATTTACACAATAATTTCTAATATAGGTTGGACTATTTCAATCCGCACAAAATTTTGAAAACGTTCATGTCTACCTCTTCAAAGTACGCAATAATGAAAATAGAAAAATACTTAAAATAAAAACTAATTGCATATAGTATTTTTCATATTGGAAAATTTACGTGCCATGAAGCTAAACAGGAACTTACAAAATAAACGATAGATAATGCATTTGGAAACTTGCAGAGATATGTGGAAAGCGTCTACATAGCTTAGTGGAGGTGAAATCTTTCATCGACACCATGATGAAGATATAGTGATTCGACGGCCTACACTTCTAGGGGATCATCCCCGGCCGATGTACGTTCATCGATTAAGGCTTTCCATCTTTTTGGATGGACGACTCAAGGCGTTTTCAAAAACCATTATTGGTAATGTTCGTGCGGGTGAAAGAGTGAAAATATGCATTCTCTTTACAGAAGTCTTTGGAGTATTAATTCGAACAGAAATTGACACCGTGAATAAGGTGTTTTCAAGAGATTTCATTGTAATTCTTGGTCATATGAGTTACTTTGTATTTTCTTGAATCTTAGTGAATGAAATATGCTTAGAGGCAATAATAAAGTTGTTATTTTATATTTCCTTATTCATGACAAAGGTTTATTATACATGCTAGAATTGTATTAATCGGAAACTTAAATACATGTGTGAATACATAAACAAATACCGTGTCCCTAGTAAGCCTCTACTAGACTAGCTCATTGATTAAAGATGGTTAAGGTTTCCTAACCATGGACATGAGTTGTCATTTGATAACAGGATCACATCATTAGGAGAATGATGTGATGGACAAGACCCATCCGTTAGCTTAGCATAATGATCGTTCAGTTTTATTGCTATTGTTTTCTTCATGTCAAATACATATTTCTTCGACTATGAGATTATGCAACTCCCGGATACCGGAGGAATGCCTTGTGTGCTATCATACGTCACAACGTAATTGGGTGATTATAAAAATGCTCTACAGGTATCTCCGAAGGTGTTTGTTGAGCTGGCATTGATCGAGATTAGGATTTGTCACTCCGAGTATCGAAGATGTATCTCTGGGCCCTCTCGGAAATACACATCATAAGCTTGCAAGCAAATGACTAAGGAGTTAGTCACGAGGTGATGTATTACGGAACAAGTAAAGTGTGACACCCCAACATTTTTAACCTTGTTTTATTAATTAAAATTTTGCTAGGAAATTAAATTTTTATTTTTCTGGATTTATTCTTGATTTCAGAGCCTCTCTTTTCCCCTAAGTTGTGGAGTTTTCACCCCTGGTAAAATTTTTCAAATATGTTATTGGACTTGTTCATCCTCTCAAGAAAAATCCTTTCTTTTCATCAGAGGAATTAATTATATAATACCATTATCTTTATTTTCTTGAAAAATGGTTTCCCATGGTTTTATGGTCCTTTTTGAACTACAACCCTTTTATAAATTCTTTCAAAAATTCCACCAAAATTTGGGGATGTCCTATGATGTCACCAAACCACTTTTATGCAAAAAGATATTTCATTCCCTAGATATTTTGAGCTCTACACCCAATTTTCTTCTCTGGTCCAGTGGGAAATTTTGCACTACAACCTATTTAAATACTTCTTTCTAGCCTCCACCAAAATTATGGGATGTTAGTAGAAGCCTATGATTCAACTTTATGCAAAAACGTAGTGATGTTATTTGAAAGTTTTGAGTGAATCAACCTCATCTTCATTCTGGTCCAACATGATGGTTTGTACGGCATCCATATTATTGCTTGCTCTTTGGCCCTTGATTCTTTCCCCTGCTTGTAGACCACCCTACTAAACCCCTAAATCCAGGAGCATGCACCCATTGGATCATTTTTGGTTCCAGAAGTGATGCCATTTGTCTCCTGTCCAGAATTGAGTTTTTGCACAACTTGCACTAACTAGTTTCTGTATTTGGCCACCTAACCACACCACCCTTTTATTCACCTAATGAGACCACCATCTGGAGTTTTTGACCACTCCAAGACCTCCACACCACCCTTTTATTCACCTAATGAGACCACCATCTGGAGTTTTTGACCACTCCAAGACCTGCCTAGATGCCTCTGGCATTTTGTCAAACACCCTGTGGGCATGAACAGTTTTGGCATGATTGTAAGTTTGTGTTGTGAACTTTCCCATCTGTTCAAACCAAGTTGTCAAGTAGCCTGCTAACAGTCTCTAGCCCAGGCCTGTGGAATTGCATTAACTCTCTAGCAGTTTTTGCCATCCTGGCATTTCATCGGTCAGCCGCTGCGGCACGCCGAGCGCGAAAGCAGCATCGCGTTTTGCGTGCCGCCCGAGCCGACGTCGCCTCGGTTTGCCACCGCTCTGCAGAGCCGCGCCACACGCTCCCCTCCTCACCGCAACGCGCCAAGCAGACCCTCGCCACGTCTCCGGCAAACCAAGGACTAGCCGCCACGGCCGCCCGACAGCCCTGCTCAGGTCGGCGCCGCCCGAGCCTTCCCCGCTCGCCCCTGCCCCCTGGAGCTTCGCAAGCTTATCCGCAAGTCGTCCTATAGCGCTCGTCGCCGCCACGACGCCCTAGCTACAGCCGAGGCGGTTCGGCCGCGAAGCTTATCCATGCCACGGGAACCGACCTCGCCGGGCTATATAAAGCCCTCTCGATCCTGCCTAGGCTCATCAGCAGCCTCACTCGAGCCGTAGGAAGCCTTCCCCCTCCCCAGTTGGCCAGGGGCCACTCTCTTCCCCAACTCTGGCAGGGTCGGCCGCCACCTCGCTCCAGCAAAATACGGCCAATGCCAAAGCCCCTGCACCCTCTCCTGTGCTTCCATCCTCCTCCCCATGACCCTACGGAGCCGCCCAACATCTCAGACCCACTCGGGAACCACCATGGCCGGAATCCCCAAATCCACCGAAGCCTCCCCTCCGCCGCGGAGCTCGCCGCCGGCGACTCCCTCCACCCCGGCGACCCTACGACCACCGGGAGGACCGCCTAGGAGTGGCGGATCCATCCCTGCACTCGGATGCCCGCGAAGGACCGCCGTTCACGGTGGACGATCGCCGACGCCCGCCTCTGCTCGGGCAGAGAAGAGGAGGGAGTGGGGACTGGTCAAACCTGACCAGTGGGCCCCCTGGACCCACTGTCAGAGACCCAGCCCCTCCTCCACGTGTTTAAGTGGAAGCGCAAAAACCCCCAGTACGTCTCCCCTTTTCGAAGACGTATTCTGCCCGAAACGTTTTCTTTTCTGTTTTACTTTTAAAAACAGATTTTGACCAAATCTTTGACTGGCTGTATCTTTTTAAATAAAACTCCAAATGAGTTGATTCTTTTTCCTACATCTCTCAAATTCTGTCTAGTTTATTTTAAGATTTATTTGAAAAAATTTTAAACAAATTTTTTGTGCTGTTTTGAAATTATGTGTTAATTCCAATATTTTCAAAATAGGATTTTGGAGAGAGGAGAAAACTTTTAAAAGTTTTGGAGAGCACCCCACCTCTCCACACCTTGAAGGCAAGCATCCTGAACCATGGCATAATATTTTTGGTGTGTTAGTTGACGCGGTTATAACACCACCTTGCATCGGGAAAGCTCGTTATTTTATGTGGTGATGTGATCTTTTGCATGAAGGCATATTTGTGATTTTCCTTGCTGTTGGAAATGAATATACTTGTGATGGTAAGCATCCTCATGTGCCTTACATGCATGCCGGAAAGGAATCCGGGAAGGCCTCTGCCTTGGATAGGCGTGAGCTTGTCGTCGGTCCCCGTCAGGACGGTTATGTCCGGTATGGCATGGTAAGGTATAACGAGCGGTGATCCTGTTGATTGATATATATTTGTTATGCTAATCATGCAGGGAATGCTTAAACCTCCTGAGTCGACCATAGATCGAGTCTTGTTCCAGTAACCCCCATACTTGTTTCGTACTACCACTTGTCCCTGCCATACGTGGGGTACGGTTCAGTAAGTTGTCAACCCCTTTCCTAGCACACACCGCATGTAGAGGCCATGATGGAAGATACCGGAGGCATTCGGTAGGCATGCCATCTGACCCGGGGCATGGGTGTTTCGGTTGTAGCCAAGGGGTAGCTCCCCTAGTTTCTTGCGGTATAAATTTTGTGATCCCATGCTACGTCGAGGTTGTAGCCTCCCACTTAGAGTTTTGCTTGACATGTGTCGTGGGTGATTCCGCACACCGTAAGTTAAGCTGGTGTGTGCAAGTCGAGCGTGTTTTGACTAAAAGACCAGAGACGGAATTAGTCCCGATGGACTAAAGAAATCCGTTACTCGTGGGTAAAGAGTACACCCTCTGCAGAGATATTAAACCTATTCGAATACCCGTGTCCATGGTTAAGGACTACAGTCTGGGTCAGGTCAAGTGTCGGTCTACGGAGGAGAAACTACTAAACCAGAACGGGGATCATGATTTGTGACTTGTGTTGATTATGATGATTATGATTATTATTATCATGGACTAACCATTGCCGTTACTTGATTTATTGAGTATCCCTGGGACGGTTCTACCTCCTGGATATTCACTATGAATGTATTTCCCTTATAAGCCCTTTATGTGGTGTCGCTCAGACACCCGACTGTGGCATTACTTGTTATTTATTTCCCTTATAAGCCCTTTATGTGGTATCGCTCAGACGCCCAACTGTGGCATTACTTGTTATTTATTTCCCTTATAAGCCCTTTATGTGGTGTCGCCAGACGCCTCGATCGAGGCATGCTTGTTATTTACCATCATTTCGAGACGTCGCTTCAGACATCCGAATGGTGCATTTTATTTCCTCATCTGTCATTTCATATTCTTGTTACATATAAATAACCTGTTTGCATGCATTCAGAGATTTTATTTTATGACCGACAATGTGGTCATAGAATATTTCCGTGCATGATTATCATTTATATTATACCCGTGTTCATAATGTTTGCGAGTACATTCGAAGTACTCACTGGCTTGTCCCTGGCTATTGTCTTGGCCAGATTTCTTGCATGGAGAGGGGCGTTGCGATGACCGCCCCGGAACCTAAGCATCGAAGACCGCAGCCTCGCGAAGATAGGAGTTATCCTGGTCAGCTGTTCCTGTGGGAAATGGAGTCCCATAGACACTGATGATCCACAAACCGCTTCCGCCATCAACCACTAGAAACCATTTGTTGTACTCCTGTGCCGTAATGGTTTTGTACTACATATATTTTGTAGTTTGCTTGGAGTTTCTGTATCAAGTCGGTGCCTCATCAGCTAACAGTAATCCTGGGGCTGGTGAGCACAACGGTCATTTTCTGGAAATTAATATCCGGAAAACCGGTCGCCACATAAAGAGACTTGCCGGTAACGAGATTGAACTAGGTTTGAAGATACCGATGATCGAATCTCGGGCAAGTAACATACCGACAGACAAAGGGAATAACGTATGCTGTCATAACAGTTCGACCGATAAAGATCTTCGTAGAATATGTAGGAGACAATATGAGCATCCAGGTTCCGCTGTTGGTTATTGACCAGAGAGGTGTCTCGGTCATGTCTACATAGTTCTCGAACCCGTAGGGTCCGCACGCTTAACGTTCGATGACGATATTGTATTTATATGAGTCATGTGATTTGGTGACCGAATGTTGTTCGGAGTCCCGGATGAGATCACAGACATGACGAGGAGTCTCAAAATGGTCAAGAGGTAAAGATTTATATATAGGACGATAGTATTCGGACACCGGAAGTGTTCCGGAGTGTATCGGGTATTTATCGGAGTACCGGAGAGGTTATCGGAACCCGGGGGGGGGGGGGGGGATATATGGGCCATATGGGCCATGTGAGGGGAGCACACCAGCCCACAAGGAGTGGCGCGCCACCCCTATGGCAGGAGGCTGATTTGGGAGAAGGAAAAAGGGGGTTCGCCCCCCTTTCCTTTCTCTCTTCCCCCTTACTTTTCTTCTCTGGTGAAATAAGGCAGGGGGCCGCCACTTGGGGGAAACCCCAAGTAGGATTCAGATCCTACTTGGGGCGCGCCCTGTCTGCCTCCCCTCTCCGTCCCACCTATATGTGTGTGTGTGTTGGGGGGGGGGGGGCTAGCACACCCAAGACAATTGCCTAGCCATGTGCGGCGCCACTGTTCACTCCCACTGTCATATATTCATAGTGCTTAGGCGAAGCCCTGCGTGGATCACTTCACCATCACCGTCACCACACCTCGTGCTGACGGAACTCATGTACTACCTCGACATCTTACTGGATCAAGAAGGCGAGGGACGTCACCGAGCTGAACGTGTGCAAAACTCGGAGGTGCCGTATGTTCGGTACTTGATCGGTCGGAGCTAGAAGAAGTTTGACTACATCAACCACATTGTCAAACGCTTACGCTTACACTTACGGTCTACCCATGTATGTTGTCGCTTGTGTCCTCGACACTCTATCAGTGATGTGAGTACCATCTATGGCGCCAATACAATCCTATGATGGCATGAAAGCGTATTATTATGGTTGATGACAACATTGCAAGCATGTTATGGCATGAAATACGAGTAATGCTCACCTTGAAATACTGATACCATCTTGGGCTAGTGTGAATATTGTATGAAGTTTGCCCGATTGGTGCCTTGCTCATCTCTCCTCTGAGCTCCCTAATATCATACAAGACTTGCTTCAAATGTCGGGAAATTGTTTCACTAGATCTCTTGTATGTGTTGTGAATAATCATGAACCTCTGATTATGACCGATGGCATGAAGGAACATGGCAACTTGCTCTTCAACAGTAGTGTAGATACTATATTCAAGTAGCCCCTTGCTCCTAAAGGTATTCACAAGCATGGAAAATGATGCTCTTCACATTCGAAGCATGTTCACAACCTCTAGATCGTTGTTGTTGTAGATGTAGTTCAGATTGGTGATCTTCTCCCTATCTTGAATGAACAGTGGGCCATACATAATGACAAGCTTGTCACTACGATGGGACTGCTCTCTGGTAAATGAACGCGAGGAAGAGGGCACAACTGCCATGCATGGCTGCACGCGTGGATGAGGTCATTGAAGCGACCCCACACATGGAAGAGGCTGCATACCACTGACGCGCAGCTTGCGGCATCCGGACTTATGAATTGTAGACACACATCAATGTTTGATGTACAATCTAAAAGTTTTAGCTCCTAATTTGATCTGCACTAATAGAAACAAAAAAGAGAAATCAGAGGTGAATAATGTCAAAATACTGTTCACCCAAAGCTCCACTATTCACATTCGAATTTGTCTTTTTTAATTCTCTAACTCTACATCAATTTTTGAGTTGTTTCTTTCCAGGGTTATAGACACACCCCGTAGATATGTTGTCAAATAATTTCAAAACTTTTTGAAATGTCTAAATATAAATTTTTGTAATTGATCTCATTGATCTCACCTAATGTGAGATCATATACTAGCCTCCCCTGTCCAAGCTTTCAATGATATAAGTTGGAGGTTTGATCTTAGTTACCTATGTATCATCCTAAAGTATGCTAAAATAAGAATCATTTATTCTTCGTTTTATCGATCCTTTTAAGAGAGTCAATTGATGAGTAAAATACCAATTTTAGGCAATATTTCCTGCAGCAACATACGGAGTATCATCTAGTTATTGCTGAGATGAAGGGCTTGCTGGAGAATAGCGTATTTAATCCTTTTAAGATTTCTCGTGATCAAAATCGAGTTGCACGCTTCTTAGTGGATTATGGTTGTAGTGGGGATAGCACCGCATGTTGGCTTAACCAATCCCCCGCTTTATTGTTGAATTGGCATGAACGATTGTATCTTATCAATAATTTTTGTTTTGAGAGGTCTGTGCTCCGTTTTCATGCTTGGACCAATGCTATTTGGCGCACGGGTCACTGGTTAGCGACTACGCGCGCATCCCTAGCTCCCCACTCGTACATTTTTTAGCCAGCCCAATTAGCTTTTTCCCGGTTCTTGGGAGGGTTCTAGAACCTTCCCAGACCATGTTTTCTCTTTTTTTGTGTTTTTTTCTTTCCACTTTTTTCATTTTCGTTCTGTCCTTTCTGTTTTTCTTTTGTAGTTTCCATTTTTCAAACATAGTTTTCCAAATTTTGTGAACATTTTTCAAAATAATGAACTTTTCAAATTCATGAACATTTTTATGTACCCATGAACATCTTTCAAATTCGAGGAATTTTATACAAATTCGTGAACAATTTCTAAAATTGTTAACATATATTAAATTTTCGATTTTTTATTAAATTCATGCTCTTTTGTAAATTATATGAACATATTTTTGAATTCAAGAACAATTTTTCAAACTCATTCACATTATTTCTTAATTTTTTAAATCCCAACCATATTTGAAGTGCAGAACTGTTTTGAAACCTCAAACAATTTTATATAGAAGAAAAAACAGAAAATATAAAAATTAACGAAAAGAAAACAGGGGCGCCGCGCTCTTATGGGCCGGCCAAAAGCACGCGCGCGAAATAGGAGCTTCCATCGGGGAGCTCCTGTTTGGCGCCTTAAGCGTCCGAACAGGTTCCTGCCGCCCGCTGCAGCGCCTTGTTGGGCTAGTCCGCGACGGGAAAGGTAGCGAACAGAAATCGCCAGAAAAGCGCAAAAACGTGGCTGCTTCAAGAATCATACTCGCATCGCTCGCGAAGGCAAGGCTTCTTCAAGCTTTGCTGACTACCACAGTGATTGGACACCTGTGATTTTAATTGCGCTAACTATGCATGAAGTAGTATGGCCGTGCTATTTATTTATCATTTATTTTTTATTTACTTTTATAAAATCATGAATTTTAAAAAGTTCATTGATTTTGAGACAAAATTTCACATACTAAAAGAAAGTTCATTGATTTTGGAAAAAAGTTTATGAAAAAGTTTAAAAAGTTCATCATTTTGAAGAAAGAGTTCATCATTTTCGAAAAAAATCATTGGTTTTGAAAAAAATATTTCGTTTTTGGCAAAAAGTTCGTCGAGTTTGCAAAAATAGTTCATCGATTTGAAAAAAAAGTTCACAAATTTAAAGGAAAAATTCATCAATCTTGACAAAAAGTTCATTGAATTAAAAAAAAGTCCATCGGATTTGGGAAAAGCTCATCAAATTGAAAAAAAAGTTTATGAAATGTGAAAAAAATCCGTCAATTTAAGAAAACATGGATGTATTTGAAAAAGTCATGGAACGAGGAAGAAGGGAAAATAAAACAGAAAAACAAAAACAGAAAACAGAAAAAAATGAAAAACAAAAAACAGAGATAAACAAAAGAAAAGATGATAAGGTGAAAAGGTGATTGAACTTACCGCATCAAGTTCCTATGGCAGGGTTGTTACCGCAGTGCGCTCTGAACCAGGAATCCTTGGTTCGATTCTCACCTCTGTCGAAATTTTTGCGCTTTGATGAATACGCGAGGGAAATGGGCGACCCCAGCTCAGACGAAAAATAGGGTTTGCCTCCCATGGAGCCCAAATAGGGTTTGCGCTTTTGGTCGAGGAGTTGTCGGAAACAAAAAAAAAACGTAACCGTTTTAGTACTTTGTGTTAATGCCACCGCTCAAAAAGGAAAACAGTGGTTTAGTGCCACATCGCTTAGGGCGAACTGACGGAAGCTGTTTATATGGACGGCTCGTGACCACCAGGCAGCAAGCCTGGTAAGCTATTAAAAAAGCATCATGGATAATTGGCGTATCTGTAAGCTTGCGAGCAGTTCTCAGGGTATGATGAGCCCGATAGAATAGGATTAGGCAGCCAAGCTGCTCTCGGGCCTCATCAACCCTGATCGCACAAAACTGCTTGACTTGCTAAATAGCACTCTGTCATGAAGTGCCTAAGCTTTTTTTTTTTCTTAAATACATTTCAAGTTCCAAAAGATGTGTATATACAGTCCAGTTTTTGAGCGAATTAACGATGTTTCAGCATAGTGCCTCCATTCTTATTCGTTAGTAATTTCTTTTGACATGGTGAGTGGGCAAATAATACATGTTTATGTGTTTATATATAGACGACAAAACCAATATATAATGACGCTGAAAATAACATTTAACAACGGCGCCCCCCCCCCCCCCCACCCCCCCTAAGAAAAGGCGCCATACCGATCTTGCTCACCGCCGTGTATAGGGGCCCTGAGATTTTTTGAAAAAATGATTTAACAGTGGCGCAGTACCAATCTGTCACACCGCCGTATCTAGGGGTCTCCAGAGTTTTCATGCTATTTGCCACCAAATATATGTCATAGAAAAAAAAGTATGGCAATATGGTAACTGCTTTATTGTAAGAATACAACGTGTGCATTCGTTTCAAAAGTATAAATTGCTTTTTTTAGCATTGACAATACATTATTTTTTTCCGCAAAAAATAGTAGATTGCTTTAGCTGATGAGTTGAGCAAAAAGAATTAGTAGATCATAAACTAATTGCCGTGTTTAAAAATGTTGATCATAGACACAGTATTAACCTTAGGTGTTAGGACGTCGACACTTTACGCACTATTTGTCACTGGCAATAGCTTTTTTTCTGGCAATAGCTTTAACAAAGAGAGAATGGTGATATTTTCAAGAACATCTTGATGGAAACATATTGAGACCATAAGACTGTTTGGTGCGAGAAGATTTAGAAAAGTCAAAAATATTTTAAAGGATATTCATGAATTAGCTATTAAGTTTTTTGCTCCAACATTGAAAATCATGACACAAATTGTGACAACTTTTTCAGATACAAGATTAGATCATTTTATCTTGAAAGGGAAATCAAAATATTAGAGATTTTGCTACTCTAGTGAAATGAACTAGACGGTGATTCAGCTCCACTCAACCCGATGGATAGCAACATCTGTCAACGATTCATTGTGTTTGTGAATACATGTGTCGAAGTATGATATGCTTGCTGCTCTTTGGCTACGTCTCAATGAACATCACATATTTACCTCCTAGCTTTCTTCCTTGCTGCCTACTGCTAGAGCAGGCTCTACTTATCACAGTAAAAATCTCCTGCAAAAGAAAGAAAAATCGCAGTAAAAAGCAACGGAGATCATAAAAATGACGACAAACACACTTGCAAATATGCAACATTAGGACATCTCCAACGCAGATCCTCAGACCGCACACGTCCGAACCGTGCGGTCGAAACATGTTTTGCCATCCAACGGGGTCATATATCCGTACGTTGGCCAGTGCGGACGCCATTTTTTCCGCAAACCCGAGGGGGAGAGGGGTTTGAGGGAGTCCGGACCGCTGCCATCCACGCCTCTGACAAATTGGCCCACCCAAAACACTCTCCCTCGCCGTGCGCTTTCTCGCTCGTAGCAGTCAGCGCTGCATTCATGCCTGCCCAAAGCGGACGCAACCTCTCTGGAGCCGGCAGTGAAGCGGCACACCGACCGACATTGCCTCCCGCTGCATGCGCCTTCCTCCGCATTGAAGCGGTATCTGCCCTCCCTGCCTTCCCCCATTAAATCGGCGCGTCAGCCAAGAAACCTACTCCGACGCCCCGAGCGACATGGCATCTGCCCGCTATTTAAACATGGCCAGGCTTTGGGCAAAAGCCGCACCACAGCTCCGCTCTCCATCTCCTCTATGCACCCGCCATGGCCTCGAGCTCTGAAGCCCCGTGACACGACATCACCGACGAGCAAAATAAGGAGCTCCCCGGTATTGCTGCCAGACGGCTGGCCCGTTGAGCTAGCCGATTACATGCGGGCTTTCCAACGAGCTGGCTGGATGGCTGCGACACTCACGAGCCAACGGAGGAAAAGCCGACGCCACCCCCATCGCTAGTCCAGTCGGCATCACCATGGGCGAGGCACGAGAGGACGACACGTGCATCGTGTCGGACAAGCAATGGCACACAGAGGAGCAAGTCGATGACATAGTCATCATGGTTAACATGGACGTGTTGGAAATATGAGCAAATTACTATGAGATTTAATCCGAATAAATAGGAAATAGATCATGACAGCAATAGCAGAGATTAAACTAATCATGCGAACTAGCATAGCAGATGAACAGATCACATCTAGGGCACATACTAGAAACATGAATTCTACCACGATCTCGAACAGGAAGGATAGAATCATATATGGTGCAGCGGGAGCAGCACCGCCAGCGTTGACATTGTCGCCCATGTCGTCGAGGATGAGGTTGCCGAGGTCGGGGAAGAAGTCGTCGTCATGAAGTCGTTGCTGCCAGCGATCGCATGAAAGTGCGCTCCCCAAAAACCTGATCGCCCCTCTCCCGTATAGGATCACGAGAGGCAGGGTTCCGGAGGCCTGCTGTCCCTTCTCCCGGTGCACGCCGAAAGGAGGGATGAAGAAGACTTGCTTGGCGGCGCAATGATCTGGAGCGCTGGTGAGAAACCATATGAAGCGGCAGCGGCTAGGGTAGACGTCTGCCTGACTATATAGTGCGGGCCGGATAGGTCGTGGGAGTTAACCCCACGTCCGAGTCGTCACGATCCAAAAGAATCGGAAACGGTTCAGTAATTAACGCGTCCGTTAATTATTAATTAATGACTCATTAATTTTTCCCGAGCAGCAAAAATATAGACAACGTGCATAGCTCCGTCCTCGGCTCGGCTCAATCTCGCAACCATGGCGCGGGCGCGGCCGTGACGAGGCGTGGCGTGGCGAGGCGAGCGAGGAGAAGGAGCGCGTGTAGGTCTCCTCTTCTCATGCTCATACAAGTGGTAGGAGAGCTCACCTTATAAAGAGGTGCAACTCTCTCTCAACTTATGAGGTGGGACTAAACTTTAGCCTCACTCACTCCACTCACATGTGTGCATGAATGGGCCAAGAGAATTTCAGAATTTTAGTTGGGCTTTGGGCCAAAAGCCCACTAGCAAATTCCAACAATCCCCCACAAAGTCTCATTGGCACATTTCACCATTTATTTCCAAAACATTGTTTTATATACCGGTGCTTAGTGGAGACTGTGAAGTTGAACTTCCACTTAGAGATTTATGCTACACTAGATCACAACTTGAATAATGGACTATGCCTTGAACTACAAGTTTTCATGAGACTAGTTTCACACAAACTCTTGACCGACACTGGCTGCCGCAAGGCTTCCGCAGTGGAGCGTATACGTCATACTCCGGGGCCTTTCATGAATTTATTAGAGAACACGCAATTCTCACAGATCGCGATGTTAATGATCAAATTCATATAGGTGTGTTCCTCGAAGATGTTCTGCAGGACAACATCTCTGCTTACCCGAATAAGCCACTTGGAACACATTAAGATAAGTATCAACCTGCCATGCAGATCAGAGAGTATTGCATCTTCACGGAGTGGGATAATTAATATAGGGATACTCTCCTCCCAGCTGACCAACAGCTTGTCTCTCACTTCTACTTCACGGGATCTCCGATCACATAGAGTGGGTTACCACTATGGACAACTCATGCAGTGGGTCTCGCACCCATCTCCATCGATGCATTATCTATCACATTACGTGATAGACCCTTTGTGAAGGGATCTGCCAAGTTTTTCGATGTTTGGATATAATCCAATGTAATAACTCCGGAGTTCCTCAGTTTCCTGACAGATTTTAATCTCCTCTTCACATGCCTTGAGGACTTCATATTGTCCTTAGAACTGTTTATCTTGACTATCACAGTTTGATTATCAGAGTTCATCGTGATAGGGGTATTGGCTTTTCAACCATAGGTAAGTCCATCAATAGCTCACGGCCACTCGCTTCAACAAAGGGCGGTGTCTAATGTCCGTGAGTTCTGCTTCCATAGTTGACCTCGTTAAGATGGTCTCGCTTGCAAGACTTCCAGAAACAGCACCACCACCAAGTGTAAAAACATAACCACTTGTGGCCTTAATCTCATCAGATCGATATCCAGTTCGAGTCACTATAACCCTCCAAAGACTTTGGATACCCGGTGTAGTGAATCCCATAGCTCGCAGATGCCCTTCAAGTAGCGCATAACTCTCTCAAGCGCACGCCAATGATCATCTCCGGTTTTGACACAAACCGACTCAGCTTGCTCACAGCAAAGGAGATGTCAGCCTCGTGGCACTCGCCAAATACATAAGCGAGCCAATAATCTGAGAATACCTCGGTTGATCTCTAGCAATCCGTCGATTCTTTCAAGCAACACACTAGCATCATATGGAGTTGGAGAAGGCGTGCGATCGCTATACCCAAAACGACTCAAGACCTTTTCCACATAGTGAGATCAAGCAGTGTGATCCCACCATTCTCATCTCTCAACAGCTTGATGTTTAAGATAACATCAGCTACTCCTAGATCCTTCATCTCAAAACAGCGAGATAAGAAATCCTTAACCTCCTTGATAAAATCAAGTTTGGTTCCAAAGATCAATATGTCATCGACATACAGACAAAGAATAACTCCTTCACCCCCACCATAGCGATAGTACACGCACTTGTCACCATCGTTTACTACAAAGCCGGCAGCAGTTAATGTTCTTTCAAACTTCTCATGCCACTCCTTAGGAGCTTGCTTAAGGCCATATAAAGAATTTAACAACTTGCACACCTTTCCTTCTCGACTGTGTACTACAAAACCATCCGGCGATCCATGTAAATTTCCTCCTTCAACTCTCAATTGAGGAAAGTCGTCTTAACGTCCATTTGATGAACGAGAAGACCATGTGAGGCAGCCAATGATAGTAGCACCCGAATTGTGGTCAGTCTAGCCACGAGTGAGTAAGTATCAAAGAAGTCTTCACCTTCTTTCTGGGTATAACCCTTAGCCACAAGCCATGCCTTGTACTTTTCAATCGTACCATCAGGTCTAAGCTTCTTCTTGAACACCCACTTACATCCTACAGGTTTGCACCCATAAGGACGGTCGGTGATCTCCTGTGTTCCGTTAGCTAAGATGGAATCCATCTCACTACGAACAACTTCCTTCCAAAGAGTCGCATCGAGATGCATAGGCTTCAAATAGTCCCGTGTGTCATCCACAAGGTACACAATGACATCATCACCAAAGGACTTTGCAGTCCTCTGTCTCTTACTCCTCATAGGAGTTTCACCGCCACCCTCAACTGGATTCTCAACGTGTTCCATCGCAATGGTGGGTTCAGAATTACAAAGTGAGTTCCTCACTAGATGGAATAGGTATCTCCTGATTTGATGAACTTGACATATCCTTCATAGGAAATATGTCCTCCAAGAAAGTTGCATCATTAGACTCCATAATTGTACCAACATGCATGTCGGATACCTCAGGTTTTATTATCAAAAATCTATACCAAATGCTATGAAAAGCATAGCCCAGAAGAACACAATCCACGGTTTTTGGACCAAGCTTGCGCTTCTTGGGAATTGGTATATTAACTTTTGCCAAACAACCCCAAGAACGTAGGTAAGAGAGTTTCAACCTTTTCCTTTCCCATTCCTCAAATGGAGTCATGGTCTTATGCTTTGTGGGAACTCGGTTTAGGACATGACACGCGGTCATTAGCGCCTCCCCCCACCATTCCTTGGAAAGACCCGATGTGTCTAACATGGCGTTAACCAAATCAGTTAGAGTTCGGTTCTTTCTTTCGGCCACCCCATTAGACTGAGATTAGTAGGGAGGCGTCCTCTCATGGATTATACCATGTTCCGCACAAAACAGATCAAATTCATTTGGAAAATACTCTCCACCACGATCGGACCTAAGCCGTTTAATTTTTCGATCAAGTTGGTTCTCTGCCTCAGCTTTATAGTTTTTGAAGAAAGTTAAAGCCTCATCTTTTGATTTCATAAGATACACATAACAATATCTAGTGGAGTCATCAATCAACGCCATGAAATATCTCTTTCCACCTTTTGTCAACACGCCATTCATCTCACAAAGATCGAATGTATAAGCTCTAGTGGTGCCAAGTCTCTTGCCTCTGCAGTCTTATGGGACTTGCGAGGTTGTTTAGCTTGCACACATACTTGGCACTTAGAGCCTTTGACAGCAGAGATTTTCGGAATTAAATTCAGATTGGCTAGCTGCGTCATGCAACCAAAGTTAATGTGACAAAGTCGTGAATGCCAAATATCAGACTCATTGTTGTGGCAAACATTATTAATAACTTTAGTGCAAATATCTGAAAAAGATAGGCGGAACAAGCCTCCGCACTCATAGCCTTTTCCAACAAATTGTCCACACTTGGAAATTACAACTTTATTGGACTCAAAAACCAACTTAAAACCATCTCGACATAAACGGGAACCGCTTAACGAGATTTTTATTGATGGACGGCACATGATGAACGTTCTTGACGCATACAGTCTTCCCTCAAGTAAACTTCAGATCGACTGTACCAACACCTCGAACGATGGCATGTGACCCGTTTCCCCATCAGCACGGGAGAAGTCCTCGTGGCCTGGTAAGAAGAAAACATGGAGGCGTCGGCACAAACATGTACATTGGCACCGGTGTCAATTAACCAATCAGGGGATTGAAATACTGAAAGGATGGTAGGAAAAATACCGTACCCTGATTCCTTCATATGAGTATCACCGATGACAACATTAGCGGACTTGCCGCTCTTCCAATGTTCGCGCTCCTCAAATCGTTTAGGACACTTCGGAGCCCAGTGATTAGGATCACCGCAGACATGGCAAAGTCCCTTCCCCTTCTTATGAGAAGTCTTCTTGAAGTTGGTAGTATATGATGGCTTGTTCTTTGTATCAAACTTGCCTTTGCCCGAGTTTTGTTCTTGTTGTTTTTGAACTTGTTGGGCTGGAAGTTCTTCTTCTATACCATGTGGGCACTAGAAGCTCCCTCAAGAACTCGAGCACGTGTGTCTTTTGCTCGCCTTCTCTTCAACATCAAGAGTACCAATGAGATCCGTAACGGAAAACTCCTGTCTCTTGTGTTTCGTGGAAGTAGCAAAATTGTTTCACGAAGGTGGAAGCTTGGCAATAATGCCTCCGCAACAAATTTGTCCGCAACACACACTTGAAGTGCTCAAGTTCTTTATGAAGCGATCATATCTCATGAGCCTGCTGTACAACAGAGCGCTCATCAGTCATCTTGTAGTCATAGAATTGCTCCATGACGCATAACTTCGCTACGGCGTCCGAGGCACCAAACTTGGCCTCGATCGCAGCCCACATGTCCTTGCCGTTGTCAAACGACATATCACGAATCCACAACGGAATCATCAAGAACACCCGTAAGAGCGCCTTTAAAGAGAATATCGATCTTCTCAAAAGCTTCAGTCAGGTCTTTGGATTAAGATCGCCCTCAGGCTTGCCCTTAATGGCGTCATAGCAGCCCATGGTCTGAAACCAGTAGACTGCTCTCGTGCGCCACCTCTTATATTGCGCCCCCTTAAAGGCAGACGGCTTCAGATGCACAGCAAAACCACTCGGAGTAAGATTGTTGGAAATATGAGCAAATTACTATGAGATTTAATCCGAATAAATAGGAAATAGATCATGATAGCAATAGCAGAGATTAAACTAATCATGCGAACTAGCATAGCAGATGAACATATCACATCTAGGGCACATACTAGAAACATGAATTCTACCACGATCTCGAACAGGAAGGATAGAATCACATACGGTGCAGCGGGAGCAGCACCGCCGACGTTGACGTTGTCGCCCATGTCGTCGAGGATGAGGTTGCCGAGGTCGGGGAAGAAGTCATTGTTCGCGAAGTCGTCGCTGCCAGCAGTCGCGCGAAAAGTCGCTCCCCAAAAACCTGATCGCCCCTCTCCCGTACAGGATCACGAGAGGCGGGGTTCCGGAGGCCTGCTGTCCCTTCTCCCGATGCACGCCGAAAGGAGGGATGAAGAAGACTTGCTTGGCGGCGCAATGATCTGGAGCGCTGGTGAGAAACCATACGAAGCGGCAGCGGCTAGGGTAGACGTCTGCCTGACTATATAGTGTGGGTCGGGTAGGTCGTGGGAGTTAACCCCACGTCCGAGTCGTCACGATCCAAAAGAATCAGAAACGGTTCAGTAATTAACGCGTCCGTTAATTATTAATTAATGACTCATTAATTTTTCCCGAGCAGCAAAAATATAGACAACGCGTGCATAGCTCCGCCCTCGGCTTGGCTCAATCCCGCAACCTCGCTGGCGTCGTGACAACGCGTGGCGTGGCGAGGCGGCGAGGAGGAGGAGCGCGTGTAGGTCTCCTCTTCTCATGCTCATACAAGTGGTAGGAGAGCTCACCTTATAAAGAGGTGCAACTCTCTCTCAACTTATGAGGTGGGACTAAACTTTAGCCTCACTCACTCCACTCACATGTGTGCATGAATGGGCCAAGAGAATTTCAGAATTTTAGTTGGGCTTTGGGCCAAAAGCCCACTAGCAAATTCCAACAATCCCCCACTAAGTCTCATTGGCACATTTCACCATTTATTTCCAAAACATTGTTTATATACCGGTGCTTAGTGGAGACTGTGAAGTTGAACTTCCACTTAGAGATTTATGCTACACTAGATCACAACTTGAATAGTGGACTATGCAATGAACCACAAGTTTATCATGAGACTAGTTTCACACAAACTCTTGACCGATCTTTGGGCTGCCACAAGGCTTCCCAGCTGGTGGAGCGTATACGTCATACCTGTGGCCTTTCATGAATTTATTAGAGAACACCCAATTCTCACAGATTGCGGCGTTAATCAAATTCATATAGGTGTGTTCCTCGTAAGATGTTCTGCAGGACAACATCTACCTTAACCGAATAAGCCACTTGGAACACATTAAGATAAGTATCAACCTGCCATGCGATCGAGAGTATTGCATCTTCACGGAGTGGGATAGTTAATATAGGGATACTCTCCTCCCAGCTAACCAACAGCTTGTCTCCCACTTCTACTTCACGGGATCTCCGATCACATAGAGTGGGTTACCACTATGGACAACTCATGCGGTGGGTCTCAGACCCATCTCCATCGATGCATTATCTATCACATTACGTGATTGACCCTTTGTGAAGGGATCTGCCAAGTTTTTCGACGTTTGGATATAATCCAATGTAATAACTCCGGAGTTCCTCAGTTTCCTTTTAATCTCCTCTTCACATGCCTTGAGGACTTCATATTGTCCTTAGAACTGTTTATCTTGACAATCACAGTTTGATTATCACAGTTCATCAGGATAGGGGGTATTGGTTTTTCAACCATAGGTAAGTCCATCAATAGCTCATGAAGCCACTCTGCTTCAACAAAGGGCGGTGTCTAATGCCGTGAGTTCTGCTTCCATAGTTGACCTCGTTAAGATGGTCTCGCTTGCAAGACTTCCAGAAAACAGCGCCACCACCAAGTGTAAAAACATAACCACTTGTGGCCTTAATCTCATCAAGATCGATATCGAGTTCGAGTCACTATAACCCTCCGGTACCCTTGGATACCCGTGTAGTGAATCCCATAGCTCGCGATGCCCTTCAAGTAGCGTATAACTCTCTCAAGCGCACGCCAATGATCATCTCCGGTTTGACACAAACCGACTCAGCTTGCTCACAGCAAAGGAGATGTCAGCCTCGTGGCACTCGCCAAATACATAAGCGAGCCAATAATATGAGAATACCTCGGTTGATCTCTAGCAATCCGTCGATTCTTTCAAGCAACACACTAGCATCATATGGAGTTGGAGAAGGCGTGCGATCGCTATACCCAACACGACTCAAGACCTTTTCCACATAGTGAGACTGAAGTAGTGTGATCCCACCATTCTCATCTCTCAACAGCTTGATGTTTAAGATAACATCAGCTACTCCTAGATCCTTCATCTCAAAACAGCGAGATAAGAAATCCTTAACCTCCTTGATTAAATCAAGTTTGGTTCCAAAGATCAATATGTCATCGACATACGGACAAAGAATAACTCCTTCGCCCCCACCATAGCGATAGTACACGCACTTGTCACCATCGTTTACTACAAAGCCGGCATCGCTAATGTTCTTTCAAACTTCTCATGCCACTCCTTAGGAGCTTGCTTAAGGCCATATAAAGACTTTAACAACTTGCACACCTTTCCTTCTGACTGTGTACTACAAAACCATCTGGCTGATCCATGTAAATTTCCTCCTTCAATTCTCCATTGAGGAAAGCCGTCTTAACGCCCATTTGATGAACGAGAAGACCATGTGAGGCAGCCAGTGATAGTAGCACCCGAATTGTGGTCAGTCTAGCCACGAGTGAGTAAGTATCAAAGAAGTCTTCACCTTCTTTCTGGGTATAACCCTTAGCCACAAGCTGTGCCTTGTACTTTTCAATCGTACCATCAGGTCTAAGCTTCTTCTTGAACACCCACTTACATCCTACAGGTTTGCACCCATAAGGACGGTCAGCGATCTCCCAGGTTCCGTTAGCTAAGATGGAATCCATCTCGCTACGAACAGCTTCCTTCCAAAGAGTCAAAGATCGTGGAGATGCATAGGCTTCTGAAATAGTCCTGGGTGTGTCATCCACAAGGTACACAATGAAATCATCACCAAAGGACTTTGCAGTCCTCTGTCTCTTACTCCTTATAGGAGTTTCACTGTCACCCTCAACTGGATTCTCAACGTGTTCCATCGCAATGGTGGGTTCAGGAATTAAAATGAGTTCCTCACTAGATGGAATAGGTATCTCCTGATTTGATAAAATTGACATATCCTTCATAGGAAATATGTCCTCCAAGAAAGTTGCATCATTAGACTCCATAATCGTACCAACATGCATGTTGGATACCTCAGATTTTATTATCAAAAATCTATACCCAATGCTATGAAAAGCATAGCCCAGAAGAACACAATCCACGGTTTTTGGACCAAGCTTGCGCTTCTTGGGAATTGGTATATTAACTTTTGCCAAACAACCCCAAGAACGTAGGTAAGAGAGTTTCAACCTTTTCCTTTCCCATTCCTCAAATGGTGTCATGGTCTTATGCTTTGTGGGAACTCGGTTTAGGACATGACACGCGGTCATTAGCGCCTCCCCCCACCATTCCTTGGAAAGACCCGATGTGTCTAACATGGCGTTAACCAAATCAGTTAGAGTTCAGTTCTTTCTTTCGGCCACCCCATTAGACTGAGGTGAGTATGGAGGCGTCCTCTCATGGATTATACCATGTTCCGCACAAAATAGATCAAATTCATTAGAAAAACACTCTCCACCACGATCAGACATAAGCCGTTTAATTTTTCGATCAAGTTGGTTCTCTGCCTCAGCTTTATAGTTTTTGAAGAAAGTTAAAGCCTCATCTTTTGATTTCAGAAGATACACATAACAATATCTAGTGGAGTCATCAATCAACGTAATGAAATATCTCTTTCCACCTTTTGTCAACACGCCATTCATCTCACAAAGATCAGAATGTATAAGCTCTAGTGGTGCCAACTCTCTTGCCTCTGCAGTCTTATGGGACTTGCGAGGTTGTTTAGCTTGCACACATACTTGGCACTTAGAGCCTTTGACAGCAGAGATTTTCGGAATTAAATTCAGATTGGCTAGTCGCGTCATGCAACCAAAGTTAATGTGAAAAAGTCGTGAATGCCAAATATCAGACTCATTGTTGTGGCAAACATTATTAATAACTTTAGTGCAAATATCTGACAAAGATAGGCGGAACAAGCCTCCGCACTCATAGCCTTTTCCAACAAATTGTCCACACTTGGAAATTACAACTTTATTGGACTCAAAACCAACTTAAAACCATCTCGACATAAACGGGAACCGCTAATCTAGATTTTTATTGATGGGCGACACATGATGAACGTTCTTCAGACGCACGGTCTTCCCTCAAGTAAACTTCAGATCGACCGTACCAACACCTCGAACGATGGCATGTGACCCGTTCCCCATCAAGACGGAGAAGTCCTCGTGGCCTGGTAAGAAGAAAACATGGAGGCGTCAGCACAAACATGTACATTGGCACCGGTGTCAATTAACCAAACAGGGGATTGAAATACTGAAAGGATGGTAGGAAAAATTCCGTACCCTGATTCCTTCATATCAGTATCACCGATGACAACATTAGCGGACTTGCCGCTCTTCTCATGTTCGCGCTCCTCAAATCAGTTAGGACACTTCGGAGCGCAGTGATTAGGATCAACGCAGACATGGCAAAGTCCCTTCCCCTTCTTACGAGAATTATTCTTGAAGTTAGTAGTATATGATGGCTTGTTCTTTGTATCAAACTTGCCTTTGCCCTGAGTTTTGTTCTTGTTGTTTTTGAACTTGTTGGGCTGGAAGTTCTTCTTCTGTACCATGTGGGCACTAGAAGCTCCCTCGGAACTCGAGCACGTGTGTCTTTTGCTCTCGCCTTCTCTTCAACATCAAGAGTACCAATGAGATCCGTGAACGGAAAACTTCATCTCTTGTGTTTCAGAAGCAAGAAAATTGTTCCACGAAGGTGGAAGCTTGGCAATAATGCCTCCGGCAACAAATTTGTCCGGCAACATACACTTGAAGTGCTCAAGTTCTTTTATGAAGCGATCAGATCTCATGAGCCTGCTGTACAATGTAGCGCTCATCACCATCTTGTAGTCATAGAATTGCTCCATGACGCATAACTTCGCTTCAAGCGTCCGAGGCACCAAACTTGGCCTCGGCGCAGCCCACATGTCCTTGCCGTTGTCAAACGACATATACGAATCCACAATGGAATCATCAAGAACACCCCAGAGCGCCTTTAAAGAGAGTATCGATCTTCTCAAAAGCTTCCAGCTGTGCTGGATTAAGATCGCCCTCAGGCTTGCCCTTAATGGCGTCATAGCAGCCCGTGGTCTGAAACCAGTAGACTGCTCTCGTGCGCCACCTCTTATATTGCGCCCCCTTAAAGGCAGACAGCTTCAGATGCGCAGCAAAACCACTCGGAGTAAATTGCCTATAATCAGGTTTTTGGATTGTTGGAAATATGAGCAAATTACTATGAGATTTAATCCGAATAAATAGGAAATAGATCATGACAACAATAGCAAAGATTAAACTAGTCATGCGAACTAGCATAGCAGATGAACAAATCACATCTAGGGCACACACTAGAAACATGAATTCTACCACGATCTCGAACAGGAAGGATAGAATCACATACGGTGCAGCGCGAGCAGCACCGGCGTTCAACGTTGTCGCCCATGTCGCCGAGGATGAGGTTGCCGAGGTCGGGAAGAAGTCGTCGTTCATGCGAAGTCGTTGCTGCCAAGAATCAGCGAGTGCGCTCCCCAAAAACCTGATCGCCCCTCTCCCGTACAGGATCACGAGAGGCGGGGTTGCGGAGGCCTGCTGTCCCTTTTCCCGGTGCACACCGAAAGGAGGGATGAAGAAGACTTTCTTGGCGGCGCAATGATCTGGAGCGCTGGTGAGAAACCATACGAAGCGGCAGCGGCTAGGGTAGATGTCTGCCTGACTATATAGTGCGGGCCGGGTAGGTCGTGGGAGTTAACCCCACGTCCGAGTCGTCACGATCCAAAAGAATCGGAAACGGTTCAGTAATTAACGCGTCCGTTAATTATTAATTAATGACTCATTAATTTTTCCCGAGCAGCAAAAATATAGACAACGTGCATAGCTCCGTCCTCGGCTCGGCTCAATCCCGCAACCCGCGGCGCGTCGTGGCGAGGCGAGCGAGGAGGAGGAGCGCGCGTGTAGGTCTCCTCTTCTCATGCTCATACAAGTGTTGGAGAGCTCACCTTATAAAGAGGTGCAACTCTCTCTCAACTTATGAGGTGGGACTAAACTTTAGCCTCACTCACTCCACTCACATGTGTGCATGAATGGGCCAAGAGAATTTCAGAATTTTAGTTGGGCTTTGGGCCAAAAGCCCACTAGCAAATTCCAACAATCCCCACAAAGTCTCATTGGCACATTTCACCATTTATTTCCAAAACATTGTTTATATACCGGTGCTTAGTGGAGACCGTGAAGTTGAACTTCCACTTAGAGATTTATGCTACACTAGATCACAACTTGAATAGTGGACTATGCCTTGAACTACAAGTTTTCTCGCAAGACTAGTTTCACACAAACTCTTGACCGATCTTTGGGCTGCCGCAAGGCTTCCCCTGCTGGTGGAGCGATATCGTCATACTCCGGGGCCTTTCATGAATTTATTAGAGAACACCCAATTCTCGTAGACTGCGGCGTTAAATCAAATTCATATAGGTGTGTTCCTCAAGATGTTCTGCAGGACAACATCTCTGCTACCCGAATAAGCCACTTGGAACACATTAAGATAAGTATCAACCTGCCATGCAGATCAGAGAGTATTGCATCTTCACGAGTGGGATAGTTAATATAGGATACTCTCCTCCCGGTGACCAACAGCTTGTCTCCCACTTCTACTTCACGGGATCTCCGATCACATAGAGTGGGTTACCACTATGGACAACTCATGCGGTGGGTCTCGCACCCATCTCCATCGATGCATTATCTATCACATTACGTGATAGACCCTTTGTGAAGGGATCTGCCAAGTTTTTCGACGTTTGGATATAATCCAATGTAATAACTCCGGCGTTCCTCAGTTTCCGGACAGATTTTAATCTCCTCTTCACATGCCTTGAGGACTTCATATTGTCCTTAGAACTGTTTATCTTGACGATCACAGTTTGATTATCACAGTTCATCGTGATAGGGGTATTGGTTTTTCAACCATAGGTAAGTCCATCAATAGCTCACGAAGCCACTCTGCTTCAACAAAGTGGCAGTGTCTAATGCCGTGAGTTCTGCTTCCATAGTTGACCTCGTTAAGATGGTCTCGCTTGCAAGACTTCCAGAAACAGCGCCACCACCAAGTGTAAAACATAACCACTTGTGGCCTTAATCTCATCAGCATCAGATATCGAGTTCGAGTCACTATAACCCTCCAGTACCCTTGGATACCCGGTGTAGTGAATCCCATAGCTCGCAGTGGCCTTCAAGTAGCGCATAACTCTCTCAAGCGCACACCAATGATCATCTCTAGGTTTTGACACAAACCGACTCAGCTTGCTCACAGCAAAGGAGATGTCAGGCCTCGTGGCACTCGCCAAATACATAAGCGAGCCAATAATCTGAGAATACCTCAGTTGATCTCTAGCAATCCGTCGATTCTTTCAAGCAACACACTAGCATCATATGGAGTTGGAGAAGGCGCACGCTATACCCAAAACGACTCAAGACCTTTTCCACATAGTGAGATCAAGCAGTGTGATCCCACCATTCTCATCTCTCAACAGCTTGATGTTTAAGATAACATCAGCTACTCCTAGATCCTTCATCTCAAAACAGCGAGATAAGAAATCCTTAACCTCCTTGATTAAATCAAGTTTGGTTCCAAAGATCAATATGTCATCGACATACGGACAAAGAATAACTCCTTCGCCCCCACCATAGCGATAGTACACGCACTTGTCACCATCGTTTACTACAAAGCCGGCAGCAGTTAATGTTCTTTCAAACTTCTCATGCCACTCCTTAGGAGCTTGCTTAAGGCCATATAAAGACTTTAACAACTTGCACACCTTTCCTTCCTGACCAGTACTACAAAACCATCCGGCCGATCCATGTAAATTTCCTCCTTCAACTCTCCATTGAGGAAAGCCGTCTTAACGTCCATTTGATGAACGAGAAGACCATGTGAGGCAACCCAGTGATAGTAGCACCAATTGTGGTCGATCTAGCCACGGGTGAGTAAGTATCAAAGAAGTCTTCACCTTCTTTCCGGTATAACCCTTAGCCACAAGCCGTGCCTTGTACTTTTCAATCGTACCATCAGGTCTAAGCTTCTTCTTGAACACCCACTTACATCCTACAGGTTTGAACCCATAAGGACGGTCATGATCTCCTGTGTTCCGTTAGCTAAGATGGAATCCATCTCACTACGTAACAACTTCCTTCCAAAGAGTCGTAATCGGGAGATGCATAGGCTTCGTAATAGTCCCGGTGTGTCATCCACAAGGTACACAATGAAATCATCACCAAAGGACTTTGCAGTCCTCTGTCTCTTACTCCTTATAGGTGTTTCACTATCACCCTCAACTGGATTCTCAACGTGTTCCATCGCAATGGTGGGTTCAGGAATTACAGTGAGTTCCTCACTAGATGGAATAGGTATCTCCTGATTTGATGAACTTGACATATCCTTCATAGGAAATATGTCCTCAAAGAAAGTTGCATCATTAGACTCCATAATCGTACCAACATGCATGTCGGATACCTCAGATTTTATTATCAAAAATCTATACCCAATGCTATGAAAAGCATAGCCCAGAAGAACACAATCCACGGTTTTTGGACCAAGCTTGCGCTTCTTGGGAATTGGTATATTAACTTTTGCCAAACAACCCCAAGAACGTAGGTAAGAGAGTTTCAACCTTTTCCTTTCCCATTCCTCAAATGGAGTCATGGTCTTATGCTTTGTGGGAACTCGGTTTAGGACATGACACACGGTCATTAGCGCCTCCCCTCACCATTCCTTGGAAAGACCCGATGTGTCTAACATGGCGTTAACCAAATCAGTTAGAGTTCGGTTCTTTCTTTCGGCCACCCCATTAGACAGAGGTGAGTAGGGAGGCGTCCTCTCATGGATTATACCATGTTCCGCACAAAACAGATCAAATTCATTGGAAAAATACTCTCCACCACGATCGGACCTAAGCCGCTTAATTTTTTCGATCAAGTTGGTTCTCTGCCTCAGCTTTATAGTTTTTGAAGAAAGTTAAAGCCTCATCTTTTGATTTCAGAAGATACACATAACAATATCTAGTGGAGTCATCAATCAACGTCATGAAATATCTCTTTCCACCTTTTGTCAACACGCCATTCATCTCACAAAGATCAGTGTGTATAAGCTCTAGTGGTGCCAAGTCTCTTGCCTCTGCAGTCTTATGGGACTTGCGAGGTTGTTTAGCTTGCACACATACTTGGCACTTAGAGCCTTTGACAGCAGAGATTTTTGGAATTAAATTCAGATTGGCTAGCCGCGTCATGCAACCAAAGTTAATGTGACAAAGTCGTGAATGCCAAATATCGACTCATTGTTGTGGCAAACATTATTAATAACTTTAGTGCAAATATCTCGACAAAGATAGGCGGAACAAGCCTCCGCACTCATAGCCTTTTCCAACAAATTGTCCACACTTGGAAATTACAACTTTATTGGACTTAAAACCAACTTAAAACCATCTCGACATAAACGGAACCGCTAATCTTGATTTTTATGGATGGACGGCACATGATGAACGTTCTTCAGACGCACGGTCTTCCCCGAAGTAAACTTCAGATTGACCGTACCAACACCTCGAACGATGGCATGTGACCCATTCCCCATCAGCATAGGAGAAGTCCCTGTGGCCTGGTAAGAAGAAAACATGGAGGCGCCAAAGACAAACATGTACATTGGCACCGTGTCAATTAACCAATCGAGGATTGAAATATCGAAAGGATGGTAGGAAAAATACGTGCACTGATTCCTTCATATCAAGATCACCGATGACAACATTAGCGGACTTGCCGCTCTTCTCATGTTCGCTCCTCAAATCGGTTAGGACACTTCGAGCCCAGGATTAGGATCACCGCAGACATGGCAAAGTCCCTTCCCTTCTTATGAGAATTCTTCTTGAAGTTGGTAGTATATGATGGCTTGTTCTTTGTATCAAACTTGCCTTTGCCCCTGAGTTTTGTTCTTGTTGTTTTTGAACTTGTTGGGCTGGAAGTTCTTCTTCCGTACCATGTGGGCACTAGAAGCTCCCTCAAAGAACTCGAGCACGTGTGTCTTTTGCTCTCGCCTTCTCTTCAACATCAAGAGTACCAATGAGATCCGTAATGGAAAACTCCTGTCTCTTGTGTTTCGTGGAAGTAGCAAAATTGTTCCACGAAGGTGGAAGCTTGGCAATAATGCCTCCGACAACAAATTTGTCCTCAAGAACACACACTTGAAGTGCTCAAGTTCTTTATGAAGCGATCAGATCTCATGAGCCTGCTGTACAACACAGAGCTCATCAGTCATCTTGTAGTCATAGAATTGCTCCATGACGTACAACTCGCTACCGGCGTCCGAGGCACCAAACTTGGCCTCGAGCGCAGCCCACATGTCCTTGCCGTTGTCAAACGACATATACGAGTCCACAATGGAATCATCAAGAACACCTGTAAGAGCGCCTTTAAAGAGAGTATCGATCTTCTCAAAAGCTTCCAAATGTGCTGGATTAAGATCGCCTCGGGCTTGCCCTTAATGGCGTCATAGCAGCCCATGGTCTGAAACCGAGAGATCGCTCTCGTGCGCCACCTCTTATATTGCGCCCCCTTAAAGGCAGACGGCTTCAGATGCGCAGCAAAACCACTCGGAGTAAATTGCCTATAATCAGGTTTTTGGATTGTTGGAAATATGAGCAAATTACTATGAGATTTAATCCGAATAAATAGGAAATAGATCATGACAACAATAGCAGAGATTAAACTAATAATGCGAACTAGCATAGCAGATGAACAGATCACATCTAGGGCACATACTAGAAACATGAATTCTACCACGATCTCGAACAGGAAGGATATAATCACATACGGTGCAGCGGGATCAGCACCGCCGACGTTGACGTTGTCGCCCATGTTGTCGAGGATGAGGTTGCCGAGGTCGGGGAAGAAGTCGTCGTTCGCGAAGTCGTCGCTGCCAGCAATCGCTGAAAAGTCGCTCCCCAAAACCTGATCGCCTCTCCCGTCAGGATCACGAGTGGCGGGTTCCGGAGGCCTGCTGTCCCTTCTCCCAAAGGCACGCCGAAAGGAGGGATGAAGAAGACTTGCTTGGCGGCGCAATGATCTGGAGCGCTGGTGAGAAACCATGTGAAGCGGCAGCGGCTAGGGTAGACGTCTGCCTGAATATATAGTGCGGGCCGGGTAGGTCGTGGGAGTTAACCCCACGTCCGAGTCGTCACGATCCAAAAGAATCAGAAACGGTTCAGTAATTATCGCGTCCGTTAATTATTAATTAATGACTCATTAATTTTTCCCGAGCAGCAAAAATATAGACAACGTGCATAGCTCCGTCCTCGGCTCGGCTCAATCCCGCAACCCGCGGCGCGTCGTGACGAGGTGAGCGAGGAGGAGGAGCGCGCGTGTAGGTCTCCTCTTCTCATGCTCATACAAGTGGTAGGAGAGCTCACCTTATAAAGAGGTGCAACTCTCTCTCAACTTATGAGGTGGGACTAAACTTTAGCCTCACTCACTCCACTCACATGTGTGCATGAATGGGCCAAGAGAATTTCAGAATTTTAGTTGGGATTTGGGCCAAAAGCCAACTAGCAAATTCCAACAATCCCCCACAAAGTCTCATTGGCACATTTCACCATTTATTTCCAAAACATTGTTTATATACCGGTGCTTAGTGGAGACTGTGAAGTTGAACTTCCACTTAGAGATTTATGCTACACTAGATCACAACTTGAATAGTGGACTATGCCTTGAACTACAAGTTTTCATGAGACTAGTTTCACACAAACTCTTGACCGACATCTTGGGCTGCCGCAAGGCTTCCCGCTGGTGGAGCGTATCGTCATACTCCGGGGCCTTTCATGAATTTATTAGAGAACACCCAATTCTCGTGAGACTGCGGCGTTAATCAAATTCATATAGGTGTGTTCCTCAAGATGTTCTGCAGACAACATCTTTGCTTACCCGAATAAGCCACTTGGAACACATTAAGATAAGTATCAACCTGCCATGCAGATCAGGAGAGTATTGCATCTTCATGGAGTGGGATAGTTAATATAGGGATACTCTCCTCCCAGCTGACCAACAGCTTGTCTCCCACTTCTACTTCACGGGATCTCCGATCACATAGAGTGGGTTACCACTATGGACAACTCATGCGGTGGGTCTCGCACCCATCTCCATCGATGCATTATCTATCACATTACGTGATAGACCCTTTGTGAAGGAATCTGCCAAGTTTTTCGACGCTTGGATATAATCCAATGTAATAACTCCGGAGTTCCTCGGTTTCACGACAGATTTTAATCTCCTCTTCACATGCCTTGAGGACTTCATATTGTCCTTAGAACTGTTTATCTTGACGATCACAGTTTGATTATCACAGTTCATCGAGGATAGGGGTATTGGTTTTTCAACCATAGGTAAGTCCATCAATAGCTCATGAAGCCACTCGCTTCAACAAGTGGCAATGTCTAATGCCGTGAGTTCTGCTTCCATAGTTGACCTCGTTAAGATGGTCTGCTTGCAAGACTTCCAGAAACAGCGCCACCACCAAGTGTAAAAACATAACCACTTGTGGCCTTAATCTCATCAAGATCGATATCGAGTTCGAGTCACTATAACCCTCCGGTACCTTTGGATACCCGTGTAGTGAATCCCATAGCTCGCAAAGGCCCTTCAAGTAGCGCATAACTCTCTCAAGCGCACGCCAATGATCATCTCCCGGTTTTGACACAAACCGACTCAGCTTGCTCACAGCAAAGGAGATGTCAGGCCCCGTGGCACTCGCCAAATACATAAGCGAGCCAATAATCTGAGAATACCTCAGTTGATCTCTAGCAATCCATCGATTCTTTCGAAGCAACACACTAGCATCATATGGAGTTGGAGAAGGCGTGCAGTCGCTATACCCAAAACGACTCAAGACCTTTTCCACATAGTGAGACTTAAGCAGTGTGATCCCACCATTCTCATCTCTCAACAGCTTGATGTTTAAGATAACATCAGCCACTCCTAGATCCTTCATCTCAAAACAGCGAGATAAGAAATCCTTAACCTCCTTGATTAAATCAAGTTTGGTTCCAAAGATCAATATGTCATCGACATACGTACAAAGAATAACTCCTTCGCCCCACCATAGCGATAGTACACGCACTTGTCACCATCGTTTACTACAAAGCCGGCAGCAGTTAATGTTCTTTCAAACTTCTCATGCCACTCCTTAGGAGCTTGCTTAAGGCCATATAAAGACTTTAACAACTTGCACATCTTTCCTTCCCGACTGTGTACTACAAAACCATCTGGCTGATCCATGTAAATTTCCTCCTTCAACTCTCCATTGAGGAAAGCCGTCTTAACGTCCATTTGATGAACGAGAAGACCATGTGAGGCAGCCAGTGATAGTAGCACCCGAATTGTGGTCAGTCTAGCCACGGGTGAGTAAGTATCAAAGAAGTCTTCACCTTCTTTCTGGGTATAACCCTTAGCCACAAGCCATGCCTTGTACTTTTCAATCGTACCATCAGGTCTAAGCTTCTTCTTGAACACCCACTTACATCCTACAGGTTTGCACCCATAAGGACGGTCAGTGATCTCCTGTGTTCCGTTAGCTAAGATGGAATCCATCTCACTACTTAACAGCTTCCTTCCAAAGAGTCAAGATCAGAGATGCATAGGCTTCTGAAATAGTCCTGGGTGTGCCATCCACAAGGTACACAATGAAATCATCACCAAAGGACTTTCCAGTCCTCTGTCTCTTACTCCTTATAGGAGTTTTACTGTCACCCTCAACTGGATTCTCAACGTGTTCCATCGCAATGGTGGGTTCAGGAATTACAGTGAGTTCCTCACTAGATGGAATAGGTATCTCCTGATTTGATGAACTTTACATATCCTTCATAGGAAATATGTCCTCAAAGAAAGTTGCATCATTAGACTCCATAATAGTACCAACATGCATGTCGGATACCTCAGATTTTATTATCAAAAATCTATACCCAATGCTATGAAAAGCATAGCCCAGAAGAACACAATCCACGGTTTTTGGACCAAGCTTGCGCTTCTTGGGAATTGGTATATTAACTTTTGCCAAACAACCCCAAGAACGTAGGTAAGAGAGTTTCAACCTTTTCCTTTCCCATTCCTCAAATGGAGTCATGGTCTTATGCTTTGTGGGAAATCGGTTTAGGACATGACACACGGTCATTAGCGCCTCCCCCCACCATTCCTTGGAAAGACCCGATGTGTCTAACATGGCGTTAACCAAATCAGTTAGAGTTCGGTTCTTTCTTTCGGCCACCCCATTAGATGAGGTGCGTAGGGAGGCGTCCTCTCATGGATTATACCATGTTCCGCACAAAACAGATCAAATTCATTGGAAAAATACTCTCCACCACGATCGGACCTAAGCCGCTTAATTTTTCGATCAAGTTGGTTCTCTGCCTCAGCTTTATAGTTTTTGAAGAAAGTTAAAGCCTCATCTTTTGATTCAGAAGATACACATAACAATATCTAGTGGAGTCATCAATCAACGTCATGAAATATCTCTTTCCACCTTTTGTCAACACGCCATTCATCTCACAAAGATTAGAGTGTATAAGCTCTAGTGGTGCCAAGTCTCTTGCCTCTGCAGTCTTATGGGACTTGCGAGGTTGTTTAGCTTGCACACATACTTGGCACTTAGAGCCTTTGACAGTAGAGATTTTCGGAATTAAATTCAGATTGGCTAGCCGCGTCATGCAACCAAAGTTAATGTGACAAAGTCGTGAATGCCAAATATCAGACTCATTGTTGTGGCAAACATTATTAATAACTTTAGTGCAAATATCTGACAAAGATAGGCGGAACAAGCCTCCGCACTCATAGCCTTTTCCAACAAATTGTCCACACTTGGAAATTACAACTTTATTGGACTTAAAAACCAACTTAAAACCATCTCGACATAAACGGGAACCGCTAACGAGATTTTTATTGATGGACGACACATGGTGAACGTTCTTCAGACGCACGGTCTTCCCCGAAGTAAACTTCAGATCGACCGTACCAACACCTTGAACGATGGCATGTGACCCGTTCCCCATCAGCACGGGAGAAGTCCCTGTGGCCTGGTAAGAAGAAAACATTAGCGGACTTGCCGCTCTTCTCATGTTCGCGCTCCTCAAATCGGTTAGGACACTTCGGAGCCCAGTGATTAGGATCACCGCAGACATGGCAAAGTCCCTTCCCCTTCTTATGAGAATTCTTCTTGAAGTTGGTAGTATATGATGGCTTGTTCTTTGTATCAAACTTGCCTTTGCCCTGAGTTTTGTTCTTGTTGTTTTTGAACTTGTTGGACTGGAAGTTCTTCTTACGTACCATGTGGGCACTAGAAGCTCCCTCTGCAACTCGAGCACGTGTGTCTTTTGCTCTCGCCTTCTCTTCAACATCAAGAGTACCAATGAGATCCGTGAACGGAAAAATCCTGTCTCTTGTGTTTCAGGAAGTAGCAAATTGTTCCACGAAGGTGGAAGCTTGGCAATAATGCCTCCGGCAACAAATTTGTCCGGCAACACACACTTGAAGTGCTCAAGTTCTTTTTGCGGCGATCAGATCTCATGAGCCTGCTGTACAACAGAGAGCTCATCAGTCATCTTGTAGTCATAGAATTGCTCCATGACGTACAACTCGCTACCGGCGTCCGAGGCACCAAACTTGGCCTCGAGCGCAGCCCACATGTTCTTGCCGTTGTCAAACGACATATACGAGTCCACAATGGAATCATCAAGAACACCCAGAAGAGCGCCTTTAAAGAGAGTATCGATCTTCTCAAAAGCTTCCAGCTGTGCTGGATTAAGATCGCCCTCAGGCTTGCCCTTAATGGCGTCATAGCAGCCCATGGTCTGAAACCAGTAGACTGCTCTCGTGCGCCACCTCTTATATTGCGCCCCCTTAATGGCGAGACGGCTTCAGACAAGAAGAGCAAAACCACTCAGAGTAAATTGCCTATAATCAGGTTTTTGAATTGTTGGAAATATGAGCAAATTACTATGAGATTTAATCCGAATAAATAGGAAATAGATCATGACAGCAATAGCAGCAGAGATTAAACTAATCATGCGAACTAGCATAGCAGATGAACAGATCACATCTAGGGCACATACTAGAAACATGAATTCTACCACGATCTCGAACAGGAAGGATAGAATCACATACGGTGCAGCGGGAGCAGCACCGCCGGCGTTGATGTTGTCGCCCATGTCGTCGAGGATGAGGTTGCCGAGGTCGGGGAAGAAGTCGTCGTTCGCGAAGTCATCGCTGCCAGCAGTCGCGCGAGTGCGCTCCCCAAAAACCTGATCGCCCCTCTCCCGTACAGGATCACGAGAGGCGGGGTTCCGGAGGCCTGCTGTCCCTTCTCCCGGTGCACGCCGAAAGGAGGGATAAAGAAGACTTGCTTGGCGGCGCAATGATCTGGAGCGCTGGTGAGAAACCATACGAAGCGGCAGCGGCTAGGGTAGACGTCTGCCTGACTATATAGTGCGGGCCGGGTAGGTCGTGGGAGTTAACCCCGAGTTTAGCTCCGTCCTCGGCTCGGCTCAATCCCGCAACCCGCGGCGCGGCGCGTCGTGGCGAGGCGTGGCGTGGCGAGGCGAGCGAGGAGGAGGAGCGCGCGTGTAGGTCTCCTCTTCTCATGCTCATACAAGTGGTAGGAGAGCTCACCTTATAAAGAGGTGCAACTCTCTCTCAACTTTTGAGGTGGGACTAAACTTTAGCCCACTAGCAAATTCCAACAGGACGTGCACGAGCAGGAGGCTTTGCTCATGTCCTACTGCGCCACCCGTGAAATCCACCACGAGCAAATGCGGCATTGCATCTTGCGGGCAGAGAAAGAAGCCGCCTATGCGGAGATTGACAAGGCGGTGACGCAAGTTTATGGGCACGGACGACACTGCTAGCTCATGTTGGTCGCGCCCCGCCGCCATGATGATGAAGCCGACACGTCCGTGGCCACCATTGGCAGCGAGGATGAGTAGACCAAAGGCGGCCACCGCCGCTCGGGGTCCCAAGAAGGCCACCACGCCGTTGCGCCGGGCCTCATATCTGGCGTCTTGCCCAGTTCGTGAGGCATATGCCACCATCACCGTCTTCCATTGTTCTAAAATCAACCACTGATGGGCTTCAGAGACGGATGTTATTCTTCCCCTCCGCCGAAGCATATTCTCTAGGGCTCACGTTTTACCCATGAGCTTGTTGCTAGACATAGGGAAGATATAGGGTGGAAAACCGGTGTGAGAAGTCCGGTCATAGACTAGGTTAGAATAGGCTAGCCTAGTCAGCTATATTTTAGTTCAGATATGTATGAAATATAAATGTTTTCGTCCGGCCTAGACAAAAATTATCTGGTTTGCATGTAATTTGTCCCCTTTGGTCCCACATCAGTGTTTGTGTATTGGTCCCCCTCTCCATCGGTCCACGGACGAATTCGGTGCTTGGGGGTCTGCGCTGGAGATGCCCTTACCATTATTTGATCTTCAGAGAGGCCTCGTTGTCTTGTCTTCCTGAATAGGACATAAACCCTAACAAAATACGAAGAAATATCTAAAAACAGAGTCCTCCCGCCCCGCCGTCAAGGACCGGGATCCATCGCGCCACCGTAGCCTAAGGCAACCCAAGACCAGCCGGACCGGCGGCGCCGCCGGCAGGAGGTAGTGGAACCCATCAAGGGTTGTGTACATCTGTGTCCATATTCTTCTCTATGTAAGAGAGAAACATCAAGAAGAATATATTTGCTTGAACCTTTTCTCCAAGATGAATTTCATAGCATCGCCCACTTCTGCAGATTGAATTGATCAACGAGTACCCATCCAGTCTTGGCATGTAAGTAACCGGGTTTCAAGCACCATCGAATAAGCAAGCCTTAGTAAGGCTGTTATTAGGTAGCAATCAACATTGGGTGGCGCAGTTGGCTAGCGCGTAGGTCTCATAGCTATACGTGAGTGATCCTGAGGTCTAGAGTTCGAGCAACTCTGAACTTTGTTATTTCTTTTTCCCTCTCTTTTTTCTGCTAGCTGGATTGGCTAGCTAAGCAGATCAAGGGTTGTTAGAACTGCACACACACATGCGTGCTAAGTAAACTTAAGCTACTACATAGTCACCGCACAGCAAGATTCTCTGCACTTCACCTGATCGCCGGCGATACGAAGAAAGCTGGCATGGGCAGCGCCGTGGCGCATCCGGCGAATTTTCCTCCTGCACGGCAGAGTGCACGAACGCCACCACGGAGACCCCGAGAAGATACCTAGGAAATCAACACGAGAACGATGTCAGTCCAGGAGCCGGGCTGACGGCCGGTGGGTCACACGATTATTATGGCACTGGGCTTTTCGTTTCGTTTGGGCCGTATCAAGGCACACACGTAAGGTTGTGATGTTGATATGATATTACAATACAGTACGGTCTTTATTAGGACCACATCGCTTGCGGAGAGGAGATAGCAGCAGTTTATATGCATGTTTCGTGATGTGGTGGTCACCAGGCAGCAAGCCTGGTAAGCTATCTAAAAAAACAACAACCAGCAGGATAATTGGTTAATAGGCATGCAAGTAGCTCTCAGGGTCTGACGCCATGATCTCAATGTGCCCTGAGTGAAAAACTTGACATGCCACACCACTCCGACATGGAGTGCCTGAGCTTTTTTTTTTCGAGTTCAGAAGGCCCACCTTTCAGTGGCTCAAAGCTGGGAGGGCGCTGGGTGGCCCGAGTGTCAGGAACTCTTTTGTACAAAACACCCTCATGTTTTATTTAAGCACGTAGGAGAAAATGCATGATGCAGGATCTAACCCGAGCCCTCGTGATCACCGACTGCATTGCACACAGAGGTTGTCCACCGTGCCATACTATGCTCAATTCATATTCAAGAGGTCGAACTCTATATATTGCATTGCTATGCAAAAAGTAAATTTGGAGCTCGGGCATATTGTGTCCTTTTTTTCAAAGTTCAAAGAAGCGGATTTTTACAGCTAAAACATTTCTAATTTTTTTGTACATGCACACATAGAAGTGTAACACATTTTGTGTTTTTTTTATATCAAAATCTAAGCTTTTATGTGAGAGATAAAAAGATAAATAATTTTGAGCAAAATTTGAAAGTCACTTAGAACAAATGCATACGTTTTTGTGTGAAAACAATCAACTCCTTTTGAAACTTTTAAGTGCTGGTTTTAGAAACGTGCTTAGTGGCCACCGCGCTCCAAAAATCCACTTTCGTTGCTATGCACATCTTCATGTTTTATTTAAGCACGTAGGAGAAAATGCATGATGCAGGATCTAACCCGAGCCCTCGTGACCACCGACTGCATTGCACACAGAGGTTGTCCACCGTGCCATAGTATGCTCAATTCATATTCAAGAGGTCGAACTCTATATATTGCATTGCTATGCAAAAAGTAAATTTGGAGCTCGGGCATATTGTGTCCTTTTTTTCAAAGTTCAAAGAAGCGGATTTTTACAGCTAAAACATTTCTAATTTTTTTGTACATGCACACATAGAAGTGTAACACATTTTGTGTTTTTTTTTAATATCAAAATCTAAGCTTTTATGTGAGAGATAAAAAGATAAATAATTTTGAGCAAAATTTGAAAGTCACTTAGAACAAATGCATACGTTTTTGTGTGAAAACAATCAACTCCTTTTGAAACTTTTAAGTGCTGGTTTTAGAAACGTGCTTAGTGGCCACCGCGCTCCAAAAATCCACTTTCGTTGCTATGCACATCTTCATGCAATTCTTTTTATATATGGCGCTTGTATGGACCTGCACAAGTTTTATTTTTAGTTTTTCAAGTCCTTTATTTTTATTTTTCAATTATTTTTACCATTCAAAAAAAGAAATGTAAGAGAAAATTACAATTGCCATAAAATTATAGAAAATGTTAGTACATTTGAAAATTGTTCAACATGTTTTTGGAACATCTTTCACATGTATTAGAAAATTATAATGTGTTTTTGGCAAATGTTCGTCTTGCATTAAAAAATTGGCAATGTGTATTTAAAAACAGTTCAGCGTGCATTAATTTATTCTATTACATTTTGAATAGTTGTATTAAAAAGTTCGACACTACACATTTTAATGCATGTTGAAAAGTTTACAAAATAGAACATTATCAATTTGTTAGTAATTAGGTATTTTAGAAATACAAGAAAGATAAACAATAATAGTGTGTGCTTGTGGTCCAGAATGAATATATATAATATAGGTTGAACTATTTCAATCCCCATAAATTTTTGAAAAAGTTCATGTCTACCTCTCCAAAGTATGCAATAATGAAAATAGAAAAATACTTAAAATAAAAAATAATTGATGGGAAAATTTACGTGGGATGAAACTAAACAGCAACTTTAAGAAAATCCGATAGACAATGCATTAGGAAAATTGCAGAGAGATATGCGGAAAGCGTCTACATAGCTTAGTGGAGGTGAAATCTTTCATCGACACCATGATGAAGATATATTGATTCGACGGCCTGCACTTCTAGGGGATCATCCCCGGCCGATGTACGTTCATCGATTAAGGCTCATCTTTTTGTATGGGCGACTCAAGGCGTTTTCAACAACCATTATTGGTAATGTTCGTGCGGGTGAAATAGTGACGACATTGTTGCTCAAGTCCAATTGCATTCTCTTTTCAGAAGTCTTTGGAGTATTAATTCGAGCAGAGATTGATACTGTGAAGATGTGTTTTCAAGAGATTTCATTGTAATTCTTAGTCCTAGGAGTTACTTTGTATTTTCTTGGATCTTAGGTCCAAATCAAAGTACCTGTAATTGTTATGAGTATGAGTGTGTTTCTCAAAAAAAAAAAACTTAAAGGTGAATACATGGCATGTTTTGGCCGAGTGGACAGATCGAGTTGTAGTTGGTCGAGTGTCATGTTTGAAACCGCTGCAGGATGATTTATTTTGCATGTTATTTCTCACTAGCATACACTGTATTTGAGGTCTTTCTTACGTGATTAAATAAACTGTTTCAAAAAACAGCATGGATAATTGGTGTATGTGTAAGCATGCGAGCAGTTCTTAGGGTATGATGAGCGCCCGATAGAATAGGATTAGGCAGCCAAGCTGCTCTCGGGCCTTAGCAACCCTGATCGCACAAAACTGCTTGACTTGCTAAATAGCACTCCGTCATGGAGTGCCTTAGCTTTTTTAATATATATATTTTGAGTTCCAGAAGATGTATATACACAGGATTCAGATCAGTTTTTGAGCGAATTAACGACGTTTCAGCATAGTGACTCATTCTTATTCGAAAGTAATTTCTTTTCACATGGTGAGTGGGCAAAGAATAAACGTTTATATATGTTGGAAATATTAGCACTTTTCCAATTAGACTAATCTATGAGTAAACAGTAAACATGGAAAATATGGTATGCATATACCTAGGCATACTAGCACATACAGAGCACAGAAGCAAATCATCTATGAGCAACACATATATGGCTAGCATAAGTACGAGTAAACGAGGGATGACGTGGCGGCGGCAGCAGCAGCCTCGGCGTCGTCCGTGGCCTTCTTCTTAGCGGCGGCGTCGTCCGTGGCCTTCTTCTTAGCAACGGCGTCGTCCATGGGGGGCAAGTAGTGGAAGCAGAGGCGGACGGAGCTGGGGACGGATCAGGAGCAGTCGCGTCGAGACGCTCCCCAAAAACCTTATTGCCGATCTCCCGGGCAGGATCTCGAACGACAGGGTTTCAGAGGCACCTGCTCTCCCGACCAACCGTGCACGCGGTCGTCGGGATGGGATCGCCGGAGGCAGCACAGAGCAAGGAACAGTAGATGACGACTAGGTTACGCGAGAGGGAGTGAGTGAACTGAACTAGGTCACTCCACTGGGTAGAGCCTTCTTATATAGGCCGTCGGGTAGGAAGTCGTGGGCCTGGGCGTAGGCCCACGACCGAGTCGACGCACACCCGAGAAGGGAGTGGTCGTTCCCGGAGAAGGGTCGCACACCCGCGAACGGAGTCGACGAATCCCGGGAACTCAACTATCCCACGGTCCAACGTCTCGGACAGTGGCGCATCTGTTAGCGACTCATTAATTAATCCCTGATTAAGTAATTCGTTCCTGAGTGGCAAAAATAAGTTCCGTCTCGGCTCATTCCCGCAACCCACGGCGGGCACGCGCGTCGTGAGTCGTGACGAGGCGGGTGGCCGAGGAGGAGGAGCGCATGTGTACCACTCCTCTTCCCAAGCTCCCAATGGCAAGTGGTAGAGCAGCCCTTATAAAGGGGTCTCAACTCTCCTCAACTAGCAAGGTGGGACTAAACTTCCCACCACCTGCCATTTCATACATGGGCCTCAAGATTAACCAGGAATCATTGTTCATATGGGCCTAAATCCCACCTATGATTCAACAATCCCCCACCAGATCTCGAGGCACCTAAGTTTGTCAACTGTTCCAGACAATGTTTGATATATCAGAAATTTCAGTGGAGACTGTTAAGTTGAACTTTCACCTAGAGCAACAGGATTAGACTTCTTCACAACTGAACAATGGACTATGCCTTGATTTGTCAGTCTGGCGCGCAGAAGTTTCGCCTATTGTCAGCTGATACGTGGCTGCTGAAAGCTAAACCCCACGGGTGGAGCTTATTAGTCTTACTCCGTACCTTCTCCTGAGCTTCCTAGAGATTACCCAATCTCATAGACTGTGACCAGTAGTCAGGCTCACATAGGTGTTTTCCTCCAAAGAATGCTCTGTAGGTTAGCATCTTGCTTACACAAGCTTTGAAACACATTAAGACAAAAGTCAGCCCGCCTTATAGAATTGAGAGTATTATTGCATCTCCAACGGAGTGGGTTTATTAAGGATACTCTTCTCAGTTGACCGATGGATTGTTTTCCCAGGTCCTAATTCACGGGATCTCCGATCACATAGGTTGGGTTACCCCCATGGCAACTTACGTGGGTCTCATACGTACCCATCTCCCTCGATGTATTTTCTATCACAATCCGTGATAGCCCTTTCGTAAAAGGGTCTGCCAGATTCTTAGCCGTCTGGATATAATCCAACGCTATTTCTCCAGAGTTTCTTGATTTTCTGACATATTTCAATCTTCTTCTTATGTGCTTTGTGGATTTCATGTTGTCCTTTGAACTCTTGGCCTTGGCAATTACCGTTTGATTGCCACAGTTCATAAGGACAGTCGGCACTGGTTTATCAACCACTGGCAAATCCATCAAAAGCTCTTGAAGCCATTCTGCTTCGACGCATGATGTGTCTAATGCTGTGAGTTCCGCTTCCATTGTCAGATCATCCACTTGTGGCTTTCATCTCATCAGCATCAGATATCCAATTCGAATCACTATACCCCTCAAGTACCGTAGGGTACCCAGAATAGTGAATTCCATAGTTCGCAGTACCTTGCAAGTAACACATCACTCGCTCAACAGCATGCCAATGCACATCTCCCGGATTGGAAATGAATCGGCTCAGTTTGCACAGAACAAATGAGATGTCAGTACGAGTAGCACATGCTAGGTACATCAGTGAACCAACCACTTTAGAATATCTCAATTGATGTACAGTCGTGCCTTCAAACTTTTGAATCCGCACGCTAGGATCATATGGTGTTGCAGAAGGTTTGCAGTCCGAATATCCAAAACGGCTCAAAATTTTCTCAACATAGTGGAATTGCAAAAGTGTAATTCCACCCTCAAAATTTCTTAGTAGCTTGATGTTCAAGATAACATCAGCCACTCCTAGGTCTTTCATCTCAAAGTTATGAGATAGAAAATCCTTGACCTCCTATGACTTTGAGGTGGGTCTCAAATATTAGTATGTCATCGACATACAGACACAGTATAACTCCTTCGCCCCCCATAGCGATAGTATACACATTTGTCAGCTTCGTTAACAACAAAGCCAACAGATGTCAGAGTAGTGTTGACCTTCTCATGCAATTGCTTAGGCTCTTGTTTCAGGACATACAAGGATTTCACTAGCTTGCACACCTTTCTTTCCTGACCATTTAGTACAAAGCCATCTGGCTGTTGCATGTAAATTTCGTCGCCTAGCTCTCCGTTAAGGAAAGCTATCTTAACGCCCATCTGATGAACAAGAGGACCATGCGAGGCAGCCAAAGTGAGTAACACTCGAATGGTTGTAACTCTAGCCACAGGCGAGTAAGTGTCTAAGAAATCCTCTTCTTCTTTCTGGGTATAACCCTTGGCCATAAGCCTAGCCTTGTACTTCTCAACAGTACCATCAGGCCTAAGCTTCCTTTTGAACACCCACTTACATCCCAATGGTTACAATCATAAGGACGATCAGTGATCTCCCATGTCCCATTAGCCAAGATGGAATCCATCTCGCTACGGACCGCATCCTTCCAGTAGTCAGCATCCGGAGATGCATAAGCTTCTGAAATGGAACTGGGAGTGTTATCATCCACTAGGTACACGAGGAAATCATCACCAAAAGACATTGCAGTCCTCTGTCTCTTGCTCCTAATAGGAGCTTCCTCGTCATCCTCCGTGGAACTCTCATCACTTTTATGTTCATAATATTCCATCGGAATGGCAGGTTCAGGAGTCTCATCAGATTCCAGTCTAGAAGTGCTTTGCATATCTCTCATGGGGAAAATATCCTCAAAGAATGTAGCATCCCTAGACTCCATGATCGTACAGCAGATTTCACCACTAGAATTCTATAGCCAATGCTATGCTTGGCATAGCCAAGAAAAACACAATCCACAGTCTTTGGTCCCAGCTTGCGTTTTTTGGTTATCGGCACATTGACTTTCCCCAAATAGCCCGAAGTGCATAAGTAAGAGAGTGTAGTTCTTTTCTTTTCCCATTGCTCATAGGGAGTAGTCTCATTATCCTTTGTGGGAACTTTATTCAGGACATGACATGATGTCAATACAGCCTCCCCCCACCATGCCTTGGATAAACCCGATGTATCTAACATGGCGTTACCAAATCAGTTAGAGTATGGTTTTTCCGTTCGGCAACCCCATTTGACTGGGGTGAGTAGGGAGGCGTCCTCTCATGAATAATACCATGTTTCGCACAGAATAAATCAAACTCATTAGAGAAGTACTCTCCACTGCGATCAGGTCGGACTCGTTTTATTTTCTTCTCAAGTTGGTTCTCAACTTCAGCCTTATAGACTTTAAAGTAGTGTAGAGCCTCATCCTTAATATTTAACAAATACACATAGCAGAATCCAGTGGAATCATCAATTAGAGTTATGAAGTATTTCTTTCCACCTTTAGTCAACACACCATTCATCTCACAGAGACCTGAATGTATGAGCTCTAGTGTTGCTAGGTGTCTCTCCTTCGCAAGCTTGTGAGGCTTACGAGGTTGCTTAGCTTGCACACATGCATGGCACTTAGAGCCTTTGGCTAAAGTGAAACTTGGGATTAAATCCATCTTGGCTAGCCGCGTCATACAACCAAAATTTATGTGACAAAGACATGAATGCCAAACCTCGGATTCGTTCACATTAGAATGAATTTGGTTCACGACTTCATTACAGAAATCCTCCAGGGAAAGGCGGAGCAAACCACCACAATCATATCCTTTTCCAACAAATAGTCCATACCGAGATACGACTACTTTGTTAGACTCAAATACTAACTTAAACCCTTCTTTACATAGAAGGGAGCCACTAACGAGATTCTTCTTGATGGCGGGGACATGTTGCACGTTCTGCAGTTGCACGATCTTTCCTGAAGTAAACTTCAGATCTACCGTGCCAACACCATGAACAGAAGCATGCGAGCCATTCCCCATCAGGACGGAACAATCTCGTGCGACCTGGTAAGAAGAAAACAAAGACACATCATCACACACATGAATATTGGCCACAGTGTAAACCCACCAATCGGTGGGCTGACAAACTGAAAGTATGGTAAACACATTACCATACCCAGATGACGCATCATTGTTGCTCAGAGTGACATTGACAGACTTGGAGTCCTGTCCTGACTTCTTGTACTTGTTTGGGCACTTGTTTACCCAGTGTTCCACTGAACCACAAGTAAAGCCGTGATACGTCTCCAACGTATCTATAATTTTTGATTGTTCCATGCTATTATATTATCTATTTTGGATGTTTAATGGGCTTTATTATACACTTTTATATTATTTTTGGGACTAACCGATTAACCGGAGGCCCAGTCCAAATTGCTATTTTTTTTGCCTATTCCAGTGTTTCGCAGAAAAGATATATCAAATGGAGTCCAAACGGAATGAAACCTTCGGGAGAGTTATTTTTGGAACAAACGTGATCCAGAGGACTTGGAGTGGACGTCAAGAAAGAAGCGAGGAGGCCACGAGGGAGGGAGGCGCGCCCCCACCCTCGTGGGCCCCTAGCAGCTCCACCGACCTACTTCTTCCTCCTATATATACCCATATACCCCGAAAACATCCAAGAGCACCATAGATCGGGAGTTTCGCCGCCGCAAGCCTCTGTAGCCACCAAAAACCAATCGGGACCTTGTTACGGCACCTATGGGAGGGATCCTCACCGGTGGACATCTTCATCATCCTGGCGCTCTCCATGACGAGGGAGGAGTAGTTCACCCTCGGGGCTGAGGGTATGTACCAAAGAGCTATGTGTTTTATCTCTCTCTCTCTCTCTCTCTCTCTCTCTCTCGTGTTCTTGATTTGGCATGATCTTGATGTATCGCGAGCTTTGCTATTATAGTTGGATCTTATGATGTTTCTCCCCCTCTACTCTCTTGTAATGGATTGAGTTTTCCCTTTGAAGTTATCTTATCGGATTGAGTCTTTAAGGATCTGAGAACACTTGATGTATGTCTTGCATGTGCTTATCTGTGGTGACAATGGGATATTCACATGATCTACTTGATGTACGTTTTGGTGATCAACTTGCGGGTTCAGTGACCTTGTGAACTTATGCATAGGGGTTGGCACACGTTTTCGTCTTGTCTCTTCGGTAGAAACTTTGGGGCACTCTTTGGAGTACTTTGTGTTGGTTGAATAAATGAATCTCAGATTGTGTGATGCATATCGTATAATCATGCCCACGGATACTTGAGCTGACATTGGAGTATCTAGGTGACATTAGGGTTTTGGTTGATTTGTATCTTAAGGTGTTATTCTAGTACGAACTCTATGATAGATCGAACGGAAAGAATAGCTTTGTGTTATTTTACTACGGACTCTTGAATAGATCGATCAGAAAGGATAACTTTGAGGTGGTTTCGTACCCTACAATAATCTCTTCGTTTGTTCCCCGCTATTAGTGACTTTGGAGTGACTCTTTGTTGCATGTTGAGGGATATGATCCAGTTATGTTATTATCGTTGAGAGAACTTGCACTAGTGAACGTATGAACCTTAGGCCTTGTTTCCTAGCATTGCAATACCGTTTGTGCTCATTTTTATAATTAGTTACCTTGCTGTTTTTATAATTTCAGATTACAAAAACCTCTATCTATCATCCATATTGCACTTGTATCACCATCCTGCTCATTTAACTAGTGCACCTATACAATTTACCATTGTATTGGGTGTGTTGGGGACACAAGAAACTCTTTGTTATTTGGTTGTAGGGTTGTTTGAGAGAGACCATCTTCATCCTACGCCTCCCACGGATTGATAAACCTTAGGTCATCCACTTGAGGGAAATTTGCTACTGTCCTACAAACCTCTGCACTTGGAAGCCCAACAATGTCTACAAGAAGAAGGTTGCGTAGTAGACATCAAGCTCTTTTCTGGCACCGTTGCTGGGGAGGTTAGTGCTTGAAGGTATATCTTTAGATCTTGCAATAGAATCTTTTTGTTTCTTGTTTTATCACTAGTTTAGTCTATAAAAGAAAACTACAAAAAAAAATGGAATTGAGGATGCCTCATATGCTTCATCTTTTTAATATCTTTCATGAAAATAAGGATTCCGATAATTTTGCTCAAGTGCTAGAAGAAGGATGCATTAGAATGTTTGGCACTAAATCTTTGAATGATGAGCATGATTGCAATGTTGTTAGTATGAACTCTTTGAATATCCATAGTACTAATGATGGTTGCATTAGTCATGATGAAAATGTCTCTTATAAGCATGTCAACTTTTGTGGAGTGCATAGAGTTTGCAAGTACACATCAAATCAGGAAGATAGATTTTGCAAGAGGCATAAGTATTTAGAAACTAAATGGTTGCAAGAAAGGCTATAGATGCCTGTGCTGAAAATTTAAAATTTCTTTGCCATCCTTGTGAACTTTGTAATGAACGTGATCATTTAAATCCCCAATGCAAATTGTTTCATTATCGTATCGTGTCCAAAAATTTTGATGACTTGATTTCCCTTCACATCATAATGAACTTAGTTTGCTTTTGGGTTATGAAGAAATAAAACGTATAACTAAAGTTATGCCCGAATTTGTCCTTGATAAAGTTCTTGATTTTGATCTAGAAGAAATTTTGATGTATTGTGCGGTGAATTGCATTGAAAATCCTTATATTGCCAATTACATAAAGAAAAGAAAACAAATAGAAGATGAAGAGAATACTAATGAAAGGGAAGAGACTTCCCAATATCCTCCTATTATTTCTTATGATGAATCAGGTAATGAGGAGGAGCTTTCTATTCAACCAATCTCATTAATAAGGAGCTCAAAAAAGAGTGTTAAACCCACACATGATGTTAAGAAGAAAAATAAAAGACGTTGAAGCAAAGGTAGAAAGGTATCCCTCCCAAATGATGTTGCTCCTATTACTCATTGTGATGACGATAATTGCTATACTATTGGTGCTATCCATACTATTAATGACGATAGTGATTATGCTTATGATATGAAAAGGCCCAAGCTTGGGGATGCTGTGTTTGATGAGAATGACATGTTTGAGAATATATTTGCTGTAATTAATGTTTGTCCCAAGCTTGGGGATGCTATGTTTAATGAAGACGATATTTTTAGCCTCCCAAGTTTTGATGAGCAAATTTATTATGATGATAGCATGCCTCTTATTTATGATGATTATTGTGATGACACTTGACGGTGTCCTGGACTAGGGGGTACTCACCACGTCGCCCCCCAATCGGTTAGATTGGGCCGAGGACCCCCAGGGCCGCATACTCATGGGCCAGTCCGGACAGGTGCCGCATACAAGGAAGATTCCACAAGACTTGGTGATCAACACAAGGACTCCTCCCCCACCGGCGTATTCGGCTAGGACTCTTGTTATCCTAGGCCTCTGGTGCATTATATAAACCAGGGCCAGGCTAGTCGACATATATACAATAAACAACAATCATACCATAGGCTAGCTTCTAGGGTTTAGCCTCTTTGATCTCGCGGTAGATCCACTATTGTAACACACATCATCAATATTAATCTAGCGGGACGTAGGGTTTTACCTCCATCAAGAGGGCCCGAACCTGGGTAAAACATCGTGTCCCTTGTCTCCCGTTACCAACCACCTAGACGCACAGTTCGGGACCCCCTACCCGAGATCCGCCGGTTTTTACACCGACATTGGTGCTTTCATTGAGAGTTCCGCTGTGTGTTCGGCAAAAGGTCGATGGCTCGCCTGCAGATCAAGCCGCGACTTCGCATCTTCGTCACCAGCTCATTGGTCACCTTGGTTCGACCAAGGACTGCGCCCTACCTCCGATCGTCATGTTCGGATGAGGGCCTTCATCAACACCAACTCCGATCTCTATCAAGATCATGGAGGAATCATCCAGGGAGCCCGGGGGCTCAACGTCAACATTGCCCTCGGGCGACCGTACTGTTTTTCTGGACAACGGACTTGTGTCCGCCGCCAGCGCCTCCTCAAGCGTCGTTTTAACGATTGCTTCGGTGGGATTGTGCGGAATTGAGTCTACAACAACCCTGGAAAATTTCGTCGAGTTCCGATGGAGGAATCTCTCGGCAATCTCGATATACCGGAGCGCCGCGAATCTGGACGAGAATCCGGACGAGTTTAGGACGTGGTGTCCAGCTTCTAGCTCGGACTTCCTTTGGAAGATCCAACCATTGATCGGCTGCGGAATTCCTATATCTACCACCCCTCAAAATTTTAGCTCGATCCGACCGTCCAAACTCCGGGAACCTTCCGATTAGTGCATCACTTTTCGGATCTGTTTTCTGCGCGAAAACGAATCCGACCCGAGTTCGTCTTTTTTATGAACAGGATTTCGGACATCCTTTTTAAAGGAAGTTTTGTATGGGGTATTGTGTTTGTTTCCGAACACATCCCACTAACTTTAAGATCTTTTGAACATGATCTTCAACATCATGCTGGTGTCAAACCAGTCCGACAATATTGCTCCACGGCTGCCGACCTGCGCTAGACACGTCGTCACTTTGTTGAGCCGAGCTCAACTTCTTCGGATCATCATCTCGGCAAGCCAAACAAAAGTCCGGCATCACGAAGGATAAATCATCACCAACATCGCCGCCCCACGGATTACACGGAGCGGGCATACCGGCATCGCCGCACGGTCGCTTCATCAAGCCGGCATCGACCACGTCACGACCTGCATCGGCAGGGCCGCACTATTGTCACTAGCCGACCAGGCAATGGGTGCGTGGATCGAGTCCCAATTTTGGGAATCACCTTCCTTCGGATTGCTACAACAAATAAACCAGGTGCTATTAATCCTAGTATTTCTTTTTGCTTGTTTGGGTTAATTTTTCCCAAATAATTATTACTCTGGTTTGTCCATCATATGTACACAGGTCTACCAAATGGTGGCCGCATTATCGATGGTCGCATGATGGTTCGGTCAGTTTCCCTACATAGTCCGGCGAACGCCGCATCCGGAACTCGGACCGACCTGTGAATCCAGGCTTTGCCACGCCTTTATTGCATTACGCTGATGACCTGCATCGACATTGACTTCGGCGCCATGCCATATTTCTTTTATTACTCACTTTGCATAAATTATTTAGTATGCAACGATTTTTTTTATTATCATTATTACTATTATCTCCGGTTTGCACCATTTTTTGTGCACAGGAAAATGATCCGGGGACTTCGGCGTCACTCTGCTGATCTGCATTGACCGTGCTATGTCACCACTTCGGCGTGCCGAGATCTTTGCTCCGCCACCTCGGGACCGGCTTGGGGGATGGAACCTTGTCCCGCATCAAGCTCGGACCGCATCGTCAATACCGAACACATTAACCAGCTAAGTTGCCTTCATGCTCAAAGTTTTAAATTTCTAACTTGTGTTCGGTTCGACCAAGCATTATACTTTTTGGAAAAAGTTGCTTGTAAAAATGTTCCTTGTCGAAACTTTGTTCAAGATGATACTTGACGCCAGCTGTCCGCTCATTATACTGGGGGCTTCTTTAATGAAGCTTATTTATCTGAGCTTCATGCCCAACACATGCGTCAAACTTCCGCATGTACCTTTTATTCACCATTATATGCATCGATATGACTTAAGTTTTGGCCAAGCTGGGTTGCCTGGCTCCTGTGCTTACCCCTACATTCCCGATTGTTCGGCTAGGTGGTAAAGGGAGCACCTCTGCGATTATTCTTGCCGGGTCAGCCGGATGTGTACCTCAGACTGGGTGAAGCCGAAAGCTAGCGTTCTTAAGGGAATACTCGGTCGGTGAACTAAAAGATGATTTCTTACCTATTTATTTACCTGCCCCCAGATGTTTTTCTGCTCTTTTCGCAGTCCGGACAAGCACTTTAGGGCATGCCTCCGAGGGAAAGGAACCCCTAAGGGAACTATTCTCCCTGGAAGATGTTTCTTACTAACCATGTAATATAACATAACTAGTTGGACACTTGTCTGATAAAGCACTAATTGAAGGAAATATGCCCTAGAGGCAATAATAAAGTTATTATTTATTTCCTTATACCATGATAAATGTTTATTATTCATGCTAGAATTGTATTAACCGGAAACATAATACATGTGTGAATACATAGACAAAACAGAGTGTCACTAGTATTGCCTCTACTTGACTAGCTCGTTAATCGAAGATGGTTATGTTTCCTAACCATAGACATGAGTTGTCATTTGATTAACGGGATCACATCATTAGGAGAATGATGTGATTGACATGACCCATTCCGTTAGCCTAGCACTTGATCGTTTAGTATATTGCTATTGCTTTCTTCATGACTTATACATGTTCCTGTAACTATGAGATTATGCAACTCCCGTTTACGGAGGAACACTTTGGTGCTACCAAACGTCACAACGTGAATCGGGTGATTATAAAGGAGTACTACAGGTGTCTCCAAAGGTACATGTTGGGTTGGCGTATTTGAGATTAGGTTTTGTCACTCCGATTGTCGGAGGGGTATCTCTGGGCCCTCTCGGTAATGCACATCACTATAAGCCTTGCAAGCAATGTAGCTAATGAGTTAGTTACGGAATGATGCATTACGTAACGAGTAAAGAGACTTGCTGGTAACGAGATTGAACTAGGTATTGGATACCGACGATCGAATCTCGCAAGTAACATACCGATGACAAAGGGAACAACGTATGTCGTTATGCGGTTTGACCGATAAAGATCTTCGAAGAATATGTAGGAACCAATATGGGCATCCAGGTTCCGCTATTGGTTATTGACCGAGAATAGTTCTAGGTCATGTCTACATAGTTCTCGAACCCGTAGGGTCCGCACGCTTAACGTTTCGATGACAGTTTATTATGAGTTTATAAGTTTTGATGTACCGAAGTTTGTTCAGAGTCCCGGATGTGATCACAGACATGACGAGGAGTCTCGAAATGGTCGAGACATTAAGTTTGATCTCTTGGACGCCTATGTTTGGACTTGGAAAGGTTCCGGATGAAAGCGGGATTTTACCGAACACCGGGGTTACGGAACCCCCGGGGATGTTGGGCCTTAATGGGCCATAAGGGAGAAGAGGAGGGCCGGCCGGGGCAGGCCGCGCCTCCCCTAGTCCGAATAGGACAAGGAGAGGCGGCGCCCTTCCTCTCCCTCCCCAAGTCCTAATCCAACTAGGAAGGGGGAGTCCTACTCCCGGTGGGAGTAGGACTCCTCCGGCGCGCCTCCTCCTAGGACTGGCCGAACCCCCCCTTGCTCCTTTATATACGGGGGCAGGGGGCACCCCATGACACACAAGTTGATCTACGTGATCGTTCTTAGCCGTGTGCGGTGCCCCCCTCCACCATATTCCACCTCGGTCATATCGTCGCGGAGCTTAGGCGAAGCCCTGCGCCAGTGAAGCATGATCATCGTCACCACGCCGTTGTGCTGACGGAACTCAACCCCGACGCTTTGCTGGATCGGAGCCCGGGGATCGTCATCGAGCTGAACGTGTGCTGAACACGGAGGTGCCGTACGTTCGGTACTTGGATCGGTCGGATCGTGAAGACGTACGACTACATCAACCGCGTTGTTATAACGCTTCCGCTTTCGGTCTACGAGGGTACATGGACACACTCTCCCCTCTCGTTGCTATGCCATCACCATGATCTTGCGTGTGCGTAGGAATTTTTTTGAAATTACCACGTTCCCCAACAGTGGCATCCGAGCCTGGTTTTATGCGTTGATGTCATATGCACGAGTAGAACACAAGTGAGTTGTGGGCGATATAAGTCATACTGCTTACCAGCATGTCATACTTTGGTTCAGCGGTCGTGAGATGAAGCGGCCGGACCGACATTACGCCAGACGCTTACGCGAGACTGGTTTCACCGCTTGAGCACTCGTTGCTTAAAGGTGACCGGCGGGTGTCTGTCTCTCACTTTAGTTGAACTGAGTGTGGCTACGCCCGGTCCTTGCGAAGGTTAAAACAGCACCAACTTGACAAACTATTGTTGTGGTTTTGATGCGTAGGTAAGAACGGTTCTTGCTCAGCCCGTAGCAGCCACGTAAAACTTGCAACAACAAAGTAGAGGACGTCTAACTTGTTTTTGCAGGGCATGTTGTGATGTGATATGGTCAAGACGTGATGCTATATTTTATTGTATGAGATGATCATGTTTTGTAACCGAAGTTATCGGCAACTGGCAGGAGCCATATGGTTGTCGCTTATTGTATGAAATGCAAGCGCCATGTAATTGCTTTACTTTATCACTAAGTAGTAGCGATAGTCGAGAAGCAATAGTTGGCGAGACGACAACGATGCTACGATGGAGATCAAGGTGTCGCGCGCGGTGACGATGGTGATCATGACGGTGCCGGAGATGGAGATCACAAGCACAAGATGATGATGGCCATATCATATCACTTATATTGATTGCATGTGATGTTTATCCTTTATGCATCTTATATTGCTTTGATTGACGGTAGCATTATAAGATGATCTCTCACTAAAATTATCAAGAAGTGTTCTCCTGAGTATGCACCGTTGCGAAAGTTCTTCGTCTTTGAGACACCACGTGATGATCGGGTGTGATAGGCTCTACGTTCAAATACAACGGGTGCAAAACAGTTGCGCCGGAATACTCAGGTTAAACTTGACGAGCCTAGCGTATAACAGATATGGCCTCGGAACACGGAGACCGGAAGGTCGAGCGTGAATCATATAGTAGATATGATCAACATATTGATGTTCACCATTGAAACTACTCCATCTCACGTGATGATCGGACATGGTTTAGTTGATTTGGATCACGTAATCACTTAGATGACAAGAGAGATGTCTATCTAAGTGGGAGTTCTTAAGTAATATGATTAATTGAACTTTAATTTATCATGAACTTAGTCCTGGTAGTATTTTGCAAATTATGTTGTAGATCAATAGCTCGCGTTGTTGCTTCCCTATGTTTGTTGCTTTCATATGTTTATTTTAATATGTTCCTAGAGAAAATTGTATTGAAAAATGTTAGTAGCAATGATGCGGATTGGATCCGTGATCTGAGGTTTATCCTCATTGCTGCACGTAAGAATTATGTCCTTAATGCACCGCTAGGTGACAGACCTATTGCAGGAGCAAATGCGGGCGTTATGAGCGTTTGGCTAGCTCAATATGACGACTACTTGATAGTTTAGTGCACCATACTTAACGGCTTAGAACCGGGACTTCAAAGGCGTTTTGAACGTCATGGACCATATGAGATGTTCCAGAATTGAAGTTAATATTTCAAGCAAATACCCGAGTTGAGAGATATGAAGTCTCCAACAAGTTCTATAGCTAAAAGATGGAAGAGAATCGCTCAACTAGTGAGCATGTTCTCAGATTGTCTGGGTACTTCAATCGCTTGAATCAAGTTGGAGTTAATCTTCCAGATAATATAGTGATTGACAGAATTCTCGAGTCACCATCACTAAGTTACTAGAAATTCGTGATGAACTATAGTATGCAAGGGATGACGAAAACGATTCCCGAGGTCTTCGTGATGTTGAAATCGACGAAGGTAGAAATCAAGAAAGAGCATCAAGTGTTGATGATTGACAAGACCACTAGTCTCAAGGAAAAGGGCAAAGGGAAGAAGGGAACTTCAAGAAGAGCGGCAAGCAAGTTGCTGCTCGAGTGAAGAAGCCCAAGTCTGGACCTAAGCACGAGACTAAGTGCTTTTGCTGCAATGGAACTGGTCACTAGAAGCGGAACTACCCCAAGTATTTGGCGGATAAGAAGGATGGCAAAGTAAACAAAGGTATATTTGATATACAGATTATTGATGTGTATTTTACTAGTGTTCGTAGCAACCCCTCGGTATTTGATACTGGTTCAGTTGCTAAGAGTAGTAACTTGAAACGGGAGTTGCAGAATGAACAAAAACTAGTTGAAGGGGAAGTGACGATGAGTGTTGGAAGTAGTTCCAAGATTGATATGATCATCATCGCACACTCCCTATACTTTCGGGATTAGTGTGGAACCTAAATAAGTGTTATTTGGTGTTGAGCATAAATATGATTTGATCATGTTTATTGCAATACGGTTATTCATTTAAGTAAGAGAATAAATTGTTGTTCTATTTACATGAATAAAACCTTATATGGTTACACACCCAATGAAAATGGTTCATTGGATCTCGATCATAGTGATACACATATTCATAATATTGAAACCAAAAGATGAAAAGTTAATAATGATAGTGCAACTTATTTGTGGCATCGCCGTTTAGGTCATATTGGTGTAAAGCGCATGAAGAAAACTCCATGCCGATGGACTTTTGGAATCACTTGATTATGAATCATTTGATGCTTGCGAACCGTGCCTTTTGGGCAAGATGACTAAAACTCCGTTCTCCGGAACGATGGAACAAGCTCTTGACTTATTGTAAATAATACATACCGATGTATGCGATTCAATGAGTATTGATGCTCGTGGCAAGTATCGTTATTTTCTGACCTTCACAAGATGATTTGAGCAGATATGGGTATATCTACTTAATGAAACACAAATCTGAAACATTTGAAAAGTTCAAAGAATTTCAGAGTGAAGTGTAAAATCATCGTAACAAGAAAATAAAATTTCTACGATCTGATCGTGGAGGAGAATATTTGAGTTACGAGTTTGGTCTTCATTTGAAACAATGTGAAATAGTTTCGCAACTCACGCCATATGGAACACCACAGCATAATGGTGTGTCCGAAAGTCGTAACCGCACTTTATTGGATATGGTGCGATCTATGATGTCTCTTATCAGTTTACCACTATCGTTTTGGGGTTATGCATTAGAGACAGCTGCATTCACGTTTAATAGGGCACCATCTAAATCCGTTGAGGCGACACCGTATGAACTATGGTTTAACAATAAACCTAAGCTGTCGTTTCTTAAAGTTTGGAGTTGTGATGCTTATGTGAAAAAGTTTTCACCGATAAGCTCGAACCCAAATCGAGAAGTGCGTCTTCATAGAATACCCAAAGGTAACTATTGGGTACACCTTCTATCACAGATCCGAAGGCAAGTTATTCGTTGCTAAGGTGGATCCTTTCTAGAGAAGAAGTTTCTCTCGAAAGAAGCGAGTGGGAGGAAAGTAGAACTTGATGAGGTAATTGTACCTTCTCCCTTATTGGAAAGTAGTTCATCACAGAAATCAGTTCCGGTGATTCCTACACCAATTAGTGAGGAAGTTAATGATGATGATCATGAAACTTCAGATCAAGTTGCTACCAAACCTCATAGGTCTTCTAGAGTAAGATCCGCACCAGAGTGGTACGGTAATCATGTTCTGGAAGTCATGTTACTAGACCATGATGAACCTACGAACTATGAGGAAGCGATGATGAGCCCAGATTCCGCGAAATGGCTTGAGGCCATGAAATTTGAGATATGATCCATGTATGAGAACAAAGTATGGACTTTGATTGACTTGCTCGATGATCAGCAAGCCATGTTAAATAAATGGATCTTCAAGAGGAAGACGGACACTGATAGTAGTGTTACTATTTACAAAGCACGACTTGTCACCAAAAGGTTTTCGACAAGTTCAAGGTGTTGACTACAATGAGATTTTCTCAAATGTAGCGATTCTTAAGTCTGTCCGAATCATGTTAGCAATTGCCACATTTTATGAAATCTGGCAAATGGATGTTAAAACTACATTCTTTAATGGATTTATTAAAGAAGAGTTGTATATGATGCAACCAGAAGGTTTTGTCAATCCTAAAGGAGCTAACAAAATGTGCAAGCTCCAGCGATCCATCAATGGACTGGTGCAAGCATCTCGGAGTTGGAATATACGCTTTGATGAGTTGATCAAAGCATATGGATTTATACAGACTTTTGGAGAAGCCTGTATTTACAAGAAAGTGAGTGGGAGCACTACAACATTTCTGATAAGTATATGTGTATGACATATTGTTGATCGGAAATAATGTAGAATTATTCTGCAAAGCATAAAGGAGTGTTTGAAAGGAGTTTTTTCAAAGAAAGACCTCGGTGAAGCTGCTTACATATTGAGCATCAAGATCTATAGAGATAGATCAAGACACTTGATAAGTTTTCCAATGAATACATACCTTGACAAGTTTTTGAAGTAGTTCAAAATGGAACAGTCAAAGAAAGAGTTCTTGCCTGTGTTACAAGGTGTGAGATTGAGTAAGACTCAAAACCCGACCACGGCGAGAAGATAGAAAGAGAATGAAAGTCATTCCTTATGCATCAGCCATAGGTTCTATAAAGTATGTCATGCTGTGTACCAGAACTATTGCATATCCTACCACTAAGTTTGACAAGGGAGTGCAATAGTGATCTAGGAGTAGATCAATGGACAGCGGTCAAAATTATCCTTAGTGGAATAAGGATATGTTTCTCGATTATGGAACAGAAAAAAAAGGGTTCGTCGTAAAGGGTTACGTCGATGCAAGTTTTAACACTGATCTAGATGACTCTGAGTCTCAATCTGGATACATATTGAAAGTGGGAGCAATTAGCTAGAGTAGCTCCGTGCAGAGCATTGTAGACATAGAAAATTGCAAAATACTTACGGCTCTGAATGTGACAGACCCGTTGACTAAAATTATCTTACAAGCAAAACATGATCACACCTTAGTACTCTTTGGGTGTTAATCACATAGCGCTGTGAACTAGATTACTGACTCTAGTAAACCCTTTGGGTATTGGTCACATGTCGATGTGAACTATGGGTGTTAACCACATATAGATGTGAACTATTGATGTTAAATCACATGGCGATGTGAACTAGATTATTGACTCTAGTGCAAGTGGGAGATTGAAGGAAATATGCCCTAGAGGCAATAATAAAGTTATTATTTATTTCCTTATATCATGATAAATGTTTATTATTCATGCTAGAATTGTATTAACCGGAAACATAATACATGTGTGAATACATAGACAAAACAGAGTGTCACTAGTATGCCTCTACTTGACTAGCTCGTTAATCGAAGATGGTTATGTTTCCTAACCATAGACATGAGTTGTCATTTGATTAACGGGATCACATCATTAGGAGAATGATGTGATTGACATGACCCATTCTGTTAGCCTAGCACTTGATCGTTTAGTATATTGCTATTGCTTTCTTCATGACTTATACATGTTCCTGTAACTATGAGATTATGCAACTCCCGTTTACCGGAGGAACACTTTGGGTGCTACCAAACATCACAACGTAATCGGGTGATTATAAAGGAGTACTACAGGTGTCTCCAAAGGTACATGTTGGGTTGGCGTATTTCGAGATTAGGTTTTGGCACTCCGATTGTCTGGAGAGGTATCTCTGGGCCCTCTCGGTAATGCACATCACTATAAGCCTTGCAAGCAATGTAGCTAATGAGTTAGTTACGGAATGATGCATTACGTAACGAGTAAAGAGACTTGCCGGTAACGAGATTGAACTAGGTATTTGTAGCGACCTGACCCAAAATCGGTCAAATCTCTGTGTCTGTACCATCCCAAGATCATGCTGGTACTCACAGTACATCGATGAAATAATCAAAGTTCAATCACACCTGAATTTATTACACGATTCTCATATAGAGTCTTTATTACAATAGAATAAATTCGGCCGAAGGCCAACTCATGAGAAATAAACTAAATAAGCTGCGGAAGCGTAGAAGAATAGCGAGTCCATCCGACTCCAAAGGGCAATCGCCAAGCGCGGAGCGTAGCCTCACTCCTGATCGGAATAAACCTCTGCAACATAAGACGTTGCAGCCGTGTAGGTCAGCATTTTGAATATGCTGGCAAGTCATGAAGAGAGAATAACAATAATAAAATTACTAACACTATATGCATTTTGGCTGTGGGGCTCTAAGTTTCATCATTTTGCGAAAAGCCAATTTTTCCCTACTACAAAGGGACTTGCTTGCAAAATACTACAAAATTGTTGGTAGTTATTGAGATGGTTCCGCCAACCAATGTCTCATTCCCAAATTATTAAGTCATAAACCCCATCAATTAATTTATTAATTACAATGTTGAGATTTCCGAATACTTCCAGGTTCCAGAGGCTCAAATTGTCCGTAACCGGGGACACGGCTAATCGATTAGATCTTTAACTCTGCAGAGGTTTGCGCACTTTACCCGCAAGAATCATTCCCTCCTTTTAAGTCTTCGCACTTCATGGTGTTTGAAGACGGGATGAATGAAACAGGGTCTTCGAAGAGTTCTTGGCCACCGCCGGTACCCATCCAATCCTACCGTTCTTCTACATCTCGTAGTACCGTCCGCCAGCGTCACAACTAGGGTTGACCCAGCCAAAGCCCATAATGGCTTGCGGCTGCACAGTAAGCTTCCGGTCAATGGGGCATCCATCCGTCTCTTCGTGGACTGGGTGAAGCTTTCCGCAAGATGTCATGGCACTTCTCCATGCATCCCGCCAACCACTGGGTTCTCAGGTGCCCGTCAACCGTCCTCCACCCAGTAGTGAATTTCGAAGTCCATCTTGATCTTGAAGTTCATGGGGTTGTCATCATCTTGACTCTCACATCTTACTTATGAATTCACTCAACCAATCCCGTCTACGAGCATAGCAAAATAAACTACTTCGTCCCGAGTCATGGTAACAAGGGGAATTGGTTCATCCTACCACATGATACTACTCAAGATTATAACTTCAAAATTTCACCTACTGCATGCATGGTGGGGAGGTAAAATTCTAATGCAACAAAATCATAGGTATTGAAAATAAACATGATCAATGACTTGCCTTGCTGACGATCTTCGTAAGCTAGGGATTCGTAGTAGCAAGCTTCGCACTCCGGAAATTCTACCGAGACAAACAATAATCACAATAAGCATATAGCATATGATCACTTAACACAATAGCATAGTATCATAACTCACCAAAACAAACGAATCAAAACCCAAAGGAAAATTCGAAGAAATCCAACTCAAAGTTTTCCTACTTCAAGCAACAACTAAAAATAGTTTTACATAACAAAAATTTTCTTAACATAACCTAAGCATGGGTTTTTGTTAACTTAACAGAAAAGAATGCATTAAGCAACTAGGAGCAAAAAGAATCAATTTAAAAGCTATTATAAAACTCCTATTAGGCCTAAAGCAATTTTTTGTAAAAAAATAAAATAAAACTTTTATTTATTATAAATAAAAGTTCATGCTCTAAAGTGACAGAAACTAACCTAGAATAATCAATCACATGTGAAAAATAAATTTATTTGCTAATTAAAATAATAGGATAACAGTAGCTAGTTAATTAATTAAGAATAGCATGATTCTGTTAGAAACTATTTTTTCTATTAATCCTAAAATGCCCAAATAAATTCCTACGGTTAGGCAATGTCAAAAAAAAGTTGGGACAAAAAGAATCATCCAAAAAGAATTTTCCTAACTCATTTTATAGCAGATTTACTATTCTGACTAAATCCAAAATAAAGAAATTCTAAATAATTTTAACATGCCTATTAATATTTTCTACAGAAACTATAAGAAATTTCCAAACCAACAAAAAAATAATCACTTAAAAATATTAAGTAGATTAAAAGTTATGAATTTTTCAAATCTGAAACTATTCTGTTAAAACAGAAAACGAAAATAAAAGAAAAATGGCCTAGTGGGCCTAACCAACGCATACAATGCGTAATATAACTAAACGGGCCCTAGGGTTAAACGAATCGGGCCGGTACAAAAATAAAAACCCTAACTAAAATAAACCGGACTAAACTAAACCAGACTGAACCGGTTTTATTTAAAAGAACATACCCCTTCGGGGGTTCTAATCTACACCGTAGAAACGAGATCGGACGGCGGGGGAAGTCTCCGGCGACTTACCGGAGATCGACGGCGGCGGCGGCTCGGGCGGCGAGTGTTCCGGCATCTCCGGTGGTCGGGGGCGTCGGCGGAGGGCTCCGGCGAGTCTTGAGGTGACGAGGTGCGTCTGGTGGAGTCCGCGAGATCGGGGTGGCCGGGGTGTGTCGGGGTGTGGCAAATGGCGGCGGTGGCGTGCTCGGGCTCCGGCGAGCGCGTGCGGAGGGAGAGAGGGGTCCGGTGAGGGGGCGAGGGGGTATTTATAGAGCGGGGCACGGCTTGGGCGAGGGGGCAAGCCGGCGAGCGAATCGCGGCGAATCCCGGATCGCCGGGATCCGGTGGCGCGGGTGAGTGGCGCGAGGAAGGAGACGGGTGGGGTCCACCTGTCGGCGACGGCGGGAGCGGGCGCTGGTCGGTTAACCCGACCGGATGGGTTTCAGCGAGCAGTCGGCTCATTGGGCTGCCGCCGTCGGCGCTGGCCTGCTCGGTGGGCTGCCAGTGGGTCGCCAGTGTGCCGGGCTGGGTTAGCTGGTCGGCTCGGGTATTTTCCTTTTTTCTATTTTTTTGAAAAACAAAAATGAGATAATATATAAACTATAAATATTTTATATAAGACATATATATATCAAAATGATCGGGAATATTCCTATCATTTGAACATTTTTCGAGGCAAATCCAAAGTTTATAAAAATTCATTTTTTTCAAAATTGAAATAAAACTCAAATTTGAATTCAAAACTTTTGGCAATGTTTTCCTCTGATATTTTTGGAGTGTCATGTTTACTCCTCTCATACTTTTGCTCAAGTATTTATCAGACATGGTTTTTGAAATGATTTCCACTTGCCAAAATTTGAATTCAAATTCCAAAACTTCTGAAACTTCAAATGGCACTCAATTTCAAACAGAATGCATAGATGCTTAGCTATAATTGTAAAACATTCCAAATAGGAAATTTGGGATGTTACAAACCTACCCACCTTAAGATGAATCTCGCCCTCGAGATTCGGGTTGGCTAGCAAATAGGTGCGGGTGGTCTCGAAGAAGGTCTTCTTCTCGCTCCCAGGTGGCTTCCTCCTCAGAGTGGTGACTCCACAGCACCTTGCAAAACTTGATGATCTTGCTGCGGGTGACTCTGTTCGTAGTCTTGAGAATTTGGACGGGTTTCTCCTTATAAGTCAGATCACTGTCGAGCTGTATGGCCTCTAGGGGCACTGTGTCTCTCAACGGAATATCGGCCATGTCGGCATGACACTTCTTCAGCTGAGAAACATGGAAAACATCATGAACTCCGGACAATCCTTCCGGCAATTCCAACCTGTAAGCAACTTCTCCCACGACGTTCGAGGATTTTGTAGGGGCCAATGAATCGGGTGCTAACTTTCCTTTGACACCAAACCTCTTGATTCCATGAATCGGAGACACACGAAGATATGCTCGGTCTCCCGCTTGTAAGTTACTTCCTTGCGTTCTTTGTCGGCATAACTCTTACATCTCGACTGTGCTATCTTGAGTCTATCCCGAATCAGCTTGACTTTCTCTTCGTAATCTCGATAAGATCGGAACCGAAAAGTGATCGATCTCCAACACCATCCCACGCAATGGTGTTCTCGCACCTCCTTCCGTATAGAGCTTGAAAGGGGCCATCTTCGCATCGGATTGATAACTGTTGTTGTATGAAAACTCTGCGTATGGCAAATTATCATCCCAGCTAGACCCATAGTCTAGCACACAAGCTCTCAACATGTCCTCTAGAATCTGGTTGACTCTCTCGGTCTGTCCATCTGTCTGCGGATGAAAAGCTGTACTGAACTCCAGCCTCGTACCCAAAGTTTCATGCAACTGATTCCAAAACTTTGAGGTAAACTGTGTTCCTCTATCTGACACGATACTCCTCGGAACTCCATGCAGACATACGATCCTGGTCATGTATATCTTGGCCAACTTAGCACTGGTATAGGTAGTCTTCACGGGAATGAAATGAGCTACCTTGGTCAATCGATCAACCACTACCCAGATAGAATCATAACCTGAACGGGTCCTGGGCAATCTTGTGATGAAATCCATTCCAAGTTTTTCCCATTTCCAATCGGGAATCGGCAAAGGTTGAAGTAACCCTGCTGGCTTCTGATGTTCTGCCTTTACTCGTTGACAAACATCGCATACTGCTATGTACTCGGCAATATCCTTCTTCATACCTGTCCACCAGAAACTTTCCTTCAAATCCAGGTACATCTTGGTGTTACCGGGGTGAATCGAGTACGGTGAATCATGAGCCTCCTGAAGAATTAGCTTCCTGAGTTCGGGATCATTGGGTACATAAATACGGTCCTCGAACCATATAGCTCCGTGTTCATCCTTACGAAATCCTTTAGCTTTTCCTTCATTCATCTTTTGCTTTATCTCATCAATTTCCTTGTCCGACTTCTGGGCTTCACGAATCCTTTCGGCCAAAGTGGACTGAACTTCAGCAGTTGCAACATATCCTCTCGGAACTATCTCCGATCGGAGATCTACGAGGTCATCGACTAACCTGTGGGTAATCCTCCTACTATAAGAGTGTTCACATAACTCTTACGGCTCAAAGCATCTGCTACAACATTAGCCTTACAGGTGGTAATGCAATCTCATGTCATAGTCCTTGATTAACTCTAGCCATCTCCTCTGCTGAGGTTCAACTCTTCTGCGTGAAAATATACGTCAAGCTCTTGTGATCTGTGTAATCATCACAACGGTTTCCGATGAGGAAATGTCTCCCGTTCTTGAGTGCATGCACTACGGCTGCTAACTCCAAATCATGTGTGGCATAATTCATCTCGTGAGGTCGTAGCTGTCTGGAGGTGTAAGCTACAACTTTCCCTTCCTGCATGAGTACTCCTCCGAGTCCCTGACGAGAAGCGTCACAATAAACCTGGTAATCCTTGTGTATGTCCGGCAAAATCAGTACTGGGGCTGTGACCAAACGTTTCTTCAATTCCTGAAAACTGGCTTCACAATCCTCGGTCCAAATGTACTTGGCTTCCTTCTTCAACAGCTCAGTCATGGGCTTGGCAATCTTCGAGAAGTTCTCAATAAACCTCCGATAATATCCTGCGAGTCCGAGAAAACTGCGGATCTCCTTAACCGAGGTGGGTGGCGCCAATCGGTGGATCGACTCAACCTTGGCGGGGTCAACTGCTATTCCTTCTCCTGAAATAACATGTCCGAGGAATCCGACTTCCTTCAGCCAAAATTCACATTTGCTGAACTTGGCATACAACTGATGTTCTCGAAGTTTCTCCAGAACTAGACGCAAATGTTCCTTATGCTCTTCCTCGCTCTTGGAGAAAATCAGTATATCATCGATGAACACCACGACAAACTTGTCCAGATATTCCATAAATACCTTGTTCATCAAATTCATGAAGTATGCAGGAGCATTAGTCAATCCAAATGACATGACGGTATACTCATATAAACCATACACGTAGTGAATGCTGTTTTGGGTATATCCTTTTCACGGATCTTCAACTGATGATACCCTGATCGAAGATCGATCTTGGAGAATACCTTGGCTCCAACTAGCTGATCAAACAGATCATTAATCATCGGCAGAGGATACTTGTTCTTGATGGTCACTTCGTTCAACGAACGATAATCCACAACCATTCTCAAGGTTCCATCCTTCTTCTCTACCAAAAGAACTGGGGCTCCCCAAGGTGATGAGCTTGGCCGAATATATCCTTTCTCCAATAACTCATTAATTTGATTCTTGATCTCTTTCAAATCGTTCGGAGGCATCCGATAAGGTCTCTTGGATATTGGGGCTGTGCCGGGCATTAACTCAATCAGAAACTCAATGTCTCTGTCCGGTGGCATTCTGGTAATTCCTCAGGAAACACATCGGAAAATCTTGCACTCTTGGCACTTCCTCTGAACAACTCCCGTGAGGGAATTCACCGATTCTTCATCGGCTATGTATGCGGATACATACTTGATCCTCTTACGCTCCGGGGTGGTGAGCAGAATCGACTTCTTGAGCACACGATCTATGTTCCCTTCAAACTTCGTCAACCAATCCATGCCTAGGATCACATCCAAGGTCTGGGTTTCCAATACTATGAGGTCTGCGAGAAATTTATGATTTCCGATGTTGAGGGTTGTATGACAGCCTAAGCCTGCCATCATTTCTCCTCCTGCGGAACTGACGCGAAGGGGGCTTCTAAGGGTTTTAGTGGGCAACCCGTACTTTTCCACAACTACCCTTGATATGAATGAATGCGTTGCACCGTAATCAAAGAGTACCAATACTGAGCGTGAATTCAATAAAACTTACCAACCACGATTAATACGGCTGATCATAGACGTCCTCCACGACAATGTGGTTCACCTGAGCACGAGGGAAAGGGTTGGGCTTCTTCGCTGAGCTTCCATTGCTGTTTCCATTCCTCTGCTTGGCCTCCGGGCAGTCGGTGGCATAGTGCCCTGTTTTCTGGCACTTGAAACAGGTGATGTGGCTCAGATCCTTCGGAGCCGGGGCAGGACGGTGCTGATTGCCATTGCCATTACCTGACTTGTTGTCCTGGTTGCGGTTGTTCCCATTTCCTCCATGGTTATGTCCTCCATGGTTGTGATGGGTATGCCCTCCTGAGTATGGGGCATAACGGGGCTTCTGAGCTCTGAGTTGTGCTTCCCACAGGCTGTACTTCCGCTTGCGACTATCAATCTGCCGCTTTGCTTGCCTTCAAGTATGGTGGCCTTGTCTACCAGCTCCTGGTAGTTGGTGAAGGTAGCCACCATAAGCTGCATGCCCAGTTCATCATTGAGTCCCTCGAGAAACTTCTCCTGTTTTGCGGCATCTGTGGCCACATCATCCGGGGCATAGCAAGCTAACTTGCTGAACTCATCCACGTACTGCACCACAGTACGGTTCCCCTGGCGTAAGTTGCGGAACTCACGCTTCTTCAGACTCATGGCTCCAGCTGAAACATGAGCGGTGCGGAAGGCCTGCTGGAACTGATCCCACGTGATGGTGCCGATGGGATAAGTGGCGGTGTAGTTCTCCCACCAAGAAGCTGCAGGTCCATCAAGTTGATGTGCGGCAAAGCGCGCCTTCTCTGCATCAATGCATCCAACAGTGATTAGCTCTCTTCCGACCTTGCGGAGCCAATCATCGGCCACAATCGGCTCCGGTCTTTGCTAGAGAACAACGGCGGATTCAGCCTCGAGAATCGAGTCAAGTTGTCAGCGAGGGTGGTGGCGGTGGATTGTTGTTGTTGTTGTTGTTACGATTACGGATGAGTATACGCATGAGGGCGATTACAACTGCTTTGGAGTAGCTGGGTGAGCTCGCGGAAAGCTTTGTCACGTCTCGGAGGCATCCGTGTTTTGGAGTGGATGAGAAAATTAGAATAGAACAATGGTCTAATGAGAGATAACACTACCCATATGAATGCACAATCATAAACACACCAATCATTTATTCATTCCGCTCAAACATGGTTCAATCTCGATTACAAAAACTCATGACTAATCGAAAATATCGGCCTAACTGATCGACGAAAAAGTAAAATAACATGGTGGTCGACTAAATGTCTTCATCAATAATCCTTGCATCCTCTGGTGCGATGTCCTCCGGTGTGGTGTCCTCTGTTGCGGCGCCTCCTCTTGCGGCTTTCTCCAGTGGAACTCCCTTCATAATCCTGATCATTGCTCACGAGAGGTCCATCATCTCCACTCGGATAAAGGTCCTCTCCCAAGTCCATCTTTTCTTCTATTGCGGCAAGCTTCATCTTCAGGTCGTCGACTCTCTCCATGAAGTCCGCGATTTCTTCCTCATGGCCAAGGAAGTCTGCGCGTGCTTTCGCCTCCAGTTCCAATTCACGGAACAACAGCCTCCTGTGTACCTTCGAGTTACGGCGAGTCTGGATCTCCCGTTTCCTGAGGAGACACTCCAAGTCTTGGACATAAGAGAGAATGGAGTCGTCCTCTACGGTACGGATGATATCTCCATCCCTTGCTCTGCGAGAAACCATGGCGAGGTCTGATGGATCGAGCTCGGCCCTGTACTCTTCTCGGAGATGTCCAAGTGCACGATAGATCGCCATGTCTCTTCCGATGATCCAATTGAACTCTGTAAACTCAAAGTCAATTGGCTCTGTATGCCCTCCGAAGGTTCTCCCTGGAATGTGCACTTCAATCCTGTAGCGGGTATCCGTCGGAAGTGCATTGGTAGGCTTCCCGGGGATCGAGGGTAGAGCAATCTTCAGGTTCTTCACCATCTGGACCAGCTTCCTCCCGAAGGGCATCGTCTCATCTGGCTGGCAAAACTCCGGTAGCAAAACTGGGGTGAACTCGACGGCCATCTAGAATGTTGAAAATCGGAGAGAAGTCAGAAATGAACAGGGGAGAATTACGGAATGATAAGGATATAAAGTAAATAGTCTCTTCCTATGGCTTTCCGATCCTAGGGGTTACGTCCTACGGTCAGCGTGTGCTCGATACCATCTCTCATGGCGATCGACCCAAAATCGGTCAAATCTACGTATGCATTCATCCCAAGATCATGCCGGTACTCACGGTACATCGATGAAATAATCAAAGTTCAATCACACCTGAATTTATTACACGATTCTCATATAGAGTCTTTATTACAATAGAATAAATTCGCCAAGGCCAACTCATGAGAAATAAACTAAATAAGCTGGAAGCGTAGAAGAATAGCGAGTCCATCCGACTCCAAAGGGCAATCGCCAAGCGCGAGCGTAGCCTCACTCCTCGATCGAGAATAAACCTCTGCAACATAAGGCGTTGCAGCCCGTGTAGGTCGACATTTTGAATATCTTTGGCAAGTCATGAAGAGAGAATAACAATAATAAAATTACTAACACTATATGCATTTTGGCTGTGGGGCTCTAAGTTTCATCATTTTGCGAAAAGCCAATTTTTCCCTACTACAGTGGACTTGCTTGCAAAATACTACAAAATTGTTGGTAGTTATTGAGATGGTTCCGCCAACCAATGTCTCATTCCCAAATTATTAAGTCATAAACCCCATCAATTAATTTATTAATTACAATGTTGAGATTTCCGAATACTTCCAGGTTCCAGAGGCTCAAATTGTCCGTGAATCGGGACACGGCTAATCGATTAGATCTTTAACTCTGCAGAGGTTTATGCACTTTACCCGCAAGAATCATTCCCTCCTTTTAAGTCTTCGCACTTCGTGGTGTTTGAAGACGGATGAATGAAACAGGGTCTTCCGAAGAGTTCTTCCGCCACCGCCGGTACCCATCCAATCCTACCGTTCTTCTACATCTCGTAGTACCGTCCGGCAGCGTCACAACTAGGGTTGACCCAGCCAAAGCCCATAATGGCTTGCGGCTGCACGTAAGCTTCCGGTCAATGGGGCATCCATCCGTCTCTTCGTGGTGGGTGAAGCTTTCCGCAAGATGTCATGGCACTTCTCCATGCATCCCGGCCAACCACTGGGTTCTCCAGGGTGCCCGTCAACCGTCCTCCACCCAGTAGTGAATTCCGAAATTCATCTTGATCTTGAAGTTCATGGGGTTGTCATCATCTTGACTCTCACATCTTACTTATGAATTCACTCAACCAATCCCGTCTACGAGCATAGCAAAATAAACTACTTCGTCCCGAGTCATGGTAACAAGGGGAATTGGTTCATCCTACCACATGATACTACTCAAGATTATAACTTCAAAATTTCACCCATCTGCATGCATGGTGGGGAGGTAAAATTCTAATGCAACAAAATCATAGGTATTGAAAATAAACATGATCAATGACTTGCCTTGCTGACGATCTTCGTAAGCTAGGGATTCAGAGTAACAAGCTTAGACTCGGAAATTCTACCGAGACAAACAATAATCACAATAAGCATATAGCATATGATCACTTAACACAATAGCATAGTATCATAACTCACCAAAACAAACGAATCAAAACCCAAAGGAAAATTCGAAGAAATCCAACTCAAAGTTTTCCTACTTCAAGCAACAACTAAAAATAGTTTTACATAACAAAAAATTTCTTAACATAACCTAAGCATGGGTTTTTGTTAACTTAACAGAAAAGAATGCATTAAGCAACTAGGAGCAAAAAGAATCAATTTAAAAGCTATTATAAAACTCCTATTAGGCCTAAAGCAATTTTTTGTAAAAAAATAAAATAAAACTTTTATTTATTATAAATAAAAGTTCATGCTCTAAAGTGACAGAAACTAACCTAGAATAATCAATCACATGTGAAAAATAAATTTATTTGCTAATTAAAATAATAGGATAACAGTAGCTAGTTAATTAATTAAGAATAGCATGATTCTGTTAGAAACTATTTTTTCTATTAATCCTAAAATGCCCAAATAAATTCCTACGGTTAGGCAATGTCAAAAAAAGTTGGGACAAAAGAATCATCCAAAAAGAATTTTCCTAACTAATTTTATAGCAGATTTACTATTCTGACTAAATCCAAAAAAAAGCAATTCTAAATAATTTTAACATGCCTATTAATATTCTCTACATAAATTATAAGAAATTTGCAAACCAACAAAAAAAGAATCACTTAAAAATATTAAGTAGATTAAAAGTTATGAATTTTTCAAATCTGAAACTATTCTGTTAAAACAGAAAACGAAAATAAAAGAAAAATGGCCTAATGGGCCTAACCAACGCCCTGTGCGTAATATAACTAAACGGGCCCTAGGGTTAAACGAATCGGGCCGGTACAAAAATAAAAACCCTAACTAAAATAAACCGGACTAAACTAAACCGGACTGAACCGGTTTTATTTAAAAGAACATACCCCTTCGGGGGTTCTAATCTACACAGTAGAAACGAGATCGGACGGCGGGGGAAGTCTCCGGCGACTTACCGGAGATCGACGGCGGCGGCGGCTCGGGCGGCGAGTGTTCCGGCATCTCCGGTGGTCGGGGGCGTCGGCGGAGGGCTCCGGCGGGTGCGGGGTGACGAGGGGGTGCGTCTGGTGGAGTCCGGCGAGATCGGGGTGGCCGGGGTGAGTCGGGGTGAGGCAAATGGCGGCGGTGGCGTGCTCGGGCTCCGGCGAGCGCGTGCGGAGGGAGAGAGGGGTCCGGTGAGGGGGCGAGGGGGTATTTATAGAGCGGGGCACGGCTTGGGCGAGGGGGCAAGCCGGCGAGCGAATCGCGGCGAATCCCGGATCCTTCGGGATCCGGTGAGCGGCGGCGCGGGTGAGTGGCGCGGCGAGGGGAAGGAGACGGGTGGGGGTCCACCTGTCGGCGACGGCGGGGAGCGGGCGCTGGTCGATTGGCCGACCGGATGGGTTTCAGCGAGTCGGCTCGGCTGGGCCGTCATTTGGCGCTGGGCCTGGCTCGGTGGGCTGGCCAGGTGGGTCGCCCAGGTGCTGGCTGGGCCAGTTGGCCTGGCTGGCGCCTGGGTATTTTCCTTTTTTTCTATTTTTTTTCTGAAAAACAAAAACAGAGATAATATATAAACTATAAATATTTTATATAAGACATATATATATCAAAATGATCAGGGGAATATTCCTATCATTTGAACATTTTTCCAGGGGCAAAATCCAAAGTTTATAAAAATTCATTTTTTTCAAAATTGAAATAAAACTCAAATTTGAATTCAAAACTTTTGGCAATGTTTTCCTCTGATATTTTTGGAGTGTCATGTTTACTCCTCTCATACTTTTGCTCAAGTATTTATCAGGCATGGTTTTTGAAATGATTTCCACTTGCCAAAATTTGAATTCAAATTCCAAAACTTCTGAAACTTCAAGTGGCACTCAATTTCAAACAGAATGCATAGATGCTTAGCTATAATTGTAAAACATTCCAAATAGGAAATTTGGGATGTTACAGTATTGGATAACGACGATCGAATCTCGGGCAAGTAACATACCGATGACAAAGGGAACAACGTATGTCGTTATGCGGTTTGACCGATAAAGATCTTCGAAGAATATGTAGGAACCAATATGGGCATTCAGGTTCCGCTATTGGTTATTGACCGAGAATAGTTCTAGGTCATGTCTACATAGTTCTCGAACCCGTAGGGTTCGCACGCTTAACGTTTCGATGATAGTTTATTATGAGTTTATAAGTTTTGATGTACCGAAGTTTGTTCGGAGTCCCGGATGTGATCACGGACATGACGAGGAGTCTCGAAATGGTCGAGACATAAAGATTGATATATTGGAAGCCTATGTTTGGACTTCGGAAAGGTTCCGGATGAAAACGGGATTTTACCGGAACACCGGGGGGTTACCGGAACCCCCCCGGGGGATGTTGGGCCTTAATGGGCCATAAGGGAGAAGAGGAGGGCCGGCCAGGGCAGGCCGCGCGCCCCTCCCCCCTAGTCCGAATAGGACAAGGAGAGGGGGGGCGGCGCCCCCCTTCCTCATCCCCCTACCCCAAGTCCTAATCCAACTAGGAAAGGGGAGTCCTACTCGGTGGGAGTAGGACTCCTCCGGCCTCCTCCTAGGGCTGGCCGCACCCCCTTGCTCCTTTATATCTGAGGCAGGGGGGCACCCCATGACACACAAGTTGATCTACGTGATCGTTCTTAGCCGTGTGCGGTGCCCCCCTCCACCATATTCCACCTCGGTCATATTGTCGCGGAGCTTAGGCGAAGCCCTGCGCCGGTGAAGCATCATCATCATCACCACGCCGTTGTGCTGACGGAACTCAACCCCGACGCTTTGCTGGATCGGAGCCCGGGGATCGTCATCGAGCTGAACGTGTGCTGAACACGGAGGTGCCGTCGTTCGGTACTTGGATCGGTCGGATCGTGAAGACGTTAGACTACTTCAACCGCGTTGTTATAACGCTTCCGCTTACGGTCTACGAGGGTACATGGACATACAATCTCCCCTCTCGTTGCTATGCCATCACCATGGTCTTGCGTGTGCGTAGGAAATTTTTTGAAATTACTATGTTCCCCAACACTAATGACCCCTACGCCTGGTCTCCACGCATGCCCTGGTTTTTATAACCGCGAGGGTATTCGGACACACTCCGGACTATTGGGTCCAGAGGTTGAAGCGAAAAGGTCCGCTGCGACAAACGATCTACAATCCGGCTAGAAGGCATTCTACATGTCACCTTACATTTTATAGTCAACTTTTACCCAAGTCACTTGGGGGCTCTTATGTTTATTTGAGCCGTTTCATACTAAGTGTTTTTCTTCTTAGTCGTTGCAAAGTTAAAGCACGACATAAGCACTTTTTTTCTAAAGTCCAATTTTGGATTGGCACGAACACTTGATCTTGTTCGGACGTCATGCTTTTCTTGACATTTTTGGTTTTCCAAGCTTTTGGCACTTTTACCTATTTGTGTGTTTTCAGCACAAGTCTCGCATGATTACGCCGGACACCTTTAGAGATTCGGCAAAAACATTCTCGGATATTGCTATATATGCATCAGTTTGAATTGTGTCTTCGGTCAATAGTTGGGTTGCCCGGCTCGCGCTTGCCTCCTACGTTCCGCTTTGTTCGGCTAGGTGTGCAAAGGGAGAACCACTGCGATTGTGCTTCCAGCTCGCATGGTCAAGCACCTCAGTGGAGAAAGCCGAAAACTGACTGTCACAATAGGTGTAAACTGGTCAGCGATCCGATGACTATATTAAATGATGATCCATTCATAAAATTGGCCGAAGTGTTTCCGGCTTGACCTCAACTGTCGCCGAACACTATAGGGGGCTATTAACCGGCCTCCCAAACTAAATCCTCGATATTTTGCTCTTACATTGGAGCTGAGGTTTCATGATCATGCTTAGCATGACAACCAAAGAAAGGAACCGATAGCGGGACTATTTTCTTTGGAAGACATTTCTTCTATTAAACAATAATATAACATGTCTCTCCGCGTACCTTTGTTTATAAAACCGTATGGCCAGATTGCCTTGTTTGTTGTAAATATTTGCCCTCATAAAGGCTTTATAAAGTAGGACAAACACTCCTCGGCTATTGGCCGAGGAGGTGGAAGCTGATGGTCGGTCAACAAAGTTTCGTACAATACGGATTCGAGCATTAATGACGTAAAGTACTTCGATACATAGAGTCATTACACATAATTTGTGATTTTACTATGGATATCGATCCTTAATTCGGCCTCCCGTGCCCGCATTAAGGCTCGGGGGCTACTGGGCTTCTGGCTTATTATTTACAAATAAAGGGGCACATCGATCCCCTGATGCAGGTATTGCCACCCGACCCGGTGTCTCGGGGGCTACTGCATTGCCTGTCCAATGCAGAAAATTTTAAGTGTAATACAGTCTCCGAGCAGATTTTGATCCTCGGGTTGGTCGGCCGCACCCAACCTGAGTCTTGAGGACTGAGCACGCCGCTTTTTGTGTCCCGAAGTATTCTGCCGAGCTAGGACTTGATCCTTAGACCGATTGTGCAAATCAACCTGAGTCTCAGCAACTACGGGGATCAGTGGTCTTATGTCATCCTTCATGGGCATCTCGGGTTTTAGACGGATACACACCTTGAGGGCTACTGGCCATGTATCTCGGCAGAGAATAAATTGCATCAATCAAAAATATTGACAAAAATCGGCCCACATTCGGGGTGGTGCACCACCTCGGAAGTAGTCCGGCATAAAGCTCGGGCGCTAGTGGCTGGCTCCATAGAGGGCATTTCCGGCATTAAGCTCGGCTAAACTCCTTCAAACTTCTTTGAACCAAGGTGATTTACGACACCTCGAATACAGTCCGGCGTTGGAGCTCGGATACATAGTCCGGCGTTGGAGCTCGGATACTGTCCGGCGTTAGAGCTGGGAAGCAGTCCGGCATTGGTGCTCGGCTGCAAGAGATACCTTGAATGCAGTCCGGCGTTAGAGCTCGGACGCAAGAGGACACTGCCTCCCGGGAACAATTTCGAACCCGAGGTGTGGCATAAAAATAACAAGGCATTGATAAAGGCCGGAAACTTAAAGGGGCTCCTCGGATACCCGACGTGTAAACTCGTCGAATGCATTTCGGCGATCCTCAAGATCGAAGATGAGAAGATTTGTTGAACCAGTTTTCAAGACCGGCAACGGAAGATGACGAACAGTTCGGAAGAATCGAGGCGTCCCTACCTTGAAGACCGGTTCGAGGGCTCTTGGCGGTGTCCTGGACTAGGGGTACTCACCACGTCGTCCCCCAATCGGTTAGATTGGGCCGAGGACCCCAGGGCCGCATACTCATGGGCAGTCCGGACAGGTGCCGCATACAAGGAAGATTCCACAAGACTTGGTGATCAAGACAAGGACTCCTCCCCACCGGCGTATTCGGCTAGGACTCTTGTTATCCTAGGCCTCGGTGCATTATATAAACCAGGGCCAGGCTAGTCGACAGATATACAATAAACAACAATCATACCATAGGCTAGCTTCTAGGGTTTAGCCGCTTTGATCTCGTGGTAGATCCACTCTTGTAACACACATCATCAATATTAATCAAGAAGGACGTAGGGTTTTACCTCCATCAAGAGGGCCCGAACCTGGGTAAAACATCGTGTCCCTTGTCTCCCGTTACCATCCGCCTAGACGCACAGTTCGGAACCCCCTACCCGAGATCCGCCGGTTTTGACACCGACAACACTTATGCTATAAAAAGTAGTGATGATTATATTTATAAAACTTGTCATGATTATGGTTACCCTTTTTCTTAAATTACTCTTTTAATGTGTAAACAATTTATAGTATCCGAGTCTCTTATGATACTCCCACTATTCTGAATGAGAAGAAATTTGCTTATGTGGAGAGTAATAAAATTTATATGCTTGGGGATCATGAAAATAATGCTTTATGTGATGGTTATATTGTTGAATTCATTCATGATGCTACTGAAATTTATTATGAGGGAGGAATATATGCTTGTAGGAATTGCAATAATATCAAGTTTCCTCTCTATGTGCTTAAAGTTTTGAACGTATGCTTGTTTTGCCTTCCTATGCTAGTTGATTATTGTTCCCATAAGTTGTTTTCTCACAAAATACCTATGCATAGGAAGTGGGTTAGACTTAAATGTGCTAGTCATATTCTTCATTATGCTCTCTTTATGTTTCAATTCTTATCTTTTATGTGAGCATCATTTGAAATCATCATGCCTAGCTAGGGGCGTTAAACTTTAGCGCTTGTTGGGAGGCAACCCAATTTTATTTTTGTTCTTTGATTTTTGATCCTGTTTAGTAATAAATAATTCATATAGCCTCTGTTTATATGTGGTTTTATGTTTCAATTAATGTTTGTGCCAAGTAGGACCTTTGGGAAGAATTGGGTGAAGTCTATGCGATCTTGCTGTAAAAAACAGAAACTTTCACGCTCACGAGATTAGCTGCCATTTTTTACTGGAGAGTGCTTTTAGGTTGATTATTTTTTAAGATGATTAATAGATAAATTCCTCAGGTCCACAAATTTATTTCGGAATTTTTGGAGTTACAGAAGTATTCGAATGATACAGATTACTACAGACTGTTCTGTTTTTGACAGATTCTGTTTTCTATGTGTTGTTTGCTTATTTTGATGAATCTATGAGTAGTATCGGAGGGTATTCACCATAGAGAAGTTGGAATACAGTAGATATTACACCAATATGAATTTAGAATGTTCACAACAGTACCTAAGTGGTGATTTATTTTCTTATACTAACGGAGCTTACAAGTTTTCTGTTGAGTTTTGTGTTGTGAAGTTTTCAAGTTTTGGGTAAAGATTCGATGGGCTATGGAATAAGGAGTGGCAAGAGACTAAGCTTGGGGATGCCCAAGGCACCCCAAGGTAATATTCAAGGACAACCACGAGCCTAAGCTTGGGGATGCCCCGGATGGCATCCCCTCTTTCGTCTTCGTTCATCGGTAACTTTATTTGGAGCTATATTTTTATTCACCACATGATATGTGTTTTGCTTGGAGCGTCATTTTATTTTATTTTATTTTGCTTGCGGTTTGAATAAAATACCAAGACTGAAATTCTTAAATGTTAGAGAGTCTTCACATAGTTGCACAATTATTTGACTACTCATTGATCTTCACTTATATCTTTTGGAGTAGTTTGTCATTTGCTCTAGTGCTTCACTTATATCTTTTTAGAGCACGGCAGTGGTTTTATTTTGAAGAAATAGATGATCTCTCATGCTTCACTTATATTATTTTGAGAGTCTTCTAGAACAGCATGGTAATTTGCTTGGATTATAAAATTAGTCCTAATATGATGGGCATCCAAGTTGGGTATAATAAAAACTTTCATATAAAGTGCATTGAATACTATGAGCAGTTTGATTCTTTATGATTGTTCTGAGACATGAGGATGGTGATATTAGAGTCATGCTAGTTGGGTAATTATCAAATTGAGAAATACTTGTGTTAAAGTTGGCAAGTCCCGTAGCATGCACGTATGGTGAATGTTCTTTGATTTCCTTCCTTATGAGTGGAGGTCGGGATCGCGCGATGGTTAACTCCTACCAACCCTTCCCCTAGGAGCATGCGTAGTAGTACTTTTCTTCGAGGGCTAACAAACTTTTGCAATAAGTATATGAGTTCTGTATGACTAATGTGAGTCCATCGATTATACACACTCTTACACTTCCGCAATTTGCTAGCCTCTACGGTACCATGCATTGCCCTTTCTCATCTTGAGAGTTGGTGCAAACTTCGCCGGTGCATCCAAACCCCGTGATACGATACGCTCTATCACACATAAACCTCCTTATATCTTCCTCAAAACAGCCACCGTACCTACCTATTATGGCATTTCCATAGCCATTCAGAGATATATTGTCCCATGCATGTGAGGAATGGATGATGGAAGCAATGATTCCCTCACAAGTTGGGATGAGTCTCCGGACTTTATGAAAAATAAAAGAGGCCAAAGAAGCCCAAATAAAAAAGAGAGGCCAAAGAAGCCAACCAAAAAAATGAGAGAAAAAGAGAAGGGACAATGTTACTATGCTTTTACCACACTTGTGCTTCAAAGTAGCACCATGATCTTCATGATAGAGAGTCTTCTATGTTGTCAATTTCATATACTAGTGGGAATTTTCATTATAGAACTTGGCTTGTATATTCCAATGATGGGCTTCCTCAAAATTCCCTAGGTCTTCGTGAGCAAGCAAGTTGGATGCACACCCACTTAGTTTCTTTGGATGAGCTTTCATACATTTATAGCTCTAGTGCATCCGTTGCATGTCAATCCCTACTCCTCGCATTGACATCAATTGATGGGCATCTCCATAGCCCGTCGCGTCAATATGAGACTTTCTCCTTTTTTGTTTTCTCACATAATCCCTATCATCATACTCTACTCCACCCATAGAGCTATGTACATGGCTTACGCTCATGTATTGCGTGAGGGTTGAAAAAGCTAAAGTGCGTTAAAAAGTATGAAACAATTGCTTGGCTGAAACAGGGGTTGTGCATGATGGGAGCATTTTGTGTGACGAAAATTAAGCATGGCCTAACTATATGATTTTGTAGGGATAAGCTTTCTTTGGCTATGTTATTTTGATAAGACATGATTACTTTGTTAGTATGCTTGAAGTATTACTATTTTTATGTCAATATTAAACTTTTATTTTGAATCTTATGGATCTGAACATTCATGCCACAGTAAAGAGTATTACATTGAGAATTATGTTAGGTAGCATTCCACATCAAAAATTCCGTTTTATCATTTACCTACTCGAGGATGAGCAGGAATTAAGCTTGGGGATGCTTGATACGTCTCCAACGTATCTATAATTTTTTATTGTTCCATGCTATTATATTATCTGTTTTGGATGTTTAATGGGCTTTATTATACACGTTTATATTATTTTTGGGACTAACCTATTAACCGGAGGCCCAGTCCAAATTGCTGTTTTTTTGCCTATTTCAGTGTTTCGCAGAAAAGGAATATCAAACGGAGTCCAAACAGAATGAAACCTTCGGGAGAGTTATTTTTGGAACAATCGTGATCCAGAGGACATGGAGTGGATGTCAAGAAAGAAGCGAGGAGGCAATGAGGCAGGGAGGCGCGCCCCCCACCCTCGTGGGCCCCTCGCAGCTCCACGGACCTACTTCTTCCTCCTATATATACCCATATACCCCGAAAACATCCAGGAGCACCATAGATCGGGAGTTCCGCCGCTGCAAGCCTCTGTAGCCACCAATCGGTACCCTGTTCCGGCACCCTGCCGTAGGGGGGATCCCTCACCGATGGCCATCTTCATCATCCCGACGCTCTCCGTGACGAGGAGGGAGTAGTTCACCCTCGGGGCTGAGGGTATGTACCTGTAGCTATGTGTTTTATCTCTCTCTTTCTCTCTCTCTCTCTCTCTCTCTCTCTCTCTCTCTCTCGTGTTCTTGATTTGGCACGATCTTGATGTATCACTAGCTTTGCTACTATAGTTGGATCTTATGATGTTTCTCCCCCTCTACTCTCTTGTAATGGATTGAGTTTTGCCTTTGAAGTTATCTTATCGGATTGAGTCTTTAAGGATTTGATAACACTTGATGTATGTCTTGCATGTGCTTATCTATGGTGACAATGGGATATTCACGTGATCTACTTGATGTACGTTTCGGTGATCAACTTGCGAGTTCAGTGACCTTGTGAACTTATGCATAGGGGTTGGCACACGTTTTCGTCTTGACTCTTCGGTAGAAACTTTGGGGCACTCTTTGAAGTACTTTGTGTTGGTTGAATAGATAAATCTGAGATTGTGTGATGCATATCGTATAATCATGCCCATGGATACTTGAGGTGACATTGGAGTATCTAGGTGACATTAGGGTTTTGGTTGATTTGTGTCTTAAGGTGTTATTCTAGTATGAACTCTATGATAGATCGAATGGAAAGAATAGCTTCGTGTTATTTTACTACGGACTCTTGAATAGATCAATCAGAAAGGATAGCTTTGAGGTGGGTTCGTACCCTACATCTCTTCGTTTGTTCCCTGCTATTAGTGACTTTGGAGTGACTCTTTGTTGCATGTTGAGGGATAGTTATATGATCCAGTTAAGTTATTATTGTTGAGAGAACTTGCACTAGTGAAAGTATGAACCTTAGGCCTTGTTTCCTAGCATTGCAATACCGTTTGTGCTCACTTTTATCATTAGTTACCTTGTTGTTTTTATAATTTCAGATTACAAAAACCTATATCTATCATTCATATTGCACTTGTATCACCATCTCTTCGCTGAACTAGTGCACCTATACAATTTACCATTGTATTGGGTGTGTTGGGGACACAAGAGACTCTTTGTTATTTGGTTGCAGGGTTGTTTGAGAGAGACCATCTTCATCCTACGCCTCCCATGGATTGATAAACCTTAGGTAATCCACTTTAGGGAAATTTGCTACTGTCCTACAAATCTCTGCACTTGGAGGCCCAACAACGTCTACAAGAAGAAGGTTGCGTAGTAGACATCAAGCAGCCATCTCTCTTTTTGTCTTTCTTCGTACCCTTCTTCATAAAGTTAGTATTCTGCTGGACATCGTTCTTTCCCTTGAACTTGTGGAAGTTCTTCTGCACCATATTGGCGCTAGAAGAATCCTCTGCCCCTTTCACGTGTGAGTCCTTTGCTCTCGAGTTGCGCTCAACACTGATAACAGACAAGTATAGGGGATCGCAACCGTTTTCGAGGGTAGAGTATTCAATCCAAATTTATTGATTCAACACAAGGGGAGCCAAAGAATATTCTCAAGTATTAGCAGTTGAGTTTCAATCCAACCACACCTAAAAGACTTAATATCTGCAGCAAAGTAGTACGGAAGTAACGGTAACGGTGGCAAAAGTAACAGTAGCAGTTTTGTGGTGATCATAACAGTGGCAACGGAGAAGTAACTAAGCAAAGTTCAATATGTGAAAAGCTCGTAGGCAATGGATCAATGATGGATAATTATGTCGGATGCAATTCATCATGCAATAGTTATAACATAGGGTGACACAGAACTAGCTCCAGTTCATCAATGTAATGTAGGCATGTATTCCGCATATAGTCATACATGCTTATGGAAAAGAACTTGCATGACATCTTTTGTCCTACCCTCCCGTGGCAGCGGGGTCCTATTGGAAACTAAGGGATATTAAGGCCTCCTTTTAATAGAGTACCGGACCAAAGAATTAGCACTTAGTGAATACATGAACTCCTCAAACTACGGTCATCACCGGGAGTGGTCCTGATTATTGTCACTTCAGGGTTGCCGGATCATAACACATAGTAGGTGACTATTGACATGCAAGATAGGATCAAGAACTCACACATATTCATGAAAACATAATAGGTTCAGATCTGAAATCATGGCACTCGGGCCCTAGTGACAAGCATTAAGCATTGCAAAGTCATAGCAACATCAATCTTATATAACATAATGGATACTAGGGATCAAACCCTAACAAAACTAACTCGATTACATGTTAAATCTCATCCAACCCATCACCGTCCAGCAAGCCTACGATGGGATTACTCACGCACGGCGGTGAGCATCATTAAATTGGTGATGGAGGATGGTTGATGATGACGATGGCGACGGATTCCCCTCTTTGGAGCCCCGAACGGACTCCAGATCAGCCTCCCGAGGAAGATTAGGGCTTGGCGGCGGCTTCATATGGTAAAATGCGATGAATCCTTCTCTCTGATTTTTTCTCCCTGAAAGTGAATATATGGAGTTGGAGTTGAGGTCGGTGGAGGTCCAGGGGGCCCACGAGGCAGGGGGCGCGCCCCGGGGGGGGGCACGCCTTGCACCCTCGTGCACAGGGTGTGGCCCCCCTTACGCTGATTCTTTCGCAAATATTTTTTTATTAATTTCAAAACATGTCTCCGTGGATTTTCAGGTCATTCCGAGAACTTTTATTTCTGCACAAAAATTACACCATGGCAATTCTGCCGAAAACAACGTCAGTCCGGGTTAGTTCCATTCAAATCATGCAAGTTAGAGTCCAAAACAAGGCAAACGTGTTTGGAAAAGTAGATACGTTGGAGACGTATAACCTCCCCCAAGCTTAAAACTTTGCTTATCCTCAAGCAATTCAGTTGTCAAACTGAAAGTGATAAAGAAAAACTTTTACAAACTCTGTTTGATCTTGTTGTTGTAAATATGTAAAGCGAGCATTCAAGTTTTCAGCAAAGATTATGAACTAACCATATTCACAATAACATTTAGGTCTCACATTTACTCATATCAATGGCATAATCAACTAGCAAGCAATAATAATAAATCTCGGATGACAACACTTTCTCAAAACAATCATAATATGATATAACAAGATGGTATCTCGCTAGCCCTTTCTGAGACCGCAAAACATAAATGCAGAGCACCCCTGAAGATCAAGGACTGACTAAAACAGTGTAATTCATGGCAAAAGAGATCCAGTCACAGTCATACTCAATGTAAATTAATAGCAATGCATGCAAATGATAGCGGTGCTCTCCAACTGGTGCTTTAACAAGAGGATGATGACTCAACATAAAATTAAATAGATAGGCCCTTCGCAGAGGGAAGCAGGGATCTGCAGAGGTGCTAGAGCTCGAGTTTTGAAACTGAGATAAATAATATTTTGAGTGGCATACTTTCATTGTCAACATAACAACCAAGAGATCTTGATATCTTCCATGCTACATACATTATAGGCGGTTCCCAAACAGAATGGTAAACTTTATACTCCCCCACCACCAACGAGCATCAAGCCATGGCTGGCCCGAAACAACGGGTACCTTCCAACTAACAACAATCCTGGGAGAGTTTTGTTTGCAATTATTTTTATTAGATTTGAGCATGGGACTGGGCATCCCGGTAACCGGCCATTTTCTCGTGAATGATGAGCGGAGTCCACTCATCGTGATAATAACCCACCTAACATGGAAGATATAGACAACCCTAGTTGATACATGAGCTATTCGAGCATACAAAACATAATTTACTTGGAACGGCAGGTAAATACCGCATATAGGAAGGTATGGTGGACTCATACGGAATAACTTGGGGGTTTATGGAAGTGGATGCACAAGCAGTATTCCCGCTTAGTACAAGTGAAGGCCAGAAAGAGACTGCAAAGCGACCAACTAGAGAGCGACAACAGTCATGAACATGAATTAAGATTAACCAACAATGAGTGCAAGCATGAGTAGGATATAAATCACCATGAATATAAATATCGTGAAGGCTATGTTAATTTTGTTTCAACTACATGCGTGAACATGTGCCAAGTCAAGCCACTCGAATCATTCAAAGGAGGATACCACCCTATCATACAACATCACAACCATTTAAATAGCATGTTGGCACGCAAGATAAACCATTATAAGCTCCTAGCTAATTAAGCATGGCATGAGCAACTATAATCTCTAATTGTCATTGCAAACATGTTTCATCCATAATAGGCTGAATCAGGAACGATGAACTAATCATATTTACAAAAACAAGATAGGTCAAGTTTATACCAGCTTCTCTCATCTCAACCAATCCATCATATATTGTCATTATTGCCTTTCACTTGCACGACTGAACGACATGGATAATAATAATAGTGCACGTGTATTGGACTAAGCTGGAATCTGCAAACATTTAATACAAAGTAGAAGACAAGGTAATATGGGCTCTTGGTTAGATCAACAATAATGCATATGAGAGCCACTCAACATTTTCATCATGGTCTTCTCCTCTCGACCCCCAAAGAAAAGAAAAAAATTCAAAGAAAAAGAAAACTATTTACACGGGAAATCTCCCAACAAGCAAAAGAAGAACGAGAAATATTTTTCGGTTTTCTTTTAATATTACTACTACAAGCATGGAAAGTAAACTAGCTAAAAGCTACAACTAATTTTTTTGGTTTTTCTTGAAGTTTTTCAAACACACAAGAAGAAAGCAAGAAAAGAAAATAAACTAGCATGGATAATACAATGAAAAAGTATGAGCACCGACAACTTAGAATGAGTGTGTGAACATGAATGTAATGTCGGCGAGAAATATGTTCTCCCCCAAGCTTAGGCTTTTGGCCTAAGTTGGTCTATGGCCATGGCTGGCCTGGCGGATATCCAAAGTCGTAGTTGGGGTTGTACTGAGATGCAGCAGCTACTGCCTGAAGAGCTGCTGCTTGGAGGCGAGCTGCCTCCCTCCTCCTCTCATATTCATTTGCCTCCTCCCTGGTTATAAAATATCTCCTGTTTACTTGAAAGTTGAGGAAAGTAGGAGCAGGGAGGGTAATATGGACAGTACGCCGTTTGTCAAAGATTAGTCGGTACTGGAGGAACTGTTCGTTCCTCTCAAGAAACTGATGGCCAACCATACCATTATAATCTAGATAAGCAGGTGCCAACTCGATATCATTTCCATTTATGAGTACCCCAAGATAGTTAGCTAAACGAGTTGCATAAATTCCACCAAACAAATCTCCACATTTACCATTAAGATGTAACCTTCGTGCAACAATGGCCCCCAAGTTATATTGTTTATCACCTAATACCGCACTCTTGAGGACACTAAGGTCTAGGACGCACATGTGAGAAAGTTCATCTTTACCGTTAATGCATCTACCTATAAAGAGCACAAAGTAATGCATGGAAGGGAAATGAATGCTCCCTATGGTAGCTTGTGTGATATCTCTAGTTTCTCCCACAATGATACTAGCAAGAAAATCTTTATATTCAGATTTGCGGGGTTCACTAAAGTTGCCCCACTATGGGATTTTGCAAGAAGTGTTAAAATCTTCTAGGTCCATGGTATATGATTTATCACAGATGTCAAATAAAACAGTGTGAGTGTTGCGCGTGGATGAAAATTTAAACCTCCTCATGAAGGAATCAGTGAGGTAGTAGTATTGTCCGCACTTATCTGATACGAAGTCCTCAAGATCAGCATTACGTACATACACATCAAATTCATCCTTGAAGCCTGCTTGGACCATAAACTCTTCTGACGGCCATTCATAAGGCCGCACTTGCGCTTTGCTTGGTGGTTCAAGGTCCGGCTCACGTATCGTGAGCCTTGGTTCTTGCTTCCTTGAAGAACCGCCTTGGTACATTTTCCTAAACATTTTTCTTCCTGTGAAAAATTTCTGAAATTTTTAGTGACTCAAAATAAAAGTGAACCAAACTCAACAAGATTGATAGCAACTACTCTCACAAGTGCCTAGAGGCTATATCATGCATTAAAACTACTTTGGACCATATAAATTTGACATGCAAGCTCAAGAACAGGGTCACCTCAGCAGCAAAAATTTGCAATAAATAAAGCACTAGAACAAAAACTAATTGGACCATTGGAGGAGTCACATACCGAAGAACTATCTCCCAAAGCAGTTTTGTGAATGGGGCTTTGAGCAAGGAGATAAAAAATGGCAGCAAAACGAGCTAGAACACGGGTTTGAGCTACGGGATGATTTTTTCTGGAGGAAGACAAAGTGTGTGGGTGCTGGAATAAGTGGAGGGGGGCCATGTGGGGTCCACGAGGCAGGGGCGCGCCTCAGGGGGTGGGTGCGCCCTGTGCCCTCGTGGCCAAATGGTGGGTCCCCCTGGTGTGTTCTAAGTGCCATAAATTCTTTAATATTCTACAAAAAATCATACTTCATTTTCAGGGCATTTGAAGAATTTTTTTTTTGGGGTATTTTTTCATTTCACGGATAATTCAGAAAACAGATAGAAAATACTATTTTGCTTTATTTAATCTAAGTAACAAAAAGTAAAGAGTGGGTACAAAGAGTTGTGATTTCTAAGTTCATCCATCTCATGCTCATCAAAAGAATCCACTAACAAGGTTGATCAAGTCTTGTTAACAAGCTTCTTCCGAATAACATGAAACCGGAGAATTTTCGAATAACACTAGGTTACCTCAACGGGGATATGCATGTCCCCAGCAATAAGAATATCATATTTCTTTTTGACAGATGGAAGAGGGAATTCAAAACCTCCAATAGTAATAGTTGGAATTTTTCCAATAGAATTGATACTATGAACTTGAGGTTGTTTCTTCGGAAAATGTATCGTATGCTCATTACCATTAACATGAAAAGTGACATTGCCTTTGTTGCAATCAATGACAGCCCCTGCAATATTCAAAAAGGGCCTACCAAGGATGATCGACATACTGTCATCCTCGGGAATATCAAGGATAACAAAGTCCGTTAAAATAGTAACGTTTGCAACCACAACAGGCACATCCGACGGGTATAGCAGTTGATTTATTGGCCATTTGCAAAGAGATTTCAGTAGGTGTCAACTTATTCAAATCAAGTCTACTATATAAAGAGAGATGCATAACACCAGCACCGGCTCCAAGATCACATAAAGCAGTTTTAACATAGCTTCTTTCAATGGAGCATGGTATAGTTGGTACTACTGGATCTCCAAGTTTCTTTGGTATTCCACCCTTAAAAGTATAATTGGCAAGCATGGTGGAAATTTTAGCTTCCGGTATCTTTCTTTTATTTGTAACAATATCTTTCATATACTTGGCATAAGGATTCATTTTAAGCATATCAGTCAAACGCATACGTAAAAAGATAGGTCTAATCATTTCAGCAAAGCGCTCAAAATCCTCATCATCCTTTTTCTTGGATGGTTTAGGAGGAAAAGGCATGGATTTCTGAACCCATGGTTCTCTTTCTTTACCATGCTTCCTAGCAACAAAGTCTCTCTTATCATAACGTTGATTCTTTGATTGTGGGTTATGAAGATCAACAGCAGGTTCAATCTCTACATCATTGTTATTACTAGGTTGAGCATCAACATGAACATCATCATTAACATTATCACTAGGTTCATGTTCATTACCAGATTGTGTTTCAGCATCAGAAATAGAAATATCATTGGGGTTCTCAGGTGTATCAGCAAGAGGTTCACTAGAAGCATGCAAAGTCCTATCATTTTTCTTTTTCTTTTTCTTTTTCTTAGAAAGACTAGGTGCATCAACATTAGTTCTCTGAGAATCTTGCTCAACTCTCCTAGGATGGCCCTTAGGATACAGAGGTTCCTGGGTCATTCTACCACCTCTAGTCATAACTCTTACATCATTGTCATTATTCTTATTATTTAATTCATGGAGCAATTCAACTTGTGCCTTAAGTACTTGTTCTACTTGAGTGGTAACCATGGATGCATGTTTACTAATAAGCTTAAGTTCACCTTTAAAACTAGACATATAATCACACAAGTGTTCAACCATATAAGCATTACGTTTCAATTGTCTACCAATATAAGCATTGGAGTTTTCTTGTTTAACAATAAAATTATCAAACTCATCCAAGCATGGACTAGCAAACTTATTACGAGGAATATCACCTTCATCAAACCTATAGAGAGAATTTACCTTCACTACCTATGTCGGGTTATCAAGACCATGTATTTTTTCAATACGTGGTAAATTCTTAACATCTTCAGCTTTAATGCCTTTTTCTTTCATAGATTTCTTTGCCTCTTGCATATCTTCAGGACTGAGAAATAGAATACCCCTTTTCTTCGGAGTTGGCTTAGGAGTTGGTTCAGGAAGTATCCAATCATTATCATTACTCAAGTTATTACTCAATAGCAATTCAGCTTCCTCAACAACTCTTTCCCTGAAAACACAACCAGCACAACTATCCAGGTGGTCTCTAGAAGCATCGGTTAGTCCATTATAAAAGATATCAAGTATTTAATTTTTCTTGAGAGGGTGATCAGGCAAAGCATTAAGTAATCGGAGAAGCCTCCCCCAAGCTCATGGGAGACTCTCTTCTTCAATTTTCACAAAATTAAATATTTCCTTAAAGGAAGCTTGTTTCTTATGAGCGGGGAAATATTTTGCAGAGAAGTAATAAATCATATCCTGGGGACTACGCACACAACCAGGAGCAAGAGAGTTAAACCATGTTTTAGCATCACCCTTTAATGAGAAAGAAACAATTTAAGGATATAGTAATAGCGAATTTTTTCCTCATGAGTAAATACGGTGGCTATATCATTCAATTTAGTAAGATGTGCCACAACAGTTTCAGATTCATAGCCATAGAAATGATCAGATTCAACCAAAGTAATTAACTCAGGATCGACAGAGAATTCATAACCTTATCAGTAACACAGATAGGTGAAGTAGCAAAAGTAGGGTCATATTTCATTCTAGCATTCACAGACTTATCTTTCACCTTAGCTAACAGTTTCTTAATATAATATCTATCTTTGCAAGCAAAAAGATCTCTAGCAGTTCCTTCATCCATAACATAACACTCAGGTACAATAGGCAATTCATATCTAGGGGGAGAATCTTCATCATCACTTTCATTAATATCATCAGTTTCAATAATTTCATTCTCTCTAATCCTAGCAAGTTGTTCATCAAGAAATTCACCTATGGCACAGTATTATCAAGCAGAGAAGTAGTTTCAACATAAGCATCATGCATAGTAGAAGTGGCATCATCAATAACATGCGGCTTATCAGAATCAATAGCAGGTGCAGGTGTAGGTGTTGCAAATTTACTCATAACAGAAGGTGAATCAAGTGCAGAGCTAGATGGCAGTTCCTTACCTCCCCTTGTAGTTGAGGGAAAAATCTTGGTTCATTCATCTTTCAAGTTCCTCATAGTGACCAACAGATATAAATCCCAAGTGACTCAAAGAATAGAGCTATGCTCCCTGGCAACGGCGCCAGGAAAAAGGTCTTGATAACCCACAAGTATAGGGGATCGCAACAGTTTTCGAGGGTAGAGTATTCAACCCAAATTTATTGATTCGACACAAGGGGAGCCAAAGAATATTCTAAAGTATTAGCAGCTGAGTTGTCAATTCAACCACACCTGAAAGACTTAATATCTTCAGCAAAGTATTTAGTAGCAAAGTAGTATGGAAGTAATGGTAAAAGTGGCAAAGGTAACATTAGCAGTTTTGTGGTGTGATACGTCTCTGTCGTATCTATAATTTTTGATTGTTCCATGCCAATATTATTCAACTTTAATATACTTTTGGCAACTTTTTATACTATTTTTGGGACTAACATATTGATCCAGTGCCCAGTGCCAGTTCTTGTTTGTTGCATGTTTTATGTTTCACGGAAACCCAATATCAAACGGAGTCCAATCGGGATACAACTGGACGGAGAATTATTTTGGAATATTTGTGATTTTTGGGAAGTAAAATCAACGTGAGACGGTGCTCGAGGGGGCCACGAGGCAGGGGGCGCGCCCTAGGGAGGCAGGCGCACCCTGGACTATCGTGGGCACTCCGTAAGGCGGTTGACGCTCTTCTTTTGCCGCAAGAAAGCTAATTTTATGAGAAAAATCTGGGCGAAAGATTCACTCCAATCGGAGTTACGGATCTCCGGATATAAAAAAACGGTGAAGGGGCAGAATCTAAGAACGCAGAAACAGAGAGAGACAGAGAGACGGATCCAATCTCGGAGGGGCTCTCGCCCCTCCCACACCATGGGAGCCAAGGACCAGAGGGGAAACCCTTCTCCCATCTAGGGAGAAGGTCAAGGAAATAGAAGAAGAAGGGGGGCTCTCTCCCCCTTGCTTCTGGTGGCGCCGGAGCGCTGCCGGGGGCCATCACCATCACCGTGATCTTCACCAACACCTCTGCCATCTTCACCAACATCTCCATCACCTTCCCCCATCTATTTTCAGTGGTCCACTCTCCCGCAACTCGCTGTACCCTCTACTTGAACATGGTGCTTTATGCTTCATATTATTATCCAATGATGTGTTGCCATCCTATGATGTCTGAGTAGATTTTCGTTGTCCTATCGGTGATTGATGAATTGCTATGATTGGTTTGAGTTGCATGTTTTATTATTGGTGGTGTCCTATTGTGCCCTCCGTGTCGCGCAAGCGTGAGGGATTCCCGTTGTAGGGTTTGTAATATGTTCATGATTTGCTTATGGTGGGTGGCGTGAGTGACAGAATCACAGACCCGAGTAAGTAGGTTGTTTGCGTATGGGATAAAGGGGACTTGATATTTTAATGCTATGGCTGGGTTTTACCTTAATGATCTTTAGTAGTTGCGGATGCTTGCTAGAGTTCCAATCATAAGTGCATATGATCCAAGAAGAGAAAGTATGTTAGCTATGCCTCTCCCTCAAATAAAATTGCAATAGTGATTACCGGTCTAGTAAGGTAGTCAATTGCTTAGGGACAATTTCACAACTCCTACCACCACTTTTCCACACTCACTATATTTACTTTATTGCTTCTTTATCTAAACAACCCCTACTTCTTATTTACGTGCTCTTTATTATCTTGCAAACCTATCCAACAACACCTACAAAGTACTTCTAGTTTCATACTTGTTCTAGGTAAGGCGAACACTAAGCGTGCGTAGAGTCGTATCAGTGGCTGATAGGACTTGAGAGAATATTTGTTCTACCTTTAGCTCCTCGTTGGGTTCGACACTCTTACTTATCGAAAGAGGCTACAATTATCCCCTACACTTGTGGGTTATCAAGACCTTTTTCTGGCGCCGCTGCCGGGGAGTCATAGCGTGGGGTGAATATTCTCGTGTGTGCTTGTTTGCTTTATCACTAAGTAATTTTTATTTGTTGTTCTTAGTTGTTTTCTATCTTTAGTTATGGGTAGGAAACGCAAAATACCAAAAAAATTAGTTGTACCTACTACACCAATGGTTGAAGAACCACTCAAAATCTATCACACTCCTGAAGCTTTTTACTTGGATCATCTTCGATCCCTTTGTGCTCGTGCTGAAACCCCCACTAGCTTAGTTGAGGGAAAATCTTTAGATGAGCATGATTGTTATGCGCGACATCGTATATCTAAAAAAGGGAAACTTTTACTGGATCAAATTCATCGTTTGCAATGCTATGCTTGGAATTTATGTGAAATATATGATGTTACTTGTTGTTCTTAAAACCCTAAGAAACACCTTCCCTACCAATGTGAGTTTATTGATAATGGAGTCATATCTTCGTATGCTAAGGGTGTTAATAATTACTATGATATTCAACAAATTGAAGAATTTGTTGCTTTTAAGGGTTCTTATGAAATTGCTTCTTTGATTGAAAAGTATGATGCTACTCTCTACAAATCTGAAAGTTTTTCCATACTTAAATATTGTTATGAAAATTATGCTTCTAATGCCTATGTTAAACCATATATTGAGAAATTCTCCGTTGCCCAAGAAGAGACTAATATTTTCAGGAAGCTATGGAAGAAGAAATTGATGAAACTGTGAGCTCATTGGATGAAAAAGATGATGAGGAGAGCGAAGAACAAAAGGAGGAAGAGCGGATTGATCACCTGTGCCCACCTTCTAATGAGAGTAACTCTTCAACTCATACATTGTTTAATTCCCCTTCGTGCTTACCGAAGGATGATTGCTATGATGATTGTTATAATCCCGTTGATTCTCTTGAAATATCCCTTTTTGATGAAACTTGCTATGCTTGTGGCCAAGATGCCAATATGAATTATGCTTATGGAGATGAACTTGCTATAGTTCCTTATGTTAAACATGAAATTGTTGCTATTGCACCCACGCATGATATTCCTATTATCTTTTTGAATTCTCCCAACTACACTATATCGGAGAAGTTTGTGCTTATTAAGGATTATATTGATGGGTTGCATTTTACCGTTGCACACGATGATTTTGATAGATATAATATGCATGTGCTTGCTGCTCCTACTTGCAATTATTATGAGAGAGGAACTATATATCCACCTCTCTATGTTTCCAATATGATAAAATTGCAAGAAACTGTTTATACTATGCATTGGCCTTTACTTGGTGTGCAAGAATTGTTCTTTTATGACATGCTGATGCATAGGAAGAGAGTTAGACTTCATTGTTGCATGATATATGTTACTTCGTGCTCACTACTAAATCACAAATCATTGTTAATTAAAATTGGCTTTGATATACCTTGGGATCCGGGTGGATCCATTACTTGAGCACTATATGCCTAGCTTAATGACTTTAAAGAAAGCGCTGCCAGGGAGACAACCCGGAAGTTTTAGAGAGTCATTTATTTCTGTTGTGCGTTTTCATATAGTCTGAAAAAAAAAATAAAGAGGGGAACCCAAAACTTTTCAAAAAGGAAAGTGAAAGTGAGAAAGACAAGCATTGTTGAAGTGGGGGAGCTCCTTGAACTTTGTTCATGCTCACGAAAACTTTGTGAATCTTGATTACAGAAACCTTTCATCAAAAATAATTGTCCCCTTGTATAATTCCATTGTATTATAAAAATAATGTGCTAAGGTTTGCCTTTAGGATGTTTACAATGCTTGTTGGTTTGTACGGTGTAGGACAGAAACTTTGGCTGTAGTGCGCGATTTTACATTTTTTTACTGGAACGTCAAACGGTTCTGATTCTTTTTGCACTGTCTTGCTGTACAAATTTTTTATTTTTCCTAATTTTGGTATGATTTTTTGGGTACCATAAGTATGGTGAATGTTCAGATTGCTACAGACTGTTCTGTTTTTGACAGATTCTGTTTTTGATGCATAGTTTGCTTGTTTTGATGAATCTATCAATTTATATCAGTGGATTAAGCCATGGAAAAGTTATATTACAGTAGACAAAATGAAAAAAAAATATGAATTGGTTTGCAACAGTACCTAGAGTAGTGATTTGCTTTATTATACTAACGGATCTTACCGAGTTTTCTGTTGAAGTTTTGTGTGGATGAAGTGTTTGATCGAGGAGGTCTCGATATGAGGAAAAGGAAGAGAGGTAAGAGCTAAAGCTTGGGGATGCCGAAAGCACCCCAAGTAAATATTCAAGGAGACTCAAGCGTCTAAGCTTGGGGATGCCCCGGAAGGCATCCCCTCTTTCTTCAACAAGTATTAGTATGTTTTCAGATTCGTTTCGTTCATGCGATATGTGCAAGTCTTGGAGCGTCTTTTGCATTTAGTTTTCACTTTTCTTTTATGCACCATGCTGGTATGAGATAGTCCTTGGTTGATTTATAGAATGCTCACTGCACCTCACTTAAATCTTTTGAGTATGGCTTTATAGAATGCTTCATGTGCTTCACTTAGATCATTTGAAGTTTGGATTGCCTGTTTCTCTTCACATAGAAAACCGCCATTTGTAGAATGCTTTTTTGCTTCACTTATATTTGTTAGAGCGTGGGCATATCTTTTGTAGAAAGAATTAAACTCTCTTGCTTCACTTATATCTACTTAGAGAGATGACAGGAATTGGTCATTCACATGGTTAGTCATAAAATCCTACATAAACTTGTAGATCGTTGAATATGATATGTTTGATTCCTTGCAATAGTTTTGTGATATAGAGATGATAATATGTGGGAGGTACAAGTAGCACTACAAAAAAAGACACATCCGTGACATTTTGGGCCGAACGAAAAAAATTTCTGTCATACATATGACACTTCTATGAAGATAATTGTGACAAAACCCGGTATCATCATAGATGTGGTCGGATCCTACTTCTATGACAAAAAATCATGACAGAAAATGGGATTTTCATCCTGGGCGGGCCGGAGACGCAGCTGCATGACATTCTTTGGGCCGTCCATGACGGAAAAAATCGTGGTAGAAGCGAGGGGGAGGAAAATTTTGGGGAGTTGCCGGTTACGGCGGAAGGTCGGGGGCTGAGCGATGCGCGTTTCTCTCGTACGTATGCGCATGTGTGCGAGGCGTTGGCTCTAACTTAAGCCGAGCGAGGTGTTGGGCTCTAACTGAACCCGAGCGATTATTGCACCGCAGTTACGCGTTCGAACCCGAAGCGATCGATCGATGGCTGTTAATCAACTTCGATGGAGCGATTCTTCGCCATCGCTGCTAATCAAGCCGATCGATGCTGCCTCTGGGATGAAAAGTGAGTGTTGCGGGGGGGGGGGGGTCGGATGAACAGTGAGCCGTGGCGTTGCCTCTGGATGAACAGGAACCCGTGGTGTGGAGGGCTGGATGAATAGTAGACGATGGAGGGGTGGCCGTGGAGGGGTGGTTGAACATGACCCCGTGGTGTGGAGGGCTGGATGAATAGTAGACGGTGGAGGGGTGCCCATGGAGGGGTGGTTGAACAGTAGCCGGTGCGGTGGAGGCTGGATGAACAGGAGCCCGTGGAGACTGGAGGAGGTCGACGGTAGCCCGTGGAGGCTGGAGGAGGTCCCCGTGGAGTCCCGTTTTGCGGTACGCCACACCCCTCCCCCCCCCCCCGGTTTTGTCTGTAGCGCTCCAACACAAGTCCGTTTTGCGGCACGCCACACCCCTCCCGATGAACAGGACCCCCGTTTCGACCGTAGCGCTCCAACACAAGTCCGTTTCATCCATTTTGCGATACGCCACACCCCTCCCGATCAACATAACCCCCGTTTCGACCGTAGGAGGTCCGTTTCCTCCATTTTGCGGTACGCCACACCCCTCCCGATCAACAGGACCCCCCTTTCGACCGTAGGAGGTCCGTTTCCTCCGTTGTGCGGTACGCCACACCCCTCCCGATCAATATTACACCCGATTCTTCCGTAGGAGGTCCGTTTCCTCCGTTTTGCGGTACGCCACACCCCTCCCGATCAACAGGACCCCCGTTTTGACCGTAGGAGGTCCGTTTCCTCCGTTTTGCAGTATGCGCGACTAGGCGTTCGAGATCCCGCCTGTATGTACACATACGTGACCGTATTTTCTTTCGTGCACCCTGGCCGTTGTACGTACGTGTACATGCTACGTGCGCGCCTCTACTACGACATGTGCACGCCTGTACATCGACCAGTATGTACGTACACGTTCACGACCGGGATGAAAACGCTACGTACGCTTTGACCAGGTGGGTCCCGACTGTCAGGCACTTCCTTGCCTGTGAAGATGTAGCTGGTGGGTCCCAGCAATCAGGGGGCGAATCGTTTCTTTTTTCCCGGACGCACTTCCTTGCGTGCGAAGGTGTAGCTGCTGGGTCCCAGCAGTTAGGGGGGGTGAATCGTTTTTTTTGCCAGGACGCACTTCCTTGTGTGCGAAGGTGTAGCTGCTGGGACCCGGCAGTCACGGGGGCGAATCGTTTTTTTTGCCCGAACACACTTCCTTGCGTGCGAAGGTGTAGCTGCTGGGTCCCAGCAGTCAGGGGGGCGAATCGTTTTTTTGCCCGGACGCACTTCCGTGGGTGCGGAGGTGTAGCCAGTGGGTCCCAGCAATGATCGGGGCGAATCGTTTTTCGGACGCACTTCCTTGCGTCGAAGATGTAGCTCGTGGGTCCCAGCAGTCCGGGGGGGAATCGTTTTTTTTGCAAAATACGGTGGCCCGTCCGGTGGGTCCCTGCTGTGAGGTGGAGGAATAATTATTTTGCGCGTAATAAGGAGGCACTTCCTTGCGGCTGCCGTGGACCCAGCTGTCAGCCTCTCCATGTACAGTCCACGTCCAATGGAATTCGTTCCTTGACCATGTTGACCACGCCACGCCGAGAGCACCACGGCGGTGGACGACGGCGAGGCCTAGGAAGGGGAAGATGCGGCAGTGGATGCACACGCGGAGGAGAATACGAGGGTTCACTGGTTGGCTGCTCTCCGTCGCCGTAGAATAACAGGGGTGTGGGTCGATTGGGTGAGTGGAGGGATGGCCTGGCCAGCGGTGGGAGTAGTAGGGCGGTGAGGCCTCCGCCGGCCTGAGACGGCCACGGGAGGCAGGAGCAAAGCGGCACGACCGGCGCTGCTTTGGGCGGCCGGAGCAAGAAGACCAGAGGTTGAAGAAGCACGACGGCCGTTGGATGGACATCGTCACGGTCACCGCAGCTAGAATCGTTTATATTGACTAAGTTGACAAAGCCCTTGGTACGTCAACTTAGTAGGCCCATGTGTCGACTTCGAAGCAGTGCGCCCCAGATGTCAGGGGGATGAATCATTTTTTGGGCGGGTGAAGCTAGAATATCCGAGATTGAAGAAGAAGCACGGCATCTGTTGGATGGACATCCAATGGCCACTGCTGCTAGAACCGTGTGTTGACTATAAGTTGGCAAAGCCTTGCATACCCGTCAACTCTGTTTTTTTAGGGGACGCGTCAACTTAGTAAGGTCAGAAGTGTGTGGCAGAAAACTTATAGCCCATTTGAGATTTGTAAGAATGTGTAGCCCATTTTTGAATTCTAATGGAATTTACTACAGCCCATTTACAGTTTGTTAAAAGTACAGCCCATTTCAACCAACCGTTCAAAACAAAATTCAATAAAATTTCCCACATTTTGATGGGATCCGAATATTTTATCCCGAAATTTTAGTCAGATTAAATACAATTTCAATATAAATTTATATTGCGTAAAAATCCAACGAAACATTCCGCTCGCAACAATTAATGAAATTAAAATTTTAAATATTCCAAAAATAATATTTTATAAAGTAATCACTGTTTGGTGCATTTTTTTATAGTTACTACCCAGTTTTTCTAATTACATCCCATTTATTATTTCTTAAAGCCCATTTTCTTGTTAAGCCTAATGCATCCCTCCTAGGAAAGATTTGCAGCCCAGTGCGGCGGGGAATAACAACTTGACCTTGCCTGGGTATTCCTAAAAAAAAGTATAGCTGGGCTAGCCATTTTCAGCTTGAAAAAAAATTAATATCTGGGCTGGATATCTGGCCTGGGCTAGACGGGCCACAGCCCGCCCAGTTAATACCTGCAGCGATGTTTTCATTGTTGTTCAGAGGAGAAAAATTAATATCTGGGGTAAACATCGAAAAACTCTGCAGTGCTCACACCTCAAAAACACAAATACTGCTCGAGCTGCTTGGTCCCACCTGTCAGTCGCTTCTTGTGCAATTCTCTCGTTTATTGACTACTCCCTCCTTGCCGGTTTATAATGCTCAATTCAAAAATCTCACCAATCAAGGTAGATGGCGAGTGGTGGAATACTTTTTCTAGTTTTGCAAAAGCACCTAATTAATGCTCTTGTTATCCTCAAAAAACTATGTTTATCAATGCATTAATTGCAATGCATGCATGCATAAAGTACATGCATTGGTCAATTTTCTCTTAATACTTGCATGCAATGATTTAATGCACCTTGGAATTTGAACATGTGATGGAAAACAACCAAATTGAGCCTTATAAAATGGAAAAACTAAAATTTTGAGATAAGCCCTATAAACCGGAAAGGAGGGAGTACATAGGTAGACAATGGTGTGGGACCGTGATGTCAGGAAACCAGGAGGAAGCAAAATAAATTATAGTTATATATATATATATATATATATATATATATATATATAATAAGGAGGCACTTGCGTACGTGAGGCTATGGACCTGGTGGGTTCCCATTGTCATCCTATCCAAGAAAGTGATCTCTCGCCGCTGCTTCCGCTCAAATAAATCAATACCGCCGCCCCACTTCCCGGTGCAGGCGATTGCTCCGCCTTTAAATGACACAAGTGTCGTCCGTCCGTCCATTTGCCGCACACATTAATTATACGCGGTTGCCGAGGCGGTTACTCCGGCGTCACACGTCCGTCCCTCCGCCCGCCCACCATTGTTATATAAATCGCTACCGGCCATAGCATGATCATCCGCATCCGTTGCCTTTCTCCTGTCCACACCACTACTTCCCACCATGGCTTCCTCGCGCTCCAGCGCTCTTCGGGACGGGCGGACGACGGACCACAAGGAGATAGCAGCCATTGCTGCCGACCGGCTGGCCGGCAGGCAGCCGGAGGACGACGACGTCCCAATGGAGAACATGGTAGTCGACGATCCGGCGCCAACCCCCTCCTCCGCGCCATCCTCGCCGGTGCATTGCACCATGACCATCGGCGAGGCCTGTGCCCAATATATGGACAGGGTGAGGCAGATGCGTGAGGAGCAGTTCCGGGAGGCGCATGCCGGCGCCGTCTACAACCACCATCTCCCCAGGAGCACCTGCAGGCAGAGGAGCAGATCGCCGCGGAGCGGGCGGAGCAGGAGGCGCTGCTCGACTCGTACCGCTCCGCCCGCAAGGGCCGCCTCGAGCGTTGGCGGTACCGCATGCGGGTGGCGGAGGCTGCGGCCGCCTACAAAGAGGCTAGCAAAGAGGGCGGTGAAGTGGGCGAGGCGCTGTTTGGCGAGACCGAGGACGAGGCAGAGGACAATGCCGGCTCCGACGAGTCCCCGCTCCACTGGAGTCGACGCCTCGCGGCGCCAACAACGAGGCAGAGGACACCGCCGTCTCCGCCGAGGCCCCGCGGCGCCAACAACGAGGCAGAGGACACCGCCGGCTCCGCCGAGGCCCCGCCCCGCCAACAACGAGGCAGAGGACATCGCCGGCTCAGCCGAGGCCCCACCGTGCCGGCAACGTGGGGGAGGATTTCCACCGCTCCGCTGAGGCGCCGCCCACCGGCAACGAGACAGAGGCATCACCGGCTCCGCATCTGGGAGATGCATGCGGCCACAGACACCCCTTTTTAGTTGAAGAATGTACGAAATGTAATGAAATCCGGCATGTTTATATGAAATCCGACCGTGTATGAATGAATTTATTTCGATTAGTTCGAATTCCTGTATCACTGGCATTGGATGAACATGCAAAACAATACGTACTAGCATTATTCCTAGGGTGATCACCACGTTTGCAGCAGTTTCACATGTACTCCCTCCGTTCCTTTCTAGTCTGCACACAAGTTTTGTCTGCAGTCAAAGTATCTCTACTTTGACCAATCTTATACAAAAAAGTATGCACTTTCACAATGTGTGAAGTAAAAAGGAACAAAAGGAGTACAAAGAGTTTGAGCAGCTTTTTAGTGTTTACAGACATTGCAATCAAACACACATGCACGGCAATTCATAGAGAACATTCAAAACAATCGATGATTATGCATCTCGGCGACTCACATGTCAGAGGCAATATTTAATTCACAACTAAAGAATAAAGAAAAAATTAATCACCGCTACTGACAGCAAATGGCGTGCCATTCGAAAATATCAAACGCATATCTTGCTAAAATCAATGAGCAAAATTTGACAAGGTTGTCCCATTCCAAAATATCAAATGCCTACGATTGTGGAATGGGCAGGGTTTGCCATCGGTTCGGACATTGACATGGCAACTCATGCTAAATAAATCAGTTGTTCTTTTTGTGCAGTTCCACCAAAATCAACCAAATTGCATGCGTAGCTTGTATGATTTCGCCCTTATATGTTGCAACGCCTTGAACTTATGGGCACCTCCTTTCTTGTGGTGGAAATGAATGATTCGATGTATTCATGAACATTTTGTGCGATTCCCGTTGAAATCAAGTCGAGCACCCCTGTTTGGACAAATACAAAAAAGTGATTAGTATAAAGCAAATTGTACTATGAATTGACAGTTTCAACGAGGCACATACATGGTCCATGTAGAGCACACTTTTAGAAAATGGAACTCACCAGAAAGAATCCTAGAACAACTACTCGCGCAAGATCACAAAGCAAAAAATGGAGATTGTCAGTCCTTCTGAGCTGAAGTTAGTTTGGTCTTGTGGGGAGTAATGTAACCATCCTTCAACTGCTCCTTCTGATGAGAATCCTAGAACAACATTGTATTCGCGCATCACAGCAAAAAAATGGAGATTTGTCGGTCCTTCGAGCTGAAGTTAGTTTGGCCTTGTGGGGAGTAATGTAACCATCCTTCAACTGCTCCTTCTGATGAGAAGATAGACAGGGCTTCTTCATCCTGGCATAATCGGAACTAGTCACTTCACGTACTCCATATTCTTCTTCAGAGGAAGATGATCCTATTGTGCAAAGACAAGAGGACAACTAAATGCTAGCATCCCTATTTGCTCGAAAAAAAGGAAAGGAAATATTTAAAACAGCACAGATGAAGCACTTCTCAAGGTTAATACCACTTTTTCATGACAGTATCTAAACAGTAGCACAACGCTAATAGAGATGACAAAGCTCAATCATATGGATGAATTAGTGGGCGAGTACCAACCTTTGTCAGGAGGCTGATTGTGTAGAGCATACAGATGAAGCACTTCTCCGGAACCATCTGTTGCTCTCTACTATGGTGGCCATGCTTACTATATACTCCTCGATTAGTTTAATGTTTCCAACATCTTTTTGTGCAGTTCCCCTAAAATATATGGTATCTTCAAAGAAGATCCTTATTTGCACAAGTAGAGATAATGACGTATGGCATCAAATCAGTGGCAAAACAATTGCTCGTTCCAGCCATAGCAATAAATTAAGATGCAAAACTATATCATTACTTGTGTCATCACAGTTCCAGTGCTTCATTACAGCATCGGGAGTTGATTATTGTTTTTCTTCCGCTTGTTCTTCCCCTTCATCACTTGGTTCAATAACAGACAAGCTTCGCCTTCAATGTAAGATTTGGCATGTCAATTAGGGAGCACAAGTATAGTACTAAACATAATTTTCTCGATGAAAGTGGCAAAATACAGGCCAGTTGTGAAATATCCTTATCTTACCTCAATGGGATATTACGGTGCACATACAGATTGGAAGTCTTGTCTCCTTTGTGCAGTTCACTAAAAGCAACATTATCGCATTACAAGTAGCACAACATATGAAAGCACACCGCAGAATCATGTGAAAGAAGGCTAGTAATCTTGACCTCTCATGATGCGGAATTCAAACAACTCACAAGAAGAAGATCTGAACCAAAATCGCCTTAACGGGAAGGAAGAAAGATCTCCTCTTTTGCATTTCCACTAAGAACAAGCAATCAAGCAACTTTGTCGGAGTGACATATAGGTAGAACTGCACAAAACACACTTAAAACAAAAGTGTTTTGTGCAAAGCAACAAAAGGTCACAATGGCAACGAGGTGAAGTAGATAACCCTGTTTACACAGAGGTGCAAAGGAAACAATTAGTGGTCAATAACGGTGGATGCCACAGAAGCCAACAAAAAGAAGCATCTACCTTATCGAAATGGGAAAGAAAGCAAGATAGTAGCATTTCTCAAACGGCACCAGCACCATGTGCATCTACCGATGTACTGTGGTCATGCACAGTCTGTTGCAACAAAGAACAAACAACCAAGGAGCATATTTGTGTTCGTCCCAGTTTTGTTATCTTTAGACACCTTTCCCTATGTGAGCGCAGCAAATCTAGTCCCTGCTCAAACTCTACAGCCTTGTCCCTTCCTTTCCTTTTTGAACTAGTACTTTCGCCCCTTCCTTTCCTCTTTGAACCACGTCCTAGATTTATGCGATACAACTTTCCCCACTACTTTCTCCCATTCCTTTCCTCTTTGAACCGCGTCCTAGATTCATGCTATTACAACTTTCCCCCTTCATTTCCTCTTTGAACCACGTCCTAGATTCATGCTATATACAACTTTTCCCACTACTTTCCCCCACTCTTTTCCTCTTTGAACAACGTCCTAGATTCATGGTATACATGCAGCTAGAGCAATGCATGTGGAGTAAGTAAAATATACCTTAAGGTTCTTGGGGTGTGGTTCGGTGGGCGACGGGACGACGGCGAAGAAGAAGGGTCGGAGGCCCTCCCGTGCCGCCGCTGGGTGGAAAGTGAACAGCAGCGCCGGTAGTGGATTCCCTCCCTCGCCGACGGCGACAGCGTTAAGCCTCCTTCCCTTCTCGGCGGACGGATCCTGCCGGCTCTTTGAGCAGCAGTGAGGGGAGAGAGAGGCCAACGAAGTCTTGTTTAGATCTGGAGAGGGCGAGAGAGTGTGAAGAGAGCAACTACAAGCGCCGAGGATCCAGCGGGAGAGGGCGAGAGAGTGTGAAGAGAGCAACTACAAGCACTGAGGCTCCAGCGTGTATATATATACTGGAGAGAGAGTGTGAAGCGTGCAAACCCTAGAAAACATTTTGACCAGTCAAAGAATCCTCCTGGAAAAAATTATGCTCAAGTGTAGTTATCGAACCCGAGACCTCAAGTTTGATGAGCGAACAGGCTAACCAGCTACACAACCCTCCTGTTATGTTCAACGAGAGGAAAATAACCTTTTATACATTCCTGCATTCGTGTGACAGGCATGCCGTGTTTTTTTTTCATGTGTGTGTGTGGGAGTCATTAGGATTTCAATCATAATCGTGTCATGTGGCTTTGGTGGTAAGACTATCCATAGTGATGCAGAAATAATGCAGCCTTAGTCACCTTACCTCTCTCCACATAGTACGTTGGGTCCCACCAGTCAGAGGGTGAAACAAACAAATTAACAAGAAAAATAAAAAATGCCAGCGGTGTATGTTACTACCTCACACATCTCGCTACTGCTCGGGAACACTGTCCAATTGATCCTTCTCTTCGCTCACGTACTATTTTAAGTAAATCCTTATTATAACATGCACACAAATTTTGGGCACTTGTATTCGACTTAAGTCAGTGTGCCACCGTATCTCGTATACTTACTACTCCCTCCGTCTAGGTATAATAAGTCACGTTAGAAGGTGCAACGGGACCAAGGTGCGTGCGTGTGCGTGTGTGTGTTTAACAGCATGTGTGTGTTAGAGAGTGCGACAGATCGACCTACTCCTATAGAGATATGGTGTGTAGTGTATGATTTTAGCCGCGAGAGTCGGTGCATCCTCTCGTTTCCGGGCGTGTCCGGTAGGGACATGCCAACAGCTGCCACGCCCGCTCCTGACCAGCCTGGCCCACCCAAAGCCCCTCCACCGCCCGCGCGCACTTCCCGCCTGAAACGGTCAGCGCCACTCCAAAGAATCGGTCCTGCATTCATGCCCGGGCAGAGCGGACGTGACCTCTCACTGGCGCAAGAGTGATGGTTGCTTCGTCCGTCCAACTTACTGCTGGGTCTATGTGATTTGACGGCTCATTGGTCTTTATTACTGAGGTGGTAGGACTGCTGGATGTCCCACGCTTTCGGTGAAAGGAGGTAGTAGATTACAATTTTCTCCATTCTTACAGCGGAGGAGTGCAAGAGCAGTGAAAACACGCAGGCTCAGTGATTACATGGCCCACCTCACACTATCACCGTGCGACACCTAACTCTTTACATAGTACTCCCTCCGCTCCTAAATATTACTAGATGAGTCCCCGCGCGTTGCCGCGGAACAGCGGTATATCTCTCTGCGCAAAATTATCGATTTCATAGAACTAAAAAAAAAATCTATAACCGCATGACAAATGTGGTAGCCAAACTAAATAAACTCCCATCATCATTTAGATCATCCCACATAAGGAAAAAAGATCAGCCAACTCCTACTGCATAATGAGATTATATTTTTCTTTTGACATGTTAATGGGACTTAAAAGCTCACTTACATGCATGCTATCGGTGCATGCTTGCATGCAGACATGTTGATGTGATTTAAAACCCACTCACATGCATGTGCCACGGTATTTCTGCATGCTTGCATGTGGCTTAGTGCTGAGCCTCTCAACGTCTAGATGAGACGGCTATTATGACTGATTTACTTCATCTAACGGCTACGTCAATTTTGATGATGTGGCTCAAGGAGAGGATAGATAATTCCTAGTAGTGGGGGCTAGCTATTACTAGTAGATAAGTCTTTGTAGAGATTCCACTAGGTGAACTACATACGGAATGTAATGAATGAATCTACACTTAAAATGCATCTATATACATCCGCATGTGGTTAATGGTGAAATCTCTACAAAGACTTATATTTAGGAACGGAGGAAGTACTAGTATAGTACTAGTACGCATCGTAATTTATCGATGAGATAAATTTGTACAATGCTATGAAGCTTCCAGCTTCTGTTACATGTATCTTGCGTCCAAGATTGCCCGTTGCAACATTTCATCAAATACAAAGGAGACTAACATGCATGCTATTGCATCTCAATGATTGACAGATCATAGCAAATATGTACTCCCTCCGTTCCAAAATAAGTGTCTCAACTTTGTACAAACTTTAGTACAAAGTTGTAATACTACTAAAGTTGACACTTATTTTGGAACAAAGGCAGCTAAAGAAAAAAACGATCCATGCAGTCCCTAGCCCTTGAACCATGAACCCTAACCAGGCTTCAATTTGCTGGCAATGTTCGAGCTTCCTAATAAATGAAGTTTGCAACCTTTGACCATCGGATCATTTTGTGCAGTTTCACCAAAATCGAGATGAGCATCCCTGTGGCAAAGAAATTGAAGAAGTGTGATTAGAATAAGATTACTAGGACTAGTTGATGAGACATAAACTCATCACAAATACAGTACGTAGAAGCCAGTAGAGGTATCTGGTATGTGCGGGGCAAAGAAGTAGAGAAATATCCACAGGGAGTGATGTGGGCAGCTGGAGCAGTGGTGCAAGCCGGCTGTAAAGGGAGTTGTACCTGAGGGACGTAGCTCGACCTTGAGGAGGACGGTGGGAGGCGGCAACTGCCCATGTCGCGGCAGTGAGCAAGGGACGAAGGCAACCTCACCGGCTTTGTGAGAGAGAACGGCGGGGACCCCTGATCGGGACGTGCCGATAGTGGATTTTCGCCGTCGGCGATGGACACTGCATCTACACTAAGCATCCACCCCTTCCCCAAGCGGACGTGATCCACCGGGATGTTAGAGATGTGGCCACAGTCGTTTTGTGCGAGAGAGTGTGAAGAGAGCAACCCCAGCAAGCAACCGTGTAGGCTGGCCCGTCCTGATTATGTATATAGTGGAGCGGTTTCCTTTTGTCTCCATATGAACCTATCATATTGCGTACGTGCCACTGAAGAAAAAAAATTATTTATAAATGATGCGGCACCTACTGCTCGTTCTCCTATAACCTTGCGCTTGGCATCTCCAAAATATTAACCTTGCGATTGGCTCTTCGCCTCTTCAGGAAGTCGAGCAATAATGGTAGTGCAGTATATATCGCTCGCTATATGAGACCGAATAAATTGCAGCACGCCCACCACGTGGGCGAGGGTCGAGGGCGAGGGAGAGTGATACTACATACGGAGCAAAATGAGTGAATGTACACTCTAAAATACGTCTATATACATCGTTGTTTGGAGTATGTACTAGTAGTTCATATTGAAATCTACTATGGACATATATATTCCAAACAATATGATATAATCTCTATAACCAAGGTAGTAGGGACGAGTAGTAAACGGAGGGAGTAGTAAATTTTTCTCCTCGTCCTGCGAGCCACCGCGCACATGGGCGAGGGAGGAGCAAGCTTCACCTCATCCTGCGAGCCACCGCGCCCGTGGGCGGGGGAGACGGTGTACTAAGCAAGCTTCTCCTCGTTCTGCGAGTTGACGGGACACATCAAAAGTACTCCAGTGTATAGATTCTTGCCTCTAAGGTAGGCCCCACATGGTTTGCCTCTTTTTTTAATTTAACATAACACGTCAAGTCGCAATTTGTTTGTTCATCCGTGGTAGACGATCCTCCCTCCACCAAGTGGACAACCAGTACACATGCCAAATTACCACATGGGCTGCCTTTTTCGTACAGAAATGAGCTCCACCGTGTACCCGCGCGGGTGTGGTTGGGAAAGAGACGGGAGTACGTGCGCCGTGCATGCACCTCTTCTCTTTGTGCACGTCCCCCACCTACGTGGGTGTGTGTGAGAGATACAAACCGCGTTCGTGAGTGTTTTTTGTTTTGTGGTGGGGGGTGGGGGTTGATTTCGTGAATTATTTGTGGGAATATGTGTCGATGACATCTAAAAAAAATTGCATGCAATGTGTGTGAAATGGAGGCCTATCCATATCATACATAGAGGGTCGGGCAATCCACGAGAAGAGAGGGAGGGGTCATAGCTATCGATAGAGTCGAAGAGAGGATCAAGTAGGGGTGGGTGCGAGATTGATGAAGAGAGCCATTGAAATTGCGTGTGTGTGTGTGTGCAAGTCAAAGATATAGGGCGACTGGCCTACCGGAACGTTAGAGGGCACATGTCAAGTTTGTGTGTGGCAGGGAGACATGACTAGAGCGCTTGATGTATCGGTGTGTGTGGGGGAGGGGTGGGGTGGGTTAGGCAGAGGCCTAACTATAGAGGCAGAAAAACGACTCGTATATGTGTTGAGAAGGAGAGACCCAGCTATGTCATGAGGGAGATTGGTCGACATCCATACATAACTGAAGGACGGGAAATATGATGGGACAGAGAGAGAGAGAGAGGAGAGATAGAGGGAGGGATAGGGAGGGAGAGGGGTAGAGTGCTGGATGGGTGATGGAGTTGCTTCTCGGAGATGTTGGGAGAGGCCTGCTAGACAAACTGAGGGTGGAACTGCAATGTTATCAATAAGAGTGGGGATGTGTTTACGTGTGTGCACATGCGTGATAGATCTGTCGGGACGCATCCATGGATGATGAAGGGGAACCATGTGTTTGGTAAGCAAACCTAACTAGATCGGTAGATCAATTGTTGTTTGTCGGAGGAAGGGAGAGACACAACTAATGAGGTAGATCGATCGATGTGTGGGTAAAAACGAGTTATAAGGACCTAGCTGGCTATATGTATAGCGAGAGATCGGTCGGTGTATGTCCATTTGTTAGAGGCAAATAAGGCCTAGCGAGATGGATAGACAGAGAGAATGGAGCTAGGAGGTGGTGCGAGAGGCCCAACTACTAGCTGGATAGGGGGAGGAGTGTGCGGTTGTGAGATCGATTAAAAGAGGGGTGAGAGTTTACACGTGTGTCTGACCATATGAGAGACACGAGGCAAGGACACATAAAGGAGGAGATTGAAGCTATGTGTGTATGCTGTAGGCAGGCATCACTGGAGAGGTTTATCGATCGGTGTGTGTCAAAAAGGAGTTGTGGAGACTCTGGGAGAACGACCTAAATAAAAAAATGAATGTGCCCGGTGGATAGAATGCCGAGGGAGGGGAGGGAGAGGAGGCGTGTGCATGCACGAGAGAAAGTTAGTGGTAGCTACAAAGGTTAGAGGACTGTGTGGGTGTAAGAGACTAACAAAGATCATAATTTGATATGAAAGCAGATTCATATATTTGAATAGGAGATCATAGTGTTTTAAACATTGCATGCATGAATATAGCGGTGATACACGTGCAGTGCACATGTTATACCATAATGTGATAATGCATGGCGTTTGCAACTCACAGCTAAATGCCGAACAATCTAAACCATGCTATACATCAAACTATCTCACATTTTATTTGAATTTGTGATAATGTGTGGCGTTTGCAGCTTACAACTAAATATGGAGCAATCTAAACAATACTATATATCAAACATTCTCACATTTTATTTGAATTTGTGGTAATGTGTGGTGTTTGCAACTCACATCTAAATACTTGTAGGCGTAGGGGGTGGGGCACCATACATAATGTGATAAACACATTATACATATGAGACATGGTTTAGATTATGAAGATCTAGCTAGAGCTACAAATGTAATGTGATTTGAAATCAAAATAAAGTGGATTCAAAAATCTAGTTCGAGTTCATATAGTACACATAGTTCATATGTAACTCGACATCGATCATGTGGTGTGCTGTGAAGATAATACACAAACGATGGTTTAACTTGACAATAATGATGATTGTAGATCTTATTAAATAGAGAAATGAATTCAAATGCTTTGACTTCACAACAATCATTACTGTAGATCTTATTCAAATTTAGTTCATATTGAAGCGGTAGTATATACGTTTGGAATGCACTAAAACGTTCATTTGAGTAGTAGGTTGCATGCATTATACACGTAGCAAAATATTTTAATTGAACATAACATGGAAAGTTTTGAATGACATTTGTAGTGCGCATTGATTTGGTACAGTACACATTACGCTTGTCCGGAAATTTCAACCCGCGCCTTGTTAGCCTGAAATATTTAAGATATATCTTTGTCTCGTTGTGCTCCGACAACTCCCTCCATATCAACCCGCGCCTTGCTATTCCGAAATTACAACGCGCGCGAAAACTCCCACCTCCTGTGAAATCCCGACACGCGAAATGCCTGTGGTACCCCTGAACCGAAAGAACCTCCTCAAATCGGTGGGGGTACTTTCGTAACTTACCCCACATTTCGGACAAGCGCGTCTCTAAGCCATGGTTCCCCACTGCCATCCCATCCGCCCACCCATTCGTACACCGAGGCCGTGAAAACCCGCGACAAAACCCCACACCCTGCTCGCTCGCCACCCAAATGAGCTTCTTCCCGACGACGTCGTCCATAGCAACACCTCGACGTCCCTTATCCACCGTATCCGATGAGGATCCGTCGTCGATGTCATCGTCCCGCCAGTTTAGCCACCCCGTCCTCCACCTCCAAGGAGCTGCCCCGATGTTCCCCTCGCCTTTCGCGCCACCTCCATTACCACACCGCCGTCTTCACCTGCACCACCAGAAGAGCATCAACATCCCCGTTTCCTCGGATGAAGCTGCGGCCTAATCGGCGCCACCAAAGAGGTTGTACAATAATCGCCGCATTTTCTTCTTGATTCGATCTCACGGTGCTGCCGGCGCTCGGTCCCGAGCTGACACTGCGCGGCTCCATCCACGGCGGCGTCGGCCACTTCCTCCACGGCGTCGCTCCATCGGTGGCGATGTCCACATCAGTAGGAGCTGCTGCTGCTTTAGCTCTCGCTCACGCTGCTGCTCTGCTCTTGCTCTCGCTCCCCTGCCTGGTCTGCTCTTGCTATTGCTCTTGCTCACGCTACTGCTCTCGCTCTTGATCTTGCTTGCGATGCTGCTCCGATTTGGCTACACTTCAGTCGACTGAATCGACTTTTGGATAAGTTGATTTCCAAGGGCTGGGCTCGCCGGGGTGAAGGAAGAACCAACCGCAGTGGGGAGGGGGCTCGCTGGAGAGGTACCCCACTATCTATCTTAGGGTTCAGGATGGGGGCGGTGGTCGCCAGCGCTTATGGGCGTTGGCGGGCGGTGGCGTGGGGATCGCCGAGAAAAGCTCGGCACGGGAGGCCTAGAGGGATGGCCGGGCGGCGGACCGGTGGTGGGGAGTGTTTTTGGGCGGATGGGCGGCGCATCACGCCATGGGCGGCGGGGGGCTGCTGTTTGACCGGTGGTGGCTGGTGGCTCAGGGGGGTGGAGGTTGAAGATGAACCGCAGGCCCTTGATTTCGTATCCAACGGTTGCAAAATCGACTGACCAGAGATGAAAAAGTCAGTCGACCGACGTGTAGCCTCACCTTGCTAGTGCGTTCAGTTTCGACAGCAAAATTCAGTTTCGACAGCAAAATTCAGTTTCGACAGTTAGGTTCAGTTTCGACAGTTAAGTTCAGTTTCGACAGTTAAGTTCAGAGATGAGCGGCTGATGTATTTTACATCTAGCATTTTGTGGTTATGTATTTTAAGTCATGTATTGGAGATGCTATTAGAATTCCACTCAGGTTAACGTTGTTCATTGTTTGTCTTGTCCTGCTTCAGCCTCGGCGTCGTACAACTCACCGGAGCTGCTCCAACGATTTAAACCCTCCATCACAGTGGAGCAGTACCTCGGCTCCATCTCCAGACGCCTAAGATCTTCTTCCCTCCTCCGACAAAGAAAGTCAGCCGGGCATCCTCACCCGGGCAACCCAATCACGCTGAGATCGACATGGCTTCGCCAAAGAGTTTGTACACTTGTTGCATCTCTTTTTACTCTACATGTTATATATATTGTCCAATCGAGCACACGGATTTGTTCCTTTAGTGTCTCCTTGAAAGAAAAAACGTAGGAATTTTAATTTTCACTTGTCCTCCTTTTCAATTTCCTATTCATGAAGCACAAGACTAAGAGATAGTAGCATAATAGCATTATAACCGTACATTTTCTTGTTGTTTGACTTAATCTCACCATGCTTCTTTGCATCCTGTGATCTTCCAATTGTTGTGAATCAAACACCCAGTTGGCGTAAATCCTGTGTTTTAAATTCTATGTTTTGCACGTGCATTCCTATCCTATTCCTGTCTATTTCCTATCCTCGCATTGTTGGAATCCTCCAATTCAAACGAGCCCTTACAGAATTACTTCTCTTACAGATAGTTGTCAAAGAAAACCTTGCGTGGTTTGTCCCGGTCCTGCTGGGCCGTCCACCCCATTTCAGCCGCTCCAACGATAGAAGGGTCCAGCAGAGGTGGATCCGCCTCCAGACTGTCTTTCGCCGCCTCGGATCTTTCTTCCCCTTGGCAGCCATGAAAACTGCATTACCATCATCAACCGAAAGCAGATGACCTCGAGGACTACACGGGTCCGCAAGAGAGGTCGCACTCTTTCGTGTTCTGCCACGTTATGCATCGCTTAATATTACCGAAAGTGCGTTATATCGACTAGAGGGGGGTGAATAGGCGATTTTATGAATTCTTCACCGAGGAATTTGCGGTGAGGAAATTCCTTAGCGAAGAACTACTTGCAGCGGAATAAGTACTCAAGTAAGCATAACAGAATACTCGCATAGTCATCATGATGAAATGAAGACAATCACAGTACGTAAAGCGTAATCACAGGATAACACAAGATGAAGACAAAGCGGTGAAGAAATTGAACTGAGGAAATTGAGAAAGTCTTGATCAAAGTCTTCAAACACGAGATATGACAAACACTCAACACAGTTATGATGAAATGAAAGGGTTGAGGAAATAGAACCAAGTTAGGTTGGTGAAGACAATGATTTGGTAGACCAGTTCCAACTGCTGTCTCGGTTATGCGTCTGGTTGGAGCGGCCGAGTATTTAAACTCGAGGACACACAGTCCGGACACCCGATCACCGAGCACGCAGCTCAGACACCAAGTCCTCACCGTATTCTCCTTGAACTAAGGTCACATGACCTCGTCCAATCACTCGTGGTAAGTCTTCAGCGACTTCCAAACCTTCACAGACTTGGTCACTCGGCGATCCACAATTCCTCTTGGATGCTCTAGACCATGACGCCTAACCGTCTGGAAGAAGCACAGTCTTCAAAGGTAACAAGCGTCGGATCCACGCAGGATCAATTTCTTCAGTGATGCTCAATCACTTTGGGTTTGTAGGGGTTTGGTTTTGGGTTTTCCTCACTTGATGATTTTCGCTCAAAGTCCTCGGAGGATGGGTTGCTCTCAAATGACAAGTGTCAAGTTCTCTCCAGCAGCCAACCAGCTAGTGGTTGTAGGGGCGGCTATTTATAGCCTAGGGAGCAGCCCGACATGATAAGACATAAATGCCCTTCAATGATATGACCGTTAGGTGGATAAGATATTTTGGGACAGTGGCGCAAGACAGAACGGTCGGAAATTTGAATATCAAATTCCTCGGGGCTATCATGATCCTCACTGTAGGTAATCCGCACCGGCGAATTCCTAACTCCTCGGTCGGGACAAATTCCTCAATACCGTAAGAACTTCGTCTCACATCAAGAAATTGACTGAACTGTATGAGATTTCAATGGCTTCACTCAAGGGATTGGTAGGTGTAGGATTTTGAGTTGAGCATCACATGGAAATTTTTCCTTAGTATTTCCTCGACCCCCTTTAACAAAGACGGTGTTTCCTATGACTCAAGAAAGAGAAAATGAAACTACGAAAACAAAAGTCTTCACGTTTCATGTTCCTCAAATGAATACCAAGTCTTCAAGGTCACACCAATTTCTTCACTTTCAAAGTCTTCAAAAAGTCTTCAGAATATCAAAGTCTTCAGTTGAAGAACTTCATTTTTAGGGGTCGACTTTCTCTGTAAATATCAAACTCCTCATAGACTTATAGACCTGTGTACACTCACAAACGCATTAGTTCCTTAACCTATAAGTCTTCAATCCACCAAAATCACTAAGGGGCACTAGATGCACTTACAATTACATGCTACTTTATCGTCCTGTTCACCGATTAGACTCTGAGTCAGCTCCAAACTAATGGTCAAACTTGAGTTTTTAAATGGTTGTGGGGTACATATCGGGGCCGCTATCAGTAGTATCTATCTACTATCCGTTAATCTCCGGTGTCTACTATGAGTTTCATGTTGGGTAGGAAACAAACAAGTAAAGAAGCCATTATCTGTATTTATTAATCAAGCCATTATCCTGCTCGCTATTTTTGGTTTTGGGTCTATCCACAGGTTGCTACCATCACTCTGGATTTCTGCATGCACTCCTTACATAATCTCACTATGTTTTATTCCTATGCATGACAGTTATTGTAAACAATGGAACTGAACATGTAGAGCAAAAGAGATGAGCCTTGCGTGGCAATAAATTTCATGCAGACGTCGCTCCATGGTAGGCGCAAAGGCAACCCCCCGTCCACGCATTTCGGATTGTAATCGAGAGGAAGATATCTGTTCTGAGGGGGATTCAGAAGGAGAAGATAACTCCTATTTACCCCCTGAGGTCTTCGCTCTAACTTGGCATGCTGATGTTGGTTATATCATGCATATGTAGTCTTGCATTGCTTACTTTATACATCAAATATGTCATCTGCTTAGTTTAAACATCCTTTGTGCGAATGCCATCTGTTTAGTTTATTCATCGTTTATGTGAATTATGCAACGCCACCTTGTTTAGCCAGGCATCATATATGTGAATTTTGCAATGCCATCCTGCTTAGCCAGTCATCTTATATGTAAATTATATCAGGCCATCTTATTTTTGTTACATATTACATTCGTCAACAATGTTAGTACATTCAACTGCTCTTCGTGTGCATTAGCCATATGACACGATGATGGAAAATTCTGGAGTGAAAACAAGGTCTTCTGAGCAGACTATGCTATCTGACGAAGTGCATATCTCATTTGATTCTGGATAGCTACTCGTGAGGAGGATTCGTAGATAGATGACCAGTCCTATTCCCCCCCCCCCACGAGGTGTATGCTCTAACTTGGCAGGTTTATGTTGCTCATATCGTGCGATTGGTGTCTCGCATTGCTATGCCAATTGATTAGTATAGACATGATTTGTGGGAATGCCACCTGCTCAAAGGTGTCGAATTACCATATATGTGAATTATGCATTGCCATCTTGTTGCAAGACATTATATATGTGAATTATACAATGCTATCTTGTTGCAAAGGCATTATATATGTGAATTATGCAATGCCATGCTGTTTAGCCAATCATCATGTATGTGAATTATATCATGCTATTAGTTTTTTGTATTACATGTTCCATTTGTCGACAATGTTTGTATATTCAACTACTCTTCCTGTGCATCAGCCATTTGAATTGGTGATGGAAGTATCTGGAGTGAAAACAAGGTATTCAGAGCAGACAATGCTACCTGCTGAAGCGAGACATCTTGTCGGGTTACAGAGAGCTCCTCGGAGGAGGATTCGTAGACCGATGACCAGTCCTATTTCCCCACGAGGTCTATGCTCAAACTTGGCAGTGGTTATATTACCCATGTCATGCATGTTGTCTTGCATTGCTTAGTTTTTACATCATATATAGATTGTCATCTGCTTACTTGCTTACTATATAAATCATATATTTGAATTATATCATGCCATCATGTTTACATATTACATACACATCATCTATCCTCAATTATGGCATGGCAACCCATTTAATAAAGACATCATATAGTTATATCATCTCATCCTGTTTAGTGTTTACAGTCATCATATTTAGAATTATGGCATTCTATCCATGAATGTATGTGAATTATGGCATGCCAACCTATTTAATAAACACATTATATAGTTATGTCATGTCATCCTGTTTACACAGTCTCATATTTTGAACTATGTCTTTCCATCCTTTTTTGTTAGCCATCATAATGTGAAATTGTGTCATGCTATCCTGTTTAGTTAGCCATCATATATGTGAAATTGTGCCATGCTATCCTGTTTGGTTAGACAACATAAATATGAATTATTTCATGCCCTCTTTTATTCCCCACTATCCATTGCACCTGCTCTATCATACAATGTCTATACTTTCAATTACTTTTCTTGTTTATCAGCCATTTGAATTGGAGAGCGTGATGGCAGTATCTAAGGGAGTAACAACACAGTCTTCAGAAAAGATAGTGCTACCAGTTGATGCAGATAGAACCACGGTTGTACTTGCCCAAGGACCAGATCCACCACACATAACCCAGATTCTCGCAGATTGTACCCCTACCCAGTTGGACAGAGAACCAGCTACACCCCTTTTAACCCCAACCCCGGCAGATAGTAACCCAGTTCCAGTTGACACAACACCATCTCCACCATAGAGCACCCAAACACGAGCGGTTAGTAAGGGAACTGCAGTGCCCAAAGCACGAGGATCACCACTCCGAATCCCAACTCAACGCTTAAAGGAGAAGAAGATTTGTTCTCAGGTCCGGTTCTGTAGCTATGGTTCATACTCCTTTACTATTGCATTATTTTATTTACTCATACCAACTATTTTCAAATTTGAAGGATGGAACTGAAACTCCAATGGCGCAACAGGTATGTTTTAAACCTGTTTCTTTAACTGGTTTGCTGTTGTAACCTGCTCTATGTTGATTTCAGTTTCAATTGAATAAACAGTTATGTTCTCATGTCATGCACATTACAAGTGTTGTTATTGCTCTATAGTTACCCATACTTATATTCTGTCTATTCTGCTTTGTCTTGAACAAATATTATTTGAACTGTGTCTCTATCTTGATTTGGCAACAAAAACTAGAATGGTATAGACCATAAAGTGACCATGGCACATAGATATATGTTCGTTTCATGCTGTTATCCTGTCCACTTTACTACTGAACTCATTTACCAAAATGAGTTTCATATACAACATGGTAAACATGTGATGTGTCTGCTTGTTTCTCTTTTAGAATGCGGACAAAATATTGGAGAAACGATGCTGCGTTATCCAATGGTAAAGGAAGTAATGCAGATAAGGTTCAAGATAGTGAGACATCCCTGTTGGTCTCCAAGAAAGTCGATAAAAACTATCTTGACGATAGTGAGGGAACCCAAAAGTCCTGTCTTGATGTAGTGTTCGAGATTCTTGGCCACTACTGCTGGCACAAGCTCTTGAACTCATTTGCTGAATCAGTTTGTCTTCTTGAGTCTCAACTTCAAGTTGAAAGACATCGATCGACATGTCTTTGCGACAGAAGTCAAGGACCGAGGAAGTCCTCGCAGAATTCAGATGCATATTTTCTGGTGATGACAAGTTACCGGAGGATTTAAGCGCCAAACAAGAGAAAGTTAATAAGCTTGCTAAGCATCTTGCCAAAGCATTATGGGTACCTGTGATATTGTTTCTTGAGATCTTTTGAAGTGGTTTCGATTACGGATTTGTTTTGCTGCGGCGTTTATTTGCGCTGGTCGCCAACTTTGACGATCAGCAGTATATGATTTGTCGCTTTGTTCCCTATATTTGCACTGGTGGCGAACTTTGATGCCCAGTGGATGTAATATGTGTAACAATCGTGATAGCCTAGCATAAGTTGCTTGCTTATTTATTTCCTTGTTGTCTTGTTTATTTGTTTGCTTGTAGTCAGTGCAGTTCTTTTTAAAACTAGGCCACAATAACCATGGGCTAATATTTACTGTAGTGACACTGGGCCTCCTACGGGCCGTAGAAACAATGGGCCTTCTACGGGCCGTAGAAACAATGGGCCTCCTACGGGCCGTAGAAACAATGGGCCTTCTACGGTAGAGAAACAATGGGCCTTCTACGGGCTACATCATCAATGGGCCTTATACGGGCCGTATGACCATAACGGGCCATCGTTAATAGGCCGTATTTGATGACGCTATGAAAACGGCCCAACGTATTAACGGACCACAAACGGGCCGATGTAACCACGGGCTGAATTTGGCCCACAAGCAGAAAATGACAGTAACGGGCCCTAAGTAAACGAATGTTGGAAATGAGCCCAAGAATAAATGGGCTCGAGAAGGCCGAAGATAACATTTGCTTTGGAAACGGCCCAATCAATAATGGGCCCTTAATGGGTATAAAGTGATATATCGTTCATTACAGGCCGGTTTCACCACGGGCCGTTAGTGGGTGTAAAGTGATACACTTTGTTCATTGCGGGCGATTTCACCACGGGCCGTTAATAGGCCAAGAGTTACATAGGGCCGCATATGGGCCGAAAAGGCGTCATGGGCCATACATGGGCGGAAGTAAACGGGTTGGAATCATATTGGATGGCCCAGATGACGCCATCGGGCCTAATTCGGATAGGGCATAATGGGCCTTGGGTTAGCGGTCGTAAATGGGCTATATGCGAACAAGCCGTTAACGAGCTTTCCATGGGCGACGCCACCTTTTGACCAAGTCAAACGAATTCGGCCTGAATGGGCCTCTGTTGGGCCGTGCCACGTGTCGACGTATCATAGGCGCCTTCTATCCAATGAGTGGATGACATCATCCCAACGGTGAGCCGACACGTGTTTCCTCCGACCAATGATGATTTTACACGTGGAAAATCCCCATTGGTCGGGCTGTTAACGGGTTATCGGATCCAAAACCCGAACCGATAGCTTAACGGCGTTCGTTACGGTGGATGCCACGTGTCGGTCACCCTTGACGAAGCAGTTACGTGACGCGTGATTTATCGTAATGGAAGTGGACACTTCCGTGATGATAATTTTGGTAATGTCATCGAACACTTCTACGACAGCACAGGTATGACTATCTTGATTCTGTCATAAATTTGTCATGGATGTACATGCATGACAAAACACGCGACCTACTGTGACAAACACGTATCATCACGGAAGTGTATTTTTTTTGTAGTGTAGATGGTTGTGTTCAGTAAGGTTGTTGGTGTTAAGGTTTGTGATGCCCGAAGCATGCACGTATGATCTACTAACTATGTAACCAAATTGGCGCGCATTGTATTTTGATTGTTTATCTTTGCGTGAAGGTCGGGGGCACGCGATGGTTAACTCCTACAAACCTCCCCCATAGGAGTATGCGTGTAGTACTTTGTTTCAAGGGCTAATAAATTTTTGCAATAAGTATGTGAGTTCTTTATGACTATTGTTGAGTCCATGGATTATACGCACTCTCACCCTTCCATCATTGCTAGCCTCTTCGGTACCGTGCATTGCCCTTTCTCATCTCGAGAGTTGGTGCAAACTTCGCCGGTGCATCCAAACCCCGTGATACGATACGCTCTATCACACATAAACCTCCTTATATCTTCCTCAAAACAGCCACCATACCTACCTATCATGGCTCTTCCATAGCCGTTCCGAGATATATTGCCATGCAACTTCCATCATCATCATATACATGACTTGAGCATTCATTGTCATATTGCTTTGCATGATCGTAAGATAGCTAGCATGATGTTTTCATGGCTTGTCGCACATCCCGGTACACCACCGGAAGCATTCATATAGAGTCATATCTTTGTTCTAGTATCGAGTTGTAATATTAAGTTGTAAGTAAATAAAAGTGTGATGATCATCATTATAGAGCATTGCCCCATGAAAAAAAAGAAAAGAAAAAAAAAGAAAAAAAGAGAGGCCAAAGAAGCCTAAATGGAGTAAAAAAAAGGGGGCCAAAGAAGCCCGCCCAAAAAAAGAAAAAAAGAAGAAAAAAAGGGCAATGTTACTATCCTTTTACCACACTTGTGCTTCAAAGTAGCACCATGTTCTTCATATAGAGAGTTTCTTGAGTTATCACTTTCATATACTAGTGGGAATTTTCATTATAGAACTTGGCTTGTATATTCCAACGATGGGCTTCCTCAAATGCCCTAGGTCTTCATGAGCAAGCAAGTTGGATGCACACCCACTTAGTTTCAGTTTGAGCTTTCATACACTTATAGCTCTAGTGCTTCCGTTGCATGGCAATCCCTACTCCTCGCATTGACATCAATTGATGGGCATCTCCATAGCCCGTTGATTAGCCGCGTCGATGTGAGACTTTCTCCCTTTTTGTCTTCTCCACATAACCTCCACCATCATATTCTATTCCACCCATAGTGCTATATCTAGGGCTCACGCTCATGTATTGCGTGAAGGTTGAAAAAGTTTGAGAATACTAAAGTATGAAACAATTGCTTGGCTGACATCGGGATAGCCATGAGGGGTACCTTGTCTTAAGAAAAGGGAGCATACAAGACTATATGATTTTGTAGGGATAACGTTCTGGAACCATTGATATTTTGAAAGACATGATTGTTTGTTGGGATGCCCTAAGTATTATTGTTTTTATGTCAAATAATAGACTATTGCTTTGAATCACTCGTGTCTTAATATTCATGCCATGACTAATATATGATCAAGATTATGCTAGGTAGCATTCCACATCAAAAATTATATTTTTTATCATTTACCTGCTCGAGGACGAGCAGGAATTAAGCTTGGGGATGCTGATACGTCTCCGTCGTATCTATAATTTTTGATTGTTCCATGCCAATATTATTCAACTTTAATATACTTTTGGCAAATTTTTATACTATTTTTGGGACTAACATATTGATCCAATGCCCAATGCCAGTTCCTGTTTGTTGCATGTTTTATGTTCCGCGGAAACCCAATATCCAACGGAGTCCAAACGGGATAAAAACGGACGGAGAATTATTTTAGAATATTTGTGATTTTTGGGAAGTAAAATCAATATGAGACGGTGCCCGAGGGGGCCACTAGGCAGGGGGGCGCGCCCCAGGGAGGCAGGCACGGCCTGGACCCTCGTGGGCACCCCGTAAGGCGGTTGACGCTCTTCTTTTGCCGCAAGAAAGCTAATTTTATGAGAAAAATCTAGGCAAAAGATTCACCCCAATCGGAGTTATGGATCTCCGGATATAAAAGAAACGGTGAAGGGGCAGAATCTAAGAACGCAGAAACAGAGAGAGACAGATCCAATCTCGGAGGGGCTCTCACCCCTCCCACGCCATGGGAGCCAAGGACCAGAGGGGAAACCCTTCTCCCATCTAGGGAGAAGGTCAAGGAAGAAGAAGAAGAAGGGGGGCTCTCTCCCCCTTGCTTTCGTTGGCGCCGGAGCGCTGCCGGGGGCCATCATCATCACCGCTATCTTCACCAACACCTCCGCCATCTTCACCAACATCTCCATCACCTTCCCCCATCTATTTTCAGCGGGCCACTCTCCCGCAACCGCTGTACCCTCTACTTGAAGATGGTCCTTTATGCTTCATATTATTATCCAATGATGTGTTGCCATTCTATGATGTCTGAGTAGATTTTCGTTGTCCTATTGGTGATTGATGAATTGCTATGATTGGTTTGAGTTGCATGTTTTATTATTGGTGTTGTCCTCTTGTGACCTCCGTGTCGCGCAAGCGTGAGGGATTTCCGCTGTAGGGTTTGCAATATGTTCATGATTTGCTTATGGTGGGTGGCGTGAGTGAGAGAAGCACATACCCGAGTAAGTAGGTTGTTTGCATATGGGATAAAGGGACTTGATACTTTAATGCTATGGTTGGGTTTTACCTTAATGATCTTTAGTAGTTGTGGATGCTTGCTAGAGTTCGAATCATAAGTGCATATGATCCAAGAAGAGAAAGTATGTTAGCTTATGCCTCTCCCTCAAATAAAATTGCAATAGTGATTACCGGTCTAGTAAGGTAGTCAATTGCTTAGGGACAATTTCACAACTCCTGCCACCACTTTTACGCACTCGCTATATTTACTTTATTGCTTCTTTATCTAAACAGCCCCTACTTTTTATTTACGTGCTCTTTATTATCTTGCAAACCTATCCAACAACACCTACAAAGTACTTCTAGTTTCATACTTGTTCTAGGTAAGGCGAACACTAAGCGTGCGTAGAGTCGTATCAGTGGCAGATAGGACTTGAGAGAATATTTGTTCTACCTTTAGCTCCTCGTTGGGTTCGACACTCTTACTTATCGAAAGAGGCTACAATTATCCTCTACACTTGTGGGTTATCATGGTGATCGTAACAGTGGCAACGGAGAAGTAACTAAGCAAAGTTCAATATGTGAAAAGCTCGTAGGCAATGGATCAATGATGGATAATTATGTCGGATGCAATTCATCATGCAACAGCTATAACATAGGGTGACACAGAACTAGCTCCAGTTCATCAATGTAATGTAGGCATGTATACCGAATATAGTCATACGTGCTTATGGAAAAGAACTTGCATGACATCTTTTGTCCTACCCTCCCGTGGCAGCGGGGTCCTATTGGAAACTAAGAGATATTAAGGCCTCCTTTTAATAGAGTACCAGACCAAAGCATTAGCACTTAGTGAATACATGAACTCCTCAAACTACGGTCATCACCGGGAGTGGTACCGATTATTGTCGCTTCGGGGTTGCCGGATCATAACACATAGTAGGTGACTATTGACTTGCAAGATAGGATCAAGAACTCACATATATTCATGAAAACATAATAGGTTCAGATCTGAAATCATGGCACTCGGGCCCTAGTGACAAGCATTAAGCATGTCAAAGGCATAGCAACATCAATCTTAGAACATAATGGATACTAGGGATCAAACCCTAACAAAACTAACTCAATTACATGGTAAATCTCATCCAACCCATCACCGTCCAGCAAGCCTACGATTGGATTACTCACGCACGGCGGTGAGCATCATGAAATTGCTGATGGAGGATGGTTGATGATGATGATGGTGACGGATTGCCCTCTCCGGAGCCCCGAACGGACTCCAGATCAACCCTCCCGAGGAAGATTAGGGCTTGGCGGCGGCTCCGTATCGTAAAACGCGAAGAATCCTTCTCTCTCATTTTTTCTCCCCGAATGTGAATATATAGAGTTGGAGTTGAGGTCGGTGGAGGTCCAGGAGGCCCACAAGGCAGGGGCGCCCCCCAGGGGGTGGGTGCGCCCTGCACTCTCGTGGAAAGGGTGTGGCCCCCCTTACGCTGATTCTTTCACCAATATTTTTTATTAATTCCAAAACGTGTCTCCGTGGATTTTCAGGTCATTCCGAGAACTTTTATTCCTGCACAAAAATAACACCATGGCAATTCTGCTGGAAACAACGTCAGTCCGGATTAGTTCCATTCAAATCATGGAAGTTGGAGTCCAAAATAAGGGCAAAAGTGTTTGGAAAAGTAGATACGTTGAAGACGTATCAAACACTGAGATGACCGATGACATCCTCAACAGAGAATTCACGTCTCAAGTGCTTGAGAGAAGTAGTAAAGTTCCTCCATCCAGAAGGGAGTTTTGCAATAATGCAACCCGCGACAAATTTGTCCGGTAACTCACACTTCAGGAGCTCCAGCTCCTTAGCGATGCACTGTATCTCATGAGCCTGGTCCAATACAGAATGGTTATCAACCATCCTGTAATCATGGAACTGCTCCATGGCATACAGTTCGCTCCCAGCATCGGTTGCGCCGAACTTAGCTTCGAGCGCATCCCACAAGTTTTTGGTAACACGCATATGGAGATATGCATCAACCAACTTGTCTCCGATCACATTAAGAACAGCTCCCACAAAGATGGTGATTGCCTCCCTAAAGGCCTTTTCCTGTCCAGGAACAATCGTTTCTGTGGGAGACACACCACCAACCATTAACACGTTTATCACTATGAGCCACAAGATGGTACTTGTCTGCCAACGCTTAAAATGCATCCCGACAAACTTTTCCAGTTTCAGTGTAGCAGCAAAGCCTTGAATCGAAAAGTGCCTAAAATAAGGTTTTTGAATTGCTGGAAATATTAGCACTTTTCCAATTAGACTAATCCATGAGTAAACAGTATGCATGACAAATATGGTATCCATCTCATACCGATACCTAAGCATACTAGCACGTACAGAGTATAGAAGCAAATCATTTGTGAGTAGCACATATATGGCTAACATAAGTACGAGTAAACGAGAGATGAACAAGTCATATCCTCCGGTTGGCCAGGCCAACGCGGCGGTGGTAGCAGCAGCCTCGACGTCGTCCGTGGCCTTCTTCTTAGCGGCAACGTCGTCGACCATGGTGTTGATGTAGGGGAAGTAGTGGAAGCAGAGGCAGACAGAGCGGGAGCAGTCGCGTCAAGACGCTCACCAAAAATCTTATTGCCGATCTCCCGGGCAGGATCTCGAACGGCAGGGTTCCATCGGGATGGGATCGCCGGAGCCTTCTTATATAGGCCGTCGGGTAGGAAGTCGTGGGCCTGGGCGGAGGCGGCTCATTCCCGCAACCCGCGGTGCGCGAGCCGAGGCAGGTGGCGGAGGAGGAGGAGCGCGCGTGTACCACTCTTCTTCCCAAGCTCCCAATGGCAAGTGGCAGACATCCCTTAAAGGGGTCTCAATCTCTCCCTAATAATAAAGCACGGATTGAGTCTGTCGGGTTCACCATCGTGTCCTTTTTGCAAAAAAGACCTTTTATTTGGCAATTCAACCCGCAGTAGTCAAAAACGTTTCGTTCTGCACTGTTAGACTTAAAAAAAATACAGGCACACGGACACGGGCATCTCCCCAATACCTACGACCCCAACTCCCTCCAGCGCAGCTGCCACCGCCCCCCTCTTCTGCGACCACCACGCCATCCGCGCCGCCCTAAGGCCAACTCCACCGCACGACCCCAAACGGACATCCGGATTGGCCAGATTTTGTCCCTTTGGGGCGTCGATGGGTTCGCCCGTGTCCGGCTTTGTCCGTTGGGTCGTGCGTGCGCCCATCGCGCGGCCGCACCCCAAATCATGTCCGGGGTGGACATGAATAAAAAAATAAAAACTAGAATGAAATGACTAAAAAAGTAAATAAACACATAAAAAAACATAAAACATATATAGGGGTCACGGCCACAAAACGGCCCAGTTTCTCAGTCCACTTAAACGGCCCAGTTTCATAATTAACATAAAAACAAAATAAAACGCCTCCCGCGCTCTACCGGCGCCCGTCGGTCACCGTGGCGTCGCCGTCTTCAGCGGCGCCCGGTGTAAATAAATGCTTGGCCCAGCGAAAGGTCGGCGTAGGCGGCGTCCACAGGTGGGCCGGCGGTGCGTGGTAGACGGGGCCGGGCTGGACGGCGGGAGGTGCCTGCACCACCTCCTCCCGTGGCGACGCCTCCTACTCCGTGACCGCGGCGGAGTGGCGCACCAGTTCACGCCCACGCCGGCGGCCATCTCCGGAGCAGTGCAGGACCAGCCCCACCCCTGGCCCAGCAGCTCCTGGAACGCGGCCGGCGGCTCCTCCTCCATCGCGTCCTCCGTGACAGCCGCCATCTGCAGCTCCGGGAAGAAGACGTCGCCGGCGGCAGAGAGGGCCATGGCCTCCTCCAGGCCGTCCCATTGCCGCTCGTCGTGCGTGTTCATGGAGTCCTCCATGACACGCCAGACGAAGCCGGGCCTCCTCCTCCACCGCTCATGCGAGGAGGTGGAGGTGGTGACGGAGACGGGAAGGCGACGGCGTGGGCGTGAGGTCACAGCACCCAGACGCCGCGCACCTCCCGGCGTGGCGCGCTGCCCGACACCGTCTTGCGGCGCAGGGACGTGCGTCGCGTGTCGTGCTCGTCCGGGAGCCAGGTGTCCCAGAGCTCAGAGTCAGGGGCATACCTGTGGTCGTAGTACAGGTCGTCGGGGAGGAGGCGGCGGCGGCACGCGATCTCATCGCACCGGGCACGACCGCTCGCCGGCACCGGCGGGATTGGGACCCGGTCCGCAGAGAGGTGCCATCCGTTGGGGAGGTGGACGTCGCTCCACGGGACCGGCGTCCTCGTCTCCCAGTACCTCCGGCACACGTCCGCGCAGAGGTATTGCCGGTCGCGCTCGCCGGCGGGCCTAGGGGCAATGGTGAAGGGGGCCGGTGCGGGGGCTTGACGGGAGGAGCGTGGCGGTGACGCGGGCTCCTTCTTCTTCACGGAGTCGCGGTGGCGGCCCGAGGAGGAGCCGGCCTCGCGATCGTGCTTCCCCTTGCGGCCGTAGTTCCAAAGGCCCATGGCTGCGGCCGGCCGACGAGGTCGACGACGGGGAACGGTTAGGGTTTCGAGGGTGTCGGCTTTCGAGGGGGCGGAGAGGGGCCAGAGTGGGAAGTGTGGGCGACGACTGGTCCACGGCTTCCCATTTAAAAAGGACGGTGACCCTTCGCTGTGCGGATGACAGGTGGGGTCACCCGCCCGTGCGCATTTATGTTGGCGGGTGGGAGGTAGGTGGCCGCCTGCCACGCGGCCCTGAAGCGGATGTTCGAAGCGTCCGTTCGCTGTCCGCCGTGACCCAAACCTAGCGCAAGTTTTTGCGCTCGAAATGGGTTGGCCCAGACACAAAACGGACCAGATGGGTTCGGCGCGCTGGGCCGCCTCGTTTGTCCGTTTTACAACAAACTGACCGGGCCGAATAATATGGGGTCGCGCGGTGGAGTTGGCCTAAAGCACGCTGCTCCTTTCCCTTCCCAAGCCGGCCCTGGATCTCGCGATGGAGGTGGCTGCCGTCGTGGCCATGGAGGTCTCGCCAGCCGCCTGGCCAAGGTCGTCGCCCTCGACGAGCTCCTCCATCACTTCTGGTTCCCCACAGTGGCTACGGGCCGCCTCTCCCTCTCCATCCTACGCTCCTCCTTCTCCACTTCAGATTTCGGCTGAAGATCGCCTCTCCCTATTCCCCCTTCCAATCTGGAGCACAGGCGGAGATCCTGGTTGTGTGCGGCGGAGATGGCGCCCCGCCTCTGCGCCTCATAAGGCTGGACGTAGCTCCGCCGAGGCCATGACCTCTCCAGGTATCGATCTAAAACAGGTCAGCAACCCATTGGAACCTCTCCCTGTCTCTTTCTTCTCCATCTTGCTCATACAGAGTACTCCCTCTGTCCCAAAATTCTTGTCTAAGATTTGTTTAAATACGAATGTATCAAGTCAAATTTTAGTATTACATACATCTATATCTAGACAAATTTAAGACAAGAATTTTGGGACGGAGGGAGTACTATCCAATGGAACCTTAGTTTTTGTATAGTTAGCTAGCAGAGACTCAATAGTAGCATTTTTTGCCTGTACATCATAGCCATGCCCTGGAGAGACGCAAATTAGTGCAGTTAACAAGAAGCAATTGACGAAGATCTTACGAGATGGCTTGCAAATCCAGATATCAAACAGAATTTTGGTAATATATATTATGTATGCTATAGTTTGAAGGGATGCTTACCAGGTATATACCACTCAAAATCTAGGTCCAGTAACTATCCAGTTGCAAATTCAGTGCAAGTTTGTGTAACAAATATATATACATCAACTAGAATTTAGGTTTAAGTCTGTGGTACAATTGAAAGACTAGGAGAAGAGGGTGGATTGTACTACCTGATCGCTTGCTGTACATCTGAAAGAGATTCAGTTCGTCTGAATATTCTGATTTTGCGACATGGTCGCCAGTGAATAGCGCCTTTAGCAGTTTGGTCAACAAGCAGACTGAGCCCAACATAAAATGGTTTCATTTTCATGAGTGAATTTTACCTTAGATGTTTAGGAGAAGATCAGTATGGCACCACATAACTATTGCTAAAATGATCGTTAATTAATGACATCATTACCATCCAGCCATCTTGTCTTTCCAAAGAACATACGAGCTTCGTTCTCTGAAGTTTAAGAATAATACAGCCATCTTGCCTTTCGAAAGAATAACAAAGATAAATATAGAACCGTGTAAGTCTGAACGTGGGTCAAAAACGTGTAGTGTGCTCCACCGAGATTCCCAATCTTGTCCACCAGTATCGGCTTATACCTTGGACTGAAATATAAGAGGTTATCATAACAACTATAGCGAATATAATCACTGTTTTCAGATCAAATAAGGAATCGATCTCACGATGGTTGATGCTTGATGCAGCGGAGGATCACAGGTGTACTGCCTGCAGTTTGAATTTAACAGGGCAGTTGCCATCATCGTGAGACTTGCTGTGACGCCCCAAGACCGGAGCTTCAGTTGCCTTCCAGGGTTTCCGAGTTTTGTCGTGTGATTTGTTTTGTTTTTGCATTGCATCATGTCATCATGCCATCATATCATTAATTTTTAAAACTCTTCTAAATAAATTGTATGGATTTTTCGATCCATTTAAATCGAGGGATTCACATGGTGACTTCTCTTTATAACATATCGTCCCAATATTATTAGGGAGCTATAATAATTATTCCATTTATTTGGAATTGATCTTAACACACTTGCAAAATAATTTCGTGCCCTTTCTACTTCACGTTTGGTCTCCACACTTTGCCCTAAATTTCTTTTATCATATTCCGAGCTCCACCAAAAATCCGAACATTTTTGGACCTTCCCAAACCCTCACTTCCATTCCAATCATTCAATTTAAATTCAAATGAATTTGAATTCAATTCTTTCAATCATGCCTCTTTTATTTTCCTGGATCGAGCTCATTTTTGCGAGCTCGGGAAAATAATCCCTGTGCCCAAACTCTTTCTCTAATCTTTTTCTTTTCTTCCCTTTTCTTTCTTTTCTCTGTTTTAAGAGTTTAAAGAGAGAGAGAGAGGAGCTAGGCCCAGCCGGCCCCTGGCCATTCTCCTCCACCAGGCCGGCCTAGCCTCCCGAGGCCCAAGGCCCACCAACCCTCTAACCCTAGCCGCAAGGGAGAGCTCTGCTCGATCCCGATCCCCTCGTCCTCCCCATCTCTCCCGAACCCCCCTGCCCGATCCCCTCGCTCCCGCTCGCTTCTCTCCCGATCCCCCCTCATCTCTCCCCGTCGCCCAAGCGCCCGAGGAGAGGAGCGCCTTGAGCCCCTGCACCCTCTCGCCGCCACTGCCTCGCTTCTCCTCTCCTCCGCGACGCCTCCCGGAGCTCCGCAGTCCGCGTCGTCGCCTCCCCATGGCGCCCGGCCTCCTGCGTCCGCCCTCGGCTCCTCTGCCTCGACCCGCGTCCTGCGCCTCCGGCGACCCTCGCCGCTCCTGCGCCGGTCCCTCGCCCCTTGCCGCTTCCTCCGGTGGTGGCGACCACCAGAGCTCCACAAGGAGCCGGAGTCCCCGCCTCCACAACCACCGAACCAGACGCCAGGCCATCTTCGAGATTTTCGCCAAGTACCAGTCAACGAGGACCGCCAAGTTCGCCTTTCTGCGGTTTCCGAATTCACCAAGTACCACGGCGACCGCCGACGAACGCTTTTGGACCGCCAAGTTCGCTACGATCCTCGAGACCATCGTGTTGCACGCCAACATGAGTACGACCACGGACGGCTACCTGCGGATGGATTTCGTCAAGTTCAACGACGACCCGTGAAGCACATGGGAACATCAAGTTCTCTCCTAACGGTACGACTACCATCGCGAGACCGCAAGTACCACGACAACCCCAAGGGATTCGGACCCGTCAAGTACCTCTTCAAGACGAACGTGAAACACTACTTCCTCTACCGTCGCCGTGTACCACTACTTCCCTCAGCGATCATCGCGAGAACGACTACTTCCTCTACTTCCCTCGACGACCCGTGAACGTCTACTTCCCTCTACGAAACGTTTACCGTCCCGTTTGAACGATCCGAAGGTATAACCCGAGATGACCGACCGTGATCGAATCATCCTTGCGATGCCCCTCTTTTGCCATGCCACCGTTCCGTGGGAACCCGGTAATCGGGATCACCCCACCATCTTGCATGACTCGCTCACGCTCACGCTTTCCTTTGTACCGATATCTCAATCGAGTTATCGGAACCGATGTGTTGCCGTGGCACCATTTTCGGATTCGCTGTCGCGTGGCACCCTTTCATCCACCACGGTGACATAATGCCTCGTAACATGCTCTTGTCAACATTTTCATAAAAATTGCATATAACTTGCACATGTCATCCGGTGATCATGATAACAACAATTAAAATGTTTAAATTGATGTTTGCATTAATTTGCTAATATGCCATGCTAAAATGATTTATTTCATAACTAAATAACCGTAACTCGGATTTAAATAAATTATATATGTAAATGGGGTAGAAAAATGCCTAGTTTAACATGGTAGCATTACTTTGCATGTTTAACAACTCTAAAATATGCTTTAGGTCAGATCAGTACCGAATCCATAATTTGCATATGGGGATTTTCCGAATTGTTGTTCGTTGTTTCCGGCCTCATTTAAACTTGCCTAAATAGCTAGTTTAATTATGCTCCACCTCTTGCCATGTTTAACAACATTTAATATTGTTGTGTACCTAACCGGGAGAGAACTAAATAAGTGAAGAGGTGTTCAGTCAATATGCAACTCGTTGCATATTGAGCTCCACTTAACTTGTAGTGTTGTTTGTGCATATTGCCATGCCATGCTATTTAAACCGGACATGCATCATACTTGGTTGTGCATCATGCCATGTTTATGATTGTGTGTTTACTATGTTGTTTGCTTCTTTCCGGTTTGCTTCTCTCGTTAGCTTCGGTTTCGTTCGGAGTTGTGAGGATTCGCTCGACCACGCCTGCTTGTCCTCTTCATGGACTCGTTCTTCTTCCTTATGGATTTCGTGCAAGATGACCATACCCTCGAAATCACTACTATCTTTGCTTGCTAGTTGCTCGCTCTTTTGCTATGCCTATGCTTCGATGCCTAACACTTGCTTATCATGCCTCCCATATTACCATGTCAGCCTCTAACCATCCTTTCCTAGCAAACCGTTGTTTGGCTATGTTACCGCTTTGCTCAAATTTCCTCTTATAGCGTTGTTAGTTGCGGTGAAGATGAAGTTTGTTCCTTGTTGGAACATGGAGATGTTGTTCCTTGTTGGAACATGTTTACTTGTTGGGATATCACAATATATCTTATATTATTAATGCATCTATACACTTGGTAAAGGGTGGAAGGCTCGGCCTTATGCCCGGTGTTTTGTTCCACTCTTGCCGCCCTAGTTTCCGCCATATCGGTGTTATGTTCCCGGATTTTGCGTCCCTAACGCGGTCGGGTGATTTATGGGACCCCTTGACAGTTCGCTTTGAATAAGACTTTTCCAAAGAAGGCCCAACATTGGTTTTACCATTTGCCTCACCTATACCCCTTTTTCCTTGGGTTTCCGGAGCCCGAGGGTCATCTTTATTTTAGCCCCCCGGCCAAGGTTCTTCGAGTGTTGGTCCGAAACGGCAGATCAAGGGGCCACCACGGGCAACTCGAGGTCTGGTTTTACTCGTAGGTCGACCTATCCGTGTGCCTCGAGAACGAGGTACGTCGACTCCTATCGGGATTTGTCGGCACATCGGGCGGCTTTTGCTGGTCTTGTTTTATTGCTGTCGAAATGTCTTGTAGCCGGATTCCGAGACCGATCGGGTCTTCCCGGGAGAAGGAATATCCTTCGTTGATCGCGAGAGCTTATCATGGGCTAAGTTGGGACACCCCTGCAGGTATTATCTTTCAAAGCCGTGCTCGCGGTTATGTGGCGATGGGAATTTGTTAATGTCCGGTTGTAGAAAACCCGAAGTTGATCTTAACTAAAATACACCAATCATGTGTAACCGTGATGGTCTCTTCTCGGCGGAGTCCGGAAGTGAACACGGTGTTGGAGTTATGCTTGACGAGGTTGTTTTAGGATCACTTCTTGATCATAGTTGTTCGACCGTGCTTTGCTTCTCTTCTCGCTCTCTTTATGATATGTTAGCCACCATATATGCTAGTCGCTTGTCGCAGCTCCACCTCACTACCCTGTCCTACCTTTAAGCTTAAATAGTCTTGATCTCATGGTGTGAGATTGCTGAGTCCCGTGACTCACAGATACTTCCAAAACCAGCTTGCAGTGTGCCGATGAAACCGTGCAGTGGCGCACCCGAGCTCAAGGAGGAGCTCGATGAAGATCTTGTTCTTTGTGTTGTTTCGTTTCAGCTTGATCAAGAGTGGAGCTCAGTTGGGACGATCGGGGATCTGTGTAGCATTTGGGGTAGTCTTCTTTTATTTTGGTTCCGTAGTCGGACCTTGATTGTATCTGTATGATGTAATGCTTTACTCATGTATTGTGTGAAGTGGCGATTGTAAGCCAACTATGTATCTTTTTTCCTTATGTAATACATGGGTTGTGTGAAGATTACCTCACTTGCGACATTGCTTTCAATGCGGTTATGCCTCTAAGTCGAGCTCGACACGTGGGAGATATAGCCGCATCGAGGGCGTTCAAGTTGGTAATCGAGCCTTCCCGACTTAGGAGCCCCCTACTTGATTGTTTGTCATGGCGTTGTTGAGTCTAGAATGGAAAAATGTTTTGAGTCTTAGGATTATATATATCGGAGAGTAGGATTCTTTTTACTCCTCAGTCCCTTCGTCGCCTCGGTGAGGTATCCCGACGTAGAGTTTTGTCTTTTCTCTCCTCAAATTTCACTAAATTTTTTTAGGATCACGTGGGTATCTTGGAATCGCTCCGATGGTTTTGTGACGAGAACATTGTTCTTGGTGCCTCGACATTTAGGGGTTGTGGCGGTGTCCCGGGGAGTTGAGCTCCGAGGTGTTGTCGCCACAATTTTATCGCTGCAGTTCGAATACCCGAGTTTTACCGACATCGAAATCTCTTTTGTGCAGTTGTTGGTGAGATAACCCTGATAGCCCAAAGATCTTGTGGCGAAAAGGGAGTATTGCCATGACTCAGATAACGGATGTTTTTCAAGGTCGAGGTACACGATTTCCGAGGATTTCTTGGTTATGTGTTGACGGATGGATACAATGGATCTAGGTATTGTTAGTTTGGGTGATATATTTTGTGTCCCTCGTATCCGCAACACCGCAGTTGCATAACCGTAAAGTTTCGGGAGTTTATAGGTGGGAATTCTAGTAGCTTACGTGATATCTTTCCGATGTATGTATGATTGGAGATTGGGGTTCAAAGTTTAGTGGTCCGCCCATTCACGGTCGATTTACAAAGTGGTCGCGAGACGCCTTAAAGAATCCTTGGCTATGCTGATTCGGGACGCCTTGTTTGTCATTCGTGACGTCCACTATACGTCGTGCCCGTGTGGGCCCCACCACGAACACTTTGGACGAAATCTCTATCGTGTGTTTGTTCCGGCTTATTCTGCAAGCCAAATCCTTTGTTTTTGTTCCGTTTTGTGGTATTCAAGTTGCTTCAATGTCAAGTGTGGATTCCATACCTTCCTAAATGGCGTTCTCACATTGCTATGTGAATACTAATCCTTCTTGATCAATGAGCTTGTCATGTCAATTCTTTTCTCAACCGGCGTGCTTCTCTTCAAGTGGATCCGATCATTCCAACATTCGCAAGATCAATTCTAAGTTTTTTCTCAACGGTGTTCGTTTCATCCGACCAAAGTTGTTTTGATTTCCCGCCCTCCCACCCTTTTTCTTCAAGGACTCAGATTTCTTAATCAAGTATCCATTTTATTGAGTGAAGTTTCTTCATTCTTTTCCTTTAATGTTTTATCTGGTGATTTCTCATGAAGAAGCTAAGGAAGCTTTTACCTTATCATTGTTCCATTCTAATTTTCTTCTCCGTGGATTGAAGTCAAGTTTTCAAAGTGTTGATCGTATTCTTTTCATCGCTTCAAATGCTTTCTCATGTCGGTGCATCTCTTAATCATCCATTTCTCGCTATTCAATTGTTCCGAGTGTTGAAGATATCTCGTAAGATTCTAGTTTCCATTCTCAATTCACTCAAGTTCTTTTGAGGATGCTATCTCATTCAAGCCATTTAATTCTACCGGTGCAATACCTATTTCAAGCAATCGTTCAACAGTGGTTCTTTTGAGTGGGCCCTAACCCACAGGTCTTTTTCCAGGATCTTACCTGACTCTTTTATTTTCCCGGAGCTATTCCCAAATTCTTTTCGAAGTTTGACGTAAGAATGATTTATCATCAGTCAAATGTCTTTCTCCAAGATCTTCCAAATTATTTTCATTGTTGGTTCAACCTTTCTATTTGTCATTCCGGAGTGCCTCAACAATTCATGGTGGTGTTTCTCGTCATCATTCTCGGATTTTGAAGACCGAAGAAGAGTTTCTCTTAAATCTTGCTCCATTCTCTTCAAGATTCATGGTTTTAGCTTGATGCCATCCTCTCATAATTATTTTCGGTTGTGAGAATTCTTTTAACCCACCCGGAGCATTTCAGGAGTCTTTCAGTTTGATTCTTCGGAGCCCATCATCTCAGAATTATTCATTCCAGATTTCAGCTCTCGTTCTCCAAATCTTACCGGTGCATCATTCAAGTATTCTACAATCAGCTCGTCATCTATTCGTTCACTTGTATCTAAATCCTCAAATATCTTCATTCGTTTTTCCAATTCTTCCCGTGAATTGTGCCTTTGCTACGCTCATTCTCAATTCTTACTTGGTTCGTTCAAGATTTCACTTCCTTCTTTATCATATCAATTCATTCGTTCTTTCCGAATCCTACCGGTGGTTCGTTGAAGACCTTCCCAAGTTTGCGCCATATCTATCTTAATCCTTTCTACGGGAATAAGTAGTATGCCAAATCCGTTGCTTATCATCAATCTATATTGGTGAGGGATCAGCATAATGTAATTCTTATTCTTGTTTCATCGAGTAAATTCAATTCCTTATTCCGGAGGTTCATCAAAATTCTTGGTTTCATTTGTTCATCTTTCTTTTCGGAGTTCCAAGTTTTCTCGGTTATACCATTTCAAAGCTTCATCTTATCACTGCAAGGCTTCACCTTGTGTTGTCATCTTCTCTTTCTTTTATCATCCTTTTGTTTACCGGAGTTCTTCGTGGAGGATCTACATGGTGCTTCCTCAAGGATTCTTTTCATTCTTCAATCGTTCTTCAAGTTTTTCTCGGAGTTAAGATCCGTCTAGCCATACTTCAAAATAAACATGGTGCTCAACACATGTTTTGTTTTGAGGAGTTCAAGCATTCTTCATCTTGCATTCCGAAGTGCAATTATGTCGACCTTATCTTTTGAGGTGGTGTTATGTCATTCTTGATAATTTCCCTTCGTGTTTCATGATTCACATGTTGTCAAGAATGAGGTATTTTAAATCCATCAATCTCTTCATTGGAGTTGTCTTGGGCTATATTTCACCTAAAGCTTTCCCTAAGGATTGTTGCTATTTATGGTGCTTATAAATGACCCAAGTTCTTTATTTGTCCTCTCGGTGAAATAAGTTTCTCGTCTCCTTGTTGATATCAATCCAATCGTTTGTTTCCGTTGGTGGCAGAATTTCACCTCGTTTTGTAAAGATCATGTCCTTTTCCTTGCTTATCGTTTTTAACCGAAGTGTTGTGTCTATCGTTCCTCTTTTAACCGGAGTCTCATCCAGGTGCTTTCCTTTTGCCTAGTTCATGTTCAATTCCTTCCATTTTCAATCGGAGTGCTGCCAAAATTATATCATTCTTGTTCATTCTTATCTAGTTTTAACCGGAGTGGTTTCAGTATCTATCTTATCACTAAACCTCTTGGTTTTCGTCGTATCCCTTGTTCCTCTTTTCTAATGAGTGTTTTCAACCTTGTTCATCTTCGTTGTTTTCTTTCTTTCATTTTGTTCAACCTCTCGAGGTTCTTTGGTTTCACTCGTTTGTCGGAGAAGCAACTTTGTTTTACCTCTTCCTCTTCCGCTTTTTACGGTGCCATCCTAGATCTCGGGACGAGATCCTCTCGTAGTGGTGGAGTGTTGTGACGCCCCAAGACCGGAGCTTCAGTTGCCTTCCAGGGTTTCCGAGTTTTGTCGTGTGATTTGTTTTGTTTTTGCATTGCATCATGTCATCATGCCATCATATCATTAATTTTTAAAACTCTTCTAAATAAATTGTATGGATTTTTCGATCCATTTAAATCGAGGGATTCACATGGTGACTTCTCTTTTTTACATACCCTCCGAATATTATTTGGGTGCTATAATAATTATTCCATTTATTTGGAATTGATCTTAACACACTTGCAAAATAATTTCGTGCCCTTTCTACTTCACGTTTGGTCTCCACACTTTGCCCTAAATTTCTTTTATCATATTCCGGAGCTCCACCAAAAATCCGAACATTTTTGGACCTTCCCAAACCCTCACTTCCATTCCAATCATTCGAATTTAAATTCAAATGAATTTGAATTCAATTCTTTCAATCATGCCTCTTTTATTTTCCTGGATCGAGCTCATTTTTATGCGAGCTGGAAAATAATCCCTGTGCCCAAACTCTTTCTCTAATCTTTTTCTTTTCTTCCCTTTCCTTTCTTTTCTCTGTTTTAAGAGTTTAAAGAGAGAGAGAGAGGAGCTAGGCCCAGCCGGCCCCTGGCCATTCTCCTCCACCAGGCCGGCCTAGCCTCCCGAGGCCCAAGGCCCACCAACCCTCTAACCCTAGCCGCAAGGGAGAGCTCTGCTCGATCCCGATCCCCTGCCCTCCCCATCTCTCCCGAACCCCCGCCTCGATCCTCGCTCCCGCTCGCTTCTCTCCCGATCCCCCCTCATCTCTCCCCGTCGCCCAAGCGCCCGAGGAGAGGAGCTCCTCGAGCACCTGCACCCTCTCGCCGCCGCCGGCCTCTGCTTCTCCTCTCCTCCGCGACGCTCCCGCCGGAGCCCCGCAGGTCCGCGTCGTCGCCTCCCCATGGCGCCGCGCCCGGCCTCCTGCGTCCGCCCTCGGCTCCTCTGCCTCGACCCGCGTCCTGCGCCTCCGCGACCCTCGCCGCTCCTGCGCCCGGTCCCTCGCCCCTTGCCGCTTCCTCCGGTGGTGGCGACCACCAGAGCTCCACAAGGAGCCGGAGTCCCCGCCTCCACAACCACCGAACCAGACGCCAGGCCATCTTCGAGATTTTCGCCAAGTACCAGTCAACGAGGACCGCCAAGTTCGCCTTCTGCAGCTTTCGAATTCACCAAGTACCACGACGACCGCCGATTTAACGTTTTGGACCGCCAAGTTCGCCACGATCCTCGAGACCATCGTGTTGCACGCCAACATGAGTACGACCACGGACGGCTACTGCGGATGGATTTCGTCAAGTTCAACGACGACCCGTGAAGCACATGGGAACATCAAGTTCCTCTCCGAACGTGTACGACTACCATCGCGAGACCGCAAGTACCACGACAACCCCGAAGGGATTCGGACCCGTCAAGTACCTCTTCGAAGACGAACGTGAAACACTACTTCCTCTACCGTCGCCGTGTACCACTACTTCCCTCAGCGATCATCGCGAGAACGACTACTTCCTCTACTTCCTCGACGACCCGTGAACGCCTACTTCCCTCTGAAACGCGTTTACCGTCCCGTTTGAACGATCCGAAGGTATAACCCGAGATGACCGACCGTGATCGAATCATCCTTGCGATGCCCCTCTTTTGCCATGCCACCGTTCCGTGGGAACCCGGTAATCGGGATCACCCCACCATCTTGCATGACTCGCTCACGCTCACGCTTTCCTTTGTACCGATATCTCAATCGAGTTATCGGAACCGATGTGTTGCCGTGGCACCATTTTCGGATTCGTTGCCGTGGCACCCCTTTCATCCACCACGGTGACATAATGCCTCGTAACATGCTCTTGTCAACATTTTCATAAAAATTGCATATAACTTGCACATGTCATCCAGATCATGATAACAACAATTAAAATGTTAAAATTGTTGTTTGCATTAATTTGCTTAAATGCCATGCTAAAATGATTTATTTCATAACTAAATAACCGTAACTCGGATTTAAATAAATTATATATGTAAATGGGGTAGAAAAATGCCTAGTTTAACATGGTAGCATTACTTTGCATGTTTAACAACTCTAAAATATGCTTTAGGTCAGATCAGTACCGAATCCATAATTTGCATATGGGGATTTTCCGAATTGTTGTTCGTTGTTTCCGGCCTCATTTAAACTTGCCTAAATAGCTAGTTTAATTATGCTCCACCTCTTGCCATGTTTAACAACATTTAATATTGTTGAGTACCTAATCGGGAGAGAACTAAATAAGTGATGTGGTGTTCGTCAATATGCAACTCGTTGCATATTGAGCTCCACTTAACTTGTAGTGTTGTTTGTGCATATTGCCATGCCATGCTATTTAAACCGGACATGCATCATACTTGGTTGTGCATCATGCCATGTTTATGATTGTGTGTTTACTATGTTGTTTGCTTCTTTCCGGTTTGCTTCTCTCGTTAGCTTCGTTTCGTTCCGGAGTTGTGAGGATTCGCTCGACCACGCCTGCTTGTCCTCTTCATGGACTCGTTCTTCTTCCTTGCGGGATTTCAGGCAAGATGACCATACCCTCGAAATCACTACTATCTTTGCTTGCTAGTTGCTCGCTCTTTTGCTATGCCTATGCTTGATGCCTAACACTTGCTTATCATGCCTCCCATATTACCATGTCAGCCTCTAACCATCCTTTCCTAGCAAACCGTTGTTTGGCTATGTTACCGCTTTGCTCAGCCCCTCTTATAGCGTTGTTAGTTGCAGGTGAAGATGAAGTTTGTTCCTTGTTGGAACATGGAGATGTTGTTCCTTGTTGGAACATGTTTACTTGTTGGGATATCACAATATATCTTATATTATTAATGCATCTATACACTTGGTAAAGGGTGGAAGGCTCGGCCTTATGCCTGGTGTTTTGTTCCACTCTTGCCGCCCTAGTTTCCGTCATATCGGTGTTATGTTCCCGGATTTTGCATCCCTAACGCGGTCGGGTGATTTATGGGACCCCCTTGACAGTTCGCTTTGAATAAGACTTTTCCAAGAAGGCCCAACATTGGTTTTACCATTTGCCTCACCTATACCCCTTTTTCCCTTGGGTTTCCGGAGCCCGAGGGTCATCTTTATTTTAGCCCCCGGGCCAAGGTGCTCCTTCGAGTGTTGGTCCGAACGGGCAGATCAAGGGCCACCACGGGCAACTCGAGGTCTGGTTTTACTCGTAGGCTGACCTATCCGGTGTGCCCTGAGAACGAGGTACGTGCGACTCCTATTGGGATTTGTCGGCACATCGGGCGGCTTTGCTGGTCTTGTTTTATTGCTGTCGAAATGTCTTGTAGCCGGGATTCCGAGACTGATCGGGTCTTCCCGGGAGAAGGAATATCCTTCGTTGATCGCGAGAGCTTATCATGGGCTAAGTTGGGACACCCCTGCAGGGTATTATCTTTCGAAAGCCGTGCCCGCGGTTATGTGGCAGATGGGAATTTGTTAATGTCCGGTTGTAGAAAACCCGAAGTTGATCTTAACTAAAATACACCAACCGCGTGTGTAACCGTGATGGTCTCTTCTCGGCGGAGTCCGGGAAGTGAACACGGTGTTGGAGTTATGCTTGACATAGGGTGTTTTAGGATCACTTCTTGATCATAGTTGTTCGACCGTGCTTTGCTTCTCTTCTCGATCTCTTTTTATGTATGTTAGCCACCATATATGCAAGTCGATTGCTGCAGCTCCACCTCACTACCCTGTCCTACCTTTAAGCTTAAATAGTCTTGATCTCGCGGGTGTGAGATTGCTGAGTCCCCGTGACTCACAGATACTTCCAAAACCAGCTTGCAGGTGCCGATGAAACCGTGCAGGTGACGCACCCGAGCTCAAGGAGGAGCTCGATGAAGATCTTGTTCTTTGTGTTGTTTCGTTTCAGTTGATCAGTAGTGGAGCCCAGTTGGGACGATCGGGGATCTGTGTAGCATTTGGGGTAGTCTTCTTTTATTTTGGTTCCGTAGTCGGACCTTGATTGTATCTGTATGATGTAATGCTTTACTCATGTATTGTGTGAAGTGGCGATTGTAAGCCAACTATGTATCTTTTTCCCTTATGTAATACATGGGTTGTGTGAAGATTACCTCACTTGCGACATTGCTTTCAATGCGGTTATGCCTCTAAGTCGTGCTTCGACACGTGGGAGATATAGCCGCATCGAGGGCGTTTCACTTGCCAACTTGAGGAACTACAACGACTCTTTGTTCCAGCCATATCTGATCCACCGGGCCGGAGCTTTCACGTACCTACAACGCACGGTGCTCGCGGCGCGCTGTTGGCGCCGGCCTCGTTGCCCCACTCCCGGAACCCCTCAAGCAGCTCATGCTCGTTCGGTCGTGCAGGACGGTGCTGTAGCACTATCGTTGGATGTGAATCGCATCAAAACCGGAAGCAGCGTGCGCGCTGATGTGGCGTGTTTCCTCCTTTGCTGATTGACTGATGGTTAGATGGTTGATGTTGCAGTCTGGTGAGGCCTAGGGGGTGTCGCTTCTGCTGAAATTTTTTACACCACCAGCTCCTGGTGAGTTTGCCAACCTGAGTCATTATAGAGGAAGTGAGAATGTCAGAAGGGAGAAGAAGGAAAAACCTTGCTGCCGGAGATGACATCCACACCATTTTGTGTGTGTTGGTGAAGTGATTGAACCATGGCAATCAGAGCTGACATCGCATCTCCCTTCCTCATACGCACTTTTTGGGTAGTTGTGCATCTATATTCCATTCTGCACACCAAGAGATTATGCTATTTTTCTTTTACTGAAGCAGTTACGATTTAGTAGTACATCGTTATCATTCTCAACAAATTCATACATGACACCTTTGATACTCATGTATAAGAAAGAACTTTCAGCGATTGAGTTACATTATTCGACTTTATGTTTTTAAGGAGGGGAGGCCGGGAGGCGGGACAGCCGGCAGCGGCGCCATTCTGTTCGGGGATGCTTGGATCTGGTTATGTTGGAGCATGGGAACGGGAAACATCACCTCAGCTACGGAATTTCAAATAGCCAATTTACCTTTCTCCCTAAAGATTTCTTACACTGCTGTCATTATCATTGGTCTTGGGGTCTAGATTTTGTCAATATCAAAATCTGGGTACTTACCAGCAAACGAGTTGTTGATCTATTTACTTAGTCAAGTTCATTTCTGCTATGTTCTTCAGTCAAGCTTTAGATTCTAGCCTTGATTAAATAGCAATGATATTGTCCAAAACCTGCTAATGTCAGAAATCCTACTTCCCAACAGGATTTCTAGAATTCTGGTGGATCTAGTTTCTATAACATGGTTTGCCAACCGCGGTGAGCACTGCTCAGTGTGTGGCAGCTTTTCATTAGGATTGGAAACAAGATTTGAGATGTAGGTGTAGGTCAAATTTTGCAAAAATTATGGGTCTGCAGGTACAAAGTTACATGTAGGAAATTTTACAATTTTCTGAGAGTAGAAATTCAAGCTTGAATTTGAATATAGTTCCATGAAATTTTTTTGCTGACAAGTTTTCTTATATTTACTTCTCTTTCTGTGGTATAGGAATTTATATGCCTACTTAACCGTTCAAAGATATCCGTTTTGTTTGTCGATTGGAAGTTACCACATATAAGCTTGAGTCCATGTGAACTGACACACAGTTTGGAACAAAATAAAACTTAGTGCTGTAGTACAGTTTGGTGGTTAAACTACTCCTTACCTCGACATTCTAATAATTTGTAATAATGATAGTTGGCATTGGTCATGCAACACCACTTGCATGAAATTAGTGGCTTGCTGCTGTTGTACTCTTCAAAAATTCTGTTGCTTCGGTTTACTTTACATTTTTTTAATTTACTGTAATTTGCGAAACAAAAGTACTAGAGAATTTTATTCTACCTTACTTTCAACCGCTACCTTTTATCTGTTTGCAGTATGACTGTATGGTTCTCATTCAAAGAAGAGGCCCAACAGTCTCTTTCGGGACTTTTTATCACCACATATATAATCTTATTGAACTAGGAGTCGAGAACTACAATTCCCCAAAAGATCATATATGCTTGATGTGTGTGAACATATTGCAGGCAGGCGGTTCCAATGATGGCTCGGTTCCTGCACAGCTTCAGCGCGAGGCATATGTTGTATGAGATGTTGTATTCTCACTTCTCAGACTGTCTGTATTCTGATTTGCTCGCTAGGTGCTTGATAAAATGCCCATCCGAGCAAACAATTTGTTCTGTACTACCTGAGAGATGCAAGTTGGATGTGGAGGACAATCATGTACGGCCCTTAGGTCCTATGGTTAATCTGCTTAACCTGGGAGGTGGTCATCAAGTTTGGGATGGCAAGTGTAGGTGCTATGTACTGTTTTCAATGAACCAATAAAATGCATTGGCTATTTTCTACTCAGATTTGTTTGTTATTTCTAATGGAACAGGAAAATACTTCTGAAACGATTATAAATTCGACTTGAGATTTTAGTTGTTTATGTAGACAGTAAAACTCTAGCTCTTATTTGCTAGATGGGTCGGTACCAAGTACCAACCCAACATTGAACAAAGAAGTTAAGGAATTGAGGTGATGTTGTTTCTTTCCAGTTAATTATAAGGTGATATATAAGTATGTGCATGCTTTCCAAGTTTGATGATATGTTTGAACCAGTAAGTATGCCTAAATCTTCCAACTACTGATAGCTATATTTGGTTAAGTAGCACAGCATGATAGCAAGCAGGACAAGGAGTACTGCTACCATAGATATATGGAAATTTGTGGTTGTATTTTGTATGACCAGTGGAAAATATATACTGGGAAGAATCATGTATGCAATGATGCGTGCGTTCTTTAGTTTTGAAATGGTTCTCAAGATTGGCGTCTATATGATGAGCCATGGAGTGCACAAGGTTCCTATCACATATATAGGAGTAGTGATTTTCACCTTATTTCAATATTATTGTGATCAGTATCTGCTAGACAAACACATTTTCAAGCACCTAGTGCAAGTAAAGTTTTTTAGTGGTAAATTACTTTTCAGGTTTCTAAACTTGTTTTGAGCACAAGGTTTCTAAACACATACTTCTATATTCTGTATAACTGGAATCCATGACGTTTTGGCTTTTAGAAAGTGTGAAGCTACTAAAATTTGTGTGTCCCTATTGCAACGCACGGGCCCTTTTACTAGTAATTCTCTTCAACTAGCAAGGTGAGACTAAACTTTTCACCACCTGTCATTTCATACATGGGCCTCAAGATTAGCCAGGAATTATTGTTCATATGGGCCTAAAACCCACCTATGATTCAACAATATATACACGCGAGTGATCCTGAGGTCTAGAGTTCAAGCCTCTCTCGCCCCAAACGCCCCACAAAGTGGTGATGAAAATGCTCTCTTGACAGCTTGGGTCGTCATGCAAACATCTGATCTTCTGATGCCAAGAGCAACTCTGAACTTTGTTCTTTTTTTCTCTCTTTTTTGTGCTCGCTGGATTGGCTAGCTTAGCACACCACAGGGCAGTTAGTACGTGGTTGTTAGAATTGCACACACACATGCGTACATACTCGGCTAAGTAAACTTAAGCTCCTAGATAGATAGTCACCGCACAGCTCCCTAGCTGCATCAAAATATGGTCATAGCAAGATTCTCTGCACTTCACCTGATCGCCGGCAAAATCAAAAAGCTGGCATGAGCAGTTCCTTCTGCGCCTCAGAGTACACGAACGCGACCAAGGAGACCCCCAGAAGATACCTAGCAAGTTGAGATGCAAATCGCAAAGCCAGCACCCAGCCTATGATCAACAGTTCAAAGCACACCATGCACACTGTCAAGAAGAGTAACATGACCGATCGAGCAATAAGCTAGAGATGACGCTCAGGAGCACCTGTAATCCTAGTAGCGGAGGAAGTCCATCCACTCTCCTTGGAGTGTGGAGGCGACGACCGCCATGGCCATGAAAGCCAGGAGATGACGCGCCGGCGCGCAGCACAATCCATGCTTGTATTGGTTTCAGAGATGAATCACCCGTCCGGTCTCCACTGAGCTTCATCCAACCAGCTAAGGCAAAATCGAACGTCCTTTACGAGCCGGGCAGACGGCCCGTGGGTCACCCGGTTTTATTGCACTGGGCTTTCCGTTTGGGCCATATCAAGGCACACACGTAACGTAAGGTTGTGATGTTGATATGATATTACAGTACGATACAGTACCGTTTTTATTAGGACCACCTCGCTAATGGAGAAGAGATGGCAGCTGTTTATATGCATGTTTGGTGACGGGGAGTTCACCAGGCAGCAAGCCTGGTAAGCTATCTCAAAAAACAACAACCAGCAAGATATAATTGGTTAAGGGTCATGCAAGCATCTCTCAGGGTCGGACGCCATGATTGTAGTACAACTTGCCATGCAAGCGGCTCTAGTCCTAATTGAAAAACTTGACACCACTCCGACATGGAGTGACTGAGCTTTTTTTCCGACTTATTCAAGTATATACTCTAGGCAGGGAAAGCAAGGAATTGTCCACTCAAGCAACAAATCATGCCACGTACTGCACTGACATGCCGAATGGGTTATATTCCAATGGCAGTAGATGGTAACTAACTTATTTATATGCCCTAAACTAATATCAACACCCATATAATAATCACAAATACACTACGAGTAAAAACTATATTACCGCCTAGGCCGCGCCCAGGACGCTTAGGCACTAGGCGAAGGCCAACCGCCTCGCTTACGCCTACCGCCTTTTCCAACCTTGAGTATATATATATAGTAAAAACAAAAATGTTTCCTCCTTTCACATGACATAGAGTGCCCCAAAAGACCCTCCCTTCCCTCCCGCTGGGTGTTAGCCCGCTACCTCCTCTGCCCTCCTCCCTTTGCTGCCGCCCAACGGTGCCGCATGGCGAAGCCCGGCCAGCAGGTCCGCGGCGGAGTCCTCTTTTCCCCTCTGCTCGTGGCCCACGACTGGCGCGGCGCAGCCGTTCGAGTGGGGGCGATGGCCTATGGCGGGGGCTAGCGACATAGCGGCGCTTCCTCAGGGCAGCGATAGGTGTGGTTGGTAGCGGCATGGCGGTGACATAGCGGGCGTATGCGGTGCGGTGGCTGCAGCAAGCTTCAGATCGGGCGGTGCAGGCTTGCGCATCTTCGGCAAGTGGCAGTGGGCGTCGTGGGGTGGTGGCGGTGTACTAGTAGAAAAAAGGGTCAAATGTTCAGCTCATTAGTCCCGGTTTGAATTTGAGCCGGCACTAATGTGACCATTAGTGTCGGTTCCAACGGCTAGGCGGGCCGCTCTCATTAGTACCGGTTCGTGCCAAACTTTTAGCACCGGTTCGTGCCACGAGCCGGTACTAAAGAGAGTGGTGGCAGGATGTTGTCAGACTGGGACCCCTCCAACACCTTTAGTACCGGTTCGTGCCTCGAACCGGTACTAAAGGTCGTCCTATATTAACCCTTCGTCCACACGCACTCTGTTCTTCCCCCTTTCCCCTCTCCCTCTCCTCTGTTCTTCCCTTCTTCCTCTCGATCTCATCACAAATTTTGCCCAAAATTTGTCAAGATTTGCAGGCCCCCATCCATTCAAATGATCACAAAGGTTAGCAACTTTGTCCTTTCATCTCTCATTGCTAGATTAGCTCTTGCATTGGTTTATATAATGATTAATTGTGGGTTTTAGTAATTTGGGAGGAATTATATGTGATAGTATTTGATTTATATGCAATTTGAGGTCAAAATAACACTTAGTTTGCATATGTAGGTGTGGTTTACTTAGTGCCTTCTAAATCTCCGTCATAACCACCGTCGATCGCCCGCACCGTCTCGTCGCCGGCACCACCTTGTGGTGAGCCTATTGTTCTTATCTTTTTTATATAAAAAATTCATGTTTGTGTGATTTGGATATATAGTTACTCGTATAATTATCTTACCCGTACTTTATTTGTTATACATAGTGTCATGGTTTTGATATCTGTCCCCGTCGGCCCTCATCCGTGTTATGATTCGGATGTGGTATATTCTCTTTTAAAATTATTTGTTGCATTTCGTGTTTATGGAAAATTATGGCCATCAAGTTGACATAGATATTTTTATGTAGGAGGTATGTGACCGGAAATTCCAATCGACCCTATTGTCGAGAGGTTAAATTTAGTTGAAAGAGAAAACGGGTATTTGAAACAAAAACTGAAAAGAATTGAGGGGAGAGGATGGAATTGGAGTTGCATGTTGCCGATGTCGTTGATGATCACAAGATCAAGATGGAGAAAATGCACTTGAAGATTAGAAAGATGAGAACATATGCCATTGATAGTGAGGCTTGGTATTATTATGCTGTTGGATCAATTGTTACCTTAGTTGTGATCTTGATCGCATTTGTTGTTGCATTTAAATGCTTTAGCTAGAGAGTTATTTGTTTGTTGCATTTAATTGTTGTATGAACTTTATGTATGAACTTGTATTAATTTGGTCTTTTCGGTGTTGTGTAATGAAGATGAGCCGACAATGGATGTGCGATGACCGATGCTCTCCTGAGTTCATTAATGGCGTGCATACTTTTCTGCTTGCGGCTGAGGCAAACAAACGGGCGGATGGTTTTATGCCTTGTCCATGTGCTGGCCGTAAGAATGATCACAATTACTCTAAGTCAAGAACCATTTAGGTCCACCTGTTTGAGTCCGGTTTCATGCCCCACTATAATGTTTGTACCAAGCATGGAGAAAGAGGGGTTATGATGGAAGACAATGAAGAAGAAGAGGATGACAAACTATCCTGGCCATGGGTTCCCTGAATATGATGATACAACAATGGGGGAAGAAGCTGAGCCGGCAATGCGGGAAGAAGCTGAAGAAGAGGCATCAGATGATCCCGCTGATGATCTAGGTCGGGCCATTGCCGATGCAAAGAGAAACTGCGCAAGTTATTTGGAGAAGAAGAAGTTGCAGCGCATGTTAGAGGATCACAAGAAATTGTTGTACCCAATTCTAGGTGACAAGAAAAAGCTGGGCACCACACTGGAATTACTGCAATGGAAGGCAGAGAATGGTGTATCTGACAAGGGATTTGGAAAGTTGCTGGTAATGTTAAAGAAGATGCTTCCAAAAGACAACGAATTGCCCGAGAGTACGTACGAAGCAAAGAAGGTTGTCTGCCCTTTAGGGTTAGAGGTGCAGAAGATACATGCATGCCCTAATGACTGCATCCTCTACCGCGGTGAGTACACGGATTTGAACGCGTGCCCGGTATGCGGTGCATTGCGCTATAAGATCAGCCGCGATGACCCTGGTGATGTCGAGGTCGAGCGCCCCAGGAAGAAGACTCCTGCCAAGGTGATGTGGTATGCTCCTATAATACCACGGTTGAAACCTTTGTTCCAAAACAAAGAGCATGCCAAGGCAATGCGATGGCACAGTGAAGACCGTAAGAAAGACGGAAAGTTGAGAGTACCCGCTGACGGGTCGCAGTGGAGAAAAATTGAGAGAAAGTACATGGAGGGGTTTGCAGGTGATGCAAGGAATTATGGTTTGGTCTAAGTGCAGATGGCATTAATCCTTTTGAGGAGCAGAGCAGCAACCATAGCACCTGGCCTGTGACTCTATGTTTGTATAACCTTCCTCCTTGATTGTGCATGAAGCGGAAGTTCATTATGATGCCAGTGCTCATCCAAGGCCCTAAGCAACCCAGCAACGACATTGATGTGTACCTAAGGCCATTAGTTGAAGAAATCTTACAGCTGTGGAATAGAACAGGTGTACGTGCGTGGGATGAGCACGGACAGGAAGAATTTGACCTAAAGGCGTTGCTGTTTGTGACCATCAATGATTGGCCTGCTCTCAGTAACCTTTCAGGACAGACAAACAAGGGATACCGCTCATGCACGCACTGTTTGGATGATACCGACAATATATATTGGACAATTGTAGGAAAAATGTGTACCTGGGACATCGTCGATTTCTTCCGAGCAGGCATCCCGTAAGAAAGAAAGGCAAGCATTTCAAAGGTGAGGCGGATCACCGGACGAAGCCTCGCCACCATACTGGTGCTGGTGTACATGATATGGTCAAGGATTTGAAGGTAGTCTTTGGAAAGGGTCCTGGCGGACAACCTGTTCCGAATGACGCTGACAAACGCGCACCCATGTGGAAGAAGAAATCTATATTTTGGGACCTGCCCTATTAGAAAGACCTAGAGGTCCGCTCCGCAATCGACGTGATGCATGTGACGAAGAATCTTTGCGTGACCCTGCTTGGATTCTTGGGCGTGTATGGGAAGACAAAAGATACACCAGAGGCACGGGAGGACCAGCAACGTATGCACGGAAAAGACGGCACACATCAGGGTCATGCCATCTACGCTCTTACCAAAGAAGAGAAGGAAATCTTTTTTGAATGCCTGCTCAGTATTAAGGTACCGTCTGGCTTCTCGTCGAATATAAAGGGAATAATAAATATGGCAGAGAAAAACTTCCAGAACCTAAAGTCTCATGACTGCCACGTGATTATGACGCAACTGCTTCCGGTCGCATTAAGGGGGCTTCTACCGAAAAACATTCGATTAGCCATTGTGAAGCTATATGAATTCCTCAATGCAATCTCTCAGAAGGTAATCGAGCCAGAAATCATACCAAGGTTAGAGAATGATTTGGTGCAATGTCTTTGTCAAATTCGAGTTGGTGTTCCCACCATCCTTCTTCAACATCATGACGCACGTCCTAGTTCACCTATGCGAAGAGATTAACGTTTTGGGTCCTGTATTTCTACACAATATGTTCCCCTTTGAGAGGTTCATGGGAGTCTTAAAGAAATATGTTCATAACCGTGCTAGGCCAGAAGGAAGCATCTCGAAGGGCCATGAAAATGAGGAGGTCATTGAGTTTTGTATTGACTTTATTCCTGACCTTAAGCCGATTGGTGTTCCTGAATCACGGCATAAGGGCAGACTGGATGGAAAAGGCACGCTAGGAGGGGATCAAATAATATGTATGGATGGGCATTCTCTCACTCAAGCACACTACACAGTTCTACAGAATTCCACCTTGGTGGCTCCGTATATGGAGGAACACAAGAATTTTCTACGCTCCAAACACCCGGAGTACCGACGACCGGATTACACGTGAACAAACGAGGACTTCCGCCGGCTGGTTGCAGACACGTGCCATGCATGACGCCGCTATTGAAGATGACCTATACTTGTTGTCCCAGTTACCATCTTCGAATATAATGACTTTCAAAGGGTACGAGATAAATGGGAATACATTTTACACGATCGCCCAAGATAAGAAGAGCACCAACCAAAATAGCGGTGTCCGCTTTGATGCACCAACCAAGACGGGAAAGGAAACATATTATGGTTACATAGAGGACATATGGGAACTTGACTATGGACGTGGTTTGAAGGTCCCTTTGTTTCGGTGCAAATGGGTCAATATGACACGAGGCGGGGTAAAGAAAAACCCACAGTACGGAATGACAACTGTGGATCTCAACAATCTTGCGTATGCAGACGAACCATTCGTCCTAGCCAATGATGTGGCACAGGTTTTCTATGTGAAGAACATGTCTACCAAGCCGAGAAAAAGAAAACATAAGGAAGCGAATGCATCATACGATGAGTCAAAGCGCCACATAGTTCTTTCTGGGAAAAGAAACATCGCGGGAGTGGATGACAAGACAGGCATTCAGAAGATTATGAAAAGTTTGATGAAATTGCTCCATTCACAGTGAATATTGACCTGAGCATCCAGTTAAATGATGAAGATTGTCCATGGTTACGGCGCAAAGGGACACACGCGAAGAAAAAGTTTCACACCCAAGGATCTGGGATGTGATCGGCTTCACTATCATCACTTTCTTCTGTGTTTCACACCCATGAGGGAATCTTTGTAATAGTTAGGGTACTTATGTGTTTTGGCATTTGAAACGCGAAGAAATTTTATGTGCAAACAAATTCTTTCATGCATTCACTGATTTTTTCAGCTAAATGACCCTGAAATTGGAAAACACTTCAAATGAACTCCGAAAAGGTTGAAAGTTGGTATTGTATCATAATTTCACCCACATAGGCATTTCTTTCGATATATATCAGGGTTTCGGACGAAAACTCATCTGTTACAGCAAAAAACAACTCAGAAATAAATAAATCAAAATAAATAAAGGAAAAGAGAAAAAAATAAGCCCGACTACTAGGCCACAGCGGCCTGCATACGACTAGGAACTCAACCTGTTGTTGGGCCAGGATACAGGCCCGCAAGGCCCAGTAGGCCCACGGGGCAGCATAGCATAGGTAGGCCTAGAAGGCCTGCTTTGGAGAGGATCTCGAAGGAGCAGCCGTGGCTGGGTTTATAAACCAGTGCGGCTGCCCCTCAGCTAGTGAGGTGGGACTAAACTTCTGCGCCCCTCGCCTGGCAGCGCACAACCTTTAGTACCGGGTCGTGGCGCCAACTGGTACTAAAGGGGGGGGGGGTCTTTAGTATCGGTTGGAGCCACCACCCGGTACTAAAGGCCTGCCCTTCCCGCCGCTTGGCCTAGCCAAAACAAGCCTTTAGTACCGGGTGGTGGCTCCAACCGGTACTAAAGGTGCCCCCTATATAAGAAACACTTCGAAAAATTTCAGTTTCTCATCTCCCACTTCACTTTGCCGCCGCCCCGTCCCGCGCCGTCGCTGCCCCCGTCCCGCGCCGTTGCCGCCCCGTTGTCGCCGTCCCGTCGCGCCGCCGCCCGTCAATAAGTCGCCGTCCCCTCGCCGTCCCTCGCCGCCATCGCTGCCGCCTTGCATCAACATCGCCTGCCGCTCGCCGTCGCTGGACCTCGCGAGCCGCCTCGACCTCGCCACAAGGCCTGTGAGCCCCTCCACCGGCCTCTCCTCCCTCCAATCCACCGCGCCGCCGCCGGCGTTGGCCGCGCGCGCGGACACACACAGTACTACACACGCACACACACACTCACACTACACGCGTGCACACACACACACAATTTTTCTGTTTTTAGTTTTTAGTTTTTTCTGTTTTTAGTTTTTAGTTTTTTTCTGTTTTTCATACAAAGTTAGTTTTAGCTAGAAGATGTTAGAAATTTTAGAAATATTAGTTTTTAGAAATTTTAGAAATGTTAGTCTTTAGAAATTTTAGAAATGTTAGAGATTTTAGAAATGTTAGTTTTAGCTAGAAGAATTAGATTAATTTCAAATTGTTAGACGATGATCTATGTTTTTTTAGTTTCTTATAATTTTAGTTATAGAAATTTAGAATTTGTATATAAGATAATGAAGGAAATATGCCCTAGAGGCAATAATAAAGTTATTATTTATTTCCTTATTTCATGATAAATGTTTATTATTCATGCTAGAATTGTATTAACCGGAAACTTAGTACATGTGTGAATACATAGACAAACAAAGTGTCACTAGTATGCCTCTACTTGACTAGCTCGTTGAATCAAAGATGGTTAAGTTTTCTAGCCATAGACATAAGTTGTCATTTGATTAACGGGATCACATCATTGGAGAATGATGTGATTGACTTGACCCATTCCGTTAGCTTAGCACTTGATCGTTTAGTATATTACTATTGCTTTCTTCATGACTTATACATGTTCCTACAACTATGAGATTATGCCACTCCCGAATACCGGAGGAACACTTTGTGTGCTACCAAACGTCACAACGTAACTGGGTGATTATAAAGGTGCTTTACAGGTGTCTCCGATAGTACTTGTTGAGTTGGCATAGATCGAGATTAGGATTTGTCACTCCGATTGTCGGAAAGGTATCTCTGGGCCCTCTCGGTAATGCACATCACTATAAGCCTTGCAAGCAATGTGACTAATGAATTAGTTGCTAGATGATACATTACGGAACGAGTAAAGAGACTTGCCGGTAACAAGATTGAACTAGGTATTGAGATACCGACGATCGAATCTCGGGCAAATAACATACCGATGACAAAGGGAACAACGTATGTTGTTATGCGGTTCGACCCTGGCGTCTGGCCCTGGAGTCCGAGAAGGACTCCTGCCTTACGAACCGGTGCTATAGCCCGGTTCTGCACTAGTGGTGGTCCAGCTGGGGCACTGCATGGTGGTGGCTTGCAGCAGCCCGGCTGCGGCCACTGTGGTCGACTGGGTCTGGTCGCGACGATGACGGTACATGCTCCGGCGTCGGTCGTATGCGGTTGGCTTAGCTTGGCTTTTCCCCTCATCTACGGATTCAGGTCAGGCTCGTCAGGCAGAGGCGGTTTTGTGCTGCTGTATTGGTGGTTGTGCTTGCTTCGCGGGCTTGCCAGAGGAGGCAAGAGGACTTCGGGAAGAGGGCAGGGGTGGCCCCGTCCGCAACATCGTCGTGCGGTGCGTCTGGCGGCTGCAACTTGCGGCTGCCAGAGCTCCCCTTGCCCATATCTGGCCGACGAGGCCACCAACCGTGCTAAGCAGTCCGCTTTGGGGTTGAAAGGGGGGGGGGGCTTCTGGCCCTTTCCGGCCACCTCGTCGGTGCGGAGTATCAATAGCTAAGGGACGATCTCGGATGACGGGGCTGCAACCCTGGTTGTGAATATCGGGGAGCTCATGGGCAGAGCTCGCAGCTCAGGCAGTGTCTGATGACCATGGTCGTGTGGGCGACATGGTGGTCGGGTTGTGTCATTCAGTGATGGCGGTGTGGTGTCCGTACCACAACTCGATGACGGTGAGTGCTGGCCGGGGTGAAAATCCGCTCTGACTTGTCAGGCCGGCGACGGCGGCGTTCTAGCATTTCCTCCTTCCCTAAGACATCGTCATAGTCTATCATTCGTCATCGTGGTGCACCGTGGAAAACACTGATCCTTGGATTGGGCAGTGGCGGCGCTCCAGACCCGTTCCCTTCCTGAAGGCGCCGCCTTGGAGCCCATGATTCGTCATGCACGGCTTCATCTCATTGCGATGGCTTGTCCACAATTGAGGGCCCCGACGACTCCATAATGGTGCTTAGTGTTTCACCTGATGTTTGCTTGAAGTTGTTTGGGGTGGTGTTGCTGTTTTCGACGACTTTGTATGCAACCTTGGGTGTGCAATTTGTGGTGACATGTGTTTGTATTGGATTGTTCGGTGATGGTTACACAAAACTGCAATATAGTAATTGCATTGCCGTAAGAACACAACGTGTGCATCTTGTTTACAAAGTAAAATGTTTTTTTAGTATAGATAGTAGACAACAGGTGGACGTTTACAAGACTGCCTTAAAGGGTTTACGAATAGGGAAAAAACAAAGGATGATTACTCTAAGTTTGTGCTTAAAGAGAAAAGCAATCATGAAGTATGCAAGGTTACAAGTTAGATCGGGTTGAAACCGAAGAACTTGATAATCTTCATCCAATTCGTTGTCATTGTTATAATGCGATTGTATGTAACATGCAATGACTACAATGGCTTCAGTGAGAACACTATTTTTTTAGTCTGTGAGAACACTATATATGTGACTAGTTATTTTGTATGTGACTTGTAATATAATGTATGCATGTATTGCAATTTTAATCTATATATATTGATGCATGCTTTAATGCATGCAATGAATATTGAACTATTGATATAATATAATGTGACGTGCCGTTGCAGCAAGAAAAAAAAGAATTGGCCTGGGAGGTTAAGTGGAGGGCGTACAAAAGTGTATGCCACCGCTAGGACAATGTGTTATGGCGGGTGGAAGGGCTGGCCCGTCACCGGTAGCATGTTAGCAGTGGCGGGAGAATAGTGATGGGCGCGCTCCCAGCCACACCCGCTATTGGTAGGCCTTTTTGAACATTCCTCGACCCCAATCTAGGCTTCTCTCATTGTTGATCACACCTCGCCACTCGGCCCCTCCTCCACCGGTGATGACGACTTGCTCTCCAGGCGCTTAAGATGACAAACGATGTTGTTTCCCCCCTTGCGGCTGCCGGAGAGGAGGAAGGAGAAGTCGTGGCCCTTGCCAGCGCAGGAGAAGATGCATGCCTGAGCTCGGAGCAAGAGTGTAATGAGGAGGAAGAACCGACCAGAACGCTCTGAGGATGTTCTCGAAGCAAAGACATCACTCTTTCGACTCGCTCTGCTAGTCAACGGGGACGTCAGATGTGGCTAGTTTGGTACGCTTCCACGCTTGAAAATGCCTGGCCTGGAGCCTCCCTGGATGCGGCCTGGTCTTTGTTTGGTTGAAGGCCTGAAAAAGTTGGAGCAAGCCTGGCCTGGACTGCCCATGCAAATAATTAGCCTGCCAGGCGTCCCTTTTGGGTTGCCTGAATGAGACGGCGTGACTAGCCTGGTAGTAATCCGGCTGTTTGCATGCAGGTTTGGGGCAGGTTGTCAGTCTTCTATAATTTTTTAATCCCCTAGTGACCTCCCAGGCTCAGGTCACGTTCCAAACAGCAATCGGGCGAGGCTGCCTCGCCAGGCTAGAAATATCAAAACCTCAGGCCCAGGCCAGGCAGAACTTTCACCCAGGCACATGGCCCAGGGCAGCAACCAAACTGGTGCAAGCGCCTTAGGGAGCGAGCGAATTTGACACTGCGTTGCCACTCCGATCTTGCATCAAGATTTGTGCGTTACATCTTGCGGACGTCGTTGTGTTCGCTTAGAAAATATTGTGAACTCACGTCAGTTGTGTAGCATTTAGGTAAAATTATGAGATAAAACATTGGGGTGTATACATACAACGTGCAGTCACCCTAACAGGGTTGCTCGTATTGTTTTGGGAAGAACGGGGCGTCGCAACTAAGTACTACAGATTAGTAAGGTTGGCGTTAGTAGTAAGCAAACAACATTGGGGTGGTGGCGCAGTTGGCTAGCGCGTAGGTCTCATAGCTATACGTGAGTGATCCTGAGGTCGAGAGTTCGAGCCTCTCTCACCCCAAAACCTCAAAAAGTGGTGATGAAAATGCTCTCGTGACAACTTGGGTCGTCATGCAAACATCTGATATTCAGATGCCACGAGCAACTCTGAACTTTGTTCTTTTTGTCACTCTCCTTTGTGCTCCTGGATCTAACTAAGGCCCCGATTGGATTGTTTGATTTTTCCTACACCTATAATTTACAAGTCTCCAGTAAAATCCACGACACGGGCTGTATTTTGCTTCCGGTTGTAAGCTGTGCTTGGCTGGGGTAGCAATCCGGTTGCTTCAGGCTGGATCTGGCCGCTTGGAGTAAGAGAAACGAGCCGCCGGCTGTCCGCGCACTGGTGCCTAAACCCGTCGTGGGCAGCGTCGCCGGCGCCTCACCGTCCTGTGGTTACGGCGGCTTGGCCCTCGTCCTCGCCTACGGTATCGAGAGAGGAAGGGTATGGGGAAAACAGATGGACTGGGCTCTGTATCATATACAAGCCGATTACAGTTGTAAGTAGCAAATCGTTTTTTCTAGGGGTATGTTTTACAGCCCGAAAACGGCCAACCAAATGGGTATCTGGAGTCCACCCGGTTTTCCTTTACACCTGTATATTTTACAAGTGTATTTGCTTCAAATACGACAATCCAATCGCTCGCCCCCCTCAACGGTTTGTAGCAGGCTATGTACTGTACATTGCTAATGGTCGCAGCTAATTGCTTCATTAGCCCGTATACAAATTATTCATTGACCCTGCCACACCGAATATAGAAGACCAAAGCCCAATAGCCCATACATATGTCGTGGCTCGCTATTGTTTTGCCTCTGCACAATGTGATCGATCCGATAGATTGATCTATATACGCGTACTCTCCTGGACAAGCTAGGGCGCTTGCCGCTGTCGCCGGCCGCTGCCGTCGCCCGTGGTGTCGGCGTTTAACATTGCCGCAGCAGCCATCCAGTGGTCACCACGACGACAACTCCATCGATCAGTCAACACTATGGTCCGCTGTCCGCATACAACCAGATGCAGTCGGATCAGATCATAAGAATACAGCTAGAGGCCAGTAACTATTAATTATTATTCGTATCTTCTTTCCATTTCTTGATCCATGGCATTGCATTTGTCTGGTCAATTAGCATTGCATTTGTCTGGTCAATTAGCATTGCATTTGTCTGGTCAATTAGCATTGCATTTGTGCATTTTTGGATCCATGACATAAATTATTTGACGTGTCACAGTGGTGGTTTTATTTATTTATTCTGTAGTCTTTTCTAGTCAACAACGGGCTCAATTACCATCAACTTGCCCATTTTCTAGCTGAATGTTCGCAAACATCTAGAGCTAAAAATCTTTTCTTCACTTGCCCGTTGGACCGGTGGATAATTCCAAACAAGAAGAACTACTTACATACTCAATGGTTTATGCATTTCTATGGTTTGTCATAAGTCTTCCAGTGTCAGCCACAACAACCGAACAAGCTATTTTGTCTAGAGAAATTAGTCAAGACACGTTTCTGAAACAAAATGAATATGATTTTCTTCAACATTGCATGATATTCTATATTGGTAAGGAAAATAGCAATTCACATTATCAACTTGCTCAACATTAGTGGTCATCATAGAACTCAATTTAAGTTAACAGAAATGTAACATCCTTTTGTAGTTTCAAACAAAATTTTATGTGATTTCTCACCAAAGCCACCATGAGACCTAATATATTGTGATGTTCCATAACTTTTACAAACATTAGCTTTTCGCCCCCCTTATGCCCAAATCCTGGCTCCGCCCCTGTTCACGAGCTTACTCTGAACTTTGTTTTTCTCCTGGATTTAACTACTGCAATTTTCTTCTACAACAACCATGGATGGATGTCCCGACTCACAATGGGCTGACTGCATGGCTAGCTATAAGATAGTCGTACTACGCCTGTCTGGAGAGCATGGTGGACAGGGCGAGCGCCGCGAAGGCGAGGAAGCCCAGGGCGATGGACGCGGCGATGGCGTCCGTGAAGACGTTGATCGCCACCGACCTCATGCGGATCGTGATCGGGAGAACCACCGCCTGCATTCATTCAGATCATGGGAATATTTCAACTGCATGACACATGCATAGAGACTCGGCTAAGTAAACTTAATCCATAAGTCACCGCGCACGGAAGCTGCATCTAAAATGGCCGCGTGGTACACTGGCCTAGGTAAGATTCTCTGCAAATTCACCTGGTCGCCGCGGCGCATTCGGCCGAAGTTCTTCAACGCCTGCGCCGCAGAGTACAGGAATGCCACCACGGAGACCCCGAGAAAGATACCTAGCAAATTAAGCATGCAAATTGCAAAGCCAGCAACCAGCCCATGATCAACGGTTCAACCAGCCCATGCAAAAATTGCACACTCTCAAGAATGGTAACATGACCGATCGAGCAATAAGCTAGGGATGACGCGCACAAGCACCCGTAGCGGAGGAAGTCCGTCCAGTCTCCGTGGCGTGCGGAGGCGACGAGCGCCATGGCCACGAAAGCCAGGAGCGCGGCGCCGGCGCGCAGCACAAGCCATGCTTGTATGGTTTCAGATGAATCGGCGGTTAGGTCTCCACCGACCTTCATCCAATCAGCTTAGGCAAAATCGAACGTCTTTTACGAGCCGGGCAGACGGCCAGTGGGTCACCCCGTTTTATAGCACTGGGCTTTTGGTTTGGGCCATACAAAGCCACGTACGTAAGGTTGTGCTGTTGTATTACAAAAATACAGTACCGTTTTATTAGGACCACATCGCTTACGGAGAAGAGATGGCAGCTGCTTATATGCATGTTTCGTGACGAAGAGTTCACCAGGCGTCAAGCCTGGTATGCTATCTCAAAAAACAACAACCAGCAGAATAATTGGTTATAGGCATGCAAGCAACTCTCAGGGTCTGATGCCATGATTATTGTAGTACAACTTGCCATGCAAGCGGCTCTCAGGCATCAAGGAGCCCTGATTTGGAAACTTGACATGCCATACCACTCCGACATGGAGTGCCTGAGCTTTTTATTTTTTTTTTGGAATTCGAGAATATACTCAGTTTTTTGAGAGAATTAAAAATAATGTCCAACATAGTGTAAACTATTTGACATGCCACACCACTCCGACATCCAGTGCCTGAGCTATTTTTAATTTCGAGTTCGAGAATATAATCAGTTTTTTGAGGGAATTAAAAATAATGCTTTAGCCTACTGCCATCATTCTTGTCGAACATAGTGCAAATTATTTGACATGCCACACCACTCCGATATGCAGTTCCTGAGCTATTTTTTATTTCGAGTTCGAGAATATAATCAGTTCTTTTAGGGAATTAAAAATAATGTTTTGGCCTACTGCCTTCATTCTTGTCCAATATAGTACAAACTACTCCGTATTTGGCATGGTAAGTGGCAAGGAATATATATTTTATCCATAAGAAAATGAATATGCAGTGATGCTAAAATATTGATTAATAATGGTGCGATATCAACCTTGCATGACTGATCTCGCTCAGCATCGTACCTACGGGCCTTGAGATTTTCAAGCTGTTTGCCACCAAGTATAGGTTACAAGAAATTGAACTTTTTTTAGGGGTTACACAAAATTGAACCGCAATATAGTAATTGCATTATTGTAAGAACACAACGTGTGCATCTTGTTTACAAAGTAATTTTTTTTAGTGTATAGATAGTAGATTGTTTTGGCATGGTAAGTTGAACAAAAAAAATGCAATGGATTAAAAAGTTTAATTGTGCTTGTCGGTGTCAAAACCGGCGGATCTCGGGTAGGGGGTCCCGAACTGTGCGTCTAAGGCTAATGGTAACAGGAGGCAGGGGACACAATGTTTACCCAGGTTCGGACCCTCTCGATGGAGGTAATACCCTACTTCCTACTTGATTGATCTAGATGATATGAGTATTACAAGAGTTGATCTACCACGATATCGTAGAGGCTAAACCCTAGAAGCTAGCCTATGATTATGATTGGTCTTGTCCTACGGACTAAACCCTCCGGTTTATATAGACATCGGAGGGGGCTAGGGTTACACAGAGTCGGTTACAGAGAAAGAAATCTACATATCCGAATCGCCAAGCTTGCCCTCCACGCAAAGGAGAGTTCCACCCGGACACGGGACGAAGTCTTCAATCTTGTATCTTCATAGTCCAACAGTCCGGCACAAGTACATAGTCCGGCTGTCCGAGGACCCCCTAATCCAGGACTCCCTCAGTAGCCCCTGAACCAGGCTTCAATGACGATGAGTCCGGCACGCAGATTGTCTTCAGCATTGCAAGGCGGGTTCCTTCTCCAAATACTTCAAGGTAGATGTTGAACACAAGGATCGTGTCTGGCTCTGTAAAACAAATTCCACATACCACCGTAGAGAGCACAATATTCCACAAATCAAATCTGCTGACAACTTTTCATAGCGTGACATCACGCCGCGGCCTGGTTATTTATACGAACCATTTTTCTCAACCTGTTGCTGCACGTCGTGCGAGGCGGTTTTATTGGCACGTCTTGTCGAAGCAGAGATCGTGTTCCCCTTATCACAGGATTCTCATCAATACGGGCGTGGGTAACCCAACCGTGCCGCTAGTATGACTCCTCAATTTTAGGCAAGTTCCAAACGGCCACGCGGAGGACGCTTGATACGCACCATCTTTATAAAGAGGTCAAGAGCTGTCCTTTTCTTTCCACGCTCGATCCTTCCCTTCCCCTTCCTCGAGTTCTAACACCCAAGGTTCAGGTTAAACGCTCCGGACCTTCAACCATGTCCGGATCCAACCTTCAAGGCCGGTGGATGGCCTCCTCTGTCACAGAGGAGAACATCAAGAAGCTTAGGGAGGCTAGGTATCTGACCGCCGAAATCCCTCACCGGCTACCTGCTCAAGGGCAGGTTATCCCCACTCCCGAACCCAACGAGAGTGTTGTATTTGTTTCCCACTTCCTCCGAGGGCTAGGCTTTAGTCTTGATCCCTTCGTTAGAGGGCTCATGCTCTATTACGGGCTAGATTTCCATGATCTAGCTCCCGATTCCATCCTTCACATCTCGTCGTTTATCGTCGTGTGTGAGGCCTTCCTCCGCATTACCCCACACTTCGGTTTACGGCTCAAAACCTTCAATGTGAAGGCGAAGATGATCGACGGGCGACACGCGGAGTGCAGAGGTGCTATAATAAGCAAAGGCGCCGATGCTCCATGGCCAAAGGGTTCCTTCTCGGAGGTGACCGACCTATGGCAACGGGAGTGGTTTTACATCACAGCTCCCCGAGGTACAAAGCGGGCAGCCGCTCCAGCCTTCCGCTCTGCCCCTCCGCCCCAACTGGCATCATGGGTCAACAAAGGGTTGGACTAGGGGCCAGCTAATGAGGTGCTGACATTGCAAAGCTGAAGGAAATATGCCCTAGAGGCAATAATAAAGTTATTATTTATTTCCTTATATCATGATAAATGTTTATTATTCATGCTAGAATTGTATTAACCGGAAACATAATACATGTGTGAATATATAGACAAACAATATGTCACTAGTATGCCTCTACTTGACTAGCTTGTTAATCAAAGATGGTTATGTTTCCTAACCATAAACAAGGAGTTGTTATTTGATTAACAAGGTCACATCATTGGTTGAATGATCTGGTTGACATGACCCATTCCATTAGCTTAACACTTGATCGTTTAGTATGTTAATGCTTTCTTCATGACCCATACATGTTCCTATAACTATGAGATTATGCAACTCCGTTTACGGAGGAACACTTTGGGTACTACCAAAGCGTCACAACGTAATCGGGTGATTATAAAGGAGTACTACAGTGTCTCCAAAGGTACTTGTTGGGTTGGCGTATTTCGAGATTAGGTTTTGTCACTCCGATTGTCTGGAGAGGTATCTCTAGGCCTTCTCGGTAATACACATCACTTAAGCCTTGCAAGCATCACAACTAATGAGTTAGTTGTGAGATGATGTATTACGGAGCAGTAAAGAGACTTACCGGTAGCAGATTGAACTAGGTATTGGATACCGACGATCGAATCTCGGGTAAGTAACATACCGATGACAAAGGGAACAACGATGTCGTTATCTATGCGGTTTGACCGATAAAGATCTTCGTAGAATATGTAGGAACCAATATGGGCATCCAGGTTCCGCTATTGGTTATTGACCGAGAATGGTTCTAGGTCATGTCTACATAGTTCTCGAACCCGTAGGGTCCGCACGCTTAACGTTTCGATGACAGTTCATTATGAGTTTATAAGTATTGATGCACCGAAGTTTGTTCGGAGTCCCGGATGTGATCACGGACATGACGAGGAGTCTCGAAATGATCGAGACATAAAGATTGATATATTGGAAGCCTACATTTGGACATCGGAAAGGTTCCGAGTGAAATCGGGAATTCTTGGAGTACCGGGAGGTTACCGGAACCCCCGGGAACTACATGGGCCCATAGTGGGCCTTGGAGGAAAGGAGAAGGGCAGCCCTAGGTGGCGCGCCCCCCCTTCCCTAGTCCTATTAGGACTAGGAAAGGTGGGCCGGCCCCTCTCTCTCTTTCCCCTCAAGAATCCTAATCCAACTAGGATTGGAGGGAGTCCTACTCCCGGAGGAGTAGGACTCCTTAATCTTGCCTCCTCCCTTGGGCGGCCACCTCCCCTTGCCTCCTTTATATCACGGGGCAGGGGGCACCCCAAGACACACAAGTTGATCTACGGATCTTTCCTTAGCCGTGTGCGGTGCCCCTTCCACCATATTCCACTTGGTCATATCGTCAGCGGAGCTTAAGGCGAAGCCCTGCGCCGGAGAAGTCATATCGTCAGCGGAGCTTAAGGCGAAGCCCTGCGTCGGTGGAGCATCAACATCGTCCTGCACGCCGTCGTCTTGTGGAACTCATCCCGACACTTTGCTGGATCGGAGTCCGGGATCGTCATCGAGCTGAGCGATGTGCGAGAACTCGGAGGTGCCGTCGTTCGGTGCTTGGATCGGTCGGATCGTGAAGACGCGTCTGACTACATCAACCGCGTTGTTATAACGCTTCGCTTTCGGTCTCACGAGTGCGTGGGCGGACACTCTTCCCTCTCGTTGCTATGCCATCACCATGGTCTTGCGTGATCGTGGGAAATTTTTTGAAATTACTGCGTTCCCCAACGGTGGCATCCGAGCGGGTTTTATGCGTTGATGTCATATGCACGAGTAGAACACAAGTGAGTTGTGGACGATACAAGTCATACTGCCTACCGGCATGTCATACTTTGGTTCAGCGGTATTGTGAGATGAAGCGGCCGGACCGACATTACGCGTGACGCTTACGCGAGACTGGTTTCACCGCTCCGAGCACTCATTGCTTAAAGGTGACGGCGGGTGTCTGTCTCTCTCACTTTAGTTGAACCGAGTGTGGCTACGCCCGGTCCTTGAGAAGGTTAAAGCGAGTCTATTTGACAAACTATCGTTGTGGTTTTGATGCGTAGGTAAGAACGGTTCTTGCTCAGCCCGTAGCAGCCACGTAAAACTTGCAACAACAAAGTAGAGGACGTCTAACTTGTTTTTGCAGGGCATGTTGTGATGTGATGTGGTCAAAACGTGATGCTATATTTTATTGTATGAGATGATCATGTTTTGTAACCGAGTTATCGGCAATCGGCAGGAGCCATATGGTTGTCGCTTTATTGTATGAAATGCAAGCGCCATGTAATTGCTTTACTTTATCACTAAGGAGTAGCGATAGTCGTAGAAGCAATAGTGGCGAGACGACAACGATGCTACGATGGAGATCAAGGTGTCGCGCCGGTGGCGATGGTGATCATGACGGTGCTTGGCGATGGAGATCACAAGCACAAGATGATGATGACCATATCATATCACTTATATTGATTGCATGTGATGTTTATCCTTTATGCATCTTATCTTGCTTTGATTGACGGTAGCATTATAAGATGATCTCTCACTAAAAATTATCAAGAAGTGTTCTCCAAGAGTATGCACCGTTGCGAAAGTTCTTCGTCTTTGAGACACCACGTGATGATCGGGTGTGATAGGCTCTACGTTCAAATACAACGGGTGCAAAACAGTTGCGCCTTGGAATACTCAGGTTAAACTTGACGAGCCTAGCATATAACAGATATGGCCTCGGAACACGGAGACCGAAAGGTCGGCGTGAATCATATAGTAGATATGATCAACATAGTGATGTTCACCATTGAAACTACTCCATCTCACGTGATGATCGGACATGGTTTAGTTGATATGGATCACGTGATCACTTAGATGACTAGAGAGATGTCCGTCTAAGTGGGAGTTTTTAATATGATTAATTGAACTTAAATTTATCATGAACTTAGTACCTGATAGTATTTTGCTTGTCTATGTTTGTTGTAGATAGATGGCTCGTGCTGTTGTTCCGTTGAATTTTAATGCGTTCCTTGAGAAAGCAAAGTTGAAAGATGATGGTAGCAATTACATGGACTGGGTCCGTAACTTGAGGATTATCCTCATTGCTGCACAGAAAAATTACGTCCTGGAAGCACCGCTGGGTAGCGAACTGCTGCGGAATCTTTGAGCGAGAAGTTGTGAACGTCTGGCAAAACAGAGCTGATGACTACTCTATAGTTCAGTGTGCCATGCTTTACGGCTTAGAACCGGGTCTTCAACGACGTTTTGAACGTCATGGAGCATATGAGATGTTCCAGGAGTTGAAGTTAATATTTCAAGCAAATGCCCGGATTGAGAGATATGAAGTCTCCAATAAGTTCTATAGCTGCAAGATGGAGGAGAATAGTTACATCGGTGAGCACATACTCAAAATGTCCGGGTATAACAATCACTTAATTCAGCTGGGAGTTAATCTTCCGGATGATAGTGTCATTGATGTAATTCTCCAATCACTGCCACCAAGCTACAAGAGCTTCGTGATGAACTATAATATGCAAGGGATGACTAAGACAATTCACGAGCTCTTCGCGATGCTAAAAGCTGCGGAGGTAGAAATCAAGAAAGAGCATCAAGTGTTGATGATCAACAAGACCACTAGTTTCAAGAAAAGGGCAAAGGGAAGAAGAAGGAAACTTCAAAAAGAACAGCAAGAAAGTTGTTGATCAAGAGAAGAAACCCAAGTCTGGACCTAAGCACTGAAACTGAGTGTTTTACCGCAAGCAGACGGACCTTTGAAGCGGAACTGCCCCAAGTATTTGGCGGATAAAAGGATGGCAAGGTGAACAAAGGTATATGTGATATACATGTTATTGATGTGTACCTTACTAATACTCATGATAGTACAGGTATTTGATACTGGTTACATTGCTAATATTTGCAACTCGAAGCAGGAACTACGGATTAGCGAAGATTGGCTAAGGGCGAGGTGACGATGCGCGTTGGAAATGGTTCCAAAGTCGATGTGATCGCAATCGGCACGCTACCTCTACATCTACCTTGGGATTAGTTTTAGACCTAAATAATTGTTATTTGGTGCCAGCGTTGAGCATGAACATTATATATCTGGATCTTGTTTAATGCGAGGCGGTTATTCATTTAAATCAGAGAATAATGGTTGTTCTATTTATATGAGTAATATCTTTTATGGTCATGCACCCTTGAAGAATGGTCTATTCTTGTTGAATCTCGACGGTAGTGATACACATATTCATAATGTTGAAGCCAAAAGATGCAGAGTTGATAATGATAGTGCAACTTATTTGTGGTACTTGCCGTTTAGGTCATATCGGTGTAAAACGCATGAAGAAACTCCATCTTGATGGGCTTCGGAATCACTTGATTATGAATCACTTGGTACTTGCGAACCGTGCCTCATGGGCAAGATGACCAAAACGCCGTTCTCCGGAACTATGGAGCGAGCAACTGATTTGTTGGAAATCATACATACGATGTTTGTGGTCCAATGAATGTTGAGGCACGCCGGGTATCATCGTTATTTTCTCACCTTCACAGATGATTTGAGCAGATATGGGTATATCTACTTAATGAAACACAAATCTGAAACATTTGAAAAGTTCAAAGAATTTCAGAGTGAAGTGGAAAATCATCGTAACAAGAAAATAAAATTTCTACGATCTGATCGTGGAGGAGAATATTTGAGTTACGAGTTTGGTTTACATTTGAAACAATGTGGAATAGTTTACGCAACTCACGCCACCGGAACACCACGGAGAAATGGTGTGTCCGAGCGTCAGTGTCGTACTTTACTAGATATGGTGCGATCTATGATGTCTATTTCCGATTTACCGCTATCGTTTTGGGGTTATGCTTTAGAGACGGCCGCATTCACGTTAAATAGGACACCGTCAAAATCCGTTGAGACGGCGCCTTATGAACTATGGTTTGGCAAGAAACCAAAGTTGTCGTTTCTTAAAGTTTGGGGCTGCGATGCTTATGTAAAGAAACTTCAACCAGATAAGCTCGAACCCAAATCGGAAAAATGTGTCTTCATAGGATACCCAAAAGAGGCTGTTGGGTACACCTTCTATCACAGATCTGAAGGCAAGATTTTCGTTGCTAAATTCGGATCCTTTCTAGAGAAGGAGTTTCTCTCGAAAGAAGTGAGTGGGAGGAAAGTAGAACTTGATGAGATAATCATATCTGCTCCCTTATTGGAAAGTAGTTCATCACAAGAAATGGTTCTGTGACAACTACACCAATTAGTGAAGAAACTAATGATGATGATCATGAAACTTGAGATCAAGTTACTCTTGAACCTCGTGGGTCAACCAGAGTAAAATACGCACCAGTGAGTGGTACAGTAATCCTATTCTCGAAGTCATGTTACTTGACCATGGCGAACCTACAAACTATGAAGAAGCGATGGTGAGCCCAGATTCCGCAAAATGGTGGAAGCCATGAAATCTGAGATGGGATCCATGTATGAGAACAAAGTATGGACTTTGGTTGACTTGCCCGATGATCGGCAAGCCATTGAAAATAAATGGATCTTTAAGAAGAAGACTGACGCTGATGGTAATATAACTGTCTACAAAGCTCGACTTGTTGCGAAAGGTTTTCGACAAGTTCAAGGGGTTGACTACGATGAGACTTTCTCACCCGTGGCGATGCTTAAGTCTGTCTGAATCATGTTAGCAATTGCCGCATTTTATGATTATGAAATTTGGCAAATGGATGTAAAACTGCATTCTTGAATGGATTTCTAGAAGAAGAGTTGTATATGATGCAACAGAAGGTTTTGTCGATCCAAAGGGTGCTAACAAAGTGTGCAAGCTCCAACGATCAATTTATGGTCTGGTGCAAGCCTCTCGGAGTTGGAATAAACGCTTTGATAGTGTGATCAAAGCATATGGGTTTGTACAGACTTTTGGAGAAGCCTCAGTATTTACAAGAAAGTGAGTGGGAGCTCTGTAGCATTTACGATATTATATGTGGACGACATATTATTGATTGGAAATGATATAGAATTTCTGGATAGCATAAAAGGATACTTGAATAAAAGTTTTTCAATGAAAGACCTCGGTGAAGCTGCTTACATATTGGGCATCAAGATCTATAGAGATAGATCAAGGCGCTTAATTGGACTTTCACAAAGCACATACCTTGATAAAGTTTTGAAAAAGTTCAAAATGGATCGAGGCAAAGAAAGGTTTTTGCCTGTGTTGCAAGGTATAAAATTGAGTCGGACTCAATGCCCGACCACAGCAGAAGATAGAGAAAAAATGAAAGATGTTCCTATGCTTCAGCCATAGGCTCTATCATGTATGCAATGCTGTGTACCGGACCTGACGTATGCTTAGCTGTAAGCTTGGCAGGAAGGTACCAAAGTAATCCAGAATGGATCCTTTGGACAGCGATCAAGAACATCCTGAAATACACGAAAAGGACTAAGGATATGTTTCTCGTATATGGAGGTGACAAAGAGCTAGTCGTAAATGGTTACGTCGATGCAAGCTTTGACACTGATCCGGACGATTCTAAATCGCAAACCGGATCGTGTTTTTATTAAGCGGTGGAGCTGTCGGTTGGTGCAGTTCTAAACAAAGCGTCGTGGCGGGATCTACATGTGAAGCGGAGTACATAGCTGCTTGGAAGCAGCAAATGAAGGAGTCTAGATGAAAGAGTTCATTTCCGATCTAGGTGTCATACCTAGTGCATCGGGACCTATGAAGATCTTCTGTGACAATCTTGGTGCAATTGCCTTGGCAAAGGAATCCAGATTTCACAAGAGGACCAAGCATATCAAGAGACGCCTTCAATTCCATTCGGGACCAAGTCCAAGTGGGAGACATAGAGATTTGCAAAATACATACGGATCTGAATGTTGCGAGACCCGTTGACTAAGCCTCTTCCACGAGCAAAACATGATCAGCACCAAGACTCCATGGGTGTTAGGATCATTACTTTGTAATCTAGATTATTGACTCTAGTGCAAGTGGGAGGCTGAAGGAAATATGCCCTAGAGGCAATAATAAAGTTATTATTTATTTCCTTATATCATGATAAATGTTTATTATTCATGCTAGAATTGTATTAACCGGAAACATAATACATGTGTGAATATATAGACAAACAGTATGTCACTAGTATGCCTCTACTTGACTAGCTTGTTAATCAAAGATGGTTATGTTTCCTAACCATAAACAAGGAGTTGTTATTTGATTAACAAGGTCACATCATTGGTTGAATGATCTGGTTGACATGACCCATTCCATTAGCTTAACACTTGATCGTTTAGTATGTTAATGCTTTCTTCATGACCCATACATGTTCCTATAACTATGAGATTATGCAACTCCCGTTTACCGGAGGAACACTTTGGGTACTACCAAACGTCACAACGTAATCGGGTGATTATAAAGGAGTACTACAGGTGTCTCCAAAGGTACTTGTTGGGTTGGCGTATTTCGAGATTAGGTTTTGTCACTCCGATTGTCGGAGAGGTATCTCTAGGCCTTCTCGGTAATACACATCACTTAAGCCTTGCAAGCATCACAACTAATGAGTTAGTTGTGAGATGATGTATTACGTAACGAGTAAAGAGACTTACCGGTAACGAGATTGAACTAGGTATTGGATACCGACGATCGAATCTCGGGTAAGTAACATACCGATGACAAAGGGAACAACGTATGTTGTTATGCGGTTTGACCGATAAAGATCTTCGTAGAATATGTAGGAACCAATATGGGCATCCAGGTTCCGCTATTGGTTATTGACCGAGAATGGTTCTAGGTCATGTCTACATAGTTCTCGAACCCGTAGGGTCCATGCAACAACGTTTCGATGACAGTTCATTATGAGTTTATAAGTATTGATGCACCGAAGTTTGTTCGAGTCCCGGATGTGATCACGGACATGACGAGGAGTCTCGAAATGGTCGAGACATAAAGATTGATATATTGGAAGCCTACATTTGGACATCGGAAGGTTCGAGTGAAATCGAATTCTTAGGAGTAGGGAGGTTACCGGAACCCCCGGGAACTACATGGGCCCATAGTGGGCCTTGGAGGAAAGGAGAAGGGCAGCCCTAGGTGGCGCGTGCCCCCTTCCCTAGTCCTATTAGGACTAGGAAAGGTGGGCCGCCCCCTCTCTCTTTCCCCTCCGGAATCCTAATCCAACTAGGATTGGAGGGAGTCCTACTCCGGAAGGAGTAGGACTCCTTGGTGCGCCTCCTCCCTTGGGCGGCCACCTCCCCTTGCCTCCTTTATATACAGGGGCAGGGGCACCCCAAGACACACAAGTTGATCTCTGGATCTTTCCTTAGCCGTGTGCGGTGCCCCTTCCACCATATTCCACTTCGGTCATATCGTCGCGGAGCTTAAGCGAAGCCTGCGCCGAGAAGTCATATCGTCATGGAGCTTAAGCGAAGCCCTGCGTCGGTGGAGCATCAACATCGTCCTGCGCCCGTCGTCTTGTGGAACTCATCCCGACACTTTGCTGGATCGGAGTCCGGGATCGTCATCGAGCTGAGCGATGTGCGAGAACTTCGGAGGTGCCGTCGTTCGGTGCTTGGATCGGTCGGATCGTGAAGGCGTCTGACTACATCAACCGCGTTGTTATAACGCTTCGCTTTCGGTCTCACGAGTGCGTGGACGGACACTCTTCCCTCTCGTTGCTATGCCATCACCATGGTCTTGCGTGATCGTAGGAAAATTTTTGAAATTACTGCGTTCCCCAACAAAAGCCGCATCGGGATCTCCTTAACAGGGATGTCAGTTTCGTCAAAGCAATTCAAGTAATGTTAGTTCGTCGGGTCCTGCCATGCCAGCGCCGATCTCTCCGTATGTGGGAGTCCAATCCGGAAGGACCGCGAACCACTCAACACTTCTTCGGCATGACGCTCAAAGTGATGTATCAATTATTCTTCGGATGATGAATAAAGTGTCCGGATACCACCGAGGATGCGGGTCTCAACTGCAACCGTCCAGATACCCAAGTAAGTAACTCCGCGACCGAACACACTGTCTTTATGTTTATCACAACATTATTCTAAAAAAACTTCCCTCTACCAGGATTGGATAAGAAAGGCGGAGAGGATCAGATGTTCTGCCCCTCTTCCCGAAGGCTCGCCGGATCCTGTACTAACCAGGATGCTGGCTCGCGCACCGTATCAAGTGCCATCAGGAGAAGACGGGGGGAGGAATAGGGAAGCCGAAAGCGGGCTTCATACGTTACACATCCAAACAGGGGGAATTAGTGCTTCTGCGAAGGAGGATGATCGGGGAGGTGAACCTGAAATCCCCTCCCCCCACGGGAGGAAAAGGACCGCCCCTGAAGACTTGGAAACGGAGGTTTCCAAACAAGGGAAGAAACCTTCACCAGGGGGCCCTGCCCCGGAGGGCGTCCTTACCGCACAGCACCCATAAGGGGGCCAGCCGTCAATCGAGTTGTAAGTGGACAAAGCCATATTAGTAAATCCGCCCTGCTCTTTTCCTGAGAATAACAACCGCGACATATGTTTGCAGTCCGGCTCACAGCCCTTCTCAACAAAGTTCGTCCTCGGGGGATCTTCTTCCGGAGATGATGGAGAGTGAAACGCCTCCCCTTGCTTCCCCGCCTCATGAGACGGACGACCCTGAGGTGTCGTCACAGAGGGTTTCTCCAGATCCACAAAGGCCAGAAGGTAACTCTTCGACCGCCCGAAGCCCGGAGTTCTCGGCTCCTAAGGAGACCGACAGAAAAAGCCCGAGAGTGTCCGGCGTACAACCGGACATATTGATGGGTCTTCTGGAGCAAGTGGCTATCCCAGAGGCACATCGTACCTTAATGGGTATGGTGGTTGAGAGGATTTCATCCGCAAAAAGCGGGTTGAATGAAGCTTTCACGAGCCTGCTAAGAGGCTTTGAGGTATGCAAAATAATATCTATATTTGTGACTGTACCGCATACGCTAGGTGTGCTTTGTATAGATAGTAGCCCCTGAGACTCTGGTTGCCGTCCAGACGCGGCGAGCAGAGGATCAAAGTCTCATGTAATGATAGCGCTGCTTTCGTGCGCAGACAGCTGCAGATCCGGCGGCTGACCGGACTGCTGAAATTGCCGAATTGAAGCGGCAACTTGACATGGCGGATGCGGACATCACGCTTGTTAACAAGCGGTTTGACGAGGCACAAGGTATGTATATTCGGATGGTCAGCAAGTATTAAGAAGAGCATGATGCTAGTACTTATAGTATGCTGTAACTGCAGATGGAGCTGCCGCCGTGGAGACCCTTCGGGCAGAAGTTGCCCGAGCCAAGGCAAGCCAGGAGAAGCGATGCGGCTGCCCTGAAGGCAGCCGAAGAATTAAAAGCCGAACAGGCTGTGCATCCCCAAAGTGAGGATAAAATAGCCGACATGCGATATGCGCTTCTCGAGAGGGAAAACCAAGCGAAAACGGCTGACTTGGAGAAGGCCTTGCAAGCAGCAAAGGAAACGCGGTCTGAAATCAGAGCGGCGAGGGAGGAGCTTCAGCAAGCTAGTGATATCGCGGTTGGGAAGCCCTTTTTATTGCAATGAAGTTCGGCGATCCGAAATATGCTCCTCTTGATCAATTGTGGAGTTCTGCGGACGCATACTTGGATTTAGCAAAGAGTGCTGCTGATGCGACGGAGTATTTCAAGGATCGGGAAGATCATAAAGTGGAAAGATTGTTCTGGTCGCAGTTCAGTGCTCCAAGGCATCCGCTGCTGTTGAATGAGCAAATGGCCGAGTGGGCCGAGCTCCATATGTTGTCTGGACTTGCCATGAAGGCTGTCGTGGATCATCTGTGCCGAAGGAATCGAGCCCAGGCAAATATTTTGGTTTGGTGCAACGATTTATTCGTGTTGTGCCGCATATCGATGTTGTAAAGAGGTCGGCGTGCATAGAGGGTGCGCGGATGGCTCTTGCCCGTGTCAAGACATATTGGGCAAAGATGGAGGCCACCGAAATTGCGACAGGTCTGCACTGGGGTCGATGCTACTTGAAGCACTATTTTGAAGAAGTCCTAGAAGGTGCCCGTTCAATAGAGGCTCAGTGCTCCAAGAATACCATGTTCTAGTGACATGTGCCTTGATTGTAAAAACAATGCTATTTTGATTATAATGGCTATATTTATACTTTTGCCCGTAAAGTATTGTAGTGCCTCCTGTGCAGCAGTTTATGTATGTATGTATATAACCTAAAAGTTTGCGATCGTTTGGCTTCAAATTTACGCATGTAATGCGGGGTGTTGATAAGCAGCGTACTCACACTTGATCCAATGTCTTGGTACGTTAAGGAGGTGATAGCGCGCCGAACAAGGCAATCAGACTATATAGCTTTAACACTTTCACTTAGCCATAGGAGTTTGACGGTGGGGTGATACGTCTCCAACGTATCTACTTTTCCAAACACTTTTGCCCTTGTTTTGGACTCTAACTTGCATGATTTGAATGAAACTAACCCGGACTAACGCTGTTTTCAGCAGAACTGCCATGATGTTGTTTTATGTGTAGAAAAGAAAAGTTCTCGGAATGTCATGAAAATCCACGGAGGCACTTTTTGGAATTAATAAGAATTTCTGGGCGAAAGAAATACACCAGGGGGCCCAGGGCCTGTCCACGAGACATGGGGGTGCGCCCCTCCCTGTAGGGCGCGCCCCCTATCTCGTGGGCCCCCTGGACCTCCACCGACCTCAACTCCAACTCCATATATTCCGTCTCGTGGAGAAAAAAATCAGAGAGAAAGTTTCGTCGCATTTTACGACACGGAGCCGCCGCCAAGCCCTAATCTCTCTTGGGATGTCTGATCTTGAGTCCGTTCGGGGCTCCGGAGAGGGGGATTCGTCGCCGTCGTCATCATCAACCATCATCCATCACCAATTTAATGATGCTCACCGCCGTGCGTGAGTAATTCCACCGTAGGCTTGCTGGACGGCGATGGGTTGGATGAGATTTACCATGTAACCAAGTTAGTTTTGTTAGGGTTTGATCCCTAGTATCCACTATGTTCTGAGATTGATGTTGCTATGACTTTGCTATGCTTAATGCTTGTCACTAGGGCCCGAGTGCCATGATTTCAGATCTGAACCTATTATGTTTTCATGAATATATGTGTGTTCTTGATCCTATCTTGCAAGTCTATGGTCACCTATTATGTGTTATGATCCGACAACCCCGAAGTGACAATAATCGGGATACTTCTCGGTGATGACCGTAGTTTGAGGAGCTCATGTATTCACTATGTGTTAATGCTTTGGTCCGGTTCTCTATTAAAAGGAGGCCTTAATATCCATTAGTTTCCGCTAGGACCCCGCTGCCACGGGAGGGTAGCACAAAAGATGTCATGCAAGTTCTTTTCCATGAGCATGTATGACTATTTACGGAATACATGCCTACATTACATTGATGAATTGGAGCTAGTTCTGTGTCACCCTATGTTATAGCTATTACATGAGGAATCGCATCCAAAGATAATTATCCATCACTGATCCATTGCCTACGAGCTTTTCACATATTGTTCTTCGCTTATTTACTTTTCCGTTGCTACTGTTACAACTGCTACAAAAACCCAAAAACATTTATCTTTACTTTTGCTACTGTTACCATTATTATCATACTACCTTGTTACTAAATACCTTGCTGCAGTTACTAAGTTATCCAGGTGTGGTTGAATTGACAACTCAACTGCTAATACTCAATAATATTCTTTGGCTCCCCTTGTGTCTCAATAAATTTGGGTTGTACTTCACCCTCGAAAGCTGTTGCGATCCCCTACACTTGTGGGTCATCATGGGGCTACTATATAGCCCCTGGTATGTTCGCGTTCATCCGAATACGGGGCACGTACATACGTGACCGGGAAACCGGTCCTTCGTTAATGCGGAGGAATCGCGAAGATTCAGCTGAGTCATCGAGTGGTTGACAGTCTCTCGCTTTATCATGACAGTCAGTTTTCGACTTTCTCTACTGAGGTGCTCATCCAGATGAACCAAAGCACAATCGCATAGTTCTCCCGGTGCCACCTTAGCTGATAGAGCATAACATAAGGTAGCAAAACACGGGAGCCGGGCAAACCCAACTATTGACCAAAGACATGATTCGGAGCTGATGCATATAAGGCCAAACTCGCGACGCCGAACACTCCTGAAGGTATTCGGACTTTACAACATATACTGGGCAGAGTAGCGCCGTCGATAATGACCCTGAATTTCCAGGTACGTGCATTAATCTGGCGTGACGAAAAAGCTTGCCAATAACGCCAGTGTCCCTCTTGGTTGTTTTAAGTATGCAGAGGGTGTGGGGCAACAAGAGACAATAAAAAAGGTTTACACAGGGTCTTAATCTAAAAAGAAACCTTTGGACGGGGCCCTGCTGCACGTCTGCGCCTTTGTCTCTGTTGTGCCGTATCCTGGAAGGGTGTAGCACAATGATCATCTGTAAAAAAAAATCCAGGTGAAAGAATCTCGTGTGATCGTGCGAAAAGTTGGTTATTCTTAATGAACCATGAATATTCAATCTATTGTGTATGAATAGGGTCAGGCCGAACTATGGACCCTTTTACATGCGGGCAGCCCCTAGCACCACATATGGGGGCATATCCGCCGACCAAGTTCAGGTTTATCTGGGCTGCTACAACTAGTGGTGCGCCGGACACGTCTAGCCGTGTCTGCGGTCTCGACGACCGATCATTTATTCGGGCTGGAGAGGCCGTTCAGTGGTTCGTCTACTAAATCCGCCACATATTCTTCCGCACGCAAAGAACGCTCTGTATTTCCGCTGATTGTGATGACGCCACGTGGACCGGGCATCTTAAGTTTAAGATAAGCGTAATGCGATACTGCATTGAAACGAGCGAATGCCGTTCTTCCGAGTAGTGCGTGATAGCCGCTTCGGAATGGAGCGATGTCGAAAATTAGTTCTTCGCTTCGGAAGTTGTCGGTAGAACCGAATACAACTTCTAGTGTTAGAGAGCCCGTACAGCGGGCCTCTACGCCTGGTATTACTCCTTTAAAGGTAGTACTGCTTTGGCTAATTCTTGATGGGTCTATCCCCATTTTGCGGACAGTGTCCTGATATATCAGATTGAGACTACTGCCGCCGTCCATTAGGACTCGAGTGAGATGGTATCCGTCAATTATTGGATCGAGCACCAAGGCAGCCGAACCTCCATGCCGGATACTACTCGGATGATCCCTGCGATCGAAAGTGATCGGGCAGGCTGACCATGGGTTGATTTTGGGGGCGACGGGATCGATAGCGTATACGTCTCGCAGTGCGCGTTTGCACTTCCTCTTTGGTATGTGGGTGACGTAGATCATCTGGTGCAAATTTTTTCTGTCCCCCAGTCTTCGGCTGGCGAGGTTCGTCCTCGTCTTCACTTGGCGGCTCCCTCCCCTTGTGTTCGGTGTTTAGCTTGCCGGCCTGCTTGAAGACCCAACATTCTCTGTTGGTGTGATTCACAGGTTTCTTGGGGGTGCCATGAATCTGACATGATCTATCTAGAATTTTATTTAGGCTGGATGGTCCATCTCTGCTGCCTTTGAATGGCTTTTTTCGTTGACCGGGTCGAGAGCCCCTCAATCCGGCGTTTACCGCCGTGTTGTCTGGGCTGTTCTCATTATTTCGATTCTTGTTTTTATTGCATCGCGACTTTCCATTGCCGTCTCTGGCTTCGGATGTGACTGGGTCGCTTGTACCACTGCGGACCAACCAACTGTCCTCGCCTGCGCAAAAGCGAGTCATAAGGCTTGTGAGGGCTGCCATTGTCCTTGGTTTTTCCTGGCCGAGATGTCTGGCGAGCCATTCGTCCCAGACACTATGTTTGAAAGCCGCTAAGGCTTCAGCATCCGGGCAATCAACAATTTGGTTCTTCTTAGTGAGAAACTTGTTCCAAAGCTTACGGCTGACTCTCCGGGTTGTTGGATTATGTGACTTAAATCGTCTGCATCCGGAGGTCGGACATATGTCCCTTGAAAGTTAGCCCTGAAAGCATCCCCAAGTTCCTCCCAACTTCCAATGGAGTTTTCGGGGAGGCTTTTCAACCAGTGCCGAGCTGGTCCTTTCAACTTGAGGGGTAGGTATTTGATGGCGTGGAGATCGTCTCCGCGAGCCATATGGATGTGAAGAATGAAGTCCTCGATCCAGACTGCAGGGTCTGTCGTTCCTTCGTATGCCTCTATGTTTACGGGTTTAAACCCCTCTGGAAATTCATGATCCAGCACCTCATCGGTGAAGCACAGGGGGTGTGCGACACCCCTGTATTTGGATGTGTCGTGGCATGCTTCTGACGGATGTAGTGTTTGGTGTTGATTCCGAGCTGGTATTTGATCAGTATGGTCATTTTGGTGGCCGTGATCCTGCATGGGAGCATGCTTCCTAGATCCATAAATGGACCTGGCCATACCAGCTTTTTTGTCCAGGTGCTCTCGTAGATCGTGAGCTGACTTGTGTGCGGCGTCATGAGCCGCTCTGTCTCGGCCACGGGGTGGACGGTCCGGCAGATCGATCGTATTTTTTTTCTGCGGGATGGGCTCTATAGCCTCGTCGTCGAATTCGGGCAGTAGCTTGCGCTTTGGGTAGCCCTTGGTGTGGCAGTCGCCACCGTGTTTTTCGTCAGTGTCAAGCACTTTGTTCCATCTTCGGTTGAGCGTATCCTGCGCGGCCTTAAGCCTTTGCTTCTGCTTCTTCAAGCTCCTCGCGGTGGCGATAACCTTTTGTGGAGGTCTTCTTGTTCCAAGTGCTTTTCCGGGATGATGAGTGCATCGTCGTCCGGACTGTTCTCCTTTCCAAAGACAGGTTTATAAGTTTTATCTTCGGCATCTCTGTGATCGGATAGCGGCCCCGGCCTATGTTCGCCGTCCCCTGGCTCATCCTACTCCATTGCTGGGTCCATGGGGTCGTCGTTATCTTTTGAGTCGACCAGGGTATTATTCTTCCTTGTGCCATTATTGTTGTTTTTGCTGTGGCGGGATTTAGAGTGGCGCCACTGACATCGGCGCTTTGGTTGCTTCTCAATAGGATTATCATCCGTTGCTTCCTTCCGTTCCTCGCCGTTGTTTTCTTTGGGTGTGTCCACCATGTATATATCATATGATGAGGTGGCCGTCCAGCGCCCTATGGGCGGTGGTTTCTGTTCTTCACCGGCATCGTCATTCATACCGTCGATGTCTTAGGAGTCGAAATCAAGCATGTCGGTTGAGTCGTCGACAGTGGCTATTAAGTGGGTGGTGGGTGGGAAACTAATTTCTTCGTCATCTAGTTCCCACTCGAGCCGGACATAGTTCGGCCAGGAATCTCCTGACAGAGAGAGAGATTTCAACGAATTTAGCACGTCACCCAAGGGCGAGTGCTGAAAGAAATCCGCGGATGTAAACTCCATGATCGGTGCCCAATCAGGTTCGATAGGCATGGATGTGCGTGGTTCGGAGCCTATGGCCGGAGACGAGTCCGAGGGTCCAATGACGCAGACCTCGTGCGAGGCGAAGTCTGTGTTCAGCTCTACCACCGATGAGTGTGCGGCCTCCGTGGCGGGTCTGTCCTCCCGTCCTCGGACGGCACGATCTGCTCCTGATCTAAGGCCAAGGCAGCTGCAGGTGCGTTCTCCTGAACACCGTCCGATGGCAGATCTAAGTCATGCTCATCGTGACTGTACGGCGCACCCGACATGGGCTCGAATCCGTCGAAGATCAAGTTTCCGCGGATGTCGGCAGTGTAGTTCAGGTTTCCAAACCTGACCTGATGGACAGGGGCGTAACTATCAATCTGCTCCAGATGGCCAAGCGAGTTGGCCCGCAGTGTGAAGCCACCGAATACGAAGATCTGTCCGGCAAGGAAAACCTCACCCTGGAGTGCATCGTTGTAGATGATTGAAGGAGCCATCAAGCCTTATGGTGATGACACAGTGGAACTCTCAATGAAAGCACCAATGTCGGTGTCAAAACCGGTGGATCTTGGGTAGGGGGTCCCGAACTGTGCGTCTAAGGCTAATGGTAACAGGAGGCAGAGGACACAATGTTTACCCAGGTTCGGGCCCTCTCGATGGAGGTAATACCCTACTTCATGCTTGATTGATCTTGATGATATTATTATTACAAGAGTTGATCTACCACGAGATCGTAGAGGCTAAACCCTAGAAGCTAGCCTATGATTATGATTGTTGTTATCCTACGGACTAAACCCTCCGATTTATATAGACACCGGAGGGGGCTAGGGTTACACAGAGTCGGTTAAAGAGAAAGAAATCTACATATCCGAATCACCTAGCTTGCCTTCCATACAAAGGAGAGTTCCACCCGGACACGGGACGAAGTCTTCAATCTTGTGTCTTCATAGTCCAACAGTCCGGCACAAGTACATAGACCGGCTGTCCGAGAACCCCCTAATCCAGGACTCCCTCAGTGCTCACTGTTGTCTAGGGAACCTTTGGACATTCCCTACTGTTTTCCACGGGGTATAGCTAACAACGAACTAAAACTAAGTGACATTATTCTCAAGTGGGCTGCTACGCGTGGACCGGCTTAAACGATCCGTCGCCCCGCGAGCCGTCGGATATGACAAAATAAAGCGGTTGAATTTCTTTCTCTTCTTTGCAATAATGATCTTGTCGCGGAAACACTTGTAACAAAGATTGTGTTGCGGGATGATTTTTTTTGCAACATAGTCTGTGTTGCAGAATTGTTTTCATGTCTTCACTTTTTTTTGCAACAAAGGTATTGTTATAGAAAAACTTTGCAACTGAGGTGATGTTGCAGATTTTTTTATTTGTCTTCACCTCTATATGATGTTATGGAAGAAAGTTTTGCAAGATGACTGATGTTGCAGCTTGCAACACACTGGATGTTGCAAAACAAAACACCACTATCGTTCGCCGTGAGCCTGCCGGATGGTGGTGAGGGAGGAGCGGCGCCGCCCGCCCCCGCCATCGCACCGCCGAACCTCCAACCAAGTCGCCTCGCCATCGCTGGCGAGCGCCAGACCTCCGACCAGGTCGCCTCGCCGCCATCCTCCTCTCCAGCAAGGTGGACACCATTGATTGATGTTGAGGTACTTGCGTGCATGAGAGAGGTTGCGGAAGAGATGTGAGGGAGAGAGACATGTGTGGTCCAGTAGACCACATGTCGATCAAGGGAGGCGGCGGAAGCCTGTGCCAGATCCGCCGATTGAGCGATAGCCTTTCCCTATTCTCAAAGCAGATCATGAAAAAACATACTCACATTGCAAGATTGCTGGTGAGAGAAGATTTGAAAAAGAAAAGAACATTTTAAAATATACATTAACACTAATTGGCTAGTACAATACAATTACCACTTCACCCCTCCTCATGGACTTAGGCGATGTAGGTTGTTTGCTTTCATCCAGCGGCGCTGTAGGTTCGCCTAGTATTTTCTGTCCTTAGGCCATAAAGGCACGGTGGACCTCAGCCCTTGCAGCGGGAGGGCTTCTACTCCGTTTTAAGGTGTTTTCTGTGTCTTTTAGGGTTTTTTCTACCTAGGAAGGTGAGATGATGGAGGCTCTTCGAAGATGGAATTGTTGGAGATATGCCCTAGAGGCAATCATGTATGATGATATTTCCTATGTGTTTATGAATAAAGATAGTCCTTGGACATTATCAATGATGTGTATCAGCAAGTAAGTGACTTGTTTGTGGAACTATGCATTGCATGATGACTATCCTAAAAGGTCCCTAGTTGAAAGGGCTGTGTGGACGCGCAACTGACTAGACTAGCATATGACACGGTCGATGGCTCGGTATCACTAGCCATGGAGCATTGGATGCTAACCGGATAATATGGACTTGGAAAGGTCTGGTCGGATTCGACGTAGTCGTATCCGAGTCGAGATAAGGTCTGAGTCGGACAGACCCAACTATGAGACGCAGCGATATGTCATATGTGAGTCTCTAGTACAACATACGTTCTGTGTCCTAAGACCTGAGCTCACGCATGTACTCGGGATGGTGATAGACTTGCTTTGGGCCGACCAAACGCTACTCCGTGACTGGGTAGTTACAAAGGTAGGTTTCGGGTATGTCCAGTCCCATGCTGCGAGACATGGTCGAGCAAGATGGGATTTGCCCCTCCGATCAGGAGAGATATACTCTGGGTCCCTCGTGTGATTCGACCAGGATAAGCATGGCCATGCGACAAGGATTATGAGATAATCCGGGTAGTGGTCGGTATCATTGGTACGAGAAAGAGGTCGGGCTACCACAAGAATGACAGACTCGCCTTGAGCCCGGCAACATATATCGTGAGGCAAAGGGAACAGAAGTGTGACACGTTGTACAGGTTCGCCTAACCAGCTTCATAGTCTGCTTGGTGGTCGGCACGCCTTGCTAGAGGCCGCTATCAACCGTGCAGGTCGGGGGTGATCCGAACTGTGACCAAGCTGACTTGAACCTAAGGGGCCGCGCGCTTAAGGGAAGGAACCTACGAGGTCGGTTCGTAGGACACTGGTCAAATGTGATCCAAACTGGACTAGGAACGTGACCGAGTAGACTTTGGGCTTTAAGGTCCGTGCGAGGCCCAAGTGTTGAGCCTGCGACGGACGCCTATATAAAGTGGAGGTGCGGCACACTCATGCGGTTGATCGCTTCGGCGCTGCGACTAGGGTTTGCATGTGTTGCGAATAGCCATCTTCACTCGCCGCCGACTGTGTGATCGGACCTAGCAGTCCGCCGCACGGTGTTCCTCTTGCACGCGCTTATACCGTTAGAGGCGGTGCACTTGCGCCGATCCGGCGAACTTGTACGTGGGATCGGATGACCGGCTGTTCGAGGGAGATCAGACGAGGAGGAGACGATCCACGGGACGCGCTGCCCCAACTCTTCTTCCGCTGCGCGGCACTGCGCGTCTAGTGGTAACGAACTGTGGTCCATCTCCCGTAGCATGTTCTTGATTGTTCTACGCGTAGGAAATTTTAATTTGCAGTCGACGCACCCTACCGTAGATACCAACAGGAATAATGTTCACCCGACCTATCCCCCACCCCGATGGTACGTCTAACATTGTTGGAGTGCGTGTGGAGATGTCTCTCCGACGGATCCTGCAGGATTCGGTCTTTGTTTGTGTTCTGTGGACATATTTGGATTCAATTTTCATTTGTGTACATTCGCGTGTCTACATGTTGGATACTTTCGATCTATGTTTCTCTTCATTGACGGTGGTTGCTATTCTGGTGCGCTGGCCCCATAGGACCTTAGCACTACAACTTTCCGATTGTCTAGTACAACAAGGTTTGTCTGACTCCGGTAAGGGACGTCGAGTCTAGCCAATTCTGGTGTCCGGTGTGCGTGTGTGCTGCACTCGCATTCTGATTGGGTTGTTCCCCTGGATCGGCTGGTCATTTGTTCGGCTCCCTTTTGCTTATGCGTTGCCGGGGGTATTAGGTCGTGGCCTGGCTTGTTTCCATCATGCCTCCGCCTGGCCAAACGACATGTTTAGTGTGTCTGCCTTGCCTATGCACAGTGTTCTGGCCGAATGATGTGTTCTGGCATGTCTTCCTGGCCTTTCGACACTGTGCCTGGACGTATGGCGTGTTTTGGAACCTCTGCCTGGCTTTGGACCATGTGGTCTGGCCAGATGGCGTTGCGGCTGCACGTTCTCGCTAATCATGCTCTCCCCAGGCCTATGAATCGTCTAGTAGGTTCGCTTGGCTTCCTTCTTCTCGTGTGGTGTCACGCGGGGGTGCTAAGTTTTGATAGTTCAGGTCATTTGTCGTGCGGGTGCGGTCGGTTTTCCTATCGATCCAGTCGTTGGGTTGCCCTTGCACGACAACGAAGCACATGTCATCATTACCTTTCATTGACAATATACAGGACAATAACAAATACAATACGAATATAATCACTTGAAGGCAATTCAACCAGAAACATCCTTCACATAGTTCACCTAATTTCTCGGTTGTCATTTTTCTGTCGCAATTACATGATGAGAAAAGGTTGAAACATAAAAAAGAATTACAATCCATTCACCTGCTCAAGCAAATGGATTATGTGTCGCTGTAGAAAGCAATGATCATCATCAAGGCAAATACATACGTAGTAGAACATATTCATTTGCAGATAGTTAAGTAAAGAAATTCTTCAAATAGCTCACTTACTTCCGGGCTGCAGTAGCTCCATGCGCCAATGATGCAATGGGTCATCTAGTGGTCATATTATTATTACTGAGATGAAGGGCTGGTAGGAGAATAGGGTATTTAATCCTTTTAAGCTTTCTCGTGAACAAAATCGAGTTGTACGTTGCTTAGTGAATTATGGTCGTCGCGGGGATAGCACCGCGTGTTGGCTTAACCAATCCGTGTTTTATTGCTGAACTGGCCACAAATGGTTGTACCTTATCAATATTTTTATTTCGAGAAGTCCACATGCTCCCGTTACATATTTTTTACTGCTCTGTTTCATGCTTGGGCCAATCCTATTTGGCGCACGGGTCACTGGTTAGTGTTTTTTTCGGCCAGGCTAACGAGTTTTTTACATGTTTTTTTTCTCTTTTTAGTGTTTTTTCTTGTTGTTTTTTTCATTTTCGTTCCTTCCTTATTTTTTATTTTTATTTTTCATTTTTCGTTTTTCAAACATATGTATTCAAATTTTGTGAACACTTTCTTAAATAATGAACTTTTTAAATTCATGCACATTTTTTATGTACCTGTAAACATATTTCAAATCTGAGGACATTTTATACAAATTCTAGAACAATTTATAAAATGGTTAACATATTCTTAGTTTGCAAATTTATTTTATTAAATTCACTAACATTTTTTATAGATTATATGAACATATTCCCAAAACTCATGAACATTTGTTTGAATTACCTAACAATATTTTGTGTCAACAAACAATTTTTTTGGAACATTTTTATAAATTCATGAACAATTATTGATTAATGAACATTTTTTCTGATGCGTGAGCATTTTTTAGAATTGATGAACATTTTTTGAATGAATAATGTTTTCCGTAATTCATGAACTTTTTTCTATTTTTTTGAAAATTGTTTTAGAAATTCGTGAACATTTTTGAATCCTTGAACATATGTTCAAAATCATTAATATTTTTGAAATCATGAACATTTTTTCCATTATTTGAGAAAATAATTTTTGTTTTAAGATTTAATTTTATTTGAATTGTTTTTCCATTATTTGAGAACAAAATCATTAAATTTAATTTGAGAACTTCTTTGAATTTGAGAAAAAAATCGATTTCAAGAATAATTTTTCATACTCATTCACTCTTTTCAAAATTTAATTTTTGTTTTGAAATCCCGACCATTATTTGAAATGTAGAACTGGTTTTAAACCCTGAACAATTTATATAGAATAGAAAAATAGAAAATACAGAAAAAGAAACGAAAAGAGAACAGGGGCACGGCGCCCCACCTATTGGCCGGCCGAAGCACGGGCACAAAATAGGAGCTTCCATCGAGCACAAATCAAACATCGCAGTGTTGGGCTTTTCGTTTGGGCCGTACCAGAGGTGGACACCGCTAAAAAAAACATTTTAGCGCTTTAGTGCCACCGCTCAAAAAGAAAAAAGTGCTTTAGTGCCACATTGCTTATGGAGAATCGACAGAAACTGGTTATATGCACGTCTAGTGACTAGGCATTCACCAGGCGGCAAGCCTGGTAAGCTATTATAAAAGCATCATGGATAATTGATGTATCTGTAAGCTTGCGAGAAGTTTTCATGGTATGATGAGCCCGATAGAATAGGATTAGGCAGCTAAGCTGCTCTCGGGCCTCAGCAACCCTGATCGCACAAAACTGCTTGACTTGCTAAACAACACTCCGTCATGGAGTGCCTAAGTTTTTTTTAATATATACTTATTTCGAGTTCCAGAAAATGTGTATATACACAGGATTCAGATCAGTTTTTGCGCCACTGAAAAGCACGACACAAATTATGACAGCATTTTCAGATACAAGAATCGATCGTTTTATCTTGAAAGGGAAATCGAAATATTAGAGGTTTTGCTACTCTAGTGAAATGAACTACTCCCTCCGTAAACTAAGCGATGTAAACGCTTTTATATTAATTTGCGGAGGGAGTAGATGGTGATTCAGCTCCACTCCACCCGATGGATAGCAACATGTGTCAATGATTTGTGAATACATGTGTGAAAGTATAATATGCTTGTGGCTCTTTGGCCACGTCTCAACGAACATCACATATTTACCTCCTAGCATTCTTCCATGCTGCCCACTGCTAGAAGTAAGCTCTACTTATCACAGTAAAAGTCCCTTGCAAAAAAAAAAGAAAATCACGGTAAATCAACGGAGATCATAAGAATGGCGACAAACACGCTTCCAAATTTGTAACATTAGGACATCTCCAGCGCGGACCCGTCTGGACCTTTTCTGCGGTCCACCGCGGTCATATATCGGTCTACTTGGCCAGTCCGGATGTCATTTTTCTGCAAAACGGAGGGGTGGAGGGGGGGGGGGCTTTGCGGGAGTTTGGACCACTGCCATGCACGCCTCCGACAACGCTGGTGTAACGCCCGGATAATTAAGCTACAATAATTCCACGCTAATGATGCCACGTCACTTCAATTACTGTTGCTAATCTCGCGTTAGTTTAAAACCTATTCGAAATTCAAATTCAAAATCAAGTCAAACAATTAAAGTTTTCAAAAGTCAAAACTATAATGTTCTTAATGTGACAAATAAATCATGGTTAATATTGGTGAAGAAACAACATCTTTATAAAATAATGAAATACACTATAGTGATTAAAACGATAGCAAAAACAATTAATTATACTCCTATTATATTTTATAAAATACTAAACTATCTTAGCTAGGTGCCAAAGTTATTGTGGCAGTGGTATAATTAATATTACTATTTTAGGTGCCAATTGAATGTTTTCCAAAACTAAAGCAATTTGGGAAATAAAGTTAAAACAGAAAAGAAAAATAAAAAAGGGAAGAGACTAAGCAAAAAAAAAGTAAAAAGCGGGGGGAAAGCCCCAGGCCAACTTGGCCACCTGGCCCAACTCCCACCTTGGCCCGACCGGCCCACCCCGCACTCCATATCCCCCTATCGGCCGAAACCCTAGCTGCCCACGATTCCACTCCCCCACTCGCTCGATCCCCCACTCCCCCTCGATCCCCCCTCGCGCCGCCACCCACGACACACACACACACACACACACACACACACACACACACACACACACACACACACACACACATAGGCTCACATGGGAGGGGCGCATCTGTTCGATCCCCCTTCTCTCACCGCGCCCGCGCCTGAAGGTCGGCGCCAGCCGACACCGAGCACCACACCTCCCGACCTCTGTCCTTGCGCCGCTGTCCTCGCCCAAGACCTGGCGAGATCTCGCGCCTCCCCAACGCAGCCCCTTCGTCCTCGTCTCCTCCTCGCCCGACGCGACCTCGACTCCACCTTGCCGGACCGCCTCCCCGTCTCCAGCAACGCACGTTGTCCCCACCCTCCTCCCCGAGCCCCGTTGCCCTAGTCCCTACGGCCCCGTGGTGAGGCCCCCGGCCTCTCTTCCTCTCTTCCCTTCCCCGTTCGGTCACAGCGGCCACTGCTGGCGCCCGCGCGCCCGACGCCGTGCTCCCCGTGCCGCGTCCTGCAGTCGCCACGCCCCGACCACACCCGATGCGCACACGGCCCACCTCCACGCACCCATTGCTCGCTCACCGTTTGTCGTGGAATTGTCACGGCAGATGTCCCTGGCGTGAGGACTTAGTCGCGAGGCCAACGCATCTATGCGATAGCTTGAGAGGGGTTGGGCGGAATCGAGAGACCTGACACAAGACGATGATTTAGACAGCTTCGGGCCTCGGGAAACATCATCCGGTAATAGCCCTACATGCTGTTTGAGGCTAGGTCTCATTATGCTCATGGGGGAGTCGCCGTAAACCGGCTCTCCTAGTGTCTAGCCCTAGAGATTATTGGTTGTCCCCTTTGGGGAGCCCTGCCCCTCCTTATATATGTTGAAGGGGCGGGTTACATGACTAGTCCTAGTAGGATTAGGATTACTCTATTACAAGTGGAGTCCTAGTCTTGCTTCCTTTGTAGGAGAATATTCCTTATGCTTTCTCTTAAACCGGCCCACCATAGCATGAGCTGGCCTTCTGGGCCTTGGGCCTTGTCATCCATCTAAACACTCACCGGGTCACCAATGAGTTGGCAGACCAGTGAACCGCCAGACCAGTGAGCCGTCAGTCCTCCGGCGGGTTATCGATGAAGCGCCAAGTCCGGTCGGGTTATACTTCCGGCCGGGTTATGCTGCGGGGTATACTCCCGACATTAGCCCCCAGTTTAACTTGGATTTATTCATGTTAAACTGATTTGCAAGATAAACACAAGAACAAATTTGACAGGTTGTGCTCCGGGTTAAGAATTTTTGTAAACCGGCACCTGAACATCCTTAAGTCCTTGTCATTTCCTTCTTGTAGAAAATCTAGGTCAATAGACCAGCTTCGTAATCAATTTGTTTGTAGAAGAAATATTGTAAACAGAGAATCCATTTGAGTCGGCCTTTAATGCTCTGATTTGATAGAAATACTGGTCTTGAAATATTCAACTGATATTCCAACGGCTTAAAAATGTAGAACTTGCCGAGTTATAATTTCCGAAATCTCCGGGTTGTAAAACAGATAATGCCGGGTCATAACTGTTGCAGACGCCGGGTCATGTAATTGATCTTCTTGAGTTATTCAGGCCAAGACTGATAATATGATCTCTAACTTACACAAAACTGATAACTTTGGGGATATTCCTTCCTTATATGCATATTACCCGTACACTACTAGGAAAAGAGCTATAGATGATATGGCCACTAATGGCGACCAGACATCTGGTGAGCCACTAGTATATAGCAGCGGCGCACCATGTGCTGGTGTGCCACTAGTAACAAATTTTTTTATTTTTCCAAACATACTAATGGCGCACCAGCCACACAGTGCGCCACTACTTTTTTTTTTGCAAAACTAATTATGGCGCACCAGGGCACAATGCGCCATTACTAGTTTAAACTAGTAATGGCGCACTGTGCCTGGTGCGCCATTAGTATATATTTTTTATTTTTTTGCAAAACTACTAATGACGCACCACCAGCAGGTGTGCCATTAGTAACCAGGGTTACTAATGGCGCATTTGTAGGTGGTGCGCCATTAGTAACCTGGGACCAGCTAAATATTTTGGACAACCACACCTACCCACTCACTTTCCCCACTTCATTCTCTCCACCTCCTCCTCCAAGCTTGTCTCGGCTGCCTCCTCCTCCTCACCTCATTTGCACCATAGATTCATCCAAATTAAGTGGTTAAATTACCTTTTTTTGATAGGTAAGTAAGGGGAAAGCTATCTTTATGTTGTAGATCTACTTTTTTTCTCCGTCCAACAACGTGCACATGCACTTTTTATGGCCTAGCTAGATCTATGTATATTTGTGGTGTTGCATATGTTTGTGGTGTTGCATATATGTTTGTGTTTGCAGGTACGGTATTTGAAATGCGATAGTTGCCAATTTTTGCGGAATGTTGATTCATTTCCGTTTGGCGAGAATTTTGGCACTATGCATTCTTTCTTGTCCTATTTTTAGGCAAAGTCATGCCAGACTTTTCTTGGTTACGAAATATCGTTTTGCTCTACCCGCAGCGACCATAGCCCGCCACGATGACCGAAGGCATCGTGAATAGGTTTTTGAGCTCCGCGAAGGCCGAGATGCTTCAAAAGAACGAGACGGAGATAAGATGTCTGTGTCGAAGATGCAAGCTGACGAGCCTTATTGCGGACCCGGATTCCGTGCAGGTGCGGGACCACCTGCTCTTGCATGGTTTCATGAATGGCTATCGGTGGCAAGGTGATGAAGATGACTATGAAGTCGTGCATGGGGGCCGGGCAGGAAATGAGGAAGGGCAGCAAGACAACCACCGCGGCTCGGGCGGGCGAGAAGACGAAGAATCTCCAGGACATGATCACGATGGTGATGCTGTACACAGTCATCATGTAGAAGATGCAGGACATGATGATGAGGAAGATACCGGAGCAGACTAAGGGCATGATCATGAAGATGAAGATGCCGGTGCAGACGACGATGGACCATTGATGGGCTGGGTGCAGGACCCTCATATTCACGAGCTGCTTCTCAAGCAGACGGATAATGCAAGAGCTGCCGCCCGAGAGAAAGCCAAGCTGGATCAACTGGAGATAGACGCGGTTACTCCATTGTATGAATGATGCAGGCCCGAGGATACTCACCTGAAAGTAACGCTCATGGCTCTGGAGATGAAGGTAAAACACAAAATGACCGATGCATGCTTCGACGAGAACATGTCATTCTGGCACGAACGTCTTCCCAAGGGGAACAAGTGCCCGACCAGTTTCGAGGAGGCGAAAAAATCGTGTGTCCTCTGGATTTACCGCACGTGAAATACCATGTGTGCATGAACAATTGCATCATTTATCGGGACGAGCACGCGGAGTCTACCATATGTCCGGTGTGCAGCGTCACTCGATACAAGAAGAGGAAGAAAGTCCTCGAAAAGTGGTGTGGTACTTTCCGATCACTCCTCGTCTGCAGTGGTATTTCGCGGACCCTAAGGTAGAAAAGCTCCTGCGTTGGCACGTGGATAGGGAGGAGAAGAAGCGAGAAGATGACACAAATGATTCGGAGATAAATAAAAAAGACAAGATGCCGAGTCACCCTAAGGATGGGAGCCAGTGGAAAGTGTTGAACTTCGAACACCCAGAATTTGGGAAGGATCCAAGGAACATCGTGCTGGGCGCGAGCACCGATGGAGTCAATCCGTTTGGAAGCCAGAGAAGCACACATATCACCTGGCCTGTGTTTGTGTGGATGTACAACCTTCCCCCCTGGTTGTGCATGAAGAGGAAGTACATTCGCATGAGTATGCTAATTGAAGGGCCGAAACAACCAGGGAATGACATCAATCTGTATCTGGGGCTGCTGAAAGAGGAGCTAGACAGGCTGTGGAAAACGCCAGCTAATACGTGGGACGCCGCAGAGAAAGAATATTTCCCTATGAGAGCCGCACTGCTCACGACGGTGCACGACTATCTCGGTTACGGATAAGTCGCGGGGCAGGTCGTCCATGGATTTTCTGGATGCGTCAGGTGAATGGATGACACAATGTATCGCCGGCTAGATAGAGATCCCGGGTCTTCGAAAACCGTGTTCATGGGACATCGAAGGTGGCTTCGCAAGATGACCCGTGGAGGAAACACAAGGATCTGTTCGATGGTGAAACCGAACCCGAAGACGCCCAGCGTCTGAGGAAGCGGCGACGAAATAGACGAGCTGTTGAAAAATTGGAAAGATTGCCCACCGCCGGAAAGAAGAAAAAGGTGCGAGCCGGAAAGAAGCGAAAGGCGCCAGAGCTGCTGAAGGTATGGAAAACGAGGTTTGTTTTCTGGGACTTGCCGTACTGGAAGATCCACTGTGTGCCTCACAGCCTTGATGTCATGCATATCACGAAGAACGTGTGCGAGAGTCTACTTGGTACCCTGCTCAACATGCCAGAGAGGACCAAAGATGGGCCGAAAGCAAGGACAGACTTGAAATCAATGGGCATCAGGGAGGAGCTTCACGATAATGATGATGATGATGATGATGATGATGATGATGATGATGAGGCGAAGCAGGACACGGAAAGTCGTCGCAAAGGCAAAAAGGCCAAGAAGACCGGAAATGACTTCCCTCCCGCGTGCTTCACTCTAAGTCGGAGGAGATCGATCAGTTTTTCACCGCCTCGTGGAGTAAAACTTCCTTACGATTCTGTGGGAAGATAAGCGAGATACCTAGACCCAAATAAGCGAAGTTCAGCGGGATGAAGTCTCCACGACCATCACGTCTTGATGACGCAGATATTTCCGATTGCAATTCATTGGGATCATGGACGCCGCCGTCCATGAAACGCTATTTGGCCTATGCAACTTTTTTGACGTCATCTCTCGTAAGTGGGTTGGCGTGAGGCAACTCAGAAGGCTACAGGAAGAGATCATGGTTATACTATGCGAGCTTGATATGTACTTCCTGCCCGCATTCTTCGATGTTATGGTGCATCTGCTGGTCCATATCGTGGAGGATATCATCCAACTCGGGCCAACGTTCCTGCACAACATGATGTCGTTCGAAAGGATGAATGGTGTCATCAAAGGATACGTTCGCAACATGTCACGTCCAGAGGGAAGCATAGCCAGGGGCTTTTCGGCGAAGAGTGCATCTCCTACTACACGAATTATCTAGGCATCGAGAACCCGTTGGTCTGCCCGTCAGCGGGAACCTCGGCGGGCTCGCTGGATGGGGTCACCGTGAGGGTCGCCCTTGAAATGCATGTAGACTTCGAGGGTCGACTACCGACTTTGAAAGAGCAAACCTAGTCGGCGCTTACAACAGATAGACGTGGTCTATCCTTGGGTGGTAGAGCACAAAACCTTTATTGAGAAGACGTACAATGACCGAGGCCAACAGAGGACAGACGGAGATATAATCAAAGAGCACAACTCATGTTTCACGCGTTGGTTCAAGCAGAAGCTTCGTTGCACCCTTTACATGAGGATTCTTACGCGGAAGAACAACTCATATTCGCCTTGTCACAGGGCGCCGAGCACAACCTGATGACATATGAGGCGTACGATATCAACGGCTACACATTCTACACCGAGGGAAAGGACATGAAGAGCGATGGTTATCAGAACTCCGGGGTAACTATGGAATCCTACACCGGTAACAACAAGGACAGATACTACGGAAGGATCGAGGAGATCTGGGTGCTGAGCTAAGCTGGAGAGAAGGTCCCGATATTCCGTGTTAGATGGGCCAAGAGCGTCATAAAAGAAGACCGGTATTTCACCACCATGGTTATACCCGAAGCCAAATCCAAGACCGCGGGCGCAAACGTCACCGCGAAAAATGAGCCATGGGTACTGTCTTCCCAAGTGGACCAATGCTTCTTCATTACCGACCCGTCAAAGCCCAGTCGTGTTGTCATGAGGAGAGGCAAAAGGAAGATCATCGGAATGGATGGAGTCGCCAATGAGCAAGACTTTGACAAGTACGGCGACCCGAAGATGGAACATGACGACAACGATGAAGTACCAGCATACACCACAAGAAGCACGACCACCCTACCTAAAGGACGTACGTTCAAGAGAAGAACTCCATTTACGAAAAATAAGGGCAAGAAGATTGTGAACAGATAGCTAGCTAAGATCGATTGTATTTAATTGCAGCCTTCATTTCTCGATTGTATTTTCATGGGCACTTTTTGAATTCATGAATATTTTTAAATTTCATGGGCACTTTTTGAATTCATGAATATTTTTTCAAATTTGATGATATTTTTTCATATTCAGTATGAAAAAAATATTGAATATTCATGAGGACACTCAATCTCGACCCCCTCCATCTCGATCGCTATCCCCTCGCCAGATCCCCCTCGGCGAACACCCCCCCGCACCTCCTCGCTCCACCGCCCGACGACCCCGCATCCTCCCCGCTCCACCGCCACGGATGACCCCGCACCTCCCGCTCCACCGCCATGGACGACCCCCGCACCTCCCCGCTCCACCGCCACGACGACCCACCGCACCTCCTCCACCGCCGCCGCCGACCCCCCGCACCCTCCCCGGCCCGCTCCACCGCCGCCGAGGATAACAAATTTGATTATATTTGATTATATTTTCAAATAAAAAATTTGATGATATTTTCAAATAACAAATTTGATGATATTTTTTCATATTCATAAATATTTTCAAATAACAAATTTGATGATATTTTTTAAAAAATTATTATTGTTTTTATAAAAAATTATTACTGTTTCATATTCATATTCATTTTCTAAAAAGTTATTAGATGCAACAAAAAATAAAAAATAAAACATACTAATGGCGCACCGCTCAGGTAGTGCGCCATTGCTATCTAAAAAAAAGATTTCTAATGGCACACCACTCGGGGGTGCACCACTGCTATAAAAAAACATACTAATGGCGCACCACTAGGGTGTCCGCCATTAGTAATCTTCCCCCTAGCTCTAACTCGCCCGACCCCTTCGTCCCTCCCTCTCGCCAGATCCACTTCCCCCCGCGCCCCGACCCACGACGCCGCCGCCCCTACGTGCGCCGCCGCCCCCGCGCCCCCGCGCCCCCACCACTGCAGCTCCGCCATCGCCGACGCCTCCGCGACCTCGCCGTCGCCGACAGCCTCCCCGCGTCGGCCCCTGCCCTGCGCCGCCTCTACCTCGATCCGAGCCTGCACGGAGTGCGGGGCGGCGACCGCCGCCAACCCGCGAAGCACGTGGCCGCCGGCCTCCCCACGACCAACCGAGGCGCCCAGGAGGACCGCCGCCGTCTTCCTCTTCGACTACGAGGACCTGGACGAGCTCAGACCCTGACCCCGACCCCTTCGCCGACCCCGACCCCGACCCCTCCGGCGACAGGCCGCGCCTTCCCAGGTACCTCTCCTCCTTCCTCCTTCCTCCCTCTCCACCCTTCCCCATTCCCTCCCTCCCTCCCCTCGACCGTGGCGACGCCGGCACCGTTATTGTTAGGTACAGTTAGCTACTGTCAAAAAATTCAGTTAGGGTTCAGACAGGTGTTATTGTTCTTCGGCTTATAACCCTTTATGGCAGGTGTTTGTAGATTAGTCAATAGCTATGCAGGGCTTACATGTGGATGCCGAGTATTTTTGCTATTGTTGTTTTCTTATGTGTTGATTCTTTGAGGTGTGTGATCTTTGTCACTTGCAAGTAGAATTCAGTTCAATCCAAGCGATTATGTGGTTGGTTTGTTCTTGATATGTGTTAGCTCATACTTCATAGATGTGTCAGAAACTGCTATATGTAGTCTGTTATCTTGGCTGTAGACAGTGGCAGTGCGATGATTGCTAGTGTGGAGCATAGTGATGCCTTGTGGTTTAGCCATCAGTTTGTGTGTAAACCATTCACCATTGCCAACCTTTGGTGGTAATATTGGTTTGGTCTGCCTTGCCAATATGTCTATCGGTTTAGAGTTGTAGATGTGAGTTTTGCTGTCCTCTTGGGATGTGACGAGGCATCAGTCACTCTACATAAGCTGTAGATCTGTATGGTTCAGTATCAGGAATTGGCTCAACGCTGTTTAGGCAACAGTGTCTTTGCTGGCAATGTTGTTTGCGGATGAAACATGTGACAGATTTTCACGTCTGTCTCCGTGTAAGCCTAGCTAGGGTTGTTGTTTATGCAATTGTGTATCATGAAGTTGTAGCTTTAGAGTAGAATCCGCTTCAAGATTAGGTACAGTTAGCATCAGTTAGGTACAGTTAGCAACAGTTAGGTACAGTTAGGTACAGTTAGCATCAGTTAGTTGTCATAAAAAAATTCAGTTAGGTACAGTTAGCATCAGTTAGGTACAGTTAGGTACAGTTAGCTACTGTCAGGCTTGTTAGATTAATCTTCAGTTTACTTGACTTTTGAGCCTGCTAGTAGTTTACTTCCATGAGTTGTTTTATTGACATGGCACATTTGCAATGGAGTTTTATATATCTTTAGCCACAGTTTACTTGACTTTCAGGTTTGCTCGGCTCTTTACTTTACTTTAATTCTGGCGGGTCGATTTCTTCTCCCTCGTGTGGCATCACTGTCATATGACAGTATTAGTAAGCAAAGATTTTGTATGCTATCCCCATTGATTTTGGGGGTTGTATTGCTTTGCTTGGATTTTGATTTTGATTTCTACTATTGGATTGGGTTGAGGACAAGTTTTGTAGGTCTGGACCTTCAAATTCCATTCCTAGGTAGGGTAGCAACAACCAGTAGCTTAATTACTTAGTTTTGACTACCTGTCTGTCAATCTCTAGGCCTGTAGCTGTAGGCTCTAGAATTCAATTCAGATAAGCACCTATCTATCATCGTTTTCATTTCATTCTCACTTCGTTTCACCTATATATGTATGCTATATATCCTCCCTCTCCACAAACAAACATAGATAGACCATTTCTTACTCTAGATAGGTATGTACCCAATTCCTACACTAGATACATAGATAGGCAGCAGCAGCTTAACTGCTCCCAAATCCTCCTCCTTCAAGGACCACTTCTGCCATTTCTTTGCTCCATATAAATTGCAGACAAACAAATTAATGTGCTCATATATTCACATTACAGTCAGTCAAACAAATTAATGTGCTCAATTTATCTCATGTTGATCTCATGAGTTAGGTACAGTTTGCCGGAACGGAAGTTAACCTGGGCCTAGTTAAGTATAGGCTTGGGCTTGTGGTTGAATGCTACCGTTGTCCTAGCCATGTATTTTCAGAATTGAGCTAAAGATTTGGGGGGTAGTATTTCTGATTTTAGAGCACCTTTGCTGGATGTATTTTACAGCAGTTGTTGGAATCAAAACAATGCTTGTGGGTTGTCCTGTTAAGTTGAGTGAGTCATTAGAGGGCAGATAGAGTCACCCACACCAATTAATGTTTATGAAGAAGAAGAATAAACCTGCTGCTGCTGCTGTTATGCCTGTATTCACTGCTGTTGCTGCTGTACTTGTGATGATGTTGTACTTGGGATGATGCTACTTGTGATCTTCTGAAATGACCCATTGGCGACTTCATTACGCGGGGATAATGATTTTGCAGGTACCCCGAGAGGCCCTTGAGTTTGCCGGAATGTCGATTAACTTCGGTTCCGGCAAATTCGGGTACTCCATATGTCCTATTTTCAGCAAAGGTCATGCTGAAATTTTTCCGTGAATTTTAGCATGACTTTGCTAAAAGTAGGACATATGGGGTACTTGCGCCTAATGCATGGGCCGGGGTATCTTAGTACTTAATTAAGTAGGATCAACTGCCCCGCCATTCTTGCTGCATTAAACACTACTAGGAAAAGGCCTACTAATGGCGCACCTAATTTGGCCATTAATAGCGCATTAGTGGTGCGCCATTAGTGCCACACCATTAGTATATTTTACTAATGGCGCACCACTGGATGCGCCATTAGTATGCCTCCCAGGGGGCCATGTATACCCAGGTGCTTTGGCATACTAATGGCGCACGGCAACAGGATGCGCCATTAGTAACTTCGGCATACTAATGGCGCACTGTCCAGTGGTGCGCTATTAGTATCCTTTGGCATACTAATGGCGCACTGTGTTGTGATGCGCCATTAGTATGAATATTAGTTTTTTTTATTTTTTGTTTTTTGCACAGGTTACAAAATGTATAATTGGACAAAATATAGACAGCACACAACAACAACAGATTCATCGAATACAATAGAAGATTAGTCTCTGAATACAATTCATCATATTAGTCTCTGAATACAATTCATCATATTAGTCTCCTAATTGAAAAGACCAAACAAAGATAGAACATTATATTACAAGTCTCGAGACCGCGAGTAGCGAGTTTGTCTTCACATTACAAGTCGATATCGATCATCTAAACTACCATCACATAGAAGAGAGCTGCGGTCAACACGATGAGCATCATCACGATGAAACTCGTCTTCATCCTGTTCCTCCAACGCTCCCTCCCCTCTCCCGCTAGATAGCGGGCGTATCTAGATTCGGCCTCGGCCCTAGTGGTGTACCCTTTGTAACTGTTACCGCCGAATCGGTGAACCTGTCTCCGACACTCCTCCCAGTCGTCGTAGACTCCGGGAACCTTACCCTTGTACCACGACATACGACGGCATCGCTATGCACTAGCCAAACGAAGCGTTAGTACCAATTCACAGACAATACATAAGCAATATATAAGTATGCAATGAGCGGTCGGAAGAGAAAAGCAAGACATTAATAGCATCGATTACATCTAAGTTGAGCGACTCTCGAAACCAAAGAGACATACTACAAGTTCATTAAAGTTTAATTACAACATGAGCCAATCGATGTTTCAGAACTAGACAACTCGACTCAAGGGACCGGAGCGTGGATGAAGCCGCCGTCTATCGTGGGAGTCATGAAAGAACGGGCGTTGGCATCCTGCATTTGTAGCATTATGTCGATGTCACTGTTTTGACGGTTGATTTCTGAGGTAGAACTGCCCCGAGGTACGAAGGACATCTTGATGGATGATTTCCGCAAACTCCGACTGGATGCGAAAGAATTCTTGTCTGATGTCCGCGTCCTGGATTGCCGACACGCTCGCGGCCCAATCTTGGAGTTTACTTGGTAGCGAAGTTGATGATGGTCCCGTCACGATCGCCTCGCATGTGATGGATGGCATAGTAGGCACCCTTCTGACCGCCCGGTGACTGCTTGACGCAGCGTAACATCGTATTGTGGGAGAACACGTGCTTGCCGCATTTACGGATAGGCACAGTGAAGGTGCCTCCAGTTAGGCGTGGCCGGGAGAACATCATCAAGAACCTTCTTGACATTTGTGTAGTCTACGTCAATTGACGGTCCGGTCGAAATACGTGGCCATGGAATATTTGGGGCTTAGGAGGATGAGCGTGCAATGTGTGTCACCGCAGAAAACACGGAATGTTAAAAGAAAAGCGATCGAAATCTAAGAATTCATATGTTACGGGTCGGTTGAGGGGAGGACTTACTCGGGAAAGTAAGGCACGAGGAAGTTATCCTTATCTTGGTTTGCCAGAATGACGCCTTCGAGGTAAGAACTCGCGACTTGCCGGTCCCCAGCGCTGCCCAAGATCTTGGCACGCATGTAGAAGGGGTTGACTATCACGATGTCCGGGGTCTTGTCGTGAATGATCCGCATCTCCGTACTCAGCGAAAATAGCCGAACGAAGGTGTAGTGGAGCGGATGAAGGTTCAACATAGCGTGGATGTCATCAAACCGCAGGACGATCGTACGCCCGATGGAGTTATCCACAAAGCCCTTGCCCTCTGGCACCTTCCCCACGAAAACCGGGTATGCCACATCCTTCTCTCTGAGACGCCGCTTCTCCAAAGAAAGAACACTGTCATGCAGACTCCGCATAGCACCGGTTGCAGCATTGAGCATATTTGTCGGTAGCATCGCCCTACCCCCCACATGCACCCTCCTCGATATATCCTCGGGTGAAGGTGGCCCGTCCTGAGCACGGATTGTACTCGGTGCCGGCTGGCCCGCACCCTTGTTAGTCTTTCTTTTGCGTGCCTTCTTCTTCTCCTGTAATGGGACCGAGTTCTGCTCACAGACCGCCTTCTTGAGTGTGTTGGGGCTGATAATATTTCGCACCTCGCCTATCTCGAGGCTCGGTGAAGTCGGCAATTGGGCGTCTCCCGAGCTGAACGGCGACGACGCTTGTTGCTACTTGGCTTCTCCAGCGGTACCAGCTAGATCGCGCACGTCTTTTGTTGGGTTGGGTTCTTGAGAAGGAGGCCCCATGAAGTCGCCACCGTACCCATGATCGGCAAAGTAATCTTGATCGGCGTTGGCAAATGTATCGTCGTCGTCGTCATTACGATCCTGTGCCATATGCATGTTTGGATCCGATGGCATAGGGATGTCCGGCACCGTTCTTGGCGGTCTTGCCATGGGGCCGACTTGGCGACGGCACGACCGGCGGTGTTGTCTTTGGGGTGGTGTCCCCGCCCCAAACGAATCTGGCTCTTGACCAAAGCGAGGGCCAGCTTCGAGCAGCGCCGAGGGTCATCACGTCATCATCGTCGGCCCCGACGGGTTGAATCGGAGGTAACAACTCGTCGCAGCCTGGCAGCACCGAACCAGTTGAACCCTAAACAAGTTGGGTGGCATCCGGTACCGTGGAACAAGGGTTGCCGGTTGAACGATTTTGCCCTTGGCGACATCGACCAACTCATTGTTCACGAAGTGCGGGAGAGTGCACGGAACGTCGGCGGCGCCTCGCGAAAACATTTAGGGCGTCGAGGATGCACAACAAAGGCAAGGAGATGAAGTCCTCGACCGAGAGAGGCTTAATTAGTTACCGTGATGATGGCGTCGAGCTCGGCTAATGTCGAGGCACCGCCAACGGCGGGCGTGCAGTTGACGGAGGGGCCACTTGCTGCAGAGGTGCCGGCCGGCGTACACCCGGGTGCATTAGGCTCCCGTGCCGGTGTCGGAGACACCAATGCCGCCTCCGCCGGAGACACCAATGGCCCCACCATCGCATTCTGCGAGTTGCTGGCCGTGAAGCTAGGAATCGGGGGCGGCCCCTGTTGGCCGCCCGCAATCCACGCACTCAACCCCTGGATCAAGGTAGGCACAATGGCGGTGATCGTCGCTCCGAGTTGTTGTTGCACTTGCTCTTGGACAATCTCCGGATCCGCGCCACTGTGCCTTGAGTTCTTGAACCTCGCGCTACCTGGCTTTCCGAGCTGGTCTTTTTCTCCTTCCGCACACCAGCGGTATAGTATGACCCCATTTTGTGGACAAGCCTTTGCCGCCACCACGACCAGCCGACGTCGGCTTAGTGAGCTTATCCTTGTTCTTCATTACATTCAACGCCCTATTGAGAGTGGTGTCCCAAGGGTTGCTCTTAGTCGACCCAGCGCTCTTGCTTTCGATCGCTGCGGAAGGAATGTGAACCATTTAGAAATTTGGCTTCATTAATTAGAATGCAACCATATGGAGCTAATTACCCCGGGGTGGTATTCCTTACCGTAACAACCTCAAGCGCCACGGTCTTGGATCTGTGGTAAGCTCCTTTGTTTTCGGGTCCTTCTTGTACCGGCCCCGACAAAGTTCCTGGTCCGCTTGTCACCGTATTTATCGAAGAGGCGGTAGGCCTTGCTCGGCACGCTCGCGTCCTCCTTGTCCCATATAGGCTCCGCCACTCAGAACCGCGGGACCGTGTGTGTTCCCCTAAGTTCAGCTCCGCATTTCTTTCCCCAATCGACTTGATTCGGAGTTTGCGGTGCTCGAGCAATTGATCTTGAAGTCGTTGTAGTCATCTTCGGTGATCGAAGGATTTTTCTCCTTGATCTTCTCATAACTCTCACCTTTCTCGATCATTCTCTTCACATTGCTTTTCCAAGTAGACAGGGCCTTGCTCATCTTCGTGAGGGCAGCATTGTTCACTTTATTCCCTTTGAGGCTTGTGATTTCAAAAGCAGCGGGGAACTTGTATCGTTCGTGCAGCTTCGTGAAGAGGAACTTGATCCTACTTAATTAACTACTAAGATACCCCGGCTTATGCATTAGTCACAAGTACCCCATATGTCCTATTTTTAGCAAAGTCATGCTAAAATTCACGAAAAATTTCAGCATGACCTTTGCTGAAAATAGGACATATGGAGTACCCGAATTTGCCGGAACGGAAGTTAATCGACATTCCGGCAAACTCAAGGGCCTCTCGGGTACCTGCAAAATCATCCACGACATGATGGTCGGAGACAAAACCCAGCAAACTAGCACCACAATGTGCCTCTACTTTCATATGGATGAAAAGGCCACAATGTGCCTCTACTAGCACCACAATCTTAGTTAACTTCGGGGACATCGGAAAGTTAACATCCGCTGATTATTATGAGGACTTCACTGCCTTTGTTTACTCAAACTTAAGTTAGTAATTAAAAATATAAAATAGGATAACCCGGTGACAGGACTGTTGGTTGATGTCACAAAAAGTTGCTAATCTCAACATGTTCTACAGTTGTTAAAATTATCTTCTGTATTTAGAACAAACTAAGACCACAGAGTCTACCAATTCAGGTAGAAGCCATCATTCATTACAAATTTGAATATATGATATTCCAGAAAATAATCTGTCTACAAAATGAGATACATTCCGTTTGAACTACCAACACTGTAACCAACGTTATTACCTAATTATGAAAAAAGTGCAGTACATATAAATTATTTCATCACTTTGAGAGGAGATAACCAAAAGTTTCCAAGCAATATGATTAAGAAAATGGGATTTAGGCATCCAAATGCCACAAAAGACCAAATCACATTTTAAACCAAGTTACACAAAGAAAATGCACCTAAGCACCAAGAGGAACTGTTACAACTCCATAAGGTATATCCAAGTCACTGCTACTCATATTCAAAAACCTAACTCCAATATAACCGGAAAGATTGTAAAACATTATATCTCCTGCTGACACGAACTGAAAGCATAACAAAAATACCATCTTCTTTTGTTGATGCGTTGGTGTTTTAGAGTAGAGGTAAGAAAACCGGAGACCATATATGTAGTTTCTAACATATGCAAGATTACTTAAAAATTGGAGAGCCATGTCGTTTCTACTGGACCTAAATATAGCTAGCTGCTGGTGTTGAACAATAAACAGCCACACCACACACTAAGACAAGTAACTGAAATGACTCTCTTTGTATTGTAGTAGAAGAAGAAACAAGAGAGAGATGCAAGATAGTAGTATATATAGGTGAGTCAACCTATTATTCTAGGCAGCTGCCTTGCTAGTGATTCGGTGTAAATGCAACTGGATCCCTCCCACTCGACCTGCGATCTTCTACAAGGAAAAAGTAGCAGCTCAGTCAACCACCATATAATTATACAAGGAAAAAATGCTACTTGGCACAAGTGTAAGCGAGAAGCTTGAGGTAGCAGCAGATTGAAGTGATAAAGTGCAAAGGAGAAGCTTGAGCTAGTAAACAATTTCTGAATGTTATAAAGTGGGGAAAGTAAAATAAAATTCATGACTAGTCATGGCACTAGAAAAGAGATGAGATTTCACAAAACTAGAGCCAAGCATAGTCCAGAATGTCAAATTTTCAGTTAGTTAATTATTACAGTCCTTTGCTAAAAGAGATGATCCGTCCAAGAAATTTAATACTAGATGCATGCAGTCTGTTGAGGATCTTTTAGTGAATGACTAACAACAAGTAGCCGAGCTTGCCCAAGAAAGATTAGATTCAGAAGTGCTGGCTGCTGCTAGTGAATGGAGCTGACAGTTATACAGTGTCAATTGACAGTACGTAGAGTAAGATGATCAAACGTTTGTGCTGGATAGTAGTGGCAGTGTAATGTTAACTAAATACAGTTGGCAGTGTATATAGTGTTAATTGACAGTGGCTTGTCCTGGATATAACTCATTTTCTAGGTTTACCTTGGGTAGATAGCCCATGAATGCGGAACAGATACTTACATTCATGCCGTGAGATAAACTTATTTTCAGGTATAAACCATGGACAATTACCCGATGATACAGTGCATTTTTCTTCAGTGTATGTCCAGTGCATTTTTCTTCTTCTTTCGTTGAGTAGCATAAATTAGACCTATCATTGTGTAAGATGCAGGAGTACTTCTTATACTCTGTGGCATTGCCATACTTAGCCAAGAGTCCCCATTTCTTATATTCTGTGAGATGCAGTCATCTTTTACTCCAGTTCTTATAGTATTTTGGAGTACATTGCCTGTTATGCTGCTTGCAAGGTTAGCATAGGTTCAGAAATGGGGACTAAAAACAGTGATTTAATTCTCCAATTCAATTTTCATTTTCAAGTTTAAATTTGAATTTCAACAGTAGTGATTTTACACCCAGTTCAACAGTGATTTTACCTCGATTTCAACGGTAATTTCAGCAGCAGAGTCGGGGGCGGGGACTAAAAAATCTTAACCCTAACAACATAGTGGAGCGCGTGGAAGACGAGGTGGGGCGGCGAGTAGACGGGCACCTTGGCGTGCAGGCGCTCGAGGGCGACGAACTGGCGCTCGAGGGCGGCGGGTAGACGGGCACCTCCCGGAGATCGCCTCAGCCACGTCTCCTCCACGAGCAGCTCCGGACTTGGCAAAGGCGGAGGTTGCGGCCTTGTGGCGAGGCGAGGTTGGTGTCGGCCTCATGGGCGCTGCTCGGCGAGAGTGGGGTGGGGTCGGAGGGAAGGAAGGGAGGATGGGGAGAGGAGGCGTCGGTGGTGTGGTGTGGACGGGCGGCGCTGGTGTCGGGCGGCGTCGAGGCGGCGGGCGGCCGGGAGAGGAGAGGGAAGGGGATCATGAGGGCGAGGAGAGAGAGGGATCGATATGAAGTAGAGGCGGCACAATACTAATGGCGCACCACCCCTCGGTGCGCCATAAGTACATACATGCTAATGGCGCACCTCACCCAGTCGCCATTAGTATTTTTTTTACTGCCCGAGCCAACAGGTTATCTACCACCGGACTGATACACATCAAGTCTTCTCTACTTGTTCGACTGGTCAGCAGCTAGTTCTCACACCTGGAGGTCCTGGGTTCGATTCCCAGGCTCCACAATTTTTTTATGCATTTAAAATGTTGTTTGATACTTATTTGTGTTTAAATATGTTCAAACTTGTTTAAATCATAACAGTAATATTTTTTTATAAGACAGTAATAATTTTTTAAAAATATCATCAAACAGTAATGCATGCCGGTGGAGCGGGGGAGGGGTGCAGGGGTGCGGGGGTCGTCGGCGGTTGAGTAGGGAGGGTGCGGGGGTCGGCGGCGGTTGAGTAGGGGAATCGAGGGTGCGGGCGGTCGGTCATGGCGGACGGTGGACCGGTGCAGCGAGGTGGGATAGCGATCGAGATGGAGGGGGATCGAGATCGAGTGTCCATGAAATTAAAAAATATTCATGATAGTTCAAAAAGTGCCCATGAAAATATACATTCAAGAAATGAAGTTTACGATTTAAATACAATCGATCTTAGCTAGCTATCTCTTCACAATCTTCTTGCCCTTCTTTTTCGCAAATGGAGTTCTTCTATGGAACGGACGTCCTTTAGGTAGGGTGGTCCTGCTTCTTCTTGTGGTGTATGCTGCTACTTCATTATCGTCATGTTCGATCCTCGGGTCGCCGTACTTGTCGAAGTCTTGCTCATTGGCTACTCCATCCATTCCGATGATCTTCCTTTTGCCTCTCCTCACGACAACACGAGGGCTTTGGCGGTCGGTAATGAAGAAGCATTGGTCCACTTGGGAAGCCAGTACCCATGGCTCATTTTTAGCGGTGACGTTTACGCCTCTTGATCTTGGCTTCGGGTATAACCATGGTGGTGAAATACCGGTCTTCTTTTATGACGTTCTTGGCCCATCGACACGGAACATCGGGACCTTCTCTCCAACAGTAGCTCAGCTCCCAGATCTCCTCGATCCTTCCGTAGTATCTGTCCTTGTCGTTACCGGTGTAGGATTCCATCGTTACTGGAGTTTTGATAACCATCGCTCTTCATGTCCTTGGCCTCGATTGTAGAATGTGTAGCCGTTGATATCGTGCGCCTCATAGGTCATCGAGGTTGTGCTCGGCGCCCTATGACAAGGCGAATATGAGTTGTTCTTCCGCGGAAGAATCCTCATGTAAAGGGTACGACAGAAGCTTCTGCTTGAACCAACGCGTGAAACATGAGTTGTGCTCTTTGAGTATATCTCCGTCCATCCTTTGTTGGCCTCGGTCATTGTCGTCTTCTTAATAAAGGTTTTGTGCTGTACCACCCAAGGATCGACCACGTCTATGTGTTGTAAGCGCGACTAGGTTTGCTCTTTCAAAGTCGGCGAAGTCGACCATCGAAATCGACATGCATTTCGCGGCGACCCTCACGGTAACCCCATCCAGCGAGCCTGCCGAGGTGCCTGTTAACCAGGCGGACCAAGGGGTTCTCGATGCCTAGATAATTCGTGCGATGGGAGATGCACTCTTGATTGAAAGCCCTGGCTATGCTTCCTTACGGGCGTGACATGTTGCGAACGTATCCTTTGATGACACCATTCATCCTTTCGAGCGGCATCATCTTTGTGCAGGAACGTCGGCCCGAGTTGGATGATATCCTCCACTATATGGACCAGCGGATGCACCATAACGTCGAAGAATGCGGGCGGGAAGTACATATCAAGCTCGCATAGTATCACCACGATCTCTTCCTGTAGCCTTACGAGTTGCCTCACGCCAATCGACTTCCGAGATGACATCGAAGAAGTTGCATAGGCCAAATAGCGTTTCACGGACGTGCGTGTCCATGATCCCACGGATTGCAATCGAAGTATCTGCGTCATCGGACGTGGCGATGCGTGAGACTTCATCCCGCTGAACTTCGCTTCACTGGGTCTAGGTATCTACTTATCTTCCCAGCGTAACCGTAAGGAAGTTTTACTCCTAGGAGGCGGTGAAAAACTGCTCGATCTCCTCGACTTAGAGTGAAGCACGCGGGAGGGTAGTCATTTCCGGTCTTCTTGGCCTTTTTGCCTTTGCGACGACTTTCTGTGTCCTGCTTCGCCTCATCATCATCATCATCATCATCATCATCATCATCATCATCATCATCATCATCATCATCATCATTAGCGTGAAGCTCCTGCCTGATGCCCATTGATTTCAAGTCTGCCCTTGCTTTCGGCCCATCTTTGGTCCTCTACGGCATGTTGAGCGTGTACCAAGCGGACTCGCACACGTTCTTCGTGATATGCATGACATCAAGGCTGTGAGGCACACGGTGGATCTTCCAGTACGACAAGTCCCAGAAAACAGACCTCGTTTTCCATACCTTCAGCGGCGGCTCTGGCGCCTTTCACTTCTTTCCCGGCTCTGCCGCCTTTTGCTTCTTTCCCGGCAGTGGGCAGTCTTTCCAATTTTTCAACAGCTTGTCTATTTCCTCGCCGCTCCTCGTACACGGGCGTTTTCGGGGTTCAGTTTCACCATCGAACAGATCCTTGCGTTTCCTCCACGGGTCATCGTCATGAAGCCACCTTCGATGTCCCATGAACACGGTTTTCAAGACCCGGGATCTCTATCTAGCTGGCGATACGTTGTGTCATCCATGCACCTTACGCATCCGTAAAATCCGTGGACTACCTGCCCCATGAGATATCCGTAATCGAGATAGTCGTGCACCGTCGTGAGCGGTGCGGCTCTCATAGGGAAATATTCTTTCTCTGCGGCCCCACGTATTGGTGGCGTTTTCCACATCGTGTCAAGCTCCTCTTTCAGCAGCCCCGGATACTGATTGATGTCGTTCCTGGTTGTTTCGCCCTTCAATTAGCATACTCATGTGAATGTACTTCCTCTTCATGCACAACCGGGGAAGGTTGTACATCCACACAAACACAGGCAGGCGCTATGTGTGCTTCTCTGGCTGCCAAGCGGATTGACTCCATCGGTGCTCGCGCCCAAAGACGATGTTCCTTGGATCGTTCCCAAATTCCGAGTCTTGAAGTTCAACGCTTGCCATGGCTCGCATCCTTAGGGTGACTCAGCATCTTGTCTTTTTATCTATCTCCGGATCATTTGCGTCATCTTCTCGCTTCTTCTCCTCCCTATCCGCGTGCCAACGCAGGAGCTTTGCTACCTTAGGGTCCGCGAAATAGCGCTGCAGACGAGGAGTGATCGGAAAGTACCACACCACTTTTCGAGGAGCTTTCTTCCTCTTCTTGTATCCTCGGGCCAGCATCCTTCATACAATGGAGTAACCGCGTCTAACTCAAGTTGATCCATCTTGGCTTTCTCTCGGGCGGCAGCTCTGGCGTTATCCGTCTGCTTGAGAAGCAGCTCTTGAATATGAGGGTCCTGCACCCAGCCCATCGATGGTCGGCGTCGTCTGCTCCGCCCGGCATCATCATCTTCATGTTCATGCCGTCGCTTTGCTCGGCATCTTCCTCATCATCATGTCCTGCATCTTCTACATGATGATCGTATGCAGATCACCGTCGTGATCATCTCCACGGGATTCTTCGTCTTCTCGCCCGCCCGAGCCGCGGTGGTTGTCTTGCTGCCCTTCCTCATTTCTTGCCCGGCCCCCATGGGCGACTTCGTAGTCATCTTCATCACCTTGCCACCGATAGCCATCCATGAAACCACGCAAGAGCAGGTGGTCCCGCACCTGCCGGAATCCGGTCCGCAATAAGGCTCTTGACTTGCATCTTCGACACGGACATCTTATCTCCGTCTCGTTCTTTTGAAGCATCGCGGCCTTCGCGGACCTCAAACACCTATGCCCGATGCCTTCGGTCATCGTGCGGACCATGGTCGCTGCGAGGTAGAGCAAACGATATTTTAGAACCAAACAAAAATTTGGCATGACTTTCCCTAAAAATAGGACCAAAAGAATGCTTAATGCCAAAATTCTGCCAAACGGAAATGAATCAACATTCCGCAAAATATTGGCAACTATCGCATTTCAAATACGGTACACCTCCAAACACAAACACATATGCAACACCACAAACATATGCAACACCACGAACATACATAGATCTAGCTAGGCCGTAAAAAGTGCATGTGCACATTGTTGTAGGGAGAACAACATAAATATAGCTTCCCCCCTTACTTACCTATTAAAACAAGGTAATTTAACCACTTAATTTGAATGAATCTATGGTGAAAATGAGGTGAAAAATAGGAGGCACCCGAGACAAGGAGGAGGTGGAGAGAATGAAGTGGGGAGAAAGTGAGTGTGGGTAGGAGAGGCTGTCCAAAATATCTTGTTGCTGCCCACTTACTAATGGCGCACCAGCACTAAATGCGCCATTAGTAATCCGAGTAACTAATGGCTTACCTCCTGGCGGTGCGCCATTAGTAGATTTGCAAAAATAAAAAAAATACTAATGGCGCACCCTTTGCGCGGTGCGCCATTAGTAGTTACAACTACTAATGGCGCACTTCATCTGGATGCGCCATTAGTATGTTTGGACAGGCACACTAGTTCAAAAAAAAAATTTGATACTAATGGCGCACCACTTGCATGGTGCGCCATTAGTAGTTACAACTACTAATGGCGCTTCACGGGATGCGCCATTAGTATGTTTGGACAATCGCACTAGTTCAAATTTTTTTCTATACTAATGGCGCACCTTTGCTGGTGCGCCATTAGTAGATACAACTACTAATGGCGCACTTAAGCAGGATGCGCCATTAGTATGTTTGGACAGGCGCACTAGTTCAAAAAAAAAAATTGATACCAATGGCGCACCCTTTGCATGGTGCGCCATTAGTAGTTTCAACTCTAATGGCGCATTAGCATGTGGTGCGCCATTAGTATATACTAATGGTGCACCAACTTTCTGGTGCGCCATTAGTGTCAATCTCATCTAGAGCCCTTTTTCTAGTAGTGAAACCATAGGTGGCAATAGAGCAAAGTGATTAGGCCCAACTTAGAATTCTCCTTCCCTTTTCTTGATAGGGTATACTGTTAGAAGATACCCATATATAGCAGTCAACCTAGGGGGCCTCGGCATCGATAAACCCTAAATGATGAAAACTTAACTAAGCATTTAGGGTGCCTAAGCGTCGACAAACCCCAAATGATAAAACCTTGGCTTTTAGGGTGCCTCGGTGTCGATGAGAACATAAATGATGTACGCTTAGGCCTTTAGGGTGCCTCGGCGTCGACAAACCCTAAATGATAAAATCTTAGCTTTTAGGATGCCTCGGTGTCGACAAACCCTATATGATGAGACCATGATCTTGTTCCTTGACAATAACCAACTTTTTGACCAAACTTTTTCCCTATTTAGAGCGAAACATGGCCCTAACGATGAGGCCGACGGTTGGCGGCAAGCAATTCAGGAGCTGTCCCGGAGATGGAGGAAGAACCTCACCGCTATGAGGACGCGCGGAAGACTCCGATCCTGACTACACAACCCCTAGTGGCGTCGGGGATGACACCACTGATGGTGCCGCCGAGGATGCCACCACTGATGATGGCGGCGCACGCACAGATGGCAGCCAACCGAAGAGGCAACGGAAGGACCGGCGCCCGAGCGTGCTCGGCACCGTCAAGGAGGAATTTACTGAAGTGAACTCCGACGGGCATCCAACGGCGTCCAAAGAAATAGTCAAGGGGTACTCGGTTTAGCTCGGGTGCATTCTCCAGAGCACCATCTCGATCAACACCGAGAACCTAAGGCATAAGGACCGAGGGAATTTGCGCAGCCTCCTCTTCACGAAGCTGCACGAATGATACAAGTTCCCCAGTGACTTTGCAAACACACGCCTCTCAGGGAATAAAGTGAACAGTGTCGCCCTCATGAGGATGAGCACATCCCTGTCTACTTGGAGAAGCACGGTGAAGAGAATGATTGACAAAGGTGATAGTTATGAGAAGATCAAGGCGAAATATCCTTCGATCAACGAAGATGACTACAAGGAGTTCAAGATCAAGTGCGAGAGCAGCGCAACCGTGGAATCAAGTCAATGGGGGAAAGAAATGCGGGAGTTGAACTTAGGGGTCCACCAACTCGGTCCCGTGATGCAGTGGCGGAGCCTATATGGGACAAGGAGGACGCGGAGCGTGCCGAGCAAGGCCTACCGCCCCGCTTCGAGAAATACCGTGACAAGCAGACCAGGAACTTTGTCAGGGCCCGGTAGAAGGAGGACCCGGTAACAAAGGAGCTTACCACGGATCCGAAGACCAAGGCGCTTGAGCTTGTTCTGGTAAGGAATACACCCTCGCGTAATTAGCTCCATATGGTTGCATTCTAATTAATGAAGCCAAATTTCTAAATTGTTCACATTCCTTCCGCATGATCTTTGAAAGCGATGGCGGGGTCGCCTCTCGAGCTCCCCTGCTTGGACAACACTCTAAATAGGGCGTTGAACGTAATGAAAAACAAGGATCAGCTCAATAAGCCGTCGTCAGCTGGTCGTGTGGCCGACAAAGTCTTGTCCACAAAATGGTCATCATACTATACCGCTGGTGGGCGAAAGGAGAGAAAGACCAGCTCGGAAAGCCAGTCGCACGAGGTTCAAGAACTCAAGGCACAAGTGGCGTGGATTCCGGAGATTATCCAAGAGCAAGTGCAACAACAACTGGGAATGACGCTCACCGCCATGGTGCCTACCTTGATTCAGGGGCTGATGACGTGGATTGCGGGGGGCTAACAGGGGCCGCCCCCAATTCCCAGCTTCACGGCCAGCAACTCGCACAACGCGCATGCGGCGCCATTGGTGTCTCCGGCGGAGGCGGTATTCATGTCTCCGGCGTCGGCACGGGCATTGGAGATTAATGCACCCGGCGGGTGTACGCCGGCCGGCACCTCGCCAGCAAGCGGCCCCTCCGTCAGATGCACGCCCGCTGTTGGCGGTGCCTCGACATTAGCCGAGCTCGACGGCATCACGGTAACTAAGCCTCTCGGTCGATTACTTCATCTCCTTGCATTTGACTGGGCATCCCTGACGCCCTACATGTTTTCGCAGGGCGCTGATACGTCTCCAACGTATTTATATTTTTTGATTGCTCCATGCTATTATATTACCTGTTTTGGATGTTTATGGGCTTTATTTTATACATTTATATCATTTTTGGGACTAACTTACTAACCGGAGGCCCAGCCCGTATTGTTGTTTTTGCCTATTTCAGTATTTCGAAGAAAAGGAATATCAAACGGAGTCCAAACGGAATGAAACCTTCGGGAGCGTGATTTTTGGAACGAACAAGATCCGGAGAGCTTGGAGTGCAAGTCAAGAAACAACCAGAGAATCCACGAGATAGGAGGCGCCCCCACATGAGGCGCGCCCCTGTCTCGTGGGCCTCGGCGTCCACCGACGTACTTCTTCCTCCTATATATACCTACGGACCCCGAAAACATCCAGGGGCACCACGAAACACAATTTCCACCACCGTAACCTTTTGTATCCGCGAGATCCCATCTTGGAGCCTTCGTGGGCACTCTGTCGGAGGGGGAATCGACCATGGAGGGCCTCTACATCAACATCCTTGCCCCTCCTATGAGTTGTGAGTAGTTTACCACAGACCTAAGGGTACATAGATATTATATAGATGGCTTCTTCTCTCTTTTGGATCTCAATACAATGTTCTCCCCCTCTCTTGTGGAGATCTATTCGATGTAATCTCTTTTTGCGGTGTGTTTGTCGAGATCCAATGAATTGTGGGTTTATGATCAGATTTATCTATGGATATTAATTGAATATTCTCTGAATTATTTTATGTATGATTGAGTTATCTTTGCAAGTCTCTTCGAATTATCGGTTTGGTTTGGCCTACTAGATTGATCTTTCTTGCCATGGGAGAAGTGCTTAGCTTTGGGTTCAATCTTGCGGTGTTCTTACCAAAGGATGTAAAGGGTTGCAAGACATGTATTATATTGTTGCCATCGAGGATAACAAGATGGGGTTTATATCATATTGCATGAGTTTATCCCTCTACATCATGTCATCTTGCTTAATGCGTTATTCTGTTCTTATGAACTTAATACTCTAGATGCATGCTGGATAGCGGTTGATGTGTGGAGTAATAGTAGTAGATGCAGCAGGAGTCGGTCTACTTGTTATGGACGTGATGCCTATATACATGATCATGCCTAGATAATCTCATAACTATGCGCTTTTCTATCAATTGCTCGACAGTAATTTGTTCACCCACCGTAATACTTATGCTCTTGAGAGAAGCCTCTAGTGAAACCTATGGCCCCCGGGTCTATCTCCTATCATATTTGCTTTCAATCTACTTTTATTTGCGCCTTTAATTTTTGCATCTATATTATAAAATACCAAAAATATATTTATCTTATCATACTATCTCTATCAGATCTCACTTTCGCAAGTGGCTGTGAAGGGATTGACAACCCCTTTATTGCGTTGGTTGCGAGTTGTCAGTTTGTTTGTGTAGGCGCGTGGGACTTTTGAGGAGCCTCCTACTGGGTTGATATCTTGGTTCTCAAAAACTGAGGGAAATACTTACGCTACACTTGCTGCATCACCCTCTCCTCTTCGGGGAAAACCAACACTAGCTCAAGACGTAGCAGGCGCCGCCAACGTTCCATGCACTCTCCTGCACTTCGTGGGTGGCGAGTTGATCGATGTCGCCAAGGGCAGAATCGTTCAACCGGGCAACCCCGTGTTCCACGGTAATCCGATGCCACCCACCGTGTATAGGGTTTAACTGGTTCGGGTGCTGCCAGGCTGCGACGAGTTGTTACCTCCGATTCGACCCGGGGGCAGCGAAGATGATGTGATGACCCTCGGCGCTGTGTAAGCTGGCCCTGCTTTGGTGAAGAGCAAGATTCGTTTGGGGAGGGACACCACCCACGCATAAGACCACCATTCGTGCGGCGCCAAGCCATGGCAAGAACGCCGCATAACGCCACGGACATGCCGGACATCCCTATGGCACAGGATCCGGACATGCATATGGCACAGGATCCGGACGACGACGGCAACGACGACGGTACATTTACTAACGTCGATAAGTACTATGCCGAACATGGGTACGGTGACGAATTCTGCGGGCCTCCTTCTCAAGAACCCAACCCTGAAAAAGACGACTGCGATCTAGCTGGTACCGCGGAGAAACCCAATTGCAACAGGCATCGTCTGGCGTTCGGTTCTCAGGAGACGCCTCCAGCTGTCGCCTTCACCGAGCCTCAGATAGCCGAGGTGCGAAATATTATCAGCCCCAACACGCTCAAGAAGGCGGTCTGTGAGCAGAACTTGATCCCATTACAGCAGATCAAGAAGAAGGGACGAAAACGAAAGACTAACAAGGGCGTCGGTGCGAGCCAACCGGCACCAAGTACGACCCGTGCTCAGGACGGGCCACCTTCACCTAAGGATATCTCGAGGAGGGCGCATGTGGCGGGTAGGGCGATGCTACCGACAAATATGCTCAATGCTGCAACCGGTGCTATGCGGAGTCTGCATGACAGTGTTCTTTCTTTGGAGAAGCGGCGTCTCTCCCAGAATGATGTGGCATGCCCGGTTTTCGTGGCCAAGGTGCCAGAGGGCAAGGTCTTTGTGGATAACGCCATCGGTGGTACGATCGTCCGGCCGTTTGATGACATCTTCGCTATGTTTAACCTTCATCCGCTGCACTACACCTTCATTCGGCTGCTTTCACTGAGTATGGAGATGCGGATCATTAGAGACAAGACCCCGGACATCGGGATAGTCGACCCCTTCTACATGCGTGCCAAGATCTTGGGCACCGCTAGGGACCGGCAAGTCGCGAGTTCACACCTCGAAGGCGTCATTCTGGCAAACCCAGATAAGGATAACTTCCTCGTGCCTTACTTTCCCGAGTAAGTCATCTCCTCACCGCCTTGTAACATATGATTTCGATCGTTCTTTTCTTTTTCTAACATTCCGTGTTTTGTGTAGTGACACACATTTCACACTCATCCTCTTAAGCCCGAAATATTCCATGGCAACGTATTTCGACCCGGACCGTGAGTTGAAGATAGACTACACAAATATCAAGAAAGTTCTTGATGATGCTCTCCCCGGCTACGCCACATCTGGAGGCACCTTCAAGAGGCCAGTTCGTAGGTACGGCAAGCACGTGTTCACCCACAATACGACGTTCCCCTACGTCAAGCAGCGCTGGCGGTCGGAAGGATGCCTACTACGCTACTCCATCACATGCGGGCGATCGTACGGGACCATAATCACCTTCTGCTACCAAATAATCTCAAAGATTGGGCCGCAAGCTTGTCGGCAATCCAGGACGCGGGCATCAGACAAGAATTCTTTCGCATCCAGTCGGAGTTTGCAGAAATCATCCATCAAGATGTCCTTCGTACCTTGGGGCAGTTCTACCTCAGATATCAACCGTCCAACAGTGAGATTGAAACACCACTACAAATGCAGGCTGACAACGCCCACGATTTCATGACCATCACGAAAGATGGCGGCTTCATCCACGCTCCGGTCCCCTGAGTCGAGTCGAAAGTAGTGATGCTATGTGTAGTTCTGAAACATCGATTAGCTCATGTTGTAATTAAACTTTAATGAACTTGTATGTCTCTTTGGTTTGGACAGTCGTTCAACTTAGATGTAATTGATGCAATTTATTAGTAGGACCATGAATCGTGCTATTAGTGTCTTGCTTTTCTCTTCCGATCCTTTTGTTGCATACTTATATATTGCTTATGTATTGTCTGTGAATTGCCACTAACGTTTTGTTTGGCTAGTGCATAGAGATGCCTTCGTATGTCGTGTACAAGGGTAAGGTTCCCGGAGTCTACGACGACTGGGAGGAGTGTCGGAGACAGGTTCACCGTTTCAGCGGTAACAGTTACAAAGGATACACCACTAGGGCGGAGGCGGAACCTAGATACGCGCGCTATCTAGCGGGAGAGAGGAGGGAGCGTTGGAGGAACCGGATGAAGACCGGTTTCATTGTGATGATGCTCATCGTGATGACCGCAGCTCTCTTCTATGTGATGGTAGTTTAGATGATCGATATTGACTTGTAATGTGAAGACAAACTCGCTACTCGCGGTCTCGAGACTTGTAATGTTCTATCTTTGTTCGGTCTTTTGAATTTGGAGACTTATATGATGAATTGTATTCGGAGACTGATCTTCTATTGTATTCGATGAATTTGTTGTTGCTGTGTGGTGTTGTCTATATTCTGTCCAATAATATATTTTGTAACCTGTGCAAATATCAGAAAAGAAAAAAAATCCCTAATATTCATACTAATGGCGCACCACTCAGCACTCTAATGGTGCACTGCAGAAAGGATACTAATGGCGCATCACCCACAAGTGCGCCATTAGTATGCCAAAGCACATGGGTAAATATGGCCCCCTGGGAGGCATACTAATGGCGCACGTTGGCTTATACTAATGGCGCACTGCATGGTGCGCCATTAGTATACCATATACTAATGGCGCACCAGTGGTGCGCCATTAGTATTTAATACTAATGGCGTGGTGCTAGTGGCGCACCAGTAGTGTGCCATTAGTAGGCAAAACTGGTGCGCCACTAGCAGGCCTTTTCCTAGTAGTGGTAGCCCCCCCAAGTCTTAAGAGGAGAAGATAGTGATAGCTTAAGACTTGCTTCAATATGAATGTTGCAACTTTGAAGAAGTCTAGATTGTTCATCTCAAAAACTGAATATTCCACATATGTAGCCCCCAAGTGCCGGGTTTTCATGCTTGCAGCGACCTGGAACTTCAAATTGCCTTATGCTCATAAAAAATTCAACTAGTGTAGCCCTCAAGGGCCGGGTCACTATGCAATAATGAGCAGGGACTTTGTATGTATGATCATGTAGATTCAAGCATCAACGTGTAGCCTCCAAGGGCCGGCTTAGTAAGATAATACTGAGCTGGGACTTTATATATATTTCATTGAAAATAACATCGTATGATGTAACCCCACCATGGGGCTTGAACCCACGTCCACAAGTTTAAGAGTCTTGTCCTCTACCAACTGAACAATGAACCCTTCAATATAATGGATTAAATCTTGTGTACCTTGAATTTTTGACAGGAGCAATTGGTAGTCCCCAAGGGCCGGCTCATTTAGAATGTGATGAGTCGGGTCTTCATTAAGTTGAGCAAAAAATGACTTTGCATTAGCCCCCAAGTGCCATGGTGCATGCTGGCAGTGACATGGGACTTGCATATTTGATGTAACCTCAACTTGAATAATGTAGCCCCCAAGTGCCGGGTCGTAAGCCTGCAGCAACTCAGGACTATTCCCTCCATTGTAAAAATAATCCTGTCCATTGGTAAATAATAGCCTTTGCCCTAAAGCAACTTTGAACACCATATCATTGTAGTAAAGGTGATAACCCAAAACTTAGAAGACAAAATTTCCAAGTATTTAACATCATCATGAAAATCCAGCCAAGTTTGGATTATTAGAAATTTGAATACCTTATCAGCTGACAAGTAAATCCATAGTTTTAATATTTGGCGGCTCTTGGCCGATGGCGACTTAATGCTCATTCCTTGTAAGCCGAAATTTCATAACCTGACGGCTTATAGCCTTTGAGAAAATCAAGAATTGATAACCCTTTTGAGACACCAATTAAAATCTTTGATGATAGGCTTGAACTTAATCATTTACGTAAGTCATAGTTCTGCAAATCCTGCACAGAATTTAAACAACATATGCCCTGGCAACTTAACGTCAAAAGCCAGGGCGGGTAACAACCCAAACATAATATAGTCTTTATGCAAGTATGAAAAAGACTAGAATTAAGGTCATTCAAGCCTAAACATACTGACGATTTATCGTCAAAATCCAGGGCGGGTTATGAAACCACGCATATTTATATAATCAGGAAAACATACCTGTAGAATTGGTTCATATTGCCGGCTTACATCGTCGTATCCAATAAGGGCAATAATCCAATGATTGATAAATGCATGATTCCAATGGCGCAATCCAAAATATACCGGCGGCTTAAAGTCCATTGCCAGGGCTGGTTTAAACATAATCATGCATAAACAATATTATACCTGTGATATTGAATCGTACTGCCGGCTTATGATACCCTGTGCAGTAAGGGTGATAACCCAAAACTTAGAAGCCAAACCTTCTAATATATTGTCATATGTTGGCGACTTATCGTCCAAAGTCGAGTCGGGTTAAATAAAACCACACATATATGAGCAAAAAGTCTCAAGACAAACCCAAAAGACTATTTTCAAAAAACTTAAGTCAAACAGAGAGAAAAAGTGAGGCTTCTGATCCGAATACGATCATTAAACCGTTCCAAAGGGGTTAAGCGAGGATTTGAATATGATCATGTAGCCCCCGGTGGCTTTGGCGTTACGCCGATCAAGAGGGTACCGACAGCTATGTTCTCTTTGGTTCAAATACGACCTATGTTTGAACAGGAAGCCCCCTAATGACCTTGAAAGTTTTTTAACGACTCTGATTCGAATACGATCAAAGTCGGTTCCCAAAAGGGGTTGAGCTATGATTCGAATACGATCAAGAAGCCCCCTAGTGAGCTTGGCAGTGTGCCGATCAAGAGGGTACCTGAAGGAAATATGCCCTAGAGGCAATAATAAAGTTATTATTTATTTCCTTATATCATGATAAAGGTTTATTATTCATGCTAGAATTGTATTAACCGGAAACATAATACATGTGTGAATATATAAACAAGCAAGATGTCACTAGTATGCCTCTACTTGACTAGCTTGTTAATCAAAGATGGTCATGTTTCCTAACCATGAACAAGGAGTTGTTATTTGATTAACAAGGTCACATCATTAGTTGAATGATCGATTGACATGACCCATTCCGTTAGCTTAACACTTGATCGTTTAGTATGTTAATGCTTTCTTCATGACCCATACATGTTCCTATAACTATGAGATTATGCAACTCCGTTTACGGAGGAACACTTTGGTACTACCAAACGTCACAACGAATCGGGTGATTATAAAGGAGTACTACAGGTGTCTCCAAAGGTACTTGTTGGGTTGGCGTATTTCGAGATTAGGTTTTGTCACTCCGATTGTCGGAGAGGTATCTCTAGGCCTTCTCGGTAATACACATCACTTAAGCCTTGCAAGCATTACAACTAATGAGTTAGTTGTGAGATGATGTATTACGGAACGAGTAAAGAGACTTACGGTAGCTTGAGATTGAACTAGGTATTGGATACCGGCGATCGAATCTCGGGTAAGTAACATACCGATGACAAAGGGAACAACGTATGTCGTTATGCGGTTTGACCGATAAAGATCTTAAGTAGAATATGTAGGAACCAATATGGGCATCCGTGTTCCGCTATTGGTTATTGACCGAGAATGGTTCTAGGTCATGTCTACATAGTTCTCGAACCCGTAGGGTCCGCACGCTTAACGCTTCGATGACAGTTCATTATGAGTTTATAAGTATTGATGCACCGAAGGTTGTTGAGTCCCGGATGTGATCACGGACATGACGAGGAGTCTCGAAATGGTCGAGACATAAAGATTGATATATTGGAAGCCTACATTTGGACATCGGAAGTGTTCCGGGTGAAATCGGGATTTTCTTAGAGTGCAAGAGGTTACGGAACCCCGGGAGGTCCATGGGCCTAATGGGCCATAGGAGAGAAGAGGAAGGGCCAGCCAAGGTGGGCTGCGCCCCCTCCCCTCTAGTCCGAATAGGACAAGGAAGGGCGGCGCCTTCCTCTTCCCCTCCTCCAATCCTAGTCCAACTAGGAGAGGGGGAGTCCTACTCGGTGGGAGTAGGACTCCTCCTTGCGCCTCCCCTAGGGCGGCCACCTCCCCTTGCCTCCTTTATATCTGAGGCGGGGGCACCCCAAGACACACAAGTTGATCTCTGGATCTTTCCTTAGCCGTGTCGGTGCCCCTTCCACCATATTCCACTTCGGTCATATCGTCGCGGAGCTTAGGCGAAGCCTGCCGGAGAAGTCATATCGTCGCGGAGCTTAGGCGAAGCCTGCGTCGGTGGAGCATCAACATCGTCACCACGCCGTCGTCTTGTGGAACTCATCCCGACACTTTCTTTGGATCGGAGTCCGGGGATCGTCATCGAGCTGAACGTGTGCGAGAACTCGGAGGTGTCGTGCGTTCGGTGCTTGGATCGGTCGGATCGTGAAGACGCGTCTGACTACATCAACCGCGTTGTTATAACGCTTCCGCTTTCGGTCTCACGAGTGCGTGGGCGGACACTCTTCCCTCTCGTTGCTATGCCATCACCATGGTCTTGCGTGATCGTGGGAAAATTTTTGAAATTACTGCGTTCCCCAACAGTGGCATCCGAGCCTGGTTTTATGCGTTGATGTCATATGCACGAGTAGAACACAAGTGAGTTGTGGACGATACAAGTTATACTGCCTACCAGCATGTCATACTTTGGTTCAGCGGTATTGTGAGATGAAGCGGCCCGGACCGACATTACGCGTGACGCTTACGCGAGACTGGTTTCACCGCTCAGGAGCACTCGTTGCTTAAAGGTGACCGTGGTGTCTGTCTCTCTCACTTTAGTTGAACCGAGTGTAGCTACGCCCGGTCCTTGAGAAGGTTAAAGCGGAGTCTATTTGACAAACTATCGTTGTGGTTTTGATGCGTAGGTAAGAACGGTTCTTGCTCAGCCCGTGGCAGCCACGTAAAACTTGCAACAACAAAGTAGAGGACGTCTAACTTGTTTTTGCAGGGCATGTTGTGATGTGATGTGGTCAAGACATGATGCTATATTTTATTGTATGAGATGATCATGTTTTGTAACCGAGTTATCGGCAACTGGCGGGAGCCATATGGTTGTCGCTTTATTGTATGAAATGCAACGCCATGTAATTGCTTTACTTTATCACTAAGGAGTAGCGATAGTCGTAGAAGCAATAGTTGGCGAGACGACAACGATGCTACGATGGAGATCAAGGTGTCGGCGCCGGTGACGATGGTGATCATGGCGGTGCTTGGCGATGGAGATCACAAGCACAAGATGATGATGACCATATCATATCACTTATATTGATTGCATGTGATGTTTATCCTTTATGCATCTTATCTTGCTTTGATTGGCGGTAGCATTATAAGATGATCTCTCACTAAAATTATCAAGAAGTGTTCTCCTGAGTATGCACCGTTCTATGAAAGTTCTTCGTCTTTGAGACACCACGTGATGATCGGGTGTGATAGGCTCTACGTTCAAATACAACGGGTGCAAAAGCAGTTAACGCGGAATACTCGAGTTAAACTTGGCGAGCCTAGCATATAACAGATATGGCCTCGGAACACGGAGACCGAAAGGTCGGCGTGAATCATATAGTAGATATGATCAACATAGTGATGTTCACCATTGAAACTACTCCATCTCACGTGATGATCGGACATGGTTTAGTTGATATGGATCACGTGATCACTTAGATGACTAGAGAGATGTCCGTCTAAGTGGGAGTTTTTAATATGATTAATTGAACTTAAATTTATCATGAACTTAGTACCTGATAGTATTTTGCTTGTCTATGTTTACTTTGTAGATAGATGGCTCGTCTTTGTTGTTCCGTTGAATTTTAATGCGTTCCTTGAGAAAGCAAAGTTGAAAGATGATGGTAGCAATTACACGATTTGGGTCCGTAACGAGGATTATCCTCATTGCTGCCACGTAAAAATTAAATCTGGAAGCACCATTTGGGTAGCGAACTGCTGCGAATCTTTGAGCGAGAAGTTGTGAACGTCGCAAAGCGGTGATGACTACTCTATAGTTCGATGTGCCATGCTTTACGGCTTAGAACCGGGTCTTCAACGGCGTTTTGAGCGTCATGGAGCATATGAGATGTTCCAGGAGTTGAAGTTAATATTTCAAGCAAATGCCCGGATTGAGAGATATGAAGTCTCCAATAAGTTCTATAGCTGCAAGATGGAGGAGAATAGTTACATCGGTGAGCACATACTCAAAATGTCCGGTATAACAATCACTTAATTCAGCTGGGAGTTAATCTTCCGGATGATAGTGTCATTAATGAAATTCTCCAATCATCGCCACCAAGCTACAAGAGCTTCGTGATGAACTATAATATGCAAGGGATGACTAAGACAATTCCTGAGCTCTTCGCGATGCTAAAAGCTGCGGAGGTAGAAATCAAGAAAGAGCATCAAGTGTTGATGATCAACAAGACCACTAGTTTCAAGAAAAAGGGCAAAGGGAAGAAGAAGGGAAACTTCAAAAAGAACAGCAAGAAAGTTGCTGATCAAGAGAAGAAACCCAAGTCTGGACCTAAGCACTGGCCCGAGTGTTTTCTTTGCAAGCGGACCGGACCTTTGAAGCGGAACTGCCCCAAGTATTTGGCGGATAAAAAGGATGGCAAGGTGAACAAAGGTATATGTGATATACATGTTATTGATGTGTACCTTACTAATACTCATGATAGTACACAGGTATTTGATCTTTGGTTACATTGCTAATATTTGCAACTCGAAGCAGGAACTACGGATTAAGCGAAGATTGGCTAAGGACGAGGTGACGATGCGCGTTGGAAATGGTTCCAAAGTCGATGTGATCGCGATCGGCACGCTACCTCTACATCTACCTTCGGGATTAGTTTTAGACCTAAATAATTGTTATTTGGTGCCGGCGTTAAGCATGAACATTATATCTGGATCTTGTTTAATGCGAGACGGTTATTCATTTAAATCAGAGAATAATGGTTGTTCTATTTATATGAGTAATATCTTTTATGGTCATGCACCCTTGAAGAATGGTCTATTCTTGTTGAATCTCGACGGTAGTGATACACATATTCATAATGTTGAAGCCAAAAGATGCAGAGTTGATAATGATAGTGCAACTTATTTGTGGCCTTGCCGTTTAGGTCATATCGGTGTAAAACGCATGAAGAAACTCCATCTTGATGGGCTTCGGAATCACTTGATTATGAATCACTTGGTACTTGCGAACCGTGCCTCATGGGCAAGATGACCAAAACGCCGTTCTCGGAACTATGGAGCGAGCAACTGATTTGTTGGAAATCATACATCTTGATGTTTGTGGTCCAATGAATGTTGAGGCACTTGGCCGGGTATCGTTATTTTCTCACCTTCACAGATGATTTGAGCAGATATGGGTATATCTACTTAATGAAACACAAATCTGAAACATTTGAAAAGTTCAAAGAATTTCAGAGTGAAGTGGAAAATCATCGTAACAAGAAAATAAAATTTCTACGATCTGATCGTGGAGGAGAATATTTGAGTTACGAGTTTGGTTTACATTTGAAACAATGTGGAATAGTTTACGCAACTCACGCCACCGGAACACCACGGAGAAATGGTGTGTCCGAACGTCAGAATCGTACTTTACTAGATATGGGGCGATCTATGATGTCTATTTCCGATTTACCGCTATCGTTTTGGGGTTATGCTTTAGAGACGGCCGCATTCACGTTAAATAGGACACCGTCAAAATCCGTTGAGACGGCGCCTTATGAACTATGGTTTGGCAAGAAACCAAAGTTGTCGTTTCTTAAAGTTTGGGGCTGCGATGCTTATGTAAAGAAACTTCAACCAGATAAGCTCGAACCCAAATCGGAAAAATGTGTCTTCATAGGATACCCAAAAGAGATCGTTGGGTACACCTTCTATCACAGATCTGAAGGCAAGATTTTCGTTGCTAAATTCGGATCCTTTCTAGAGAAGGAGTTTCTCTCGAAAGAAGTGAGTGGGAGGAAAGTAGAACTTGATGAGATAATCAGATTCTGCTCCCTTATTGGAAAGTAGTTCATCACAAGAAATGGTTCTGTGACAACTACACCAATTAGTGAAGAAACTAATGATGATGATCATGAAACTTGAGATCAAGTTACTCTTGAACCTCGTAGGTCAACCAGAGTAAAAATCGCACTGCAGTGGTACAGTAATCCTATTCGGAAGTCATGTTACTTGACCATGGCGAACCTACAAACTATGAAGAAGCGATGGTGAGCCCAGATTCCATAAAATGGCTGGAAGCCATGAAATCTGAGATGGGATCCATGTATGAGAACAAAGTATGGACTTTGGTTGACTTGCCGATGATCGGCAAGCCATTGAAAATAAATGGATCTTTAAGAAGAAGACTGACGCCGATGGTAATATAACTGTCTACAAAGCTCGACTTGTTGCGAAAGGTTTTCGACAAGTTCAAGGGGTTGACTATGATGAGACTTTCTCACCGTGGCGATGCTTAAGTCTGTCCGAATCATGTTAGCAATTGCCGCATTTTATGATTATGAAATTTGGCAAATGGATGTAAAACTGCATTCTTGAATAGATTTCTAGAAGAAGAGTTGTATATGATGCAACCAGAAGGTTTTGTCGATCCAAAGGGTGCTAACAAAGTGTGCAAGCTCCAACGATCAATTTATGGTGCAGTGCAAGCCTCTCGGAGTTGGAATAAACGCTTTGATAGTGTGATCAAAGCATATGGGTTTGTACAGACTTTTGGAGAAGCCTTTGTATTTACAAGAAAGTGAGTGGGAGCTCAGAGCATTTCGATATTATATGTGGACGACATATTATTGATTGGAAATGATATAGAATTTCTGGATAGCATAAAAGGATACTTGAATAAAAGTTTTTCAATGAAAGACCTCGGTGAAGCTGCTTACATATTGGGCATCAAGATCTATAGAGATAGATCAAGGCGGCTTAATTGGACTTTCACAAAGCACATACCTTGATAAAGTTTTGAAAAAGTTCAAAATGGATCGAGCAAAGAAAGGTTTTTTGCCTGTGTTGCAAGGTGTAAGATTGAGTCGAATCAATGCCCGACCACAAGGCAGAAGATAGAGAGAAAATGAAAGATGTTCCCTATGCTTCAGCCATAGGCTCTATCATGTATGCAATCTTTGTGTACCGGACACGGCGTATGCTTAGGCGTAAGCTTGGCGGGAAGGTACCAAAGTAATCCAGAATGGATCACCGGACAGCGGTCAAGAACATTCTGAAATACACGAAAAGGACTAAGGATATGTTTCTCATATATGGAGGTGACAAAGAGCTAGTCGTAAATGGTTACGTCGATGCAAGCTTTGACCTTGATCCGGACGATTCTAAATCGCAAACCGGATCGTGTTTTTATTAAGCGGTGGAGCTGTCGGTTAGTGCGATTCTAAACAAAGCGTCGTGGCGGGATCTACATGTGAAGCGGAGTACATAGCTGCTTCGGAAGCGGCGAATGAAGGAGTCTGGATGAAAGAGTTCATTTCCGATCTAGGTGTCATACCTAGTGCATCGGGACCGATGAAGATCTTCGTGACAATCTTGGTGCAATTGCCTTGGCAAAGGAATCCAGATTTCACAAGAGGACCAAGCATATCAAGAGGCGCTTCAATTCCATTCGGGACCAAGTCCAAGTGGGAGACATAGAGATTTGCAAAATACATACGGATCTGAATGTTGCGGACCCGTTGACTAAGCCTCTTCCACGAGCAAAACATGATCAGCACCAAGACTCCATGGGTGTTAGGATCATCACTTTGTAATCTAGATTATTGACTCTAGTGCAAGTGGGAGACTGAAGGAAATATGCCCTAGAGGCAATAATAAAGTTATTATTTATTTCCTTATATCATGATAAAGGTTTATTATTCATGCTAGAATTGTATTAACCGGAAACATAATACATGTGTGAATATATAAACAAGCAATTATGTCACTAGTATGCCTCTACTTGACTAGCTTGTTAATCAAAGATGGTTATGTTTCCTAACCATGAACAAGGAGTTGTTATTTGATTAACAAGGTCACATCATTAGTTGAATGATCTGATTGACATGACCCATTCCGTTAGCTTAACACTTGATCGTTTAGTATGTTAATGCTTTCTTCATGACCCATACATGTTCCTATAACTATGAGATTATGCAACTCCCGTTCTGGGAGGAACACTTTGGTACTACCAAACGTCCTAGCGTAATCGGGTGATTATAAAGGAGTACTACAGTGTCTCCAAAGGTACTTGTTGGGTTGGCGTATTTGAGATTAGGTTTTGTCACTCCGATTGTGGGAGAGGTATCTCTAGGCCTTCTCGGTAATACACATCACTTAAGCCTTGCAAGCATTACAACTAATGAGTTAGTTGTGAGATGATGTATTACGGAACGAGTAAAGAGACTTACGTAGCGAGATTGAACTAGGTATTGGATACCAAGCGATCGAATCTCGGGTAAGTAACATACCGATGACAAAGGGAACAACGTATGTCGTTATGCGGTTTTGACCGATAAAGATCTTCGTAGAATATGTAGGAACCAATATGGGCATCCGAGTTCCGCTATTGGTTATTGACCGAGAATGGTTCTAGGTCATGTCTACATAGTTCTCGAACCCGTAGGGTCCGCACGCTTAACGCTTCGATGTGACAGTTCATTATGAGTTTATAAGTATTGATGCACCGAAGGTTGTTGAGTCCCGGATGTGATCACGGACATGACGAGGAGTCTCGAAATGGTCGAGACATAAAGATTGATATATTGGAAGCCTACATTTGGACATCGGAAGTGTTAGGGTGAAATCGGGATTTCTGAGATGCAGGAGGTTACCGGAACCCCGGGAGGTCCATGGGCCTAATGGGCCATAGGAGAGAAGAGGAAGGGCCAGCCAAGGTGGGCTGCGCCCCCTCCCCTCTAGTCCGAATAGGACAAGGAAGGGGGGGCGGCGCCTTCCCTCTTCCCCTCCTCCAATCCTAGTCCAACTAGGAGGGGAGTCCTACTCCCGGTGGGAGTAGGACTCCTCCTTAATCTTGCCTCCCCTAGGGCGGCCACCTCCCCTTGCCTCCTTTATATCTGAGGCGGGGGCACCCCAAGACACACAAGTTGATCTACGGATCTTTCCTTAGCCGTGTCTGGTGCCCCTTCCACCATATTCCACTTGGTCATATCGTCATGAGCTTAGGCGAAGCCTGCGCGGAGAAGTCATATCGTCATGAGCTTAGGCGAAGCCCTGCGTCGGTGGAGCATCAACATCGTCCTGCCTTGCGTCGTCTTGTGGAACTCATCCCGACACTTTCTTTGGATCGAGTCAGGGATCGTCATCGAAATTTGAGCGATGTCTGAGAACTTCGGAGGTGCCGTCACGTTCGGTGCTTGGATCGGTCGGATCGTGAAGACGTCTGACTACATCAACCGCGTTGTTATAACGCTTCCGCTTTCGGTCTACGAGGGTACGTGGACGGACACTCTTCCCTCTCGTTGCTATGCCATCACCATGGTCTTGCGTGATCGTAGGAAATTTTTTGAAATTACTGCGTTCCCCAACAGTACCGACAACTATGTTCTCTTTGGTTCGAATACGACCTATGTTTGAACAAGAAGCCCCCAAGTGATCATATAAGTTTTGGCATTGCGCCGACCAAGAGGATACAGACAACTATGTTCGATGAGCAGGAAGCCCCCAAGTGACCATAATAAGATAAACCGTAAGGCAGGATACCCATGTCTGAACCGCGCATCATGGCAGCAAGTTCTCTTTGGCAACCTTTAATTTTTCTGACAACTCAAACTTGCGAGAGATTAATTCTTTTTGAACCGGAACTTTAAACCGGATTTGAGAGCTTCAGAGCTTTGTGGGAGATAAGTTTCCCTTGAACCGGATTTTGACCGGAATCCTTCTTTTTAAGCGGAGATTCTCGTGACGGCCTTCAAATTTTCCCCAATAAGGCAGTAGCCTCCGAGACCAGGTTATCTTCCCTCCACTAACCCGGAGTTCTTGAATCTGCTTTAAACTGGCAACCATTTACTGAGCCGTGTCATCCTAGGCCCCAAGTCTCAAGGCGGCTCGAGGAGTCGTCTTGAGATTCTCCATAGTTGATCATAGCAGAAAGTGCATATCATTGGCATTGATAGCGCAATGTGAATCCACAGAAGGTTGAGGTGACTGCGGCGGGTTATAAATGATCCCGTATGAGCCATGTCAGCAACTCGGCCAATGGTTCCTTTCAACTAGCGATTTGAAGTTAAACAAACTGTAGCGGCGGCAACTTATGCGCCTGCCCATTGAGCCACCCAGTGCAGACGATGGTTGATAGTATATGATAATATGCCTCCATTTTGTTGAAAGAAAACCGGGCTACCCAAGCTGTGACTTGCTCATACTCAATAAACAGCTCATGTAGACAGGTGTGTCCCGGTATGTTGATGTAGACCAGGCCGCGAGAGACGGACGACAAAGACGACCGCAACATCAGAGGCGTCACAGATAGCTGAGTCGGCCGCGGTGCTATAAGCCGGCGTGGACGGGCGAGTTAACCACATCATGTTGGTGTAAACTGGTATGCAGAATGGCGGCTTGCAGATATATTCATCGAGCTTGATGGTGTGGTCAGATGCTAGCGCATTATAATGGTGGCGCGAGCTATACATCCATGACAGGACCATAGTTTTTGCAGTGAACAATTGTCCTGCATAAACAATATTGCAGACCAAGGCAACGATAAACTGCTCTTTTGACAAAAATAATATGTGCTAATAAAATATATTTTAGATGGATATCACCTGACGTGTTTAAGCCGGAAATAATCCGCCATGAAGTTGATGATCACTAGGTGAAACTGAAATCACTTACGGTGAGTCGACTACGGGAGCAGACAGATAAGTCGGCCGCGGCATTATAAGCCGGTGCAGACGAGTAAGTTATCCTCCTCGTTGTAAGCCTGCGCGGACGCGAGAGAGAACCACGGTGTTGTAAGCCGGGGCGTGAATCCGTTGAATAAGAACGACCGGCTATGTCGTATGATGTTGGTATGCCTCCATCTTCATGGTGTAATACCACTTTTGTAATAGATAATTCTCCTGCATCGTGAAATAAGGATGCCGGTCATCCTCCAGCCTCCTCAGCCGCTCGCGATCCCTGGCCGTCGGATCGTTTTTTGGATGCGATTTGGACTGTCCGATCTGCCTCGCGGAGGATCTGGGCCGTAGGATCGAGAGGCAACACTATTGCAGTGAATAGTATAGAAGCATTCGTGCCACCGCGTGTAATTCCAGCGCCCCCACAAGGGTATTTTCATCATTTCGCGTCACGCGGTATAAAAGGGGGCCACAGAAGCCGTCGCTCCTCCCGCACAGCCGCACTCGCGCCGTCCCCTTCCTCTTCCTCCCGCCTCATCTCTCTCTCTCTCTCTCTCTCTCTCTCTCTCTCTCTCTCTCTCCTTCCAAACCCTAGGCCCGAGCCCGCCATCGCTGCTCTGCCCTCCCTCCCTCCTCTGCGCCTTCGTCGCTGGCCGGAGTTTAACCTAGATGCGGCCGGAGTCCGTCGGTGCCGCACGCGGAGGGGACGCGGCGAGGAGGAGCACGAGCCACCACAGCCACCGGAGCAGTGTGTCGTCGCGCCGTCGACCGGAGGAAGCCGGGCTCCTCCCCAATCCTCTCCCGCCGCCGAGCTCGCCACCGGCGCTGCTCTCTCCGTCGAGCTCACCGCTCGCCACCCCCAAGAGGGGAGTGGGGGGTTGCAGACCACCGGCCTCACGCCGCCGTGTCCGTCCCATACCGCCGACTTCACGCCGCCGCATCCGTCCTCCGTCCCGTTGCCCCTCCTCTCGAGCCGCCGGCTGGCGCTCTCCATTTGCCGGAGAAGCAGGTTAGCTTCTTTTCTTGGCCAGTGGTCAGATTTTGTTCATCTTTTCATGAAATTAGCTTCGTTTTGAGGATAGCACACTATTTAGTTTTTGAGATGTGCTAAATCAATTTTGCCGATAAATTTCTTCTCCTGTAGGGCAGGATTCGTAGCTGTACATGTACGTATTTTGATTCAATTGTACTAGCAATTTTAGGCGTAGAACTACTGTCGTTTGTGAGGCCGCTGCTACTTCTACAATACATTATGTAGTTTCATATACGACATTATATATGATACGTATAGCCTGTGTGTGTCTCATGAAAAATGACTAGACAAGTAAACTCTTGTCTTAATCTTGTGGTCGTGTGGTGTCGAGACATTTATGCAGGCAACCCCAGCCTCTTGTTCCTTGTCTTGAATAATGACAATTTACTTGTGCTAGGTTGATGTACTGTCCTAAAAACTGCAGTTGAGGGTGATATATATTTACCATGTAGGTGGACTGTTAGTGCCTTGTTTCAAGTATTTTGGTGGCTTGTAACAGTGACCCCCTTTTTATGCCTTGTTACACACAAGCATTCAATCAGTTTCTATCTGGATGATGATTGTGGTGGCTCAAATTAACACAACCAATACTGTTACTATGTTTTGAATGGATGGGCGGATATTTCTTTTCCCTTCCTGCAGCGCCTTAGATACTTGCTCGCTTTAGGCGCTTAAGCACTCGCTTTAGCATTAGAGGGGGTGTGGTTGACGGAACTGACAACAAGAACGGGTGCACTTGTTGGTGTTCTATTTCCATAATTCTTTGCTACAAAGAGTAAATGGTTTTGGGAGGGATGATTTACTTCTATATTGTCTTGATCATGTTTAGTATTTTTCTTCTAAGATTCTTTATTTTTTATCCTATTATATACCAAATTTGGCTTTAGGTAACTGCCTGAGGTAGTTTCCATTTCTCTTTCTGTGTGTGATTCTTAATAAATTGTTGCAGGGTCCCAGCACAAGTCAGCCTCCGTCTCAATCTCGATTTCCTTGTGGACTGAAAGCTAATGCCATGTCTTTTATGTGATTTGATGCCTCTGGTTCTTCCATGATATATTCTGTTTGCTGTCTTGAAGGATGGCTTGGTTGATGCAATCCGTGTATCCCTCACAGATCCACTTGGAACTCATGCTCCAGACCATCAAATGTGTGTGGTGATGAACTTTTCCTTTCCCGAGCATTTCATTTTCCTCTTGCTTTTAGTTGCTATACTGTAATGGTGTTTTTTCAGTGGTGCTTTGCCTTATTTATTGCTATATATTTATCATTTTGAATACTGTGTGACCTGCTAATTTAGACATTGTTGGCACACCTATTATTTTTTGGATTATATTAGTTTAGATGGTTCATGGAGTTTCGTGGCATTTTTATTTTTCTTCTCTAGATCCGTTGTACTTTGTAGCTGAAATTTCATTATGTATGAATGAAAAAGAACGGGAATAAGCAGACCATGTGTATAAATATCACTAACTACTGATACTTTCTCCTTAGGATCAAGTATAGGTTGTTTTCATCCAAAGAAATGCATTATAGATTTACCAATTATGTGTTTACAATCTGAAATAGGCTAACCAGCAAAAAAATTGGTTCAATTATGATATTATTGTTCAATCCAAAGAAATGCATTATAGATTTACCAAGTATATAAGTAGTATACTCTAGAAGTTTGGCACTGCCCATTTTTTGTCATTTAAGAGTTCTATATTGTTATGTTCCTGTAGTAACCATTTGGTTTTGATGGCAGGATAACCATGCTCGGCATCCACATGAACAATTTGTTTCAATGACCACCCAGGTAATTGAGATGCTCCATTTGATTCTTGGATACTCTCCTTGTTGCTCATTTCACAACTACGTCAATCTGTTGTTTTCAAACAGTAAGGGAGAAAGCTACTGATACAATATATATTGGACATTGAATTGGTGCTCCATGGAGCCAGGGCACCATGATTTATGCACAAATCCAAACCAAATTTGATTATAGTTTTTTTGAAATTTTAGTTCTGGGGTATAATACCTGATTATTATAGAATTCAAGTACTCTACATCTGGGATATTGCTGTGTATATCTATTTCTGCATACCATACTGCTTGTATATAAAATCAACATATATATGCAGTCAAACAATCATTAGAAAAAGTAACTGCAATTTGGCTTTAGTACAAATATTTCACATATATGCGCCTTAGTTCTATGTAATGCTTTGTTGTTCTCTAAGGTATCCTCCTATCTTTGATGGAAGTAGTAGCATTTTTCTGGTAGTGCTGCTTGTTAATCAATGTAAATCCTAGAGAATCATGTAATTAAGGATAGCCTTTGTTATTGTAATCATAGATTGATCCTAATGGGATCCTTTACATCTGAATGTAATCTTGATGATCAAGTATCATCCAGTATATATTCATGGCAAGGCCCAAGGGGCAAATCACGGCAAACAATCATGTTTAACTCTGCTTTCTCTTGCCGTCGGCGGCCCCACGTGTGTCGTGCTCATGGACGTGTGCGCGTCCTGATCGTGGCCGGCTCTTGCTGCTATTTTTGCTGTGTGTCGTGTTGCTACTGCTATTGATTGCCGGCTGTTGCGCATGTCTTGCTTGTGGCCGTTGTGATTTCTCATTAGACGATTCTGTTATGTGTTGATATCGTTGGATTTCCCATTGTAATTCCTTTCTGAGCGTCCTAATATAGACTGAAAATGTTGCTACTGTTGATTATACCAAAAAAGAGATGAAGAACCATACTAAATGCTGGAGCCAAGTCTGTGATGTTACAATGCCAGAGCTATCGATTCTGCGTCCATTATTGCTCCACCTTGCTGGTTGTTTCAACCTTCATCATTTAATTCAATAACGTTGTATTCTCATAGTGCTATATAAGTGATGATTATAAGTAATTATTTTTGTGTGGTGAATCAATTATATGAAAACTGCAGATCTTGCATAAGATGTTGTCGATCACATGAACACTTATTCTCTTTGTGCTTACTGTTTTATAGATGTTGAGGTTTGACCCTGAATGCTTGGGTCCAGGTAGCTGGAGATTGTTATGCTGGTGGTTACACTGAGCAACATTGGTGAACAAGGTTTCAATTGTTGTGCAAGATGTGCTGCAGGTGTGCCCCAATCCTCCCCATCTCTCTTAGATATTTCTCAATTTTGCACAACTGTAATTCTCAAGTGGTCTATTTCTATCAGGATTCATCTATGAAGCTTGAGAAAGTACGTGTCGGTGGGGGTCTCGATGGTTGCTGGCGACCGGACGCCACCACCGATGTCGATGCCGCCGTTGCCCTCGCTACTGCCCCACAAACATGAACAGATGAGGAAGAGGCAAGCTGCCACTAGCCCCCAGTGGCGTGCTGCATCTCACATTGGTGCTTGCGACAGGAGAACGACATCCCCGGCCTCTTCATCTACGCCTTGGTTGTTGTCTCCCCAAGCAACGCCAAAGGCTACAATAGCAAGGTGAGGCCCCTACTCGGAAAATAAGGTTCAGGAGGTGTTCTGTGATTCAGTAACTTAACATTCTAATCTTATTTGTCTTCTGCTCATGGGGCATGGTGTATTTAGGTTTATTAAAGGGAAATCGTATATGAATGCTGACATCCAGACTGTGGTTAGCTAAGAGTCTATATGCATCACTATGTAGGTAATTGCTTATCTGGTATGGTGATACAAGTCTATGCACGTAGCAGTCCCTTTCTCTGTCTATGATAAGGTTGCTCATCTATTTTTATAGGATTGAGAAATTGTTTAAAGAACTTCCTAATATTCTAATTCATTCAAGACGTGTGATCGACCTACACATGTGTTTAGATTGTCTCATTATATACACATTTCTAGGATCTGCTACTGTTAGATCTCTTTCATATATATTTCATATCCCTGCAAAAAGATCTCTTTCATATATATTTCACTACTTCCACTTGCTACTGTTATATAGTTTGTACTGCCTTTTGACTTGCGGAGGCTGATAAATGTTGACATGGTATAATAGATGTATAAGATGTTAGCCAAAGAAATGTTGCATCTCTTCTGATTTATTATATATATGGATTACTGATGCTCTTATGGTACTGAACAACATACACTGTAGATTTAGACGCTCTTATGGTATATATGGCTTAGTGATGCTCTTATGGTACGACACAGATCGGTGATTTTTTTCAATAAACATCAGAGTTCTATTTTTGTTCAACTGTGTCCAACTCTTGTTTTTTTTGTTTGCTGAGAGACAGTGTGGCCAAGAAGTCCTTGATCTGGATTTTTTGTTTCTTCGATTTGGATGCAGCCATGGACGAAGAGGACATCGGCCTGGACCTCGAGGGTGAGGTCGTTCAACCCTACCACCACGACTCCTTCCCCACACTAGGTCCATCCCTCTCTCTCGGTTGTGAGATTTTTTTCCAAGTTATGGTTGCTCTGCTCTTGGTTGCTCTCCTATGGCATGTTTTGTTTCAGTTTAGTTAGAACACTAGCGCGTGTACTCCAGGAGCCCAACCACATATGTACTCAAGCACACACACAACCAGCTTGATTGATTTCTTTTCTTTGTATACTAGCAGCCGTATGTGTATGTGCATGTCTCTTTTTCTTCCTTCTCTCGATGGATTGATTGATCCCCTTACATGTTTCTTCGATTCGGAGCAGCAGGAACCCTCCATGGATGAGGACGACCACCGGGACCTCCTAGCAGCGTCGGCGCCCGCACATGGTTGAGCTGGATGGAAAAACGGTGCCTTAGTCGCTCGCCGTGATCGCGGTCGTCTGCGCTGGTGTGGTGCAGCCGAACTGGCTCATCAACCATGTCACTTACAAGGGCCAACTCCACTACGGCTCCTCAGGTAAGCAGCAAACCATGGTCCTTTCAGTTTTCAGAGTTTTTTTTTGGTTTTTATGGTGTTGATGTCTTCTCTTCTCCATTGAGGATCCTCATCAGGCAAGAAGAAGTGCCATCACTGGTATGAAACTCATGCCAGGGGAAGGGATTCCATCACTGCCTTTTGATCCGCAAGTGTAATCTCCATTGAGGATCGTCCCTGTTCGGCATTCATCAACACAATGCCATCTTCAGTGCCCCTCTCTAGGCCCTCACTCTGAATTCTTTCGGTTTTAAGCAAGGGAACAATCTATATGCATCTAAACATTTTTTCCAAGTTATTGCTGCTCTGCTATGACAATGTGTCTAGCTCTTGTTCATAGTGTTCGAGTTTACGTAGTCTCGATGTTCACTGAATAATATGAAAGGATTAGTTGATGCTATATATATAGCAAAATTTCTACACACTTGCATCAGTTTGTAGATATTTCCAGTTAAAAGATTGTGCTCTGCTCTGGTCTGAGCTGGGCATTCTATTTCTCTGTAAAAAATATTGCTTGCTCTGTTTGTCAACCATTGCTTATTTATTTTTTGTTCGTTTTGGATGCAGTAGGTGCCCTCCTTCCATGGACGAGGAGGACATTGACCTGGACCTTGACCGCGACGTCATCCAGCCCACACAAGGTCGCTGCCACCCAATAAACTTTTTTTCTTCTTCCATTCCAAGTTACCGCTGCTCTGTTTTTGCAATCCGCTCATTGTTCACTAGCCATAGATCTCTATGCTGCTGTTGGTGGTGGCTGGTGAGGCGATGCTGGAAAGCATGGAGGCGTCGTCGATGAGTAAGAGAAAAAGAAGAGGACACACTGTACAGATGCCCACTGCTGCTCACCTCGATGCCTTGACCACCTTTGATGCGCCGCCGATGACACATGGGGAGGCCGAGGTGAACAGGCTTGCGTGGGCAGAGGACCAGCGATGGGGTCGACGGTGCTCACCCCGACCCCCCCTTTGGATCTAGGGGAAGGGGCTATGGCGGCGGCGGCACCGGGAGAGGTGGCGGCGCTTGGAGAGGAGGCACATACTTTATTTCTACTTCTACTTTTCTTTTGCACATGTAGTTTGGATGCTTTATCTGCTCATGGAGCTATGCTTCTGTTGCATTGGGCTAAGGTTTGATTGCTTGAATGTGTATGTCAAGGTGTAAGTGCAGACTCATTGTTGATGTTGAATACTGGAGCAAGAATGATGATCAATGCTCTAATGTAGCTGCATGATGTAGCATTACTATTAAGATATAGGGTTAGGCACATACCTTTTTTGACAATGGGTACTTTTTTTGATAATGGCTAGACAAGTGTGGTTTTCAGGTGTAGTTGCCTATTGGTTTATTTAGTCTTCCTATGTCGATTTCTCTTTTACTGTAAAGCAGAGGCTGATTGCTCGTGGCAGCGCTGGATCTGGTGGCCAGCCGTCGCCGTTGCCTGTCCTCTTTGACGCGAGAGCACATGGAGAAGTGGCTTGTGGCAGCGCTGGATCCGGTGGGCAGACCTTGCCGTTGCCTGTCCTCTTCGACGTGAGGCTTGCAGGTCGCCGGCTTCGTGGAGCTTGACGAGGTCTCGGTCAGTTCGCAACATACTTGCAGTCTAGGTCCTTGACATAGTTGGGTTCACATAAACAAAAATTAGAGTTAATTGATCTGCCTCAACAATTTCCTGCATTAGATATCTTTTTGTGCTTAGTTTTTTTTGTGAATTCTACATTTTGTAGCTGATGTTTTCAAACTGATAATATTTTCGTAAGTTCGGGTTTGCACTTGGCTTTATCAAAACTAGAATATAGAATATGTGTTGGAGAAGTGTCTATTTTGAAGCTTCATTGCTTTAACCATTTGTTTTTATGAAATAATATTCAGCCAGTTTAAAATTATTTTCATGTAGATTGGATTTTGTTATAGGAACGCTCAAAGAAACTAAAGTTTGATCATGGAAAGGTCCAGCTTAAAATTATTTATTTGTATTAACATTCTTTTCAATGATTATAATTTAATAGCACGTGCTAAATCTGAATCACTGTTAACTTAGTATTACTCGCTTGACCAAAACGTTGGGACCGGCACCTTCGCGCAAGGCGCGATCCCGATCTAGTATAAAATATGGCAGGGCAAAGTAGTTTGTTCGGATGAAGTAATATGTGCTTAAAAATAAATAAGGTAAATAACACCTGTTTCGTGTAGACGACAGATGATCCTTAAGTCTTCATGGCGAGACAGCTGGTGGTTTAGGCTGATGGCCCCCAAGTGAGGCAAGGCCGCGCGGCCGAAGCGGCCCATCGGCAGAAGCAGGCGAATCGGTGGCTCAGCTCACGAAGTCCGTTTCCGGGTCGGTTATTCTGCAAAAATCCCTGTTCGTCTCATCTTCCGGGTCCGAGCTCTGTGCTACCACTGCATCCGTCTCCGGGTCGTGGTGGATTTGGAAAACCCATGTCCACGTATCCTGTTCTTTTTTTTCGGGCGCAGCAATTTGTAGACAGAATCGATCCAGTACCTTGGTCCGTGATTGCATCGGTCTGTGTTGCACCGAATAGATTGATTTTGGTAAAGCGGACAATAGCAATGGCTGGCCAAATTGTATAGGGACTCGGTCCCCTTCCTTTCCTTTTTTTATCTCCGCCTGCGACCCAATAAGTCTACAGGACTGCAGCTTTTGCTCTTGCGCGGAGTTCGATCTGACGGGAGCAGAGGCAACAGTTTGCATCAGTCACATCTGTCCCAATATATGCAGCTGTGCTGCGTCCGGCGTCCTTGCCTTTTTTGTTTTATACGATTCGCTTCCTGATGATGCCAACTTGGCTTGGCTACTTGGACTCTTCATGTGAGGCTGTAACAGCAGTATTTTGCAAAGGCGAGTACTGGGCGCCGGTGCGCCGGCTCAAACTTTGAGCCGGTCGAACCTACACCACCTGATTAGCGTAAAAGAAACTGTTCGATCTTCCCCTACCCAGAAAAGCTTTCTTATAAAAACGACGGCAAGTAAAGCTCCGCCTCCATCGGAGGGCGACGTGCAGCTCCTGCTCGCGAGGCGCGAGTGGTAACCCTGCCGGCCGATGAAGGACCTCCGGCAGCATCCCGGCACCGCCCCCAATAACCGCAACAGCTCAGGTTCCTGTATCTTTCAAAAAAACGGCTGCAGCCCCTGCGCCACAAGATGAAGATCCCGTCCCGTTCGATGATTGCAGCTCTGCCGTCGTCCTCCATTTACAGCTTAGCTCCTCGTCGACATTGCTCGGCCATTCGCGGTCACCCTTCCCGATCTAGAACCCGATGCACCTCCATGATCATCTCGAGGAAGAAAGCCGGTTCCAGCAAATGTGGACACCGGTTCCAGCAATCCCCACAGCTGGTTGCAACATTCCGTCACGCCGGTGACACCGATTCCAGCATCCATGGTCGTGTTCCAGCAAACAGAACCTCCATTAATCGGTTGAAGCAAAAAAATATTTGGTTCCAACAAAATTTAACGCCTGTTCCAGCAAAAAGTCTCTAAACTAGCAAAAAACTTCAGTAAGTTGATCGTAGCAAAAAAATAGCGAATTCCAACAAAAAAGGATGCTGGTTGCGAAACATTTCCACTGATTGTGCAATGGTGGCCGAAGATTTCTTGAATCCATGGTTGAAGCTTTTTCAATCTGCCGTTGAAGCTTTTCTTTCAACGGTTCCAATTTTTCCAGTTTGCCAATGTTCAGTTGAAGCTTTTTTGTCTATTGCATGTAGCTTTTTACGGCAACGGATGTAGCTCGGGGCAGCTCTGGTTGCAGCTTAGTCTTCCCGAGGTCCCAGATCCGCCACAAGCTGGTTCCAGCAAAAATGGACGCCGGTCGCAGCTTTTTTGGCTGCTGGTAGTAGCTCGCTTACCTGCCCCCATAAACAGCGCCCGCCTCCTCTCGCAGGAGCCGTGAGCGCTCAAATTTGCAGTGATGTGACCTCCCATGCCGATGGAGATAGAAGTGTGGCAGCGGTGGTGTGCCTCGCCATGCCCCACAGGAGAGAGAGAAGAAGGAACGAGAGGAAGAAAGAAAACCAGAGGAAAGAGATGACAGTGCCATCGCGAGAGAAGAAAGTAAAATAGAAGGTGAAGAGATTGTGGCGGGCCCAGTGACTAGTCAACTTACCTGAGCGCGACGCGGGCCGCTGGATGGCACGGGATGGAAAAAAATTGGGTGGAGACGGGCTGCAAACCTCTTCCCGTGCATACCCGATCCGATCTGCAGCCACCTGTCCTACCAATGCATCCCACGGCATCCGCTCGCGCCCGCTGTAGCGCTCCTTTCTTTGGCTCGTTCCGTCGCTCCCGGCGCTTCCGCTCGGCTCGGTCGTTAAGCTGCTATATCGGCTCAAGAAACCGAACATAATCCTCATCTTGTTCCACATCCAGCGGACAGCCAAAAGCGGCGATGCCGGCGGAGCGAGATGGCGGCGCCCGCGGAGCGGAGTGGCGGCGACGGCGGACCAGGAGGCACCATGGACACCTATCCCCAGGGCTCCATGAGTGGTGCGCGTCTGTGGGGAGAGCTGCTCAAACTGCCGGCGTCAGAAGACCCAAATCAGATGTTAGCCGCCGTGGACGACCGAAGTTGGGCATGGAGGCGGCCTTGCTGGGGCACGGCGTGCAGCGCCCGGTAGGCAAGTATGTGCATGAATGGCGCCGGTGTGCTCTCGTGGCCATGAGCTCGCCGGATATGATGTCCGTGTTCACCAACACATGAATGAATTCGTTTTCCCTATTCAAAAGAAGAGTACCTTTTGACTGATGAACCAGCGCCTTCCATAATAGTTTGATTTTCTAGCTTTGTGGTCGTTGCAATTTTCTTTTCAATGGGCATCACAATTGTAATATCCTCTCTCCATAGAGCATGACTGTATAATAGTTGAACGAGTATAATTTTCAGATTTCAACTCTGTTTGATATCACACTGTATTTCTATTATCAATAAGCAGAAATAGGTTCCCTTTTCATGTCCGTTTCTTGGATTGCATTGTTATGTGCTCCTACAGTTTAGATGTTAGAGTTTTTTGAACTTCTCTGAATTATAATTGATGCACTGTCATTCTCGAAAAATAATAATAATAGTTGCACTGATAGTTCAGGTTTGCAAATAGGTTTAGAGTGGCCTAACGGTGATGTTGGATTTATAGATAGCTGGGGTAGGAAGAGGGAAGACGTAAAGGTTAAACGGATAATCCGAGGACACCGAGAACATGAAGTAGATCGTGTTAAGTAGACTGTATTATTTCTGTATTTTCATGGCCTGCTACGAGGTCAGAAAATATGTCAAAATGCTCGCTGATGTTCTGCTCAATGGATTGCAAGGAAGCATGTTCTTTTGGTTACAACATACTTTCTTCAGTGAATTTCAAGATTCAGAAACTTATGATGAAAATAATGCTGATACTCTATTGTAAATTGTTTAGAATTATTGACTGTAAATTTTCTGATCTGTAAAAGGATAGATTCTTGTGATCATCTATAAATCGGAAAAAAAACTGATGTTTTATATCATCTTTTACATGCTTATATCTTGATTTTGTTGCAAACAGGAAAGCACAGCTAGGTCTTGCTAGCTTTTACAAGAGAGAACCTGAATTCCTTTTACATTTGAACATTTCATTATACTCATACAACCCTGATTGGAAAGTAATTGCAAATGGATTCAAATTGGACTGAAGTTTAAACACCAAGGAGTAGCATTCCAGTAAAGCAACCCTATGAGAATAAATAGATAATCATGCAGATATTACAAAGCAAGGTTTCATATTGTCATGATTTGGCACTCCATCAAAATGATAGAGCACATTATTCTCGAAAGCATATGAAAAATCGCCAAACTTCAACCATGTCACACTTACATGTTAAAACAGAAAACATGTTAAAATCATATTGCAATAAAAAATGTGTACACATACCTATGGATTCAAACTTTCTGCAACAACATGTAACAGTCATATCCGCACTGTTGAATACAACTGTTACTCCATGCTCGCTGCGCATATGTGTAATGATATATGTGAAGATTGGCCCTTCATTTGTTAGCAATTTACAAGAGAATGTAAATTGCATTTTAAATTCTTTCTCAAACTCGGAATAAATCCTACTTTTATAGGATTCAGCCGCGTTCTTCAACAATGGTAAACTGCTATAAGTAACCGGGTTCTTTCGACGCGAACTAAAATCTTCATCCAACTCATTCTCGCGAAGGCTCGCTGAGACCTTGTCACACTCTACAAGGAGTTCCGAAGACCAAGTTTCCCTCTGGAATCTTTTCTTGAAGACATTATTCATTCCTTCACTCCTTTGAGTCGAGTTCATATCAGCTGTAAATGAGTCACGATAAATTGCAGCCCACTTTCCCCTCAATTCATACAATTTTGCCATCCATTCGTTGTCCTCGAGGTTATACTCCACCAACAATTCTTGCCACTTCCTCTTGAAGATACATTCAGATCTGTCTTCATAGACACATCTCTTAAAATCCGGTAGAAACTTCTCAGGATGCTTATGAATTACATGCCCGAGATGTTTAGCAGCATTAAGATAGATGTGCCACAAGCAAAGCCGATGGCTTGTATTTGGAAATACATAAGCAATTGCTCCGTCCTTGGCCCTGTCTTGATCAGTGAAAATTGTGCTTGGTTGCTTGCCTGACATTGCCATGAGAAATGTCTCAAATAGCCAAACAAATGAATCAATGGACTCATTAAATATCAGTGCAGCCCCAAATATTACTGTCTGCTTGTGATGATTGGCACCAAGGATTGGAGCGAAAGGCAATTCAAACTTATTGGTATCAAACGTGGTGTCAAATGACACATCATCACCAAAGCATGCGTAATCCATAATGGACTGACCATCTGCCCAAAAAAATTAGCTATCTGACAATCCTTCTCATCTACTTGAATTGCATAAAAAAATGTTGGATCCTCCCTCTGCTTATTCTTCAAGTATTCTAACAGTGTTTCTGCATCATTGGATTCTAAATACTTCTTCCTTTCCTTACCAATCTCATTATTGCAATGCATTTTTGAGAATGGCACTTTGTCGACTCCTTCATAGAACGCTACCATGAAATCATACACTTGAGATGGCTTCATCCCAGCTTCACGTATCTGGCCAATTAGCGCTCTGTCCGCTTCTACAACACGTCGTTGGGATCTCAGCTTGTGTGACTTATTGGGACTAGCAAGATAATGATTGTGATCGGTTACAACCTTTTGCACTGTCCAAATCCCTCTCTACTGACACTAAATTGAACACGAGCCTGACAACCTGTTCTTGTAGTGGCCTTTGATGATTCGGTTTCTCGTTCTCCCTGATTACTGCAAACTATATATTTCTGGTATATTGTTCGATCTTGGTGGCGCTTTGTCTGGCTCTTTCTGATACTAAACCCAATCTTCCCGGCATATGTGTTGTACATGCCGTATGCTTTCTGCTCTGAATCAAATGACTTCCCCACTTCGGGAACGATCAAAGCTTGCCCAACTTTATCAACCACCTACAGTACAAAGTGTTGAGAATTAAAGTTACATTACAATGTAAAATATATATTATGTTCTTCACAGCACATTTATTTTACATTAGGTGTGTCATGGACGGAATACTTTGTTTTGAATAAGCTATTGCACTATCAAGCCAAATATGAGCAAATCATTGTTTACAAAATTATTATTATGTCATCCTCAAATTGTTCATTACAGATAAACATCCTATCTTGACTTCCCGATCTCTAGCTTTTGGCATGACAATGTATTGTACACATGCAAGCTGAGATTGTTGCAAGGAACAATCTCGAAGAACCAGGCAACGACCATACCTGTTGTATCACCTCTCCGTCAGCTCCACGACCACTATCGATCACACCGTACTCCTGGCCTCTTGCTCCCGTCATGTTGGTTGTGTCATACTCCTGGTCTTCATTACGTGCGGTGGCGGCAAGTCTATGTCGCATGTTGCTGCCTCCGGCGCCACTGTGGACAGCGGGCTGTACGAGGTGGAGACGCGGCCGTCCTCATTCGCACGGTTTACACGATCCAAGGCGGCGACATGGCCGAACTCCGGTGTGGCGACTCCCGTCCTTCTCGATGGAGGCAACAGTTCAGGCAGCGGGAGCACCACCTGCGGCGGCCATGGCTCTCGTTCCGGGCCGATGCAGCCATGGGAGAGAGAGGGCGGCGAGGTGTTCTGGCGTGGTGCGGCCATAGCCGACCCAGGGATCCCACGCCCACCAGTACGATCGCGTGGAGAAGAAGACTCAGATCGCTCGGACATGGAAACTCCGATTACCACGGAACTGATTGATACGAGCCGCGTAGTTTGTTTCCGGGAGCCGATGCAGGTACTCGGGCCGAGAAGTGTACGTGCATGTAGGGATGAGAGGATAGCGTTAGATGGAGAGTAAGGACAGGTGGCTGCAGATCAGATCGGGTATGCACTGGAGGAGGTTTGCAGCCCGTCTTCATCCAATTATTTTCCCACGGATCACATGGCGCGCGCCCGACCGGCGCAGTTTTCACCCGGCTCGCTTTCCCTTTTGCAAAAGGGTATTAATCCATCACTTGTTAGCGAAACGTGCTCCAACTAGCACTTTTTCCTTGAGTAATCTTGAGGCTTCAAATACTGATATTTAATTCTGGTGACCCGACAGATTCATCAGCGGCTTATCTTGGTTGACTGCCCGTGACTTGCTTCACATGAGACGTAGTAGTACTAGTACTTGATTGTTTCTACGTATTTGACTTGACCCTTACGCTAGAAATTAACAGCGATATAGTCCCACTGTTTACTTCGGGACTTGATCCTTCGGCGGATCACGTGTGGAGGCGTGGAGTAGCAAACGTAACTTATGGTTTGGATAGAATAACTGCAACAGAGATTTCATGTCCGTCTTTGTGCAAACAGCGATTGACAGATCGTCTCGCGTCGGAGTTTTGGACTGTCTTTGACTCGGCGACTTGTGGCGCCGCGTGGTCATAAACCCTAACTCGTCCAATCAAACCTTGTACGGGCCGTTCCAATTGCCTGCTGATGTTATAAATCCTCTGCGGCGGTTTTTTTATCCGGCTCATCACGAGTTCTCGATCCTTGAAGAAATCTCTCCAAGAACTCACATCACCGTGGGCGAGCCCCATGGTGGGCGCCAACTGTCATGGAATTGTCACGATAGATGTTTTTAGCGTGAGGACTTAGTCGCGAGGCCAACACATCTATGCGGTAGCTTGAGATGGGTCGGGCGGAATCGAAAGACGTGATACAAGACGTTGATTTAGACAGCTTCGGGCCCCAGGAAACACCATTCGGTAATAGCCCTACATGTTGTTTGAGGCTAGGTCTCATTATGCTCATGGGGGAGTCGCCGTAAACCGGATCTCCTAGTGTCTAGCCCTAGAGATTATTGCTTGTCCCCTTCGGGGAGCCCTGCCCCTTTTTATATATGTTGAAGGGGCGGGTTACATGACTAGTCCTAGTAGGATTATGATTACTCTATTACAAGTGGAGTCCTAGTCTTGCTTCCTTTATAGGAGAATATTCCTTATGCTTTCTCTTAAACCGGCCCACCATAACATGAGCCGGCCTTCTGGGCCTTGGGCCTTGTCATCCATCTAAACACTCACCGGCTCACCAATGAGTCGGCAGACCAGTGAACCGCCAGACCAGTGAGCCGTCAGTCCTCCGGCGGGTTATCGATGAAGCGCCAAGTCCGGCTGGGTTATACTTCCGGTCGGGTTACGCCGCGGGGTATATTGTAGCGACCCGACCCGAATGGATCAAGTCTTTGTGCTTTCTGTCATCCCTGGATCGGTATGCTGACACACACATTACTCGAAGGATTTATAACAGAGGTAAATCACATGTATAAAGTAGCGTAAATACTATTACCTCAATCCAAATATAGCGGAAGCAACAAGGTTGTGGATTCCCATCAACACCAACGGCAAAGTTGAGTATAGGAAATCGTAACCCTAACGTATCACTTACTCGTAAATGCGAAAAATCTGCAACATGAAGCGTTGCAGCCGAAACGGGTCAGCACATGGAATATGCTGGCAATGTAACACATAGAGAGTAATGAAGGAATAAGCCTATACTACATGCATATATGGCTGGTGGAAAGCTCTATGGTTATAGTTTTTGCGAAAAGCCAATTTTTCCCTACTTCAAAGGAATAAATTTATTTAACTATCATGGTGGTTGTTAAACATTGAGAATGGTTGACAGCATCCTCAATCCCAATTAAAAGACCTCATTAAAAACCCAACAATATTAATTAGAGTAACATGATGAGATTCACATGATATTCAAGTACTAGATACTCAAGATGTCCATAACCGGGGACACGGCTAATCATGATTAGTTTATACACTCTGCAGAGGTTTAGCACTTTTCCCCACAAGACTCGATCGCCTCCGTTTGGTTTCTCGCACTACATGGTGTTTGAGAGGCGGATGACCGAGACATAGTCTTTCGGAAGCATTTGCACCTTACGATGGGTAGACCGTACCACCTACAACCCCTACATCAGCTAGTCTACCACCGTAAGAGTTCACACGACTTAATCAACTATGCCGAGCCCATAATGGCTTGTGGCTGCACGGAAGTTACTAGCATGAATAATCTTATGATCCCTTTGAGCACGGGTGGCGGTCCAAGAAAAAGCAGGAAAGTCTGATAGAAACCAGGTGCCTCAATCCACCCAGGATGTGTGTTTAAGTTGCCACCTTAAATAAACCATTAATTTAACAATCTCACATCTGTCATGGAATACACTCACCCAATCCGCGTCTACTAGCATAGCATAGCATAATAAGCAAGCGTAGAAGTAACTCCCAAGGTTTCATAAGTAAAAGCAGGTAATAGGTACTACCTCAACTACTTCCCATCCCACAATTTAATTAGATCCTAATCATGCAAGTGTTTGAGGATTGATCTAATGCATAAAAACTGGGTATGAGAAAGTATGATCAAAGTTTTACTTGCCTGCAATGTTGATGAAGATGATTCGCACTCAAAACTCTTGATAGTTCTACTCGTCACACTCCGGTCAATCTATCGTAAGCAAGCAATAGTAACCACACATAAGCAATCACTCAAAACATCGGACCGAACGAAGAAAACGATTCGGAAAACATCAAAACCAAGCAAATAACTCTTGCAACATAAAACAATTTCTAACAGTACCAAAAATATATCAATTTGGCCTTATCAGAAAGTTTAGGTCAAGAGCTTCGATTTGCAAAAAGAATCAACTAAATCGGAGATTCTGAAACTCAAGTTATGATCAAGCGAAGTTTGAATTCAAATCTGATCTAATTCAAATTTTAAACTTTCAAAAACATGTTTGAGTTGGATTACTGGATAGAGGAGATCATAACGAAGAAGTGGGCGTTGGTTTCGTTGAATTTGGACTAACGAGTAAAAAGTTATGATCGTTTGAAAATTGGGGACTAATCTGTGAAGAAAATTATCACGAATAGGTCCCTGGCCGGAATAAAAATAAAAAGTAAAGGCTATTTAACGAACGTTCGCTAACGAACGCTAACGAACGGAAAACCGTTCGGTGCAAACCCTAACTAATGAACGTTTGCTACTTAACCTAAAACGATTTGAGGAAGAAAAGAAAAAAATGAATGATCTGACCGTCGAGATCCAGATCGGGCGACGAGGAGAGACGAGGCGCATCACAGCATCAGTGGCTGCCGTGGCGAGGGAGACGGGCAGCGGCTCGGACGTCATGCGCGTCTCCGATGGTCGAGGAGGGCAACGGAGAGGTCGGGGAGGCGGCCTTGGCGAGGAGAAGATTGGCGGCGTCGGAGGTGGCTCCAGCGGCAAACGGAGCGGGCGGTTGGATCTCGCCCGGCGAGATCTGGCGCAAGAAGCGGCAGCGAAGAGAGAGAAGAGAGAGGGTCCCGGCGGTTTTATAGGGAAGCAGCCTCGGTGGCGTCTGGCAGGGCAAAGCGGCACAGACCGACTTCGGCCACGGCGGTGGCAGCGAGTCGTCTTGGCGGCGGGACTCCTTCGGGAGCTTCGAAGCGGCAGCGCTGGCCAGGCTGGGCCACTTTGGTAGAGCTGGGCCCGATTCGGCGGAGGAGTTTTTTAAACAAATAGAGAGGAAAACAAAATGATAAAACAAAATAAAATGAAGATATTATATAGGCATATAATATATCAAAATTTTCAGAAAAAGATTTTCTACAACATGAACATTATTTTAGTTTCAAATAAAATCCACAAAAATTCAAATAATTCAAACAGTGCTACTGACCTATTTAAAACCCAATAAAATCATTTAAAAAAAATACCAAAATGGTTTCAGAATTATTTCTCTCCATTTTTCTGATGTAGGGAATCATGTTACCCTATTTTCCATGTATTTTATTTTTGGAGAAAAATAATTTGAATAAAACCTAAATAACTCTAAATGGAAAATAAATTACAAAGAACTTTGAATTTAATTCTTTTAAAACTCCCAACTCATATTTCATATGTTTTGAAGAAGTCATTTTATCTTCGCTCGTGAAAATCATTGAGTTGCTTGAAGTTTCTGAGTTGGAAATATTTTTCCAAATGAAATTCAAATATTTTCAGCACCTTGTCATTTAAATAAATGGAAGAAGTCATGTCATCTTCTCTCCAGGGTTTTGTGATGAAAAGAATTTGAATTCCGAAGATCATAAAAGCAAAATGAAAGTTTTGGGAAAGTCCTTTTATTCCCTCTCATTTAACTTCCAAAATGTTTCGAATTCACTCACTTTCAGTCAATCAATCAAGCAATCAATCAAATCTATCTATTTGTTTATAACATTCCAAAATTTAGAATTTTGGGATGTTACAAAAACTACCACCCTTAAAATGAATCTCGTCCTCGAGATTCGGAGAGGCTAGAAAGAAATAGGTTAGGTTTGGGGTCTTCTCAAGTTCGTCTCCGGGGTCTCGGGTGCTACCACCCTTAGAAACATTGTTACGGTTCCATCAAAACTCATATACTCCATCCTTATTCCTGACAGTGTCGGTCTTCTCAGATCTCGGGAAAATTCCTTCTCTGGGCTCTTCCGGTAGTGGCATAACTTTTCCTCAATACTTCTGCCCTTTCATCTTGGTACGGTTATTCCGAGACTGGGTCTTCTTAGCTGATAGGTCTGGCGCCAATACTAAACAAATATCGATATCTCATGGTGGTCAACAATTTATGGTTTCTCCTGCAGGAAATGGGTCTGGTTGATCCTTACCGTATATCCTACGATTGGCAACAGCTGCCGTGTACAAGGGAAGAATACTTATGCCATTCTAATGTTCAAACAAGGTTTTGATCGTCGTCTCTCTACTATAGGTAAGTCACTCAGATTTACCATCCCATATAGCAACGCGAATAATAAGAGTAAGTCGGTATGGTGATCAATCCATCCCGCACCCAAATCATTACCTTGTATACGGTTTAGTGAATCTCGCATTCTAACACTCGGTCATCCTCACAAGCATTGCAGAATTTCTCTTGTCAACGAACCAGGTTCGGATAAATCCATTGATTCTGCAAGCCAAACAACCATCTATCGTTCCTTCACAACTCTCAGGTTTTGCGTTACTCCTATAAAATCGTCTGTGGGCAAGGTCGTAATCTCTTCCAGGGTTTCTCCTTCAACAAGAGTGTGCTTGCTTCTTGGCAGATCCGGGGGCCTGTGGATTATGGCCCATCTCATCACTTATAATCCTTGAATTCATCATCAGGGCAACTGATCATTATTCCAACATACAACTTCCTGGCATACTTAAAATTCATCCAATTGTACTGTCTTCCTTCCTTCTATTGGCACCAAACTAGGACATGATTATTCAGACTCATCATGGAATTTCCATTGATCCATATTTCCAACATCATACCTCCTTTATATCCAATAGTAATTCATCTCTTCATCCTCGTGGGATATCCCACATACCGAGATAAAAACTTATACTTATGAAGTCCATACTCCACTTTGTGGAATATCATTATCCTTTCCAGGGTCAAGCGTTCTTATAGGGGAATATTGGCCATCTCTGCATGGCACTTCTTCAACTGGGAATCGTGAAACACATCATGAACTCCTGACCGTCCTTCGGGTGACTCCAACTTGTTAGCCAATTCTCCCATGCGTTCCAAACTCGGTATGGTCCTACAATCTCGGGGCTAACTTTCCCTTAACTCCAAATCGATTAACTCCTCACAGAGAGGGCACACGAAGACATGCTCTGTCTCCAATTTCATAGACTACCTCCTTGCGTCTGCATACTTATTCTGCCTGGACTGAGCTACCTTCAGTTTATCTCGAATCCACTTAATATTTTCTTCTGACTCCTTGATAACATTTGGTCCAAACAATGGCGGTCTCCAACTTCATCCCACATCAACGATTGTACGGCTCCTTCTCCCATACGAAGCTTAGAAAGGGGCCATCTTCAAACTGTCTTGGTAACTGTTGTTGTATGAGAACTCCGCGTAAGGTAGATTATCATCCCTACTAGATCCATAATCTAGCGCACACGTTCTCAACATGTCCTCCAGAATCTGATTGACTCTCCCGATATATCCACCTGTCTGCGGATGAAAGGTCAGTCTTGAACTCTAGCCTAGTACCCAAAAGTGCAGTGCGGTGATTCCAAAACTTTGAGGTAAACTGTGTTCCTCTCGATGGTCCTCGGAACTCCATGCGGACATACGATCCTTGTCAAATATATCTTGGCCAACTTCGCACTTGTATAAGTGGTTTTCCTTTGGGATAAAGTGAGCCGATTTGGTCAAGCGAATCAACTACTACCCGGATAGAATCATATCCCGATCGAGGTTACGGGAAATTCGGTAATGAAATCCATGCCAAGCTTATCCTGCTTCCATTCGGGTATCGGCATAGGCTGTAGTAATCTGGCTGGCTTCTGATGCTTTGCTTTTACTCCCTATGGCATACATCACTTACGACTACATACTCCGCAATATCCTTCTTCATACCAGTCCACCAGAAACGCTCCTTCAAATTCAAATACATCTTGATGTTTCCAGGGCGAATCGAGTATGGTGAGTCATGAGCCTCCTGAAGTATTAACTTTCTGATCTCTGCATTATTAGGCACATATACACGATCCTCGAATCATAAGATGTCGTGCTCATCCTTATGAAAACCTTTGGCCTTTCCTTTGCTCATCCTCTCTTTTAACTCAGCAATCTCTTTGTCATCCTTCTGAGCTTCACGGATCTTTCCCAACAATGTAGACTGAACTCCCATTGCTGCAAAAAAACCTTTGGGAACAATCTCCAACCGAAGTTTCCTGAGATCCTCGGCTAACTCCTTTGGCAATCCCCCCACTTATGAGGGTATTCATCCTGGTGTTCTTTATGGTTGTGTCCTATTTCTCTACAAAGCTTGCATGCACTTTCTCCATATCATTTCCATAAGGCTTCAACTTCTGGGACACAAGATGAGATCTTTGCAGAGTCAACTTAAATTCTTCCCAAGTGGTTACTCCTTGCCATCCGTTGATGGTTTGGTACATCCTCCACCAGGTAGCAGCACCTCTTTCAAAGAATAGAAGAGCATGCTGGGTCATATACTTTCCAGCTATAGTGTTATTCTCCATATGATCCTCCATGTTTTAAATCCATCGGTTCGTCTCCAATTGACTCATTGGTCCAGAAAATACAAGCTCATCTCCATCCATCCTCTAATGGGTCCATGGGTTTGGGGTGGTATAAGATAGATAGAGAGGGAGGGATACACACAATGCAAACAATAGTTTTGAAAAGACGGGTCTTATTGTGGCTGTCGGAAAAAAAACATCAAACAAATGACAGCTCACAAACGTCGCATCTAACGTAGGTATGTAACAGGGGTTTGGGCTTCTAATGGTCAATAAATCTTCAAGGTCATCAAACTCTTCGATTCTTGGTCATGTCTCCAACGGCTTCTTCTGATCATGCCTGCCCTTCTCAAGTTCTTTTGCAATATCATCTCTATTGACGCAGAGTCTCTCGTGACGTCCTTTAATATTCTGGAGTTGCATTCCAAACTTCCGGTTTCAACATCCTTGGCATGAACCATGTTCCTACTGTCCTTCAGTTCCTGACGAATCTTTGATGTCTCAAGGTTTAGCTCCTCCTGCTTGGCTACTTTCAGCTTCTGGGTCCTGTGTTCTTCACGAAACGCTTCCTTATCAAATACTGTTTTTTGTAGGTCCATCTTAAAATCATTGATGTAATACTCCAGATCCCGGTGTTACATCAGCTAGGGTTAAACTTCACCACTTACTGATAGGTGCTCCATCAGCCTTCTACCATCCAATCCTTCCATGCATCCGCATGCTTAGCTCCGCACGGTGACAATAGCATAAGCGGGCAATAACACCATGGATAGCGTGTTTCTGCTCTTGTCATTTCCATGAGCTATCATTCCAAAGTCGATATCTCCTGTCTTGGGGTTTTCCTGACAAAACTTTGAGTTCTTATTCTCCATGTTCTGGTCTTTCTCCGATACACCTTGATCTCGGGTATCGATAACTTCCATAGTCTGTCAAATTCCATAAGCGTAACCTTCCTAGGTCATACCAAATCTGGAAATTCTTCAGAGCCTTCAAAATCTCCTAGTCTTCGGAGTCTTCAACAGTTGTAGTTTCCATTTACACCGTAAAATCCTCTTCATTCCAAATGGTCTTAGTTGTCCGATATCTTGTACTCCTTGGAGTGGTCTCATCAGTCGAATCTTTGAGTGGTCAAAAAGGAAAAGGGGTATGGTCTCACTAAAAAGGAATATTTGAATAAGCTCAGAAGAGAAGAGAGGTAAGAGATCTTTTTGAAAAGAAAGTTGTAGAGAAAAATCTTTCCCTACGGGCTTGCCATTTTCTAGGGTCACGTCCCCATACCAACATGTGCTCTAATACCATCTTGTAGCGACCCGACCGAATGGATCAAGTCTCGTGCTTCGTGTCATCCACGGATCGGTATCTTTGACACACACGATGCTTGAAGGATTTATAACAGAGGTAAATCACATGTATAAAGTAGCGTAAATACTATTACCTCAATCCAAATATAGCGGGAGCAACAAGGTTGTGGATTCCCATCAACACCAACGACAAAGTTGAGTATAGGAAATCGTAACCCTAACGTATCACTTACTAAATAAATGCGAAAAATCTGCAACATGAAACGCGTTGCAGCCGAAACGGGTCAAGACATGGAATATGCTGGCAATGTAACACATAGAGAGTAATGAAGGAATAAGCCTATACTACATGCATATATGGCTGGTGGAAAGCTCTATGGTTATAGTTTTTTTGCGTAAAGCCAATTTTTCCCTACTGCAAAGGAATAAATTTATTTAACTATCATGGTGGTTGTTGAACATTGAGAATGGTTGACAGCATTCTCAATCCCAATTAAAAGTACTCATTAAAACCCAAAAATATTAATTAGAGTAACATGATGAGATTCACATGATATTCAAGTACTAGATACTCAAGATGTCCATAACCGGGGACACGGCTAATCATGATTAGTTTATACACTCTGCAGAGGTTTGCGCACTTTTCCCCACAAGACTCGATCGCCTCCGTTTGTTTTCTCGCACTACATGGTGTTTGAGAGACGGATGACCGAGACATAGTCTTTCAGAAGCGTTTGCACCTTACGATGGGTAGAGCGTACCACCTACAACCCCTACATCGCCTAGTCTACCACCGTAAGAGTTCACACGACTTAATCAACTATGCCAGAGCCCATAATGGCTTGTGGCTGCACACGGAAGTTACTAGCATGAATAATCTTATGATCCCTTTGAGCACAGGTGGCGGTCCGAAGAAAAAGCAGGCAAGTCTGATAGAAACCAGTGCCTCAATCCACCCGGATGTGTGTTTAAGTTGCCACCTTAAATAAACCATTAATTTAACAATCTCACATCTGTCATGGAATACACTCACCCAATCCGCGTCTACTAGCATAGCATAGCATAATAAGCAAACGTAGAAGTAACTCCCAAGGTTTCATAAGTAAAACAGGTAATAGGTACTACCTCAACTACTTCCCATCCCACAATTTAATTAGATCCTAATCATGCAAGTGTTTGAGGATTGATCTAATGCATAAAAACTGGGTATGAGAAAGTATGATCAAAGTGTTACTTCCCTGCAATGTTGATGAAGATGATTCGCACTCAAAACTCTTGATAGTTCTACTCGTCACACTCCGGTCAATCTATCGTAAGCAAGCAATAGTAACCACACATAAGCAATCACTCAAAACATCGGACCGAGCAGAAAAGCGATTAGGAAAACATCAAAACCAAGCAAATAACTCTTGCAACAGAAACCAATTTCTAACAGTACCAAAATTATATGGATTTGGCCTTATCAGAAAGTTTAGGTCAAGAGCTTCGATTTGCAAAAAGAATCAACTAAATCGGAGTTACGAAACTCAAGTTATGATCAAACGAAGTTTGAATTCAAATCTGATCTAATTCAAATTTTAAACTTTCAAAAAACATGTTTGAGTTGGATTACTGGATAGAGGAGATCATAACGAAGAAGTGGGCGTTGGTTTCGTTGAATTTGGACTAACGAGTAAAAAGTTATGATCGTTTGAAAATTGGGGACTAATCTGTGAAGAAAATTATCACGAATAGGTCCCTGGCCGGAATAAAAAAAAATAAAGGCTATTTAACGAACGTTCGCTAACGAACGCTAACGAACGGAAAACCGTTCGGTGCAAACCCTAACTAATGAACGTTTGCTACTTAACCTAAAACGATTTGAGGAAGAAAAGAAAAAAAAACAGAATGATCTGGACCGTCAGATCCAGATCGGACGACGAGGAGAGGCGTACGCGGCTCTTGTGGCGGCGAGGGAGACGGCGGCTCGGGCGTCACGCGGCGTCTCCGGTCGAGGAGGCAACGGAGAGGTCGGGGAGGCGGCGGCGAGAGAAGATTGGCGGCGTCGGCGGTGGCTCCCGGCGGAGCGAAGCGGCGGCGGTTGGATCTCGCCAAGGCGGCGAGATCTGGCGCATATAAGCGTGAAGAGAGAGAGAAGAGAGTCCGGCGGCGGTTTTATAGAAGCGGCCTCGGTGGCGTGCGGCAGGGCAAGCGGCTGAAACCGACTTCGGCCACAGCGGTGGCCGGCGAGTCGTCTTGCGACGGGACTCCCTGCTCGAGGCAGCTGTGGCGCCTTGGGCTGAGCATGACTTTGGTAGGGAAGGCCGCCTAATTAGGATGGAGTTTTTTAACAAATAGAGAGGAAAACAAAATGATAAAACAAAATAAAATGAAAATATTATATAGGCATATAATATATCAAAATTTTCAGAAAAAGATTTTCTACAACATGAACATTATTTTAGTTTCAAATAAAATCCAAAAAAATTCAAATAATTCAAACAGTGCTACTGACCTATTTAAAACCCAATAAAATCATTTTAAAAAAATACCAAAATGGTTTCAGAATTATTTCTCTCCATTTTTCTGATGTTGGGAATCATGTTACCCTATTTTCCATGTATTCTATTTTTGGAGAAAAATCATTTAAATAAAACCTAAATAACTCCAAATTGAAAATAAATTCAAAAGAACTTTGAATTGAATTCTTTTAAAACTCCCAACTCATATTTCATATGTTTTGAAGAAGTCATTTTATCTTCGCTCGTGAAAATCATTGAGTTGCTTGAAGTTTCTGAGTTGGAAATATTTTTCCAAATGAAATTCAAATATTTTCAGCACCCCTTGTCATTTAAATAAATGGAAGAAGTCATGTCATCTCCTCTCCAGGGTTTTGTGATGAAAAGAATTTGAATTCCCGAAGATCATAAAAGCAAAATGAAAGTTTTGGGAAAGTCCTTTTATTCCCTCTCATTTAACTTCCAAAATGTTTCGAATTCACTCACTTTCAGTCAATCAATCAAGCAATCAATCAAATCTATCTATTTGTTTATAACATTCCAAAATTTAGAATTTTGGGATGCTACATATATCCACGACACCGCCTGCTTCCCTCGCTTCACCTAGCCGAGCCCGTGGCCTCCCCCTCCGTCGACGCCCCGCCTCCCGGCCGCCCTTGCCTCTCCCAGGCGCCGTGGTCGCCGGCGCCTCTTGCGCCCGGGTCGTGGCCTCACTTGAATTAACAGGCGCCACAAGACCCCATCACCCGTAGCTTGTTTGCCCATGCTCGTTTGGCCCTATGAGCCAATGACACGTGGGGCCCAGCCCCTGGAATGTTTTTTTCTAAAAACAATTAAAACTAATAATAAATAAAAATATCAATTAATTAATTCTGTTTAGATTAACCTAATCATTAACTAAACTAATTAAATATGTTAGTTAGTCTTAGACACAGACAGTGGGACCCACATGTCAGTTTGACCAGTCAACCCCTCTGTTGACTGCTGACGTCATGCCGACGCAATAATACTAATTTCGAATTAATTTAATAATAATAATTTAGAAAATGATTTAAAACTTTAAAAATTAATATACAATAAACCGTAGCTCGGATGAAAATACTTTGTACATGAAAGTTGCTCAGAACGACGAGACGAATCCGAATACGCAGCTCGTTCATCCGCCACGCATCCCTAGCATAGAGTACACAAACTTTCCCCCTTTCGGACCACCTGCCCGAATACGCGAAACACCGGGGATACATTCCCGGATGTTCCCCCCTCTCGTCGGTATCACCTACTACCGCGTTAGGGCACACCTAGCACCACTCATTGTCATGTCATGCATCGTCATGCTTATGTTTGCATTGTATTTACTATTTCTTCCCCTCTTCTCTCCGGTAGACTACGAGACCGACGCTGCTGCTGCCCAGTTCGACTACGGAGTTGACGACCCCTCCTTCTTGCCAGAGCAACCAGGTAAGCCCCCCTGATCACCAGATATCGCATATTCTTCTCTCTACTGCTTGCATTAGAGTAGTGTAGCATGTTACTGCTCGGTTAATCCTATTACATTGCATAGCTTTGTCATTGTTGCTACAGTTGTTGATACCTTACCCGCAATCCTAAATGCTTAGTATAGGATGCTAGTGTATCATCAGTGGCCCTACATTCTTGTCAGTCTGCCTTGCTATACTATCGGGCCGTGATCACTCGGGAGGTGATCACGGGTATATAATATACATATATACATACTATACAGATGGTGACTAAAGTCGGGTTGGCTCGTTGAGTACCCGCAAGTGATTCGGATATGGGGGCTGAAAGGAAGGTGGCTCCATCCCGGTAGAGGTGGGCCCGGGTTCCCGACGGCCCCTGACTGTTACTTTGTGGCGGAGCGACAGGGCATGTTGAGACCACCTAGGCGAGAGGTGGGCCTGGCCTTGGTCGGCGTTCGCGGTTCTTCATAATAACCACGCTTAGCGAGATCTTGGTATTTGATCTGAGTCTGGCCACTGGCCTATACGCACTAACCAACTATGCAGGAATAGTTATGGGCACTCGACGTCGTGGTATCAGCCGAAGCCTTCGTGACGTTAGCGACTGAGCGGCGCATGCCGGATTGGACTGGAACGCCTGGTCTTGTATTAAGGAGGCTAGGTATGCTTCCGGCCGCCTTCGCAACATACCTGGTGTGCAATGGGCGATGGGCCCAGACCCCTGTGCCATAGGATTTAGACCGGCGTGCGGACCTCTCTGTTGTGCCTAGGTAGGGCTGCGAGGTGTTGATCTTCCGAGGCGGGGCATGACCCAGGAAAGTGTGTCCGGCCAAAGGGGATCGGGCGTGTTGGGTTATGTGGTGCACCCCTGCAGGGAAGTTGATCTATTCGAATAGCCGTGTCCCTCGGTAAAAGGACGACCCGGAGTTGTACCTTGACCTTATGACAACTAGAACCGGATACTTGATAAAACACACCCAGACAAGTTCCACAGACAAGCCGGTGATCGCTTTTACATAGGGCGACGAGGGGAGGATCACCGGGTAGGATTATGCTATGCAATGCTACTTGGAGGACTTCAATCTACTCTCTTCTATATGTTGCAAGACGGAGGCTGTCAGAAGCGTAGTCTTCGATAGGACTAGCTATCCCCCTCTTATTCTGGCATTCTGCAGTTCAGTCCACTGATATTGCCTCTTTACACATATACCCATGCATATGTAGTGTAGATCCTTGCTCGCGAGTACTTTGGATGAGTACTCACGGTTGCTTTGCTCCCTCTTTACCCCCTTTTCCCTCTTCTTCCCGGATGGCGCAACCAGACGTTGGAGCCCAGGAGCCAGACGCCACTGTCAACGACGAACCCTACTACACTGGAGGTGCCTACTACTACGTGCAGGCCGCTGATGACGACCATGAGTAGCTAGGAGGATCCCAGGCAGGAGGCCTGCGCCTCTTTCGATCTGTATCCCAGTTTGTGCTAGCCATCTTATGACAACTTGTTTAACTTATGTCTGTACTCAGATATTGTCGTTTCCGCTGACTCGTTTATGTTCGAGCACTTGTATTCGAGCCCTCGAGGCCCCTGGCTTGTAATATGATGCTTGTATGACTTATTTTACTTTTAGAGTTGTGTTGTGATATCTTCCCGTGAGTCCCTGATCTTGATCGTACACGTTTGCGTGAATGATTAGTGTACGATTGAATCGGGGACGTCACACCTGGTCCACCCAAAAGACTCTCCCTCGCCCGCGCGCTTTCCCGCCCATAGCATTCAACGCCGCTCCAGAGCATCAGCGTCGCATTTATGCTTGCCCAAAGTGGGCGCAACCTCACGACAGCCGACACTGAAGCGGTGCGCCGACCGACAGCGATGCCCACTGCAGGCCCGCTGCATGCGCCTTCTCTCCACATTGGTATGACATTCGTCCTCCCCGCATTCCTCCATTAAACCGCCGCGTCAGCCGTGAAAACTACTCTGACGCCCCGAGCACGACACGCAAGTCCTACATTAAACACCCCGTGGTCTTGGTGCATGGCATCCACCCGCTACTTAAACATGGCCAGGCTCTGGGCAAAAGCTGCACCACACCTCCACTCTCCTTTCCTCTATGCACCAAATCCACCATGGCCCTGAGCTCCGAAGCCCCATGGGACGACATCACTGGCGAGCAGCAGAAGGAGCTCTCCGGCATTGCTGCCGGATGGCTGGCCCGTTGAGCTAGATGGATACATGATGGCTTGCCAGCGAGCTCTCCGGATGGCAGCGACGTTGACGAGCCAACGGAGGACAAGCCGACGCCACCTCCATCGCTGGTCCAGGCCGACATCACCATGGGTGAATGCGCGGAGGACGACAAGGGCATCATGGCGGTCAAGCACTGGCACACAAATGAGCAAGTCGTAGACACGGTCAGCATGGTGGGCGTGGACATGCACGAGTAGGAGGCTCTGCTCCTATCCTACCGCACCACCCATGAAATCCACCATGAACAAATGCGGCACCGCGTCCGGCGGGCAAAGAAATAAGACGCCTAGGCGGAGATTGACGAGGCGGTGACTCAAGTTTACGGCGGCATAGACGACGCCGCTAGCTTTGCTTCGGTCGCGCCCTGTTGCCATGATGACAAAGCTGACGCGTCCGCAGGTGCTGCTGCCAGTCAAGATTAGTAGACCAAGGGAGGCCACCACCACTTGGGTCCCAAGAAGGCCACCGCCGCCGCTGCGCCGGGCCTCATAGGCGGTGACTTGCCCAGTTCGCAGAGGCGTAGGCCATCGTCTTCCAACGTTCTAAAACCAACCACTGATTCGGGCTTCACGGAGGCAGATGTTATTCTCCCCCTCCCGCCAAAGCATATTCTCTAGGGCTCACGGCGTTTCGATGAGCTTGCTGCCGGACAAAGGGAAGATATGGGGTGGGAAATAGGCACCGAGCCGGCCGGTCATAGACTAGGTTAGAATAGGCTAACCTAATCCGCTATATTTTAGTTTAAATATATCTAAAATGTAAATGTTTTCGTCGGTTTAGATCAAAATTATCTGGTTTGCATGTAACTTGTTTGCTTTGAAATGTAAGCTACTACGTTTGGATGGCCCCACATCAGTGTCTGCATCTTTGGTCCCCTCCTCCCGGTCCATGGACAGATCACGGTGTCCGCTTGAAGTCTGCGTTGGAGATGCCCTTACCTAGGGTTGTGTACATTTTTTTGTGGAAAAACTTCTAATATATTCATCTTCAATCATGGGAGTACAACAAACAAAAAAATTACATCCAGATCCCTAAACCACCGAGCGACAACTACAAGCACCGAAGCGAGCCCAAAGCGCGATGCTGTCATGGCCCCTCCATCATCAAAGTCGGGCAATAGTAGTAGTAGACAGCCGGGAAGTCGCCATGCAAAGGCCGCGTAGGTCCAGCGCACCAGAATAGCAACCTCCGTCGTTGTAGAATAGATCAGAGGATCCAACATGGACCACATGTCCACCGACGATGCTAGAGGCTCCACCGAGCCGGGGGCTAGGCGGGAAGAACATTATTCAATCTTCAGAGAGGCGTTGTCACCTCGTCTTCCTACGCAGGACATAAACCCTAACAGAATACGAAAAGATATCTAAAAACGGAGGCCTTCCGCCGGCAAGGACCGGAATCCACCGCGCCACTGTAGCCCTAAGGCCACTTAGAGACGAGGCGGCGGCGGTGCCGGCAGTAGGTCAGAAGAACCCATCAAGGGTGGTGTACATCTCTGTCCGTATTCTTGTCTAAGCAAGAAAGAAACATCAAGAAAAATATATTTGCTTGCACCTTTTCTCCAACATGATCATAGCATCGCCACTTCTCCAGATTGAATTGACCAACCAGTACCCATCCAGGCTTAGCATGCAAGAAACCGGGGTTTCAAGCACCATCAAATAAGCAAGTCTTAGTAAGGCTGTCAGTGGGTATAATCAACCTTGGGGTGGTAGCGCAGTTGGCTAGTGCGTAGGTCTCATAGCTAAATGCGAGTGATCCTGAGGTCGAGAGTTCGAGCCTCTCTCACCCCAAAACCCAACAAAGTGGTGATGAAAACGCTCTCTTGACAACTTGGGTCGTCAGGCAGACATCTGATCTTCAGATGCCACGAGCAACTCTGAACTTTGTAGCAACTCTGAACTTTGTCTCTCTTTTTTTCTATCTCTTTTTTGTGCTCGCTGGATTGGCTAGCTAAGCAGATCTCAGGGCATTTAGTACGTGGTTGCTCTGATCTTCAGATGCCACGAGCAACTCTGAACTTTGTAGCAACTCTGAACTTTGTAGCAACTCTGAACTTTGTCTCTCTTTTTTTCTATCTCTTTTTTGTGCTCGCTGGATTGGCTAGCTAAGCAGATCTCAAGGCATTTAGTACGTGGTTGCTAGAACTGCACACACACATGCGTACATACTCGGCTAAGTAAACTTAAGCTCCTAGATAGATAGTCACCGCACAGCTCCCTAGCTGCATCAAAAATGGTCACAGCAAAATTCTCTGCACTTCACCTGATCGCCGGCGACATCAAGAAAGCTGGCATGCATGGGCAGTGCCGCGGCGCATCCGGCGAAGTTCCTCCTGCACGGCAGAGTGCACGAACGCCACCACGGATACCACGAGAAGATACCTAGCAAATTGCAAAGCCATGATCAACGGCTCAACACACCATGCATGCACATTCTCAATGATGGTAACATGAGAGATGACACGCACGAGGAAGTCCATCCAGTCTCCGTGGCGTGTGGAAAGCCAGGAGCGCAGCGCCGGCGCGCTGCACGCGCCATGCTTGTATGGTTTCAGATGAATCGGCGGTCCGGTCTCCACTGAGCTTCATCCAACCAACTTAGGCAAAAAATCCAACGTCCTTTACGAGCCGGGCAGACGGCCCGTGGGTCACCCCGTTTTAGAGCAATGGGCTTTACGTTTGGGCATACAAAGGCACGTACGTAAGGTTGTGCTGTTGTATTACAAAAATACAGTACCGTTTTATTAGGACCACATCGCTTACGGAGAAGAGATGGCAGCTGTTTATATGCATGTTTCGTGACGAAGAGTTCACCAGCCGTCAAGCCTGGTAAGCTATCTCAAAAAACAACAACCAGCAGAATAATTGGTTATAGGCATGCAAGCAGCTCTCAGGGTCTGATGCCATGATTGTAGTACAACTTGCCATGCAAGCGGCTCTCAGGCATCAATGATCCCTGATTGGAAAACTTGATATGCCATACCACTCCGACATGGAGTGCCTGAGCTTTTTTTCCCGACTCCGAGAATATACACACCATTCAAATCAGGGTAGCAAAACAAACACACACTTCCAGCAAAACAGATGTATGATTCCAGCAAAAAAATCACCTAGTTCCAGCAATAACAATGGCTCACCATCTCAGGATCACAGCAAAATTTCTGGCCGGTCCCAGCAAAACAAACACACACTTCCAGCAAAAAAATGATTCCTCATCACCTGTAGGAGCAAAGTTTTTGCCGGTTCCAGCATCCCTTCCTATGGATGCAGCTTCTCCCTCAACGGTCGCAATGCCGAGCGTCGACGGTTCACACCTGATTGCAGCTCCTCCCTCGTCGGTTCCAGCACTAGTGGTAATTGGTTCCAACATCGATGGTAGCTGGTTCCAGCAACCTGCGGTTGCTAGTTCCAACACCGACAGCACGTGGTCGCTTCCTGGTTACCAAGGTCGTGCCCAACACCGGTTTTGCTCGCAACATCTCACGGTTCTTCTGGGAAGACATCGCCGTCGCGGGTCGTCGAATGCCCACACCGCCGCCGTTACCACGGGGCCGCACCACCTCCGTCGGCTCCCACCATAGCAGTAGCCTGCGGCTGATGCGTCACCCCACCATAGCAGCAACACCGTGGCTGGGGAGGGGTGGAAGGATTTGCTAGAGAGAAATCGAGGTGAGGTTGGTTGCTGGGGAATGGAGAGAAAGAGAGAGAGGAAGGAAGGGGATCGATTGGACCGAGTGGAGGAGCAGCCGTGAAGAAGATAAGGGGAAGACTAGAGCAGTTTGCGGGGGCTACAGGTATGACGTGGTGCAAGTGGAGCTTGCTGGATCGCAAAAAGAACGAATGACGCACGCGAGGTCGGTGGAGCGTTCGGCCGGTGCACCGGCTCCAAACGTTTTCCAAATCTTTCTAGATATTTCAATATGGACTACATACCGGACTCACCAAGCCACTAGGGCTTTGGCTGGTCAGTCGTCGGCCGCCTCCTTTTTTTCCGACTCCGAGAATATACACACCATTCAAATCAGGCTATAGCTAAAAACGAACTACTCCCTCCATTCCTAAATGTAAGTCTTTCTAGATATTTCAATATGGACTACATACCGGACTCACCAAGCGACTAGGGCTTCGGCTGGTCAGTCGACGGCCGCCTCCTTGGCGGCGGCGCGGTGGCCGGCGTGGTTGCTATCCCAGGGCGGCGCTTTGGAGCGTCGTCGCTGGTCTCCTTCTCCAACACGAGTTGCATGGCTGATGGGGATGGGCTGGTGTAGCTTTTCTTCCCTGTCTATTTAGATCGGATATGCAGCTTGTTCATGGTTTTTTTTTTGAGGTTCTGAGACTGTGTTCTTAACCCTCCCGGGAGGGAGCTCCGTCTCCAATTTGCCGTCCCCTAGCAAATAAAAGCTAGGGTTTTCTGTCCTCCGGCGGCGCCGCCGACCGAGAGTTTTTTCATTGCTTCACTGCCATAAAGATATTAGCATGGAACTGTCACGGGCTCGGGAACGCCCAGGCAGTTCGAGACTTCGAGCTTTGCTGGATGTCCAGCAAAGAACCAATCCTGATGTGATGTTTTTGTCGGAGACTCACTTAGATAGCTATCCGGCTAAATGCTTGAGGAGGAGGACGAAGATGGACCCGAAATTTGTGTGCATCAGTGATGGGAGGAAAGGTGGTTTACTGTTGATGTGGAAAAAGGAAGTCTCTATTCATCGTCTCACTTTTGATCCTATGTTTTCATTGATGTAAGAATAATGGATGCGGATGCTAGAGAATGGCGTTTCACTGGCATGTATGGAGAGTTTAGATGGGAGAACAAATATAAAACTTGGGACCGCATAAGACAGCTTCAGCATAGTTGTGATATGTCGTGGCTTCTAATTGGTGATCTTAATGAGATCTTTCATAAAATCAAAATCTTTGTCGTGAAATGAATAAAAACATCTAGATACATTCCCTTTTATTCATTTTGATGACAAGTATTTCCGGACGGAGGGAGTACAATATTTGCATGAGAAAGAGGGGGGTAATCCGAGACCCCAGCAGTACATGCAGGCCTTCCAACAAGTTATTGATGACTGTAATTTGTGTGACATGGGTTTTGTGGGAAACCCATTTACCTGGCAAAGAGGAAGGATCAGAGAAAGACTCGATAGAGGATTAGTAAATGAGGCTTGGTCAAGATTGTTCCCATAGGCGGCATTAGAGAACCTAGAATTTAACCATTCAGACCAACGACCATTGTTAGTTAACAGAGAGTATTATTCCCAGCCGGTTGCAGGTGAAAGTAGCAAACAACAAAAGTTTGAAGCTCGCTGGTTACGGGAAGAGAAGTTTAATGAGACGGTACTAGAGGCTTGGGCGAAGGTTGGCTCTGATCCAATGGCAACAGATATTTATAAGAAGCTTAATATGATGCACACCCAGTTTCATGATTGGGACCAGCGGGTCTTAAAAAAAAATCAAAAAAGCGTTTGTGTTAAGCTCAACGAGACATGGAAAAAGTAATGTCCGGGTTGATGAATGCGGAAAATGAGGAGAAAAAGAAAGAGCTGGAGGAACTAATAGAATACTTATTGGAATTAGAGGAGATCCAAGCAAGGCAGATTTCACGGGCGACATGGCTAACTAGCAGTGACCGGAACACCGCGTTCTTTCAAGCGTTCGCATCTGCTAGAAGGAAAAGAAATTTCATCTAGAAACTTAAAAGTGAAAGTGGAAATTGGTTAGAAGGTAACGCAGCCCTTAATCCCCATGTCCAGAATTATTTTTCTAACCTTTTCACACGAGAAGTGCAGCAAACAAGTCCGGAAGTGCTAGCTAAAGTGCAACCAAAAGTCACAAATCAAATGAATGATATGTTGGTGGCACCGTTCACCGCAGAAGATGTTCGCAAGGCTATTTATAGTATTGGAGATCTGAAGGCACCCGGGCCTGATGGATTGCATGCTATATTTTTCAAAAAAGTATTGGCATATTCTTGGAGAGGAAATAACTCAGGAGGTACTAGTTGCAATAAATTCCAGGAAAATTCCGGATGAGTGGAATGATACAACAATCGTCATGATCCCCAAGGTTGAATCCCCTGAACCAATTACTCAGTTTTGTCCTATTAGCTTATGCAATGTCCTTTATAAAATTGTTTCAAAGATGTTAGCACTACGCTTGAAAAACATTCTGCCGGAAATTATATCCCCAACGCACTTTTGTTCCGGGTAGAATGATTACAGATAACATCTTGATAGCATATGAATGTATTCATAAGATCAAAAACAAGAGGTCAGGCAAAATGGGATTATGTGTGGTTAAGCTTGACATGCACAAAGCATATGACCGAGTTGAATGGAATTTTCTGAGGGATATGATGCACAAACTAGGCTTTCATGAGCATTGGATTGATATGATGATGGCGTGCGTCAACTCGGTGAGGTATAAAGTGAGATTCAATTCTCAAGAAACATATATTTTTACTCCTACTATGGGGATTAGGCAGGGGGATTTCTGGTCTATTGCAGTTTGAAGAAGAGGCTGGTGGCATTGAGGGAATTAGAGTGTGCAGAAATGCACCATCAGTATCACACCTTTTATTTGCTGATGACTCTCTAATTCTCATGAGCGCAGATGTTCTAAATGCAGCTTCCTTACAACATGTGCTAGATTCCTACTACCAAAGTTCAGGTCAAATGGTGAGTCTATCAAAATTGAGTATATTTTTTAGTCCTAATACACATGTGGTATCTAGGACTGAAATTTGCCAGTTGCTTCATATTGATACGGAGGCTCTATCTGATAAATATCTTGGCCTGCCTGCCATGGTGGGGGCGGATAGGAGCAATTGTTTCAGACACTTTTGTGAAAGGATAAAGGAAAGACTTTGGGGATGGATGGAGAAGCAGTTGTCCGCTGGCGGTAAGGAAATTCTATTAAAGTCTGTGGCTCAGGCTATCCCACTTTTTGCTATGTCAGTATTTAGCTTACCTTTGGGTATTTGTAAGGAGATCACAGATTTAACTGCTCAGTTCTGGTGGGGTGATGAAGAGGAAAATACAAAGATGCAATAGTTCTCTTGGTGGAAATTGTGCTATCCAAAAAATGAGGGTGGGTGGGATTCAGGGACCTCCAATCCTTTAATCTTGCGATGCTCGCGAAACAAATTTGGAGACTTATTACTAATCCAGACTCCCTTTGTGCGAGAGTTCTTAAGGCTAAGTATTTCCCTAATGGAACCCTTCTGCAGGCTACTCCAAAGAATGGTTCTTCTTTCACCTGGCAGAGTATATTGAAGGGACTTGAAACTTTTAAGCTTGGTTATATCTGGAGGATCGGGACCGGTGAGATGGTCAACATTTGGAATGATCCATGGGTCCCAGCTAGTCCGAATAGAAGAATTATCACTGTCAGAGGACAAATGATTGTGACACGGGTTAGTGGATTGATAAACCCTATAACATGTACGTGGGATGAGGAGTTAATCAGGTCTATTTTCATACTGGTAGATGTTCGCAGAATCATGCAAATTCCTGTTAATCTTCAAGCCTTTGAAGACTTCATAGCGTGGCATCCAGACCGAAAGGGACTATTCACAGTTCGGCCAGCATATCATGCTTAGTGGATACAAAAATACAGGGCCCATGCAAACACTATGGCGCATCCAGGAGGGTCCCAAATCCCGGCTATATGGAGTTCTCTATGGAAATTACAAATCCCACGTAAAGTCCAAATTTTTTGTTGGCGGGTCCTGCATGGAATTATCCCTTTAAAAGCTATACTTACTAATAGACATATTGGATCTAATGGATCTTGTCCAATCTGCCATCAAGCTGCTGAGGATGTTCGGCACCTCCTGTTCGAATGTACGCATGCCAAGGAGTTGTGGAGCAAGCTAGAAATGCTCGATACTATTAATGAAGCTATCATCGTTGACCGTTCAGGCTCGGCCATTATGGAATATCTATTGCTACTACCGGCAATGTCGTCACATATAAAACCACAATTGGATATGAAGCAGATTCTTGCTGTAGGGTGTTGGTACTTATGGTGGATCAGAAGGAAAATTACTCATGATGAAGCTACTCCCCCCCCCCCCCCCCTACAAGATGGCTCGTTTCTGTTTTAGCAATTGCGAGTAATTACCAACGTTCGTGTGTGCAGAAGCCTGAAGGAGGAGAACATAAATGGGCCAGACCCGAGCCAAAATTATCACTTTAAAAGCTATACTTACTAATAGACATATTGGATCTAATGGAGCTTGTCCAATCTGCCATCAAGCTGCTGAGGATATTCGGCACCTCCTGTTCGAATGTACGCATGCCAAGGAGTTGTGGAGCAAGCTGGGAATGCTCGATACTATTAATGGAGCTATCATCGTTGACCGTTCAGGCTCGACCATTATGGAATATCTATTGCTACTACTGGCAATGTCGTCACATATAAAACCAGAATTGGGTACGAAGCCGATTCTTGCTGTAGGGTGTTGGTACTTATGGTGGATCAGAAGGCAAATTACTCATGATGAAGCTACTCCACCCCCTACAAGATGGCTCGTTTCTGTTTTAGCAATTGCGAGTAATTACCAACGTTCGTGTGTGCGGAAGCCTGAAGGAGGAGAACATAAATGGGCCAGACCTGAGCCAAAATTCATCAAACTTAATGTTGACGCAGCATATCATGAAGATGAGGGTGCGGGTGTTACTTCTGCAGTGCTAAGGGATGGACATGGTAATCTGTTGGCGGCTCAATGTGTCTATGTCCCCTATGCTGCAAATGTTGTAACTATGGAGGCAATGACGATGCGCGATGGATTAATTCTTGTAAACAACTTGGGACTTCACTGTGTAGAAGCGGAGTCAGATTTCCTCATTGTTGTAGATTTCTGCACTGGTGAGTCATGTTGGTGGGATGCTGCTTCAGCAATCTTCGGGGAATGTGTGGATATTAGTGTTTCTGTTGGGAAGGTTAAGTTTAAAGATTGTTTTTGGTCTGCTAATCAAGCGGCTCATGAGCTAGCTCAGTATTGCTTTTGTAATAAGATCTCGAGTAGCTGGTCTGAGGAGCCCCCGGGTTGCCTCATATCTATACTAGTGGACGATGTACTGATTATTTGATCTTAATAAAGCTAGTCATGATGGCCTTCTCTCAAAAAAATAGACTACATACCGAGCAAAATGAGTGAATCTACATTCTAAAATATGTCCATCTACATCCGTATGTAGTTCATCTTGAAATCTCTTAAAAGACATATATTTAGGAATGGAGGAATAGTTAGTTCGAGAATATACACACACGATTCAAATCAGCTTCTGAGGGAATTAAAAATAATGTTTTGCCCTACAGCCTTCATTCTTATTCAAGTACATAGTAAAAAAAATGAATGTTTCCTCCTTCCACATGTCACAGAGTGCCCCAAAAGATACCTCCCTTCCCTCATGCGAGCGTCCAGGGGAACCCTAGCATGCTGCCTTCCCTCCCTCCTCTGCCCTCCTCCCTTGCTGCCGCCCAGCGGCACCGCATGGCGAAGCCCGACAAGCAGGGCGACGGCGGGGTCCTGTTTTCCCCTCTGCTCGTGGCCCACGACTGGCGCGGGGCAGCCATTCGAGTGGGGGCGATGGCCTATGACAGGGGCTAGCGACACAGCGGTGCTTCCTCGGGGCAGCCATGGGAGTGACTGGTAGTGGCACGGCGGCGACCTAGCGGGCGTATGCGGTGCGGCGGCTGTAGCAAGCTTCAGATAGGGCGGTGCGGGCTTGTGCGTCTCCGGCCAAATCCTCTCCAATTTGGCCACAAGTGGCGGTGGTCCAGCTGGGACACTGCATGGTGGTGGCTTGTATCTGTTGGGGAACGTAGTAATTTCAAAAAACTTCCTACGCACATGCAAGATCATGGTGATGCATAGCAACGAGAGGGGAGAGTGTTGTCCATGTACCCTCGTAGACCGAAAGCGGAAGCTTTAGCACAACGCGGTTGATGTAGTCGTACGTCTTCACGATCCGACCGATCAAGTACCGAACGTACGGCACCTCCAAGTTCAACACACATTCAGCTCGATGACGTCCCACGAACTCCGATCCAGCAGAGCTTTGCGGGAGAATTCCGTCAGCACGACGACGTGATGATGGTGTTGATGATGCTACCGACGCAGGGCTTTGCCTAAGCACCGCTACGATATTACCAAGGTGGAATCTGGTGGAGGGGGGCACCGCACACGGCTAAGAGATCAAGAGATTAATTGTTGTGTCTAGAGGTGCCCCTTGCCCCCGTATATAAAGGATCAAGGGGAGGCGGGGCGGACGGCCAGGAGGAGGCGCTGGGAGGAGTCCTACTCCCACAGGAGTAGGACTCCCCCTTCCTAGTTGGAGTAGGAGGGAAGGGAAGGAGAGATGAGAGGAAGGAGGCGCCGCCCCCCTCCTTGTCCTATTCGGACTAGAGGGGAGGCGCGGCCTGCCTGGCCGCCCTCCTCTTCTCCACTAGGGCCCATGAGGCCCAATAAACCCCCGGAGGTTCAGTAACCCCGATACTCCGGTATATGCCCGAAACCATCCGAAACCAATCTGGTGTCCGAACATAGTCATCCAATATATCGATCTTTACGCCTCGACCATTTTGAGACTCCTCGTCATGTCCACGATAATATCTGGGACTCCGAACTACCTTCGGTACATCAAAACACAAAAACTCATAATACCGATCGTCACCGAACTTTAAGCGTGCGGACCCTACGGGTTCGAGAACTATGTAGACATGACCGAGACTCGTCTTCGATCAATAACCAATAGCGGAACCTGGATTCTCATATTGGCTCCCACATATTCTACGAAGATCTTTATCGGTCAAAGCGCATAACAACATATGTTGTTCCCTTTGTCATCGGTATGTTACTTTCCCGAGATTCGATCGTCGATATCTCAATACCTAGTTCAATCTCGTTACCAGCAAGTCTCTTTACTCGTTACGTAATGCATCATCCCGCAACTAACTCATTATCTACATTTCTTGCAAGGCTTATAGTGATGTGCATTACCGAGAGGGCCCAGAGATACCTCTCTGACAATCGGAGTGACAAATCCTAATCTCGAAATACGCCAATTCAACAAGTACCTTTGGAGACACCTGTAGAGCACCTTTATAATCACCCAGTTATGTTGTGACTTTTGGTAGCACAAAAAGTGTTCCTCCGGTAAACAGGAGTTGCATAATCTCATAGTCATAGGAACATGTATAAGTCATGAAGAAAGCAATAGCAACATACTAAACGATCAAGTGTTAAGCTAACGAAATGGGTCAAGTCAATCACATCATTCTCCTAATGATGTGATCCCGTTAATCAAATGAAAACTCATGTCTATGGTTAGGAAACTTAACCATCTTTGATTAACGAGCTAGTCAAGTAGAGGCATACTAGTGACACTATGTTTGTCTATGTATTCACACATGTATTAAGTTTCAGGTTAATACAATTCTAGCACGAATAATAAACATTTATCATTATATGAAGAAATAAATAATAACTTTATTATTGCCTCTAGGACATATTTCCTTCAGTCTCCCACTTGCACTAGAGTCAATAATCTAGTTCACATCATCATGTGATTTAACACTAATATTCACATCTACATGTGATTAACACCCATAGTTCACATTCTCATGTAACCAACGCCCAAAGGGTTTACTAGAGTCAATAATCTATTTCACATACATATGTGATTAACACCCAAAGAGTACTAAGGTGTGATCATGTTTTGCTCGTGAGAGAAGTTTAGTCAACGGATCTGTCACATTCAGAGCCGTATGTATTTTGCAAACATTCTATGTCTACAATGCTCTGCACGGAGCTACTCTAGCTAATTGCTCCCACTTTCAATATGTATACAGATTGAGACTTAGAATCATCAAGATCGGTGTAAAAGCTTGCATCATTGTAACTCTTTATGATGAGCTCTTTTATCACTTCCATTATCGAGAAATATTTCCTTAGTCCTCACTAAGGATTGACCGCTGTCCAGTGATCTACTCCTAGATCAAAATTGTACTCCCTTGCCAAACTCAGAGCAAGGTATACAATAGGTCTAGTACATAGCATAGCATACTTTATAGAACCTATGACTGAGGCATAGGGAATGACTTTTCATTCTTTTTCTATTTTCTGCCATGGTCGGGTTTTGAGTCTTACTCAACTTCACACCTTGAAACATAGGCAAGAACTCCTTCTTTGACTGTTCCATTTTGAATTACTGCAAAATCTTATCAAGGTATGTACTCATTGAAAAATCTTATAAAGCGTCTTGATCTATCTCTATAGATCTTGATGCTCAATGTGTAAGCAGCTTCGCCGAGGTCTTTCTTTAAAAACCTCTTTTCAAATACTCCTTTATGCTTTCCAGAGAATTCTGCATTATTTTCGATCAACAATATGTTATTCACATATACTTATCAGAAATGATGTAGTGCTCCAACTCACTTTCTTGTAAATACAGGCTTCACCATGAAAGTTCAGATAAAACTATATGCTTTGATCAACTCATCAAAGCATATATTCCAACTCCAAGATGCTTGCACTAGTCCATAGATGGATCACTGAAGCTTGCACACTTTGTTAGAACCTTTAGGATTGATAAAACCTTCTAGTTGAATCATATACAACTTTTAAGAAATCCATTAAGGAATGTAGTTTTGACATCCATTTGCCAGATTTCATAAAATGTGACAATTTGCTAACATGATTCCGACAGAGTTAAGCATCGCTACGTGTGAGAAAATCTCATTGTAGTCAACACCTTGAACTTTGTCAAAAACCTTTCTCGACAAGTCTAGCTTTGTAGATAGTAACACTACTATCAGCGTTCGCCTTCCTCTTGAAGATCCATTTATTTTCTATAGCTTGCCGATCATCGGGCAAGTCAACCAAAGTCCACACTTTGTTCTCATACATGGATCCCATCTCAGATTTCATGGCCTTCAAGCCATTTCGTGGAATCTGGGCTCATCATCGCTTCCTCATAGTTCGTAGGTTCATCATGGTCTAGTAACATGACTTCTAGAACAGGATTACCATACCACTCTGGTGCGGACTGTACTTTGGAAGACCTACGAGGTTCTGTAGTAACTTAATCTGAAGTTTCATGATCATCATTATTAGCTTCGTCACTAATTCGTGTAGGAATCACTGGAACTGATTTCTGTGATGAACTACTTTCGAATTCAGGAGAAGGTACAATTACCTCATCAAGCTCTACTTTCCTCCCACTCACTTCTTTCGAGAGAAACTCCTTCTCTAGAAAGGATCCATTCTTAGCAACTATCTTTCCTTCGGATCTGTGATAGAAGGTGTACCCAACAGTTTCCTTTGGGTATTCTATGAAGACGTACTTCTCCGATTTGGGTTCGAGCTTATCAGGTTGAAACTTTTTCACATAAGCATCGCAGCCCCAAACTTTAAGAACGACAACTTTGGTTTCTTGCCAAACCATAGTTCATAAGGCGTCGTCTCAACGGATTTTGATGGTGCCCTATTTAAAGTGAATGCAGTTGTCTCTAATGCATAACCCCAAAACGATAGTGGTAAATCGGTAAGATACATCATAGATCGCAGCATATCTAGTAAAGTACGATTACGATGTTTGGACACACCATTACGCTGTGGTGTTCCGGGTGGCGTGAGTTGTGAAACTGTTCCGCATTGTTTAAAATGTAGACCAAACTCGTAACTCAAATATTATCCTCCATGATCAGATCGTAGAAACTTTATTTTCTTGTTATGATGATTTTCCACTTCACTCTGAAATTCTTTGAACTTTTCAAATGTTTCAGACTTATGTTTCATTAAGTAGATATACTCATATCTGCTCAAATTATCTGTGAAGGTCAGAAAATAACGATACCCGCCACGAGCATCAACACTCATTGGACCGCATACATCGATATGTATTATTTCCAACAAATCAGTAGCTCGTTCCATTGTTCCGGAGAACGAATTTTAGTCATCTTGCCCAAAAGGCACGGTTCGCAAGCATCAAATGATTCATAACCAAGTGATTCCAAAAGTCCATCTTTATGGAGTTTCTTCATCCTCTTTACACCGATATGACCCAAACGACAGTGCCACAAATAAGTTGCACTATCATTATCAACTTTGCATATTTTGGCATCAATATTATGAATATGTGTATCACTACGATCGAGATCCAACAAACTATTTTCATTGGGTGTATGACCATCGAAGGTTTTATTCATGTAAATAGAACAACAATTATTCTCTGACTTTAAATGAATAACTGTATTGCAATAAACATGATCAAATCATATTAATGCTCAACGCAAACGCCAAATAACATTTATTTAGGTTTAACACTAATCTCGAAAATATAGGGAGTGTGCGATGATGATCATATCAATCTTGGAACCACTTCCAGCACATATCCTCACTTCACCCTCAACTAGTCTCTGTTTATTTTGTAACTCCTGTTTCGAGTTACTAATCTTAGCAACCGAATAAGTATCAAATACCCAGGGGTTACTATAAGCACTAGTAAGGTACACATCAATAACCTGTATATAAAATATACCCTTGTTCACTTTGCCATCCTTCTTATCCACCAAATATTCAGGGCATTTCTGCTTCCAGTGACCATTTCCTTTGCAGTAGAAGCACTCAGTTTCAGGCTTTGGTCCAGCTTTGAGCTTCTTCACGGGAGTGACAACTTGCTTTCCATTCTACATGAAGTTCCCTTTCTTTCCCCTTGCCCTTTTCTTGAAACTAGTGTTCTTGTTAATCATCAACACTTGATGCTCTTTCTTGATTTCTACCTTCATCGGGTTCATCATCATGAAAAGCTCGAGAAACATTTTCGTCATCCCTTGCCTACTATAGTTCATCACAAAGTTCTAGCAACTTGGTGATGGTGACTAGAGAACTCTGTCAATCACTATATTATCTGGAAGATTAACTCCCACTTGATTCAAGCGATTGTAGTACCCAGACAATCTGAGCACATGCTCACTAGTTGAGCAATTCTCCTCCATCTTTTAGCTATAGAACTTGTTGGATACTTCATATCTCTCAACTCGGGTATTTGCTTGAAATATTAACTTCAACTCCTCGAACATCTCATATGGTCCATGACGTCAAAACGTCTTTGAAGTCCCGATTCTAAGCCGTTAAGCATGGTGCACTAAACTATCAAGTAGTCATCATATTGAGCTAGCCAAACGTTCATAACGTCTGCATCTGCTCTTGCAATAGGTCTGTCACCTAGCGGTGCATCAAGGACATAATTCTTCTGTGTAGCAATGAGGATAAACCTCAGATCACGGACCTAGTCCGCATCATTGCTACTATCATCTTTCAACATAGTTTTCTCTAGGAACACACATAAAACATAGGGAAGTAACAACGCGAGCTATTGATCTACAACATTATTTGCAAAATACTATCAGGACTAAGTTCATGATAAATTAAAGTTCAATTAATCATATTACTTAAGAACTCCCACTTAGATAGACATCCCTCTAATCATCTAAGTGATCACGTGATCCAAATCAACTAAACCATGTCTGATCATCACGTGAGATGGAGTAGTTTTCAATGGTGAACATCACTATGTTGATCATATCTACTATATGATCCACGCTCGACCTTTCGGTCTCAATGTTCCGAGGCCATATCTGCATATGCTAGGCTCGTCAAGTTTAACCTGAGTATTCTGCGTGTGCAAAACTGTCTTACACCCGTTGTATTTGAACGTAGAGCTTATCATACCCGATCATCACGTGGTGTCTCGGCAAGAAGAACTTTCACAACGGTGCATACTCAGGGAGAACACTTATACCTTGAGATTTAGTGAGAGATCATCTTATAATGCTACCGCGAATCAAAGCAAAATGAGATGCATAAAGGATAAACATCACATGCAATCAATATAACTGATATGATATGGCCATCACCATCTTGTGCTTGTGATCTCCATCTCCGAAGCACCGCCGTGATCACCATCGTCACCGGCGCGACACCTTGATCTCCATCGTAGCATCATTGTCGTCTCGCCAACTATTGCTTCTACGACTATCGCTACAGCTTAGTGATAAAGTAAAGCAATTACCAAGCGATTGAATTGCATACAATAAAGCGACAACCATATGGCTCCTGCCAGTTGCCGATAACTCTGTTACAAAACATGATCATCTCATACAATAAAATTTAGCATCATGTCTTGACCATATCACATCACAACATTGTTGGAAATATGCCCTAGAGGCAATAATAAAAGGATTGTTATTATATTTCTTTGTTTGTGATAATTGTCTTTTATTCATGCTATAATTGTATTATCCGGAAATCGTAATACACGTGTGAATACATAGACCACAACATGTCCCTGGTGAGCCTCTAGTTGACTAGCTCGTTGATCAATAGATAGTCATGGTTTCCTGACTCTGGACATTGGATGTCATTGATAACGGGATCACATCATTAGGAGAATGATGTGATGGACAAGACAATCCTAAGCATAGCACAAGATCTGTAGTTCGTTTTGCTAGAGCTTTTCCAATGTCAAGTATCTTTTCCTTAGACCATGAGATCGTGTAACTCCCGGATACCGTAGGAGTGCTTTGGGTGTACCAAACGTCACAACGTAACTGGGTGACTATAAAGGTGCACTACAGGTATCTCTGAAAGTGTCTGTTGGGTTGTCACGGATCGAGACTGGGATTTGTCACTCCGTATTACGGAGAGGTATCACTGGGCCCACTCGGTAATGCATCATCATAATGAGCTCAAAGTGACCAAGTGTTTGGTCACGGGATCATGCATTACTGATGCAGTAAAGTGACTTCCCGGTAACGAGATTGAACGAGGTATTGGGATACCTACGATGGAATCTCGGGCAAGTAACATACCGATTGACAGAGGGAATTGTATATGGGGTTGCTTGAATCCTCGATATCGTGGTTCATCCGATGAGATCATCGAGGAGCATGTGGGAGCCAACATGGGTATCCAGATCCCGCTGTTGGTTATTGACCGGAGAGCCGTCTCGGTCATGTCTACATGTCTCCCGAACCCGTAGGGTCTACACACTTAAGGATCGGTGACGCTAGGGTTGTATGAATATGAATATGCAACAAACCGAAAGTTGTTCGGAGTCCCGGATGAGATCCCAGACGTCACGAGGAGTTCCGGAATGGTCCGGAGGTAAAGAATTATATATGGGAAGTCGAGTTTCGGCCATCGGGTAAGTTTCGGGGTCCACCGGTATTGTACCGGGACCACCGGAAGGGTCCCGGGGGTCCACCGGGTGGGGCCACCTATCCCGGAGGGCCCCATGGGATGAAGTGGGAGGGGAACCAGCCCTTGGTGGGCTGGTGCGCCCCCCTTGGGCCCCCTCTGCTCCTTGGGTTGGGAACCCTAGGGGAGGGGGCGCCCCACTTGCCTTGGGGGGCACTCCACCCCCTTGGCCGCCGCCCCCCTTGGGGACCCTATATATAGAGGGGGGAGGGAGGGCAGCCGCACCCTTGCACTTGGCGCCACCCTTCCCCCTTGCTACACCTCCTCCTCCCGTAGTCGCTTGGCGAAGCCCTGCCGGAACTCTGCTGCATCCACCACCACGCCGTGGTGCTGCTGGATCTTCATCAACCTCTCCCTCCTCCTTGCTGGATCAAGGCGTGGGAGACGTCATCCGGTCCGTACGTGTGTTGAACGCGGAGGTGTTGTCCATTCTGCACTTGGTCATCGGTGATTTGGATCACGACGAGTACGACTCCCTCAACCCCGTTCACTTGAACGCTTCCGCTCGCGATCTACAAAGGTATGTATATGCACTCCTATCACTCGTTGCTAGATGAACTCATAGATGGATCTTGGTGAAACCGTAGGAAAATTTTATTTTCTGCAACGTTCCCCAACAGTGGCATCATGAGCTAGGTCTATGCGTAGTTCTCTATTGCACGAGTAGAACACAAATCTGTTGTGGGCGTAGATGTTGTCAACTTTCTTGCCGTTACTAGTCTTATTTTGCTTCAGCGATATTGTGGGATGAAGCGGCCCGGACCGACCTTACACGTACGCTTACGTGAGACAGGTTCCACCGACTGACATGCACTAGTTGCATAAGGTGGCTAGCGGGTGTCTGTCTCTCCCACTTTAGTTGGATCGGATTCGACGAAAAGGGTCCTTATGAAGGGTAAATAGAAGTTGACAAATCACGTTGTGGTTTTTCGTAGGTAAAAAACATTCTTGCTAGAACCCTATTGCAGCCACATAAAAGATGCAACAACAATTAGAGGACGTCTAACTTGTTTTTGCAGCAATTGCCTTGTGATGTGATATGGCCAAAAGTTGTGATGAATGATGAATGATATATTGTGATGTATGAGATCATGTTCTTGTAATAGGAATCACGACTTGCATGTCGATGAGTATGACAACGGCAGGAGCCATAGGAGTTGTCTTAATTATTGTATGACCTGCATGTCATTGATTCAACGCCATGTAATTACTTTGCTTTATTGCTAAACCGTTAGCTATAGTAGTAGAAGTAATAGTTGGCGAGCAACTTCATGGAGACACGATGATGGAGATCATGATGATGGAGATCATGGTGTCATGCCGGTGACAAGATGATCATGGAGCCCCGAAGATGGAGATCAAAGGAGCTATATGATATTGGCCATATCATGTCACTACTATATAATTGCATGTGATGTTTATTATGTTTATGCATCTTTTTTACTTAGATCGACGGTAGTAAATAAGATGATCCCTTATAATAATTTCAAGAAAGTGTTCTCCCTAACTGTGCACCGTTGCTAAAGTTCGTCGTTTTGAAGCACCACGTGATGATCGGGTGTGATAGATTCCTACGTTCACATACAACGGGTGTAAGACAGTTTTACACATGCAAAACACTTAGGTTAACTTGACGAGCCTAGCATGTACAGACATGGCCTCGGAACACAAGAGACTGAAAGGTCGAACATGATTCGTATGGAAGATACGATCAACATGGAGATGTTCACCGGCGATGACTAGTCCGTCTCACGTGATGATCGGACACGGCCTAGTCGACTCGGATCATGTAACACTTAGATGACTAGAGGGATGTCAAATCTGAGTGGGAGTTCATTAAATAATTTTATTAGATGAACTTAATTATCATCAACATTAGTATAAAATCTTTGCAAAATGTCTTGTAGATCAAATGGCCAACGCTCATGTCACCATGAACTTTAACGCGTTCCTAGAGAAAACCAAGCTGAAAGATGATGGCAGCAACTATTCGGACTGGGTCCTAACCCGAGGATCATCCTCATAGCAGCCAAGAAACAATATGTCCTAGAAGCACCGCTAGGTGAAGCACCCATCGAGAGAACCAAGGCGTTATGAACGCTTGGCAGTCTCGTCTTGATGATTACTCCCTCGTTCAGTGCGGCATGCTTTACAGCTTAGAACCGGGGCTCCAAAAGCGTTTTGAGCAACACGGAGCATATGACATGTTCGAGGAGCTGAAAATGGTTTTCCAAGCTCATGCCCGGGTCGCGAGATATGAAGTCTCCGACAAGTTCTATAGTTGTAAGATGGAGGAAAATAGTTACATCGGTGAGCACATACTCAAAATGTCTGGGTTGCACAACCGCCTGTCTCAAGAGGACATTAACCTCCGGACGAGGCGGTCATTGACAGAATCCTTCAGTCGCTCCCACCGAGCTACAAGAGCTTTGTGATGAACTACAATATGCAGGGGATGGTGAAAACTATTCCTGAAGTATTTTCAATGCTGAAAAAGTCAGCAGAGGTAGAAATCAAGAAAGAACATCAAGTGTTGATGGTCAATAAAACCATTAAGTTCAAGAAGGGCAAGGGTAAGAAGAACTTCAAGAAGGACGGCAAGGATGTTGCCGCGCCCGGTAAGCCAGTTGCCGGGAAGAAGGCAAAGAATGGACCCAAACCTGAGACTGAGTGCTTTTATTGCAAAGGGAAGGGTCAGTGGAAGCGGAACTGCCCCAAATACTTAGCAGACAAGAAGGCCGGCAACACTAAAGGTATATTTGATATACATGTAATTGATGTGTACCTTACCAAGATCGTAGTAACTCCTGGGTATTTGATACGGTGCAGTTGCTCACATATGTAACTCTCAGCAGGAGCTGAGGAATACGCGGAGAGTGTCGAAGGACGAGGTGTCGATGCACGTCGGGAATTGTTACTAGGTCTATGTGATCGCCGTCGGCACGCTAACTCTACATTTACCTACGGGATTAGTTTTAAACCTCAATAATTGTTATTTAGTGCCAAGTTTGAGCATGAACATTGTATCATGATCTCGTTTAATACGAGATGGCTACTCATTTAAATCCGAGAATAATGGTTGTTCTATTTATATGAGAGATATGTTTTATGGTCATGCTCCGATGGTCAATGGTTTATTCTTAATGAATCTCGAACGTAATATTACACATATTCAAAGTGTGAGTACCAAAAGATGTAAAGTTGATAATGATAGTCCCACATACTTGTGGCACTGCCGCCTTGGTCGCATTGGTGTCAAGCGCATGAAGAAGCTCCATTCTGATGGACTTTTGGAGTCTCTCGATTATGAATCATTTGACACATGCGAACCATGCCTTATGGGCAAGGTGACCAAGACTCCGTTCTCCGGAACAATGGAGCGAGCAACCAACTTATTGGAAATCATACATACCGATGTGTGCGGTCAATGAGCGTTGAGGCTCGCGGAGGATATCGTTATGTTCTCACTCTCACTGACGACTTGAGTAGATATGGGTATGTCTACTTCATGAAACACAAGTCTGAGACCTTTGAAAAGTTCAAGGAATTTCAGAATGAGGTAGAGAATCAACGTGACCGAAAAATAAAGTTCTTAAGATCGGATCGTGGAGGAGAATATTTAAGTCACGAATTTGGTACACACTTAAGGAAATGTGGAATCGTTTCACAACTCAGTCACTGGAACGCCTCAACAGAACGGTGTGTCCAAACGTCAGAATCGCACTCTATTGGATATGGTGCGATCTATGATGTCTCTTACAGATTTACCGCTATCATTTTGGGGATACGCTCTAGTGACAGCCTACATTCACTTTAAATAGGGCACCGCCTATATCCGTTGAGACGACACCGTATGAATTATGGTTTGGGAAGAAACCTAAGCTGTCGTTTCTAAAAGTTTGGGGATGCGATGCTTATGTCAAGAAACTTCAACCTGAAAAGCTCGAGCCCAAGTCGGAAAAATGCGTCTTCATAGGATACCCTAAGGAAATCATTGGGTATACCTTCTAACTTAGATCCAAGGCAAGATCTTTGTTGCCAAGAACGGATCCTTTCTCGAAAAGAGTTTCTCTCGAAAGGAGTAAGTGGGAGGAAAGTAGAACTCGATGAAGTACTACCTCTTGAACCGAAAGTAGTGCAGCTCAGAAAATGTTCCCTGTGGTGCCTACACCGACTGGAGAGGAAATAAATGATGATGATCAAGGTACTTCGGATCAAGTTGCTACTGAACTTCGTAGGTCCACCAGGACACGTTCCACACCAGAGTGCTATGGCAACCCTGTCCTGGAAATAATGTAGTTGGACAACGTTGAACCTTCGAACTATGAAGAAGCGATGGCGGGCCCAGATTCCACCAAATGGCTTGAAGCCATGCAATCCGAGATAGGATCCATGTATGAAAAGAAAGTATGGACTTTGACAGACTTGCCCCATGATCAGCGAGCGATAGAAAACAAATGGATCTTTAAGAAGAAGACGGACGCGGATGGTATTGTTACCATCTATAAAGCTCGACTTGTCGCTAAAGGTTATCGGCAAGTTCAAGGGTTGACTACGATGAGACTTTATCTCCGTGGCGAAGCTGAAGTCCGTCTGAATCATGTTAGCAATTGCCGCATACTATGATTATGAGATATGGCAAATGGACGTCAAAACGGCATTCCTTAATGGCTATCTTAAGGAAGAACTGTATATGATGCAGCCGGAAGGTTTTGTCGACCCTAAGAATGCTAACAAGGTATGCAAGCTCCAACGATCCATTTATGGGCTGGTGCAAGCATCTCGGAGTTGGAACAATCGCTTTGATGAGATGATCAAAGCGTTTGGGTTTATGCTTGGAACTTATGGAGAAGCCTGCGTTTACAAGAAAGTGAGTGGGAGCTCAGAGCATTTCTCATATTATATGTAGATGACATACTTTTGATGGGAAATGATATAGAACTTTTGGACAGCATTAAGGCCTACTTGAATAAGAGTTTTTCAATGAAGGACCTTGTTAGGCATCAAGATCTATAGAGATAGATCGAGACACCTCATAGGTCTTTCACAAAGCACATACCTTGATAAGATATTGAAGAAGTTCAAAATGGATCAGTCCAAGAAAGGGTTCTTGCCTGTATTATAAGGTGTGAAATTGAGCTCGGCTCAATGTCCAACCACGGCAGAAGATATAGAAGAGATGAGTGTCATCCCCTATGCATCAGCCATAGGGTCTATTATGTATGTCATCAGTGTACCGGACTGATGTAAACCTTGCCGTAAGTTTGGTAGGAAGGTACCAAAGTAATACCGCAAGGAACAACTGACAGCGGTCAAGAATATCCTGAAGTACCGAAAAGGACTAAGGACATGTTTCTCGTTTATGGAGGTGACGAAGAGCTCGTCAGAAGGGTTACGTCGACGCTAGCTTCGACACAGATCTGGATGACTCTAAGTCACAAACCGGATAGGTGTATATGTTGAATGGTGGGGCAGTAAGCTGGTGCAGCTGCAAGCAGAGCATCGTGGCGGGATCTACATGTGAAGCAGAGTACATGGCAGCCTCGGAGGCAGCGCATGAAGCAATTTGGGTGAAGGAGTTCATCACCGACCTAGGAGCCACACCCAATGCATCGGGGCCGATCAAACTCTTCTGTGACAACTCTGGAGCTATTGCACTTGCCAAGGAGCCCAGGTTTCACAAGAAGACCAGGCACATCAAGCGTCACTTCAACTCCATTCGTGAAAATGTTCAAGATGGAGACATCGAAATTCACAAAGTGCATACGGATATGAATGTCGCAGATCCGTTGACTAAACCTCTTCCGCGAGCAAAACATGATCAACACCAGAACTCTATGGGTGTTCGATTCATCACAATGTAACTAGATTATTGACTCTAGTGCAAGTGGGAGACTGTTGGAAATATGCCCTAGAGGCAATAATAAAAGGATTATTATTATATTTCCTTGTTCGTGATAATTGTCTTTTATTCATGCTATAATTGTATTATCCGAAATCGTAATACACGTGTGAATACATAGACCACAACATGTCCCTGGTGAGCCTCTAGTTGACTAGCTCGTTGATCAATAGATAGTCATGGTTTCCTGACTCTGGACATTGGATGTCATTGATAACGGGATCACATCATTAGGAGAATGATGTGATGGACAAGACCCAATCCTAAGCATAGCACAAGATCGTGTAGTTCGTTTTGCTAGAGCTTTTCCAATGTCAAGTATTTTTTCCTTAGACCATGAGATCGTGTAACTCCCGGATACCGTAGGAGTGCTTTGGGTGTACCAAACGTCACAACGTAACTGGGTGACTATAAAGGTGCACTACGTATCTCCGAAAGTGTCTGGGGTTGTCACGGATCGAGTCTGGATTTGTCACTCCGTACACGGAGATGTATCATCGGGCCCACTCGGTAATGCATCATCATAATGAGCTCAAAGTGACCAAGTGTTTGGTCACGGGATCATGCATTACGGTACGAGTAAAGTGACTTTCCGGAAACGAGATTGAACGAGGTATTGGGATACCGACGATCGAATCTCGGGCAAGTGACATAACGATTGACAAAGGGAATTGTATACGGGGTTGCTTGAATCCTCGACATCGTGGTTCATCTGATGAGATCATCGAGGAGCATGTGGGAGCCAACATGGGTATCCAGATCCCGCTGTTGGTTATTGACCGGAGATCCGTCTCGGTCATGTCTACATGTCTCCCGAACCCGTAGGGTCTACACACTTAAGGTTCAGTGACGCTAGGGTTGTATGAATATGAATATGCAGCAAACTGAAAGTTGTTCGGAGTCCCGGATGAGATCCCGGACGTCACGAGGAGTTCCGGAATGGTCCGGAGGTAAAGAATTATATATGGGAAGTCGAAGTTTGACCATCGGGAAAGTTTCGGGGTCCACTGTATTATACCGGGACCAGGAAGGGTCCTGGGTCCATCGGGTGGGGCCACCTATCCGGAGGGCCCCATGGGCTGAAGTGGGAGGGAACCAGCCTCGGTGGGCTGGTGCGCCCCTTGGGCCCCCTCTGCGCCTAGGGTTGGGAACCCTAGGGAGGCGCCCACTTGCCTTGGGGGCACTCCACCCCTTGGCCGCCACCCCCCCGAGGAGATCCCATCTCCTAGGGCCGGCGCCCCCCCTGGGGACCCTATATATAGAGGGGGAGGGAGGGCAGCCGCACCCTTGCACTTGGCGCCTCCCTTCCCCCTTGCTACACCTCGTCCTCCCGTAGTCGCTTGGCGAAGCCCTGCCGGAACTCTGCTGCATCCACCACCACGCCATGGTGCTGCTGGATCTTCATCAACCTCTCCCTCCTCCTTGCTGGATCAAGGCATGGGAGACGTCATCCGCTCCATACGTGTGTTGAACGCGGAGGTGCTGTTCGTTCGGCACTTGGTCATCGGTGATTTGGATCACGACGAGTACGACTCCCTCAACCCCGTTCACTTGAACGCTTCCGCTCGCGATCTACAAAGGTATGTAGATGCACTCCTATCACTCGTTGCTAGATGAACTCATAGATGGATCTTGGTGAAACCGTAGGAAAATTTTTATTTTCTGCAACGTTCCCCAACAAACATGCCCTGCAAAACCAAGTTAGACGTCCTCTACTTTGTTGTTGCAAGTTTTACGTGGCTGCTACGGGCTGAGTAAAAACCGTTCTTACCTACGCATCAAAATCACAACGATATTTCGTCAAGTTAGTGTTGTTTTAACCTTCTCAAGGACCGGGCGTAGCCACACTCGGTTGAACTAAAGTTGGAGAAACTGACACCCGCCAACCACCTATGTTTAAAGCACGTCGGTTGAACCAGTCTCGCGTAAGCGTACGTGTAATGCCGGTCCGGACCGCTTCATCCAACAATAACGCTGAACCAAAGTATGACATGCTGGTAAGCAGTATGACTTGTATCGCCCACAACTCACTTGTGTTCTACTCGTGCATATAACATCTACGCATAAACCTAGCTCTGATACCACTGTTGGGAACGTAGTAATTTTCAAAAAAATTCATACGCACACGCAAGATCATGGTAATGCATAGCAACGAGAGGGAAGAGTATTGTCCACGTACCTGTAACGGCCTGGATTTTGGCCCTTTTCTTTTTCTTCTGATTTATTTGGTTTTTGCTCTGTTTTTCTTTTTGGAGTGGTTCTGTGGCCTTGCCACCTGGGAAATCATCCTCATTCCTCCTCCCAAGTGGCTCATCATTCTCAAAACCTTGCCAAGATCATGTCACTTCACTCCTTGACCAAACCCTAAAATCTTTTTCTAGGGAAAATTCCTTTTTCATTAAAAGAATAACCCTATCGGCCCTAGGTTGTGAAGCAACCTATATTTCTGTCCATCGAAAAATCCCCAAATAATTCTCATAATTCCTTTGGGTCATATATAGCTCAAATATGTCCAAACATTGCCTTGGCCAGTTCAAAAATAATTCCCCAATAATCCTTTTTCTATTCTGCCCTGAATGGCTCTTTGTGAAGGAATTGTCATTTATATTTATCCTAGTGCCTCCCAAACTTTTTGGGCATGATTATATGTCCAAATAATTGCCCCATACACAAGTTCAAATTTATTTGCCTAGCCAATCTTCCTCAGTGAATTTTCAAAGTTTCTGTAAGACAGAAGGCTTTGTGAAGGAAGTACTAGCTAGGAGTATCCAAATAAATTGAACTTTTGCACACTCTTTAATGTGCTCATATTAACCCCCTCTACCCATTTGCAGCCCCATCCAATCATCTATGTGAGCACAGGAGCAAATCTTTGATTCTGGCAATATTTCAGGTTGTGAAGCAGGTATATTTTATATTGCTTCAAAAATCCTTATAAATTACCAGATCATTCTTCTGCCCATAAAACATCTCTCCACCCAATTTGGCATCATTTCATTGAGCCATTTGATCACCAATATTATTCCAAGTTTCTGTCCAGAGGAGATGTTTGTGAAGGAAGTACCATTTTGGCTTGGCCAATTGGTATACGACTTTTTAAGCATCTCCATATGACCAAATGATCAAGCCTTGCCCAATTTGAGCTCAAGTTGACACTCCATGTGAGTGCACCATCATGATCTAGTTTTTGGACCATTTTGGTCAGTTGTGAAGCAACTGCAGTAAATCTTGGTCCATTTCTTCTCAAACTCTCCAGGACTGTAATCCTTCCTAGCCTAAACATCCCAGACATAACACTTGACACATAGCAGCCCCATGTTGATCACATTGAGCTGATAAAGTTTACTGCAGTAAACTTTAGAGCTCACTAACCTTTTAACCAGAGCTTGTTTAACCTAGTTACCACCGTAGTTGAGACCACCCCAGGAAGGACTATCAGCAAGACAATACTTTGGGTGCTGTAGAGCTTTGAATGTGCCATGTCATGTGGTGACCGCGCAGCTGGCATGCCTGTGCGCGCGCTCTGTGCACTGTGGCGTGTCCAGAGCACAGCTTGTGCTTTGGCACCGCTCCCACTCGTCGTCTTCGCCCGCGTGAGCATGTCCAGTGGCTGCACGGCTGCCGTCCTCCTCCTGAGCCCTCTCCCTCCGTCACCTCCGTCGGCCTGTCACAAGGCCAACGAGAAATCTGCAGCCGACCGTCTCTATTCGCGCCATGGCTTCTTCCTCCTCGTGTCCTCGAGCGCTGATCGTCTCCATGACCTCTGCGGCTCGTCCGCACCCCCCCACCTCATCGCCTTCCCCGAGCTCATGCGCGAGCACACGCGTCCGCGGCGCCGGACACACGTCCGCGGCGGTGCTAGCTCGGCCTCCCTCGCCCCGCGGCTATTTAAGCCCTCCCCCGAGCCTTCCGAGCTCACCACCAGCCTCTCCACACTCCACTACCCCGCCCAAACCTCTTGCCCAAGAACCGGAGCCCCTCTGCTCGTCCTCCGTCCGCCACGGGCGCCGCCCCCTCCGGCCTAAATCCGAGCGAGTCGAGCTCTCTCCCTCCGTTCTAGCACCACCAGAGGCCTCCTCACCTACCCTAGATCCACCCCAGTGCCCCATTCCTTCTCCGGTGGCCTTCGCCACGAAGTTCCCTGTGAGCCCGGAGAGCCCTGGCCCGCATGCCATGGTCCCGCCCTGCCCGAGTCTCCCTGACATTAGAGTGGTGGTGGGACGGGTGCGCCTCGCCGTCCTGAGCACTCCGGCGGTCCAAGCTCTTCCAGAGGTGGCCCGAGTGGCCGGAGCGAGCGCCGGCGCCGGCGGCCTTTCCTCTGCCCTGCGCGTGGCATCGGGGAAAGAAGAAGGAGGAGCGGGAGGAGGGCGTTGACCCAGCGTGTGGGCCCCGCGGGCCCACCTGTCGACGGGTGGGCGTTGAACCAACCTGCCCAGCTGGATAAGTGTCGGGCCCCATGGCCCGTGGGACCCGCACGTCGGCGACCCAGTCGGCCGGCCCCATCCCTGTTGACGTGGCAAGTGGAAGTGCAATTTTGGGCCAGTACATTTTCGCTGACCGAAAGCGTATTTCCATGTTTATGCTTTTGTCTTATCCACTCAGGGACTTATTTGTGATGAAATATTTATAGAAAAGTCCCTGAACTTCAACCATTCATAACTTTTCAACCATAACTCCGTTTAAGGTGAAACCAACGCTCACTTCTTCGTTTTGTCGAGCCCATTCTGTTGGTTCCATTTTCACTATGGTTTGACACTGTGAAATTGACCATTATGACCTTGCCCCTATTCAGCCCCCTCCGAGAGAGAACGTTTTCCGGCGATTCATTCCACGAGCTTCTCGCACTTTCTCCCGGTGATTTCTTCCACCCCAGGCAAGCGACACCCTCCATTTGCATGATTGCAATGCAGTGACATGGTTTATTTCATTTTGAACTTGTTTAAAATATTGCTTTAGCAACATGACTCTGTGCATGGCATTTTCTCGGAGTATTATTTTGATCTTGTTGTTGCCATGCTATTGTTTGGATTACTAGGAGTTATGTGTGTAGTTGATGAGTATCATGTTGCCATTGGAGTATTAGTGGCCGATATTATGATTGTTTCATGATGATATCTGTTAGTATGTTTTGGAGTATTACTTTGGATGTCATGCTACCTTAGGATTATTAGTGGTTAGTATGATTATTTTAATGATGCTAGTTGATGTTCTGTTGCTTGGAGTATCATTTTCGGAGATGATGGTTACATGTGGATCTTAGCTGGATAGCTGTATTCTTATTATTGGAGTAGTAGGATTATTGTTTCGGATTCATCATGATAGTAGTGTTATGCTATCCTCAGAGTATTTTGAGATGATGATATTATGCTTGGATTATTTGTTGGATATTGCTATGACTTGGATTATAGTTTGATGGTTGACATCAGAGTATCAGTCATCATGGTTATATTTTGGGGGATAAATTACGTCAGTAAGTTGGTCGGGTGTCGCCGAATCGAACTTTTCCAGTGCAACCACATTTGCTGGTATGGGACGGCCCTAATGCAGTCTATTGTCGTTCCTCTCGCCGGTGCCTCTAACGAGGGAAGGTTATGGGCGCACGCTACCCTGATCAGGTAGGCGGACATAAGCCTTGTGTGCCCGTTGTTTGAGTTTATGGATCCGTGTCCCCGTGTGGGACGGGCCACGACGGTGGTCGATGTGTCTTGAGGTAGACACGGGGCCACCCATGACTTAGCCCAGTGGGGAGTGAGTCGGAGTGGCCAGGAAAGTGTCATGGTAGTAGATCGGTTTTGTCGGAACGCCGTTGGTCCACCCGAATGGGAGTGCGAGGCCATGGGTTATGTGGTGTGGGTACAGTGCGCTACCTCTGCAGAGTGTATGTTTAATCTATCGATAGCCGCGTCCTCGGTCATGGGCATGGGTTCGTACTAGGGTACACCATTCGATCAACACTCACATGACGGAATGACTTATAGGTGATGGATATGTGGATATTTGGAGCAGTACAGATTGGCCAAGTATTGGTCGGGTTGTGATCGCCGTAAGGATCAGGGCCATTTATTGGTCGGGTTGTGATCGCCGTATGGATCATGGGCCATTCATTGGTCGGGTTGTGATCGCTGTAAGGATCACGAGCCATTCATTGGTCGGGTTGTGATCGCCGTAAGGGTCACGGTTATAGTTTGGTTTTGATCACGAGGTGATCGAGATGGTATATTGCTTGTCCGGTTAACCAAGAGAGATATGGTTATGGAGATCGGAGATGGTGATTTATCAATATTGTAGTAGTTCATATTATGCTTAGGAGTTGCTGTTGTATCATGGTAGTTGTTAATTTAATTAACCTTCTTAATGCTATGTTGTTGTCTTGCCTTGATGTTTTTGGTTGTTGTGAGCTTGCAAATACATTCAATGTATTGACCTGGCGTGTCATGCCAGATTGCAGGTGATGCGTGCTTGTCGTGGTTTCCGTTCGTGCGAGCTAGATTATGTCCCAGCCAGAGTCCCTGCGGAGTGGAGTTCACCACCTTCATCGTTGTTCCGCTGCTAGAAGATTTCCGCTGCTACGAGTTGTTCCGCTGCTAGCATAGAGCAAGTGTAGTATCGCAGGCGTAGTGTCGCCGTGCTGATGTGAACCTTTGTAACATCAGACCTTTGTATTTATTCTTGTAATAAGAGCTGATTTGTTCTATGTCAAGCAGTGCCGTATTCCAGAGACTTCTCCTCGATCTCTGGGATGGAATATGGGCGTTCCGGTTTCTCCGAGCCGGGGTGCCACAGTGTTGGAAATATGCCCTAGAGGCAATAATAAATTAGTTATTATTATATTTCCTTGTTCATGATAATCGTTTATTATCCATGCTATAATTGTATTTATAGGAAACTCAGATACATGTGTGGGTACATAGACAACACCATGTCCCTAGTAAGCCTCTAGTTGACTAGCTCGTTGATCAATATATGGTTACAGTTTCCTGACCATGGACATTGGATGTCATTGATAACGCGATCACATCATTAGCAGAATGATGTGATGGACAAGACCCAATCCTAAGCCTAGCACAAAGATCGTGTAGTTCGTATGCTAAAGCTTTTCTAATGTCAAGTATCATTTCCTTAGACCATGAGATTGTGCAACTCCCGGATACCGTAGGAATGCTTTGGGTGTACCAAACGTCACAACGTAACTGGGTGGCTATAAAGGTGCGCTATCTCCGAAAGTGTCTGTTGGGTTGGCACGAATCGAGACTGGGATTTGTCACTCCGTGTAACGGAGAGGTATCTCTGGGCCCACTCGGTAGGACATCATCATAATGTGCACAATGTGACCAAGGGGTTGATCACGGGATGATGTGTTACGGAACGAGTAAAGAGACTTGCCGGTAACGAGATTGAACAAGGTATCGAATCTCGGGCAAGTACACTATCGTTAGACAAAGGGAATTGTATACGGGATCGATTGAGTCCTTGACATCGTGGTTCATCCGATGAGATCATCATGTAACATGTGGGAGCCAACATGGGTATCTAGATCCCGCTGTTGGTTATTGACCGGAGAACGTCTCGGTCATGTCTGCATGGTTCCCGAACCCGTAGGGTCTACACACTTAAGGTTCAATGACGCTAGGGTTATAAAGGAAGTTTGTATGTGGTTACCGAATGTTGTTCGGAGTCCCGGATGAGATCCCGGACATCATGAGGAGTTCCGTAATGGTCCGGAGGTAAAGATTTATATATAGGAAGTCCTGTTTTGGTCACTGGAAAAGTTTCGGGTTTTATCGGTAGCGTCTGGGACCACCGGAGAGTCCGGGGTCCACCAAGTGGGGCCACCAGCCCGAAGGATGCATGGGCCAAGTGTGGGAGGGACCAGCCCAGGTGGGCTGGTGCTCCCCCACAAGGGCCCAAGGCGCCTAGGGTTTGGGGAGGCGCCCACCTAGCTTGGGGGCAAGTTTCTCTCCCCCCGCCTTGGCCGCCACCCTAGATGGGATTGGGGGCAGTCGCACCCCTTGGGTTGGAAACCCTAGAGGGGGTGCACCCCCTCCCTCTCCCCTATATATAGTTGAGGTCTTGAGGGCTGCCAACACATGAGTTTGACCTCTCCTTGGTGCAGCCCTACCTCTCTCCCTTCTCCTCTCCCGCGGTGCTTGGCGAAGCCCTGCAGGATTGCCACGCTCCTCCACCACCACCACGCTGTTGTGCTGCTGCTGGACGGAGTCTTCCTCAACCTCTCCCTCTCTCCTTGCTGGATCAAGGCGTGGGAGACGTCACCGGGCTGTACGTGTGTTGAACGCGGAGGTGCTGTCCGTTCGGCTCTAGGATCTCCGGTGATTTGGATCACGACGAGTACGAATCCTTCAACCCCGTTCTCTTGAACGCTTCCGCTTAGCGATCTACAAGGGTATGTAGATGCACTCTCCTTCCCCTCGTTGCTAGTTTCTCCATAGATAGATCTTGGTGACACGTAGGAAAATTTTGAATTTACGCTCGTTCCCCAATAGTGGCATCATGAGCTAGGTCTATTGCGTAGATTCTTTGCACGAGTAGAACACAAAGTAGTTGTGGGCGTTGATTTTGTTCAATATGCTTACCGTTACTAGTCCAATCTTGTTTCGACGGTATTGTGGGATGAAGCGGTCCGGACCGACCTTACACGTACACTTACGTGAGACAGGTTCCACCGACTGACATGCACTTGGTGCATAAGGTGGCTAGCCACTACAAGAAATATGTCAACTTGTGACCTTGACTATTGGTCACTGAAAGGTCATTGTTTTTCATTTGTGACCTTTTTGTGACCAAAAACAGAAGGTCAAAAGCTGAGGGTCGTTAACTGACTATAGCGACCTTCTCTGTGAGAAGGTCGTGGACGTTTACGACCAAAATATTCCTACTGTGGCGTTTTGGTCACTAGCAACCTCCCCAGGCCACATATGCATCCAGCGTGGCAAGCTGATGTGGCACAAGATTCAGCCTGGTCCGATTCAGCGTTCTACATGGGCCGAGCCCATTAATTCAGTCTTTTTAATATTTATTTTTCCTATTAATTTTTGCTAGCTACATGGGCTGGCCCAGCAATTCGGCCTTTTTATTTCTAGATGCGGCCTTTTACAGCGTATGATCTTTTATTTTTTGCCATTTTATTCCACTGTTTTACATTTGTCCCAAGAGTTTCAGTTTTTCTTTTTCTTAGAAGATTGGTCCCAATTGTCAGTTTCTTGTAATAGGACCCGGTTGTCGGGGTCAAGATCTTTAGATTTCATTTCATAGTAAATAAGTAATGAATATCTAAGTCAGCACTAGCAAAATACACTGCTTGAAATAGTAGCTAGAATGGAAACTACAATGTGGGTAAACGCGGACAACTACAATGGCAATGACAGTATTACAAGCTCTACTGCTTCTGTCGACCTTCTTCAACATGGACCTCCTTCAGTCCTTCTCCTTCTCCTTTCAACCTTCTTTTGCATGGAGCTACTGTGAGAGGAAATCTACAGTTAAGAACAAAATACGTATATAAGCAGTTGGGTACATATCACTTTGGAAAGCACAAGATATCATTTGGCTGGACATGAATATCACTTGTGCATGGGACAGTAAAAGGAATTACAACTAAACAACAATTCAGCATGAATTGGTAAAATGAACTGGAAAAGATATGAGATGGGTGCAACGTAATCTCCCTTACTGAATTATCCATTTGGCTGACATGTTATGACAGGCTTCATGGTCAGGCTTTTAAGTTTTAACACATGACATAACTAACTGTTCCACCATAAGTACATGAAGTCTAATCACTAGACGCTAAACATATAACTAAGACTGTCCTTCATAAGGAAGTACATGAAAAGATATAGTTATACGATACTGGGATGTGGTGAGAATTGCTAAGAACTCTACTTGTCTATGAGACTTCTTCCCACCCTCTCCTAAATACACCATCTGACAGGAGACATTACTAAAAAATTATTTTGTTCCTTTTCCACACTCTACACCCAAATAGAGAGCAAAACAATGCAAACCTTTACGAATGCTATGTAGATAGTACAATTCAGTGTAAATCCAGAAACACCGAAGCAAACCGTAGCAGGTAGTCCACCAGAACCTTCTTCCTCTTTGGTTGCACCAGCGGCGTCTGCAGATCCGCCATGGCGGAGGCTGACTTCGAGATGAAAAAGAGCACAATGAGATGTTAGCTTTGCCATGATGATATAGTAATGTGAGGAAGCATACCAGGGATAAACTGTATACGTGGAAGGCGATAAATAACAAAAGCAGCGATAACATATTCTCATGACAACCAGGACATAACCATCCCAATTCCATTTTACCATGTAATTTGTATAGTTTAAAACTGAAGCATATCAAGAAGAAATTGTACATGTGCAAGGCTGAAAAGAAGAATGTAACATTGTATCTTGTGGGCATGCAACAAGCTGTGCGGGCATATATAGTAAATCAACATTGTATCTTGCAAGTCAACAGTTATCACAGAGAACAAGATACCATAAGATGAATGATGGCACTCAAATTCTAATCTCACATAGATAAAATTCACTGCCATAGTAATAAAGACATCTTCACTTGGATATATTTGAAGTCCAGTTGGTTCTCATAAGCAAGTGTTCTCAGGTTTGCCTTAACATGATAGGTTAACTTATACTTAACTGTGAGCAAACAGTACATAACAAAATCATGGATTTGACTTCAAATAACCAAGAGACTAATTAATGTGTTACTGCCTGATACTGTCGACCAGAAAAGCAAAAGCAACAAACAATATCCTGCATATCAGTGGATTCACTCAGTGGAAACAAGGTGACAAACTAGGCACCTGCAAGGAAGAGGAGCAGAGCAGGTCCTTGATGGCCAACTAGATGCGTCCCTCCTTCTGCCCCTCGAGGATGGGTGACCTGCAGTAACAAATATGTTATACAACCCAGGATCGAATGTAGCACATACTATCGTTTCTGAACTTAATCGTGGCAGTCTTTTATCATTACCCAGTCTCCGACAACAAATAAGCTCACTAAAACAGCATTGTTGAGATCTCTTTTGACTTTAAGGACGTATCCATCAAGACATGCAAGTCCCAAGCTCCACAGCGCTTGCAATCCCATCGACGCAATCAGATAGCTGAAACTCGAAAGAGACAAAGAGCTCATTACAAAACTGAAATGCCATTAGCAGTAGAAATTTTAAAAGGGGAATGCTGTGTTAATACAAGTCTGGAAACAAGCCACGATTGCACTAAATTTGTAGCTGAATCTAGGAATTACCACCACCATGCACTCACACCACATGGCCTCTGTAAGGCCCAATTTGGCCTTGAGGGGCTCTCAGCCATTAGTTTTGGATAAGACTCACCCGTGCAAGAGCACGCTTGTACTAAAATCACCACTCATTACAAGTCCAAACCTACATATTTCCTCAAGCACATGTCTCACAGGACAGTGATGGTTAACTTAGATTCTCTAACCAAATATCTCAATAATCTGGTTGACTACTCACTGGTTAACAAAGCCCCTCGTGATTAAACTATCAATCGCTCACAAATTAACAGACTAGTAGACGGTACTCCGCCCAGGAAAAAACCTCTCAAACAAGATAGGCAGGTTACCATGACGGCGATGGAGGCGGCGGCAAGCACGGCCTGGCCGAGCCGCAGCCAGAGCCGCCCCACGTCTCGGGCCTCCCCGCCAGCTCCCTTCTCTTGAGGCCAACACCGCCGCTGCCGATGCGCATGCTCTGCTCCAGGTACGTAGGCACGAAGGGAAGCCCCAGCTTCTCCGCTGTGGTACAACAACAAAAGGGATCAGAAATCAAGAGAAGGGAAACTAGGAACATCACATGGGGCTGCCATATTCCTGCGGATTCAGACCACAGCAGCGACAGAAGATTACACGGAGCAGAGACGAGGTCGTGAGCGACGCACCGAGGTAGTCGACGGGGATGCGACCATTGGAGAAGCGTCCGGTGGGGCGGTGGGTGTCGAAGTCCCGCCCGTAGGGCTCGCGGTCGGCGCGTGCGAGCGTGCCGAGGTAGTTGTTGGTGCCGACGTCGAACGTGGAGTCGCCGATGACGAAGAGCGCGGGGACGAGCGGGGTGGGTCGGGTGAGCACCAAATCTCGATGGAGACGGTGCAGCGGCGAGAGGAGAGCCCGGTGGAACTGCTCGATCCAGTTGGGCACCGCCCTGATCCCGGATCCGGCGGCCTCTAGCCTCGCCGTCACCATCGCTGGTGGCTGCTCTAGCTGGAGTACCCGCGGCCAGAGACGACAGAGCCGGCGTCGTGGTTGGTGACGACGAAGGAGAAGACGATGAAGACGAGCCGGCGTCACGTCCGGTGGCTCAGCCAGATGGTGCCGTGTCCGGGGTCTAGGACGACGAGGGAGAGGACCAGGACCCCCACTCGCGGTCGGTGGTGGCGACCATGTCCACGACGGCCTCCGTCTCGGGCCAGTTGGATCTGAGAGTGGGGAGGGGAGGGATCTGGATCGGGAACGCGATGGGGAGGGCCGAGCGGTGATCGTGTGGGGGAACGCCGGAGGGGGCGGCGGCGCGTTGAGATCCAGAGGGAGGGAGTGAGGTTGGGGGCGGCGGCGGGGGATCCAGAAAGAGGAGTGGTGTGCGGCGGCGGTGGATCCAGAGAGAGGGAGAGGGTGAGAGCGCTAGGGTTCGCTGCGCGGGGAGAGAGTGGAGTGGCGTGCGGTGGGTTTTTTTTTTCGAGGGGTAGCTCGCGGTGGGTGAGGTGAGGGCCGTTGGATCTAGGTGGATCCGATGGTGGTTTATGCATGATCCGCGTGAGAGGCCTTTGGACCAATCAGAACGTAGTATACATGTATGATATTTTGACCATTTAAATTGGTCATAATTGACTAAAAGTAAGGTGCTAAATCATGTTAGCTATTTTATTATGACCTGAAAATATGAAAAAAAAACCTTCTCATTGTGTCAGCAAATTTGACTATAGTTTTCAGGAATAATCACAAATTGAAATAAGAAAAATATTTTTTTAAAGAGTTATGAGAAATGAGTTCTCTTAAATCATTTTTTCATTTTTCGAGTGTCCAAAATGAGTTTTTTTTGAAGGACCTATAATATATTTGTTGCAAAATTGGACCAAATCAATTTTCTAAAATACTAGGACATATTTAATGCACAATTGACCAAATGGTTGGGTGTCAAAAGATTTGATCCACCTCTGGTGAAAAAGACAAATTTCCGCCGATTCAGTTGGAAGTGGGTCAAATTTGAACTGCGACTGCCTCATAATTTGCTTTTTATTTTTTCCAAAAATCATTTCTAGGTACTTATGTATCTATTTTATCAGAGGAACACCAAAAAAATTCCAAGATTCAACCACGAGCTAGGAACGGTCATTCCCGCCGTTTTGACCGCATTTTGAAACGGCCATAAAAAATTCAAAAACAATCAAAAAATGGGAAACCTTCGCATTGTATCATAATATGTGGCCAAGTTCCCAGGAAAAATAACAAACTTGTAATACCGCAATTATTATAAAAAAAGTGTTCTCGGAAACGAGCTATCATCTGTGAACATTCATGGCTTTCAAGCAAATGATCAATCTTATGGCCACATTCATGGCATAGTTTGTTCAAATGATATCATATTTTGCACAAGTTTACATCTTAGATTGGCAAACAACATTGACAAAGGGTGTTTTATTTCTTTTGCATGAAAAAACAATTTTCCATTTTTTGAGTGCCCAAAATAAGTTTTTTTGAAGGACTTACGATATATTTGTTTTAAAATTGTACCAAATCAATTTTCTAAAATACTAGGCCATATATAATGCACAATTGACCAAGTGGTTGGGTGTAAAAAGTTTTGATCCACCTCTCGTGAAAAAGACAAATTTCCGCCGATTCAGCAGGAAGCGGGTAAAATTTCAACTACAGCTGCCTCGTAGTTTGCTCCTTATTTTTTTCAAAAATTATTTCTAGGTACATAAGTATCTATTTAATCAGAGAAACACCAAAAAAAATCCAAGATTCAACCACTAGCTAGGAACGGTCATTCCCGCCGTTTTGACCGCATTTTGAAACGGGCATAAAAAATTCAAAAAAAATCAAAAAATTGGAAAACCTTCGGATTGTGTCATCATATGTGACCAAGTTTACAGGAAAAATAATAAACTTGTAATACGGAAATTATTTTTAAAAAGTGTTCTAAAAAATGAGCTATCATTTGTGAAGATTCATAGCTTTCAAGCCAAATGATCAATCTTATGGCCACATTCGTGGCATAGTTTGTTGAAATGATCTCATATTGTGCACAAGGGTGCATATTGGAATGGCAAACAATGTTGCCTAAGGAAGTTTTCATTTTCTTTGGACGAAAAAACCATTTTTCATTTTCCGAGTGCTTTAAAGGAGGTTTTTTTGTGAAGGACCTCCCAAATAATTGTTGCAAAATTGGACCAAATCAATTTTCTAAAATACTAGGACATATTTAATGCACAATTGACAATATGTTAGGGTGCAAAAAGTTTTGATCCACCTCTCGTGAAAAAGACAAATTTCCGCCGATTCAGGTGGAAGCGGGTCAAATTTGAACTGCAGCTGCCTCATAGTTTGCTCTTTATTTTTTCCAAAAATCATTTCTAGGTAAATAAGTATCTATTTAATCATAGAAACACCAAAAAAAATCCAAGATTCAACCACTAGCTAGGAACGGTCAAGCCCGCCGTTTTGACCATATATTGAAACGGGCATAAAAAATTCAAAAAAAAATAAAAAAATTGGAAAACCTTCGCATTGTGTCATTATATGTGACCAAGTTTCCAGGAAAAATAATAAACTTGTAATACGGTAATTATTTAAAAAAAATTGTTCTCAGAAATGAGCTATCATGCGTGAAGATTCATGGCTTTCAAGCCAAATGATCAATCTTATGGCCACATTCATGGCATATTTTGTTCAAATGATCTAATATTGTGCACAAGGGTACATCTTGGAATTCCAAAAAATGTTGCCTAAGGATGTTTTCATTTTCTTTGCACGGACATTTCATTTTTCATTTTCCGAGTGCCCAAAAGGAGGTTTTTTTGTGAAGGAACTACCAAATAATTGTTGCAAAAATGGACCAAATCAATTTTATAAAATACTAGGCCATATATAATGCACAACTGACAAAATGGTTGGGTGAAAAAAAATTTGATCCACCTCTGGTGAAAAAGACAAATTGTCGTCGATTCAGGTGGAAACGGGTCAAATTTGAACTGCAGCTGCCTCATAGTTTGCTCTTTATTTTTTCCAAAAATTATTTCTAGGTAAATAAGTATCTATTTAATCAGAAATACATGGTTTGATGGCGAGACATCGAGGTTTGGACGGTGGCCGAGGGCCCCAACTCTAGAGCGCGTAAGCTCGCATGCCCGCCGCGTGGTCACCGCGTGACCGTGGTGTTGCCATGTGTTCTGGAAGGCCTAGGCATGTCTAGTGGGTTGGGCACTCCCCAGGTAGGTGCTAGGAAGAAAATCACAACATAAGATTCTCACGAGGAGACCGATCGATGCTCAAACATGAATTAGCAGCCAAGTGTTTGATTTGCAGACGGAAATGCAAATGGCTAATGGGCGTGAGTTTTGGCTGAGGATGATCAGTTACTAAGAAGACCGTCTTCACAAATTTTCACCTCAAAAGGAGGAGCCTAGGTGGTACTTGCTTTACAAACTACCACACTGGACATAAATACGAATGTTGAAGCCGGGCTCAAAATAATGAATGGATTGAGCTGGCATTTGGTGGAGCATGGTTATTTGGGCATAGGAAAGCATCAGAGAAAATGGATACCATTTGGACATGCCAAAGTGGTACTTTCTTCACAAAGTGCTGCTCTGATCAGAATAGGAAAATGAATATTTTTGAATTATTTTTGAACTAGGCAAGGAAGGTTTTTACATATTTGACGAAGATATGACCCAAAGAATTTATGAGGATTTTTTGGGAATTTTGGGAATAACAGAAATATAGGTTGCTTCACAACCTAGGGCAAAAACCGCCACATGGACATGACACATAGGCAAAACTGATGAGATGGCGCCTAGTCATCACAACCCACCACAATCTACAAGGCTATGACCATCTATATTGGTCATTAACAACTAGAAATAAGGCAGCGGACTAGCACTTGTTTGCTTTGTGACCTTTTCGTGTAAGGAAATTATGACCTTTCTGACCAAAATGGTCGCAATGGTTTAGGGTTTGGAGCCACTCGAACAGCTTTTGACCAATTGGTCTGAAATGTTCATAGATCTATGACCAATTCTTCCAGGGTCACTGACAAAAGGTCACTAGTTGACATATTTCTTGTAGTGAGCGGGTGCTAGTCTCTTCCACTTTAGTCGGATCGGATTCGATGAAAAGGGTCCTTATGAAGGGTAAATAGCAATTGACATATCACGTTGTGGTTTTGGGTAGGTAAGAAACGTACTTGCTAGTAACCCATAGCAGCCACGTAAAACATCCAAACAACAATTAGAGGACGTCTAACTTGTTTTTGCAGGGTATGCTATGTGATGTGATATGGCCAAGAAGAATGTGATGAATGATATGTGATGTATGAGATTGATCATGTTCTTGTAATAGGAATCACGACTTGCATGTCAATGAGTATGACAACCGGCAGGAGCCATAGGAGTTGTCTTAATTTATTGTATGACCTATGTGTCATTGAACAACGCCATGTAATTACTTTACTTTATTGCTAACTGGTAGCCATAGTAGTAGAAGTAATAAGTTGGCAAGACAACTTCATGGAGACACGATGATGGAGATCATGATGATGGAGATCAGGGTGTCATGCCGGTGACGATGATGATCATGGAGCCCCGAAGATGGAGATCAAAAAGAGCAAAATGATATTGGCCATATCATGTCACTATTTGATTGCATGTGACGTTTATCATGTTTATGCATCTTATTTGCTTAGAACGACGGTAGTAAATAAGATGATCCCTCATTAAAATTTCAAGAAAGTGTTCCCCCTAACTGTGCAAAATTGCGAAAGTTCGTCGTTTCGAAGCACCACGTGATGATCGGGTGTGATAGATTCTTACGTTCACATACAACGGGTGTAAGCCAGATTTACACACGCGAAACACTTAGGTTAACTTGACGAGCCTAGCATGTACAGACATGGCCTCGGAACACAAGAGACCGAAAGGTCGAGCATGAGTCGTATGGAGGATACTATCAACATGAAGATGTTCACCGATGATGACTAGTCCGTATCACGTGATGATCGGACATGGCCTAGTTGACTCGGATCATGTAATCACTTAGATGACTAGAGGGATGTCTATCTGATTGGGAGTTCATAAGATGAACTTAATTATCCTGAACATAGTCAAAAACCCTTTGCAAATTATGTCATAGCTCGCGCTTTAGTTCTATTGTTTTAGATATGTTCCTAGAGAAAATATAGTTGAAAGTTGACAGTAGCGATTATGCGGACGGAAGAAAACTTATGTCCTTAATGCACCGCCAGTGTCTTGAACCCCAAACATCGCCCATGGATGTTGCGAACATCGACATACACGCTTTTGATAACTACGTGATAGTTCGGTTAAACGGTTTAGAGTTGAGGCACCAAAGACGTTTTTGAAGCGTCGCGAAACATATGAGATGTTTCGAGGGCTGAAATTGGGATTTCGGGCTCGTGCTCACGCCAAGAGGTATAAGACCTCCGACGATTTTGTTAGCCTGCAAACTAAGGGAGAAAAGCTCAATCGTTGAGCTTGTGCTCGATTGTCTCGAGTGCAACAATCACTTGAATCGAGTGGGAGTTGATCTTCCGGATGAGATAGTGATGTTTCTCCAAAGTCATTGCCACCAAGCTGCTAGAGCTTCGTGATGAACTATAACATATCGAGGATAGATATGATGATCCTTGAGCTAGTCGCAATGTTCGACACATGAATGTAGAAATCAAGAAGGAGCATCAATTGTTGATGGTTAGTGAAACCACTAGTGTCAAGCGGGGTAAGGGCAAGAAGGGGTACTTCATGAAACAACAAATCGATTCTTTGCTCCGGTGAAGAAACCCAAGGTTGAACCCAAACCGAGACTAAGTGCTTCGTAATGAGGGGAACAACCACTGGAGCAGAATTACCCTAGATACTGGTAGATGAGAAGGCTGGCAAGGTCGATAGAAGTATATTGGATATACATTAAGTTATTGTGTACTTTACTAGTACTCCTAGTAGCACTAGGGTATTAGATACCGGTTCGGTTGCTAGGTGTTAATAACTCGAAGTAAAAGGCTACGGAATAAATGGAGACTAGCAAAAGGTGAGCTGACGATATGTGTTGGAAGTGTTTCCAAGTTTGATGTGATCAAACATCGCGCGCTCCCTCTACCATCAAGATTAGTATTAAACCTGAATAATTGTTATTTGGTGTTTGCGTTGAGCATAGACATGATTGGATTATGTCTATCGCAATACGGTTATTCATTTAAGGAGAATAATGGTTACTCTATTTATTTGAATAATACCTTCAATGGTCTTGCACCTAAAGGAATGGTTTATTGAATCTCGATCGTAGTGATACGCATTTTCATGCCAAAAGACAGAAGATAGTAATGATAGTACCACTTACTTGTGGCACTGCCATGTAAGTCATATTGGTATAAAACGCATGAAGAAGCTCCATGTTGATGGATCTTTGGACTCACTCATTTTTGAAAAGTTTGAGAGATGCGAACCATCTCTATACGCATGATGAAACTCCATGCAGATGGATCGTTTGGACTCACTTGATTTTGAATCACTTGAGTTATGCAAATCATACCACATGGGCAAGATGACTGAAAAGCCTCGTTTTCAGTAAGATGGAACAAGATAGCAACTTGTTGGAAGTAACACATTTTGATGTGTGTAGTCCAATGAGTGTTGAGGCATGCAGTGAATATCGTTATGTTCTTACTTCACAAATGATTCGAGTAGATGTTGAGTATATTTACTTGATGAAACACAAGTCTGAATTATTGAATGGTTCAAATAATTTCAGAGTGAAGTTGAAGATCATTGTGACAAGAGGATAAAATGTCTATGATATGATCATAGAGATGAGTATCTGAGTTACGAGCTTTGTACATAATTAAGACATTGTGAAAATTATTTCACAATTAATACCACCTGGAACACCATAGTGTGATGGTGTGTCCGAACATCATAGTTGCACCCTATTGGATATGGTGCGTACCATGATGTCTCTTATCGAATTACCACTATCGTTCATGGGTTAGGCATTAGAGACAATCGCACTCACATTAATAGGGCACCACGTAATTCCGTTGAGATGACACCGTGAGAACTATGGTTTAGAGAAACCTAAGCTGTCGTTTCTTGAAAGTTTGGGGCTGCGACGCTTATGTGAAAAAAGTTTCATCGTGATAAGCTCGAACCCAAAACGGATAAATGCATCTTCATAGGATACCCAAAATGGTTGGGTATACCTCCTAACTCAGATCCGTAAGCAAAAGTGATTGTTTCTAGAAACGGGTCCTTTCTCGAGGAAAAGTTTCTCTCGAAAGAATTGAGTGGGAGGATGGTGGAGACTTGATGAGGTTATTGAACCGTCACTTCAACAAGTGTGTAGCAGGCACACGTGAAGTTGTTCCTGTGGCGCCTACACCAATTGAAGTAGAAGCTTATGATATTGATCATGAAGTTTTGGATCAAGTCACTACCATACCTCGTAAGGGGGCAAGGATGCGTACTACTTCAGAGTGGTACAGTAGTCCTGTCTTGAAGGTCATGTTGCTAGACAACAATGAACCTACGAGCTATGGGGAAGTGATGGTGGGCTCATATTCCGACAAATGGTTAGAAGCCATGAAATCTGAGAGAGGATCCATGTATCAGAACAAAGCATGGACTTTGGTAGACTTGCCCGATGATCGGCAAGCCATTGAGATAAATGGATCTTTAAGAAGAAGACGGACGTGGACGGTAATGTCACCGTCTATGAAGCTCGACTTGTGGCGAAGAGTTTTTCACAAGTTCAAGGAGTTGACTACGATGAGATTTTCTCATCTCAGTAGCGATGCCTAAGTCCGTCGGAATCATGTTAGCATTAGCTGCATTTATGAAATCTGGCGGATGGATGTCAAAACGAATTTCCTTACCGGTCTTCGTAAGGAAAGGTTGTATGTGATACAATCGTAAAGTTTTTGTCGATCCTAAGGATGCTAAAAGGTATCTTTGGCTCATGATCCTTCTAAGGACCGGAGTAAGCATCTCGGAGTTGGAATGTGCGCTTTGATGAGATGATCAAAGATTTTGGGTTTATACAAAGTTTATGAGAAACTTGTATTTCCAAAGAAGTGAGTGGGAGCACTATAGAATTTCTGATGAGTATATGTTGTTAACATATTGTTGATCAGAAATGATGTAGAATTTCTAGAAAGCATATAGGGTTGTTTGAAAAGTGTTTTTCAATGGAAAACCTGGATTAGGCTACTTGAACAATAAGCATCAAGATCTATAAGATAAATCAAAATGTTTAATAATACTTTCAAATGAGCACATACCTTGACACAATCTTGAAGGTGTTCAAGATGGATCGATCAAAGAAGGAGTTCTTGCACAGGTTGTAAGGTATGAAGTTAAGAGTTAAAGCTCGACCACGACGGAAAAAGAGAGAAAGGACGAAGGTCGTACCTTATGCCTTAGACGTAGGCTCTCTACGGTATGCTATCTTTGTGTACCGCACTGATGTGTGCCTTGCTACATATCCGGCAAGAGGGTACAAAGGTGATCAAGGAGTGGATCACCGGATAGCGGTCAAAATTATCCTTAGAGGAATAAGGAGATGGTTCTCGGTTATGGAGGTGATAAAGAGTTCGACGTAAAGAGTTGCGTCGATGCAAGCTTAACACCTATCCGGATAGCTCTGAGTAGAGATACCGGATACGTATAATGGAGCAACAATTTGGAATAGCTCCAAGTGGAACGTGGTAGCAGCATCTACAATATGACATAAAGTTTTGCGAAATACATAGGGATCTGAATTTTGCAGACCCGTTGACTACAACCTCTCTCACAAGCATAAACATGATCAAACCCAGAACTCATTGAGTGTTAATCACATAGTGATGTGAACTAGATTATTGATTCTAGTAAACTCTTTGGATGTTGGTCAGATGGCAATGTGACCTGTGAGTGTTAATCACATGGCGATGTGAACTAGATTATTGACTCTAGTGCAAGTGGGAGACTGTTGGAAATATGCCCTAGAGGCAATAAAAATTAGTTATTATTATATTTCCTTGTTCATGATAATCGTTTATTATCCATGCTATAATTGTATTTATAGGAAACTCAGATACATGTGTGGGTACATAGACAACACCATGTCCCTAGTAAGCCTCTAGTTGACCAGCTCGTTGATCAATAGATGGTTACAGCTTTCACGACCATGGACATTGGATGTCATTGATAACGGGATCACATCATTAGCAGAATGATGTGATGGACAAGACCCAATCCTAAGCCTAGCACAAAGATCGTGTAGTTCGTATCCTAAAGCTTTTCTAATGTCAAGTATCATTTCCTTAGACCATGAGATTGTGCAACTCCGGATACCATAGGAATGCTTTGGGTGTACCAAACGTCACAACGAATCGGGTGGCTATAAAGGTGCACTATGTATCTCCGAAAGTGTCATTGGGTTGGCATGAATCGAGATCGATTTGTCACTCCGTGTGACGGAGAGGTATCTCTGGCCCACTCGGTAGGACATCATCATAATGTGCACAATGTGACCAAGGGGTTGATCACGGGATGATGTGTTACGGAACGAGTAAAGAGACTTGCTGGTAACGAGATTGAACAAGGTATCGGTATACCGACGATCGAATCTGGGGCAAGTACAATACCGTTAGACAAAGGGAATTGTATACGGGATCGATTGAGTCCTTGACATCGTGGTTCATCCGATGAGATCATCGTGGAACATGTGGGAGCCATGGGTATCCGAGATCCGCTGTTGGTTATTGACCGGAGAACGTCTCGGTCATGTCTGCATGGTTCCCGAACCCGTAGGGTCTACACATAAGGTTCGATGGCGCTAGGGTTATAAAGGAAGTTTGTATGTGGTTAACGAATGTTCTTGAGTCCTGGATGAGATCCCGGACGTCACGAGGAGTTCCGGAATGGTCCGGAGGTAAAGATTTATATATGGGAAGTCCTGTTTTGGTCATAGGAAAATTTTCGTGTTTTATCGGTAGCGTCTGGGACCACCGGGAGGGTCCCGGGGTCCACTAAGTGGGGCCACCAGCCCGGAGGGCTTCATGGGCCAATTGTGGGAGGGACCAGCCCAGGTGGCCTGGTGCGCCCCCCATAAGGGCCCAAGGCGCCTAGGGTTTGGGGAGGCGCCCACCCAGCTTGGGGGCAAGTTTCCCCTCTGCCCCTTGGCCGCCACCCTAGATGGGTTTGGGGCAGCCGCACCTGGGGTGGAAACCCTAGAGGCGCACCCCCTCCCTCTCCCTATATATAGTTGAGGTCTTGAGGGCTGCCAACACATGAGTTTGACCTCTCCCTGGCGCAGCCCTACCTCTCTCCCTTCTCCTCTCCCGTGGTGCTTGGCGAAGCCCTGCAGGATTGCCACGCTCCTCCACCACCACCACGCCGTTGTGCTGCTGCTGGACGGAGTCTTCCTCAACCTCTCCCTCTCTCCTTGCTGGATCAAGGCGTGGGAGACGTCACCGGGCTGTACGTGTGTTGAACGCGGAGGTGCCGTCCGTTCGGCACTAGGATCTCTGGTGATTTGGATCACGGCAGTACGTAATCCTTCAACCCCTTTCTCTTGAACGCTTCCGCTTAGCGATCTACAAGGGTATGTAGATGCACTCTCCTTCCCCTCGTTGCTAGTTTCTCCATAGATAGATCTTGGTGACACGTAGGAAAATTTTGAATTTCTGCTACGTTCCCCAACACACAGTACCCTCGTAAACCAAAAGCGGAAGCGCTAGCACAACGCGGTTGATGTAGTCGTACGTCTTCACGATCTGACCGATCAAGTACCGAACGTACGGAACCTTCGAGTTCAGCACACGTTCAGCTCGATGATGTCCCACGAATTCCGATCCAGCAGAGATTTGCGGGAGAGTTCCGTCAGCACGACGGCGTGATGACGGTGTTGATGATGCTACCGACGCAGGGCTTCGCCTAAGCACCGCTACGATATTACCGAGGTGGAATCTGGTGGGGGGGGGGGCACCGCACATGGCTAAGAGATCAAGAGATCAATTGTTGTGTCTAGAGGTGCCCCCTTGCCCCCGTATATAAAGGATCAAGGGGGAGGGGGCGGCCGGCCAGGAGGAGGCGCGCGGGAGTAGGACTCCCCCTTTTCCTAGTTGGAGTAGGAGGGGGAAGGGAAGGGAGAGAGGAGAGGAAGGAAAGGGGGGCGCCGCCCCCCTCCTTGTCCTATTCGGACTAGAGGGGGATGAGGCCCAATAAATCCCCCGGGGGGTTCCGGTCACCCCCCAGTACTACCGTATATGCCCGAAACCATCTGAAACCATTCCGGTGTCCGAACATAGTCATCCAATATATCAATCTTTACGTCTCGACCATTTTGAGACTCCTCGTCATGTCCGTGATCATATCTGGGACTCCGAACTACCTTCGGTACATCAAAACACAAAAACTCATAATACCGATCGTCACCGAACTTTAAGCGTGCGGACCCTACGGGTTCGAGAACTATGTAGACATGACCGAGACTCATCTCCGATCAATAACCAATTGCTGAACCTGGATGCTCATATTGGCTCCCACATATTCTACGAAGATCTTTATCGGTCAAACCGCATAACAACATACGTTGTTCCCTTTGTCATCGGTATGTTACTTGCCCGAGATTCAATCATCGGTATCTCAATACCTAGTTCAATCTCGTTACCAGCAAGTCTCTTTACTCGTTACATAATGCATCATCCTGCAACTAACTCATTAGCTACATTGCTTGCAAGGCTTATAGTGATGTGCAGTACCGAGAGGGCCCAGAGATACCTCTCCGACAATCGGAGTGACAAATCCTAATCTCGAAATACGCCAACTCAACAAGTACCTTCGGAGACACCTGTAGAGCACCTTTATAATCACCCAGTTACGTTGTGACGTTTGGTAGCACACAAAGTGTTCCTCCGGTAAACAGGAGTTGCATAATCTCATAGTCATAAGAACATGTATAATTCATGAATAAAGCAATATCAACATACTAAACGATCAAGTGCTAAGCTAACGAAATGGGTCAAGTCAATCACATCATTCTCCTAATGATGTGATCCCGTTAATCAAATGATAACTCATGTCTATGGTTAGGAAATTAACCATCTTTGATTAACGAGCTAGTCAAATAGAGGCATACTAGTGACACTATGTTTGTCTATGTATTCACACATGTATGATGTTTCCATTTAATACAATTCTAGCATGAATAATAAACATTTATCATGATATGAGGAAATAAATAACAACTTTATTATTGCCTCTAGGGCATATTTCCTTCAGTATCGGCCCGGCTGCGGCCATTGTGGTCGACTGGGTCTAGTCGTCGCGACGGCGGTACATGCTTCGGCGCCGGGCGTCTGCGGTTGGTTCAGCTTGGCTTTCTCCCTCCTCTGCAAATTTAGGTCAGGCTCGTCAGGCAGAGGCGGCTTTGTGCTGCTGTATTGGTCGTTGTGCTCGCTTCACGGGCTTGCCGGAGGAGGCAAGAGGACTTCGGGAAGAGGGCAGGGGTGCCCCCGTCCGCGACATCATCGTGCGGTGCGTCTGGCGGCTGCAAATGGTGGCTGCCAAATCTCCCCTTGCCCATATATGGCGACGAGGCCACCAACCGTGCTGAGGAGTCCGCTTTGGGGCTGAAAGGTGGGGCGGGGGGCTTCTGGCCCTTTCCGGCCACCTCGTCGGTGCGGTGTATCCATAGCTAAGGGACGATCTCGGATGACGGGGCTGCAACCCTGGTTGCGAATGCCGGGGAGCTCATGGGCAGAGCTCGCGGCTCATGTATTGTCCGATGACCATGGTCGTGTGGGCGACATGGTGGTCGGGTTGTGACATTCAGTGATGGTGGTGCGGTGTCCGTACCACAACTCGGTGACGTGAGCTGACCGGGGTGAAAATCTGATCTAACTTGTCAAGTCGGCGACATCGGCGTTCTAGCGTTGCCCCCTTCCCTAAGACGTTGTCATAGTCTCTCATTCGTCATCGTGGTGCTCCGGGGAAAATCATGATCCTTGGATTGGGCAGTGGCGGCGCTCCAGAGTCGTTCCCTTCATGAAGGCGCCGCCTTGGAGCCCGTGATTCGTCATGCACGGCTTCATCTCATTACGATGGCTTGTCCATGATTGAGGGCCCCAACGACTCCATAGTAGTGATTAGTGTTTCACCTGATGTTTGCTTGGAGTTGTTTGGGGTGGTGTTGCTGTTTTCGACAACTTAGTATGCATCGCCTTGGGTGTGCGATTTATGGTGACATGTGTTTGTATTGGATTATTCGGTGATGGTTGCTTTATATATAAAAAGTGAAGGGGGGGAGGGTTTCGCTTATTAGTCATAGTAAAAAAATCGACATGGTAGGTGGGCAAACACTATATATTTTATCCATGAGAAAATCAATATATAGTGATGCTAAAAGGTTGATTAATAATGGGACGGTATCAACCTTGCCTGACTGATCTTGCTCAACAACGTACCTACGGGCCTTAGATTTTCAAGCTATTTGCCACCAAGTATAGGTTACACAAAACTGCAATATAGTAATTGCATTGCCGTAAGAACACAATGTGTGCATCTTGTTTACAAAGTAAAAGTTTTTTTTAGTATAGATAGTAGACAACAGGTGGAAGTTTACAAGACTGCCCTAAAGGGTTTACCAATAGGGAAAAAACAAAGGATGATTACTCTAAGTTTGTGCTCAAAGAGAAAAGAAATCATGAAGTATGCAAGGTTACAAGTCAGATCGGGTTGATACCGAAAAACTTGATAATCTTCATCCAATTCGTCGTCACTGTTATAATGCGATTGTATGTAACATGCAATGACTACAATGGCTTCAGTGAGAACACTACTTTTTTTAGTCTGTGAGAACACTATATATGTGACTAGTTATTTTGTATGTGACTTGTAATATGATGTATGCATGTATTGCAATTTTAATCTATATATATTGATGCATGTTTTAATGCATGCAATGCATATTGAACTATTGATATAATATAATGTGACGTGCCGTTGCAGCAAGAAGAAGAAAAAAATTGGCCTGGGAGGTTAAGTAGAGGGCGTAAAAAAGTGTACGCCACCGCTAGGACAATGTGTTGTGGCGGGTGGAAGGGCTGACCCGCCACTGGTAGCATGTTGGTAGCATGTTAGCAGTGGCGGGAGAACACTGATGGGCGCGCTCCACAGCCACGTCCGCTACTGGTAGGCCTTTTTCACCCACCACTGCTAGACTGTTTTGCGGTAGTGTTTGTTCCATTGAATCTCCCACCAGCCACTAGATTGTGCCACTCTGGTGAGGGGGTGGGATTTCTCCAGCCTGAAATTGAACATTCCTCAACCCCAATCTAGGATTCACTCATTGTTGATCACACCCCGCCACTCGCCCCCTCCTCCACCGATGATAACGACTTGCCCTCCCAACGCTTAACATGACGAACGATGTTGCTTCCCCCCTTGGGCTGCCGGAGAGGAGAGGAGGAAGGAGAAGTCGTGGCCCTTGCCAGCAGAGGAGAAGACGCATGCCTGAGCTGGGAGCGAGAGTCTAATGAGGAGGGAGAACTGACCGAAGTGCTCTGAGGATATTCTCAAAGCAAAGGAATCACTCTTTCGACTCGGTCTGCTAGTCAACGGAGATGTCGGATGTAACCGTGCAAGCGCCTTAGGGAGGGAGCGAATTTGAGACAGCGTTGCCACTCTGTCCTTGCATCAAGATTCATGCGCGGCAGCTTGCGGACGTCATTTCGTTCGCTCAGAAAATATTGTGAACTCACGTCATGTGTAGCATTTAGGTAAAATTATGAGATAAAATATCAGGGTGTATACAACTATACATACACAGTGCAGCCACCCTAACAGGGTTGCTAGTATTGTTTTAAGAAGAACCGGGTGTCGCAAATAAGTACTGCAGATTAGTAAGGTTGACATTAGTAGTAAGAGCATCTCCAGCCGCGGCCCCAACAAGGTCCCCCAGGCGATTTTTCGACTGCCGACGCCAAAAAATCGGCCCAGTCGCGTTCCAGGGGCCCATTTTTCGCCGGCTCGAGCTCAAATTGTCGCAGGCAGACCCAACCCGAACCCGGCACGCTGGGGCGCGCTCGGGGGCACCGGGCGAAGCGTTTTTGGCGCGAAAGCGTCGTGGGCCAGCCGCGTCAGCGACACCGCCCGCCTCCTCTTCTCCCGACGCCTCGGTTTCCCGCGGGGAATCAATGGCAAGGCTGCCGCCGGTCAGCTTTGCTAATGATTCCTCACGGGCAGCACGTCCAGTGCGGTAGCGGCCGACGCAGCGACGCCTCCCCTCCCTCGGACGCCAGCGTACACACGCGGCGCGGCTATATATGGCCTCGCTCGCCTGTGATGAGTGCCACCTCTCCACCTCTCCCGAGCGCCGCCGCCGAGCTCTTCTCCCCCAGCCCTCCCCCTCCCGCCAATCTCTTCTCCCCAGCCACTCCATCTCCCTTATGGCGGCGTTTCCCGAGACGGAGGCGGCGTTAACAACGGCCGCCGTTCGCTCGGCGGACAGGAGTCCTGGCTCCTGTTCCAGGCGAACATCCCGGCACCACCAGACATGCGCGCCGGGCCGACGGGCAAATGGGGAGTGCCCATTCCCCCGTTGCCCGACGCCTTCGCCAAGCCATCCTACTTCGCCTACATGGGGGAGTTTTTTTATTAGTTTTTACATGTAATGGCGACTAATCGACTTAAATCTGCGAATATAAGGCCAAGTTTGCCGAAATTTGACGTGTTTTAGCCGAACTTTGCCTAAATTTGCTACACAATTTTTTTTTTTCTCAGGGCCGCCTGGCGGCGGCAGGCCAACTCGCCTCGCCCATTTTTTTGCGCCAGGTCACTCCCAGACGGCGATTTTAGGCGCCCCCTAGGGGGGCAACGGCTGGAGATACTCTAAGCGAACCACACTGCGGTGGTGGCGCAGTTGGCTAGCGCGTACGTCTCATAGCTATACGTGAGTGATGCTGAGGTCGAGAGTTCGAGCCTCTCTCACCCCAAACCCCGCAAAGTGGTGAGGAAATGCTCTCTTGACAGCTTGGGTCGTCATGCAATCATCTGATCTTCAGATGCCACGAGCAACTCTGAACTTTGTTCTTTTTGTCACTCCTTTGTGCTCCTGGATCTAACTAATTTCTTCTACAGGAGAGGATTCACGAGCTTACTCTGAACTTTGTTCTTCTCCTGGATTTAACTACTGCAGTTCTCTGAACTTTGTTCTTCTCCTGGATTTAACTACTGCAATTTTCTTCTACAACAACCATGGATGGATGTCACGACTGACGATGAGCCGACTGCATGCTGGTTTGGCTAGCTATAACATAGTCGTACTACGCCCGTCTGGAGAGCATGGCGGACAGGGCGAGCGCGGCGAAGGCGAGGAAGCCGAGGACGATGGACGCGGCGATGGCGTCCGTGAAGACGTTGACCACCGCGGACCTCATGCGGATCGTGATCGGGAGAGCCGCCGCCGACGCCGTGACCAGCAGATACGCCACCGCCTGCATTCATTCAGATCATGGGAATATTTCAGCTGCATGACACAATGACACATGCAGAGACTAATCCATAAGCTAGCTATAAGCCACCGCAGACGGAAGCTGCATCTAAAATGGTCACGTGGTACACTGGCCTAGGCGAGATTCTCTGTAACTTCACCTGATCGCCGGCGAAATCAAGGAAGCTCGAGTTTGCGTCGCCGCGGCGCATCCGGCCGAAGTTCTTCAACGCCTGCACCGCAGAGTACACGAACGCGACCACGGAGACCCCGAGAAGATACCTAGCAAATCAAGCATGCAAAGAGACCACCCAGCCCATGATCAGCAGCTCAACAGCATGCACGCACGCACGCTGTCAGGAACGGCAGCATGACCGATCGAGCAATAAGCTTGAGACGACGCGCACGCGCACCTGTACTCCTGGTAGCGGAGGAAGTCCATCCAGTCCCCGTGGCGGCAGGACGCGACGAGCGCCATGGCCACGAAGGACAGCAGCGCGGCGCCGGCGCGCAGCACGAGGACGATCCCATTGACCACCTGCGCCTCGTCGCCGCCGCCGCCGTTGTGCGCCTGGCGCGCCCTGTCCCTGCTAGGCGTCAGGGGCGTCGTCGCCGTGGCAACGGGCGCCCTTTGGCCGCCGCCCTGCGACTGCGAGACATGCGGCGACTTGGGCTTGACGGCCGCCGGGGCCGGCTCCGGTTGCGGGGAGAAAGGCGGTGGGGGCGGCGGGGACTTGGCAACGTAGTATTCGGAGTCCGGGGACGCGGCGTGCAGCTGCATAGCCATGATGCCTTAGCACGTAAGGGAACGGACGGACGGACGGGCGATGGAGGAGCGTGTATGGAACTATTGATGTCTCGCTCGCATGCATTGCATTATTTGCGCTTTGCGAAAGCTGGGCGGGTGATTAAAGGGGCCGCCGGCCGAGGGATTAAAGCCGGGAGAAGAAAGTGAGGGTGGTGGCTGTGGCTGTGACATGGCGCGCACTAGCTTTGGCTGGCTAGATTGTTCAGCTGGCTAAGCAATGGACTGGGGAGGGAAGGAAATAATTTGAAATGTGTGGAACCAGCATGATGGACAAAAGGGGTATTGCTTAACGGGGTACGTAATCGTTCAGGAAAGCAGCTCGCAATTTTATTTTATTTTTTGCGAAAGAGGAAAGCAGCTCGCAATTAACGAGCGTACTAGCGTGGCAGGCTGAGAAATCGATGGAATTATGTCCATTATTAACACTAGTACTAAACATACGGCCTCTAAGGCTGGTTGTAATAGGGAGTATCATATACTAGTATCATGCATATGATACTAGTATATGATACTACCTCCGTAATATGCGCATAGTATCATAAGTTAGTATCTTAGGTTGTTTTATTAATTGCTAAGCATTACACAAAGTAGTACTCCCTCTGTAAACTAATATAATAGTGTTTAGATAACTAAAATAGTGATCTAAACGTTCTTATATTAGTTTACGGAGGGAGTACACCATTTAGGGCCTGTTTGGTTCCAATAAGTCACCTGACTTATAAGTCAAGTGACTTAAAATCAGTGACTTATGAGTCACGCCTGTTTGGTTGTCACCTGACTTATAAGTCACCTGACCACACCTTCCCATCTTATTTTTTTTTATGTAAAGGTGGTGGGACCCACGCAAAAGAGGTGACTTATAAGTTTTAAGTTGGGGTGGAGCAACTTATGACTTATAAGTTGGGATGACTTATAAGTCGGGTCTGTTTGGCAAAATAAGTCATTTTTTTCACTTTTCAACTTATAAGCTAGTGACTTATTTGAAACCAAACAGGCCCTTAATATAATACGGTATCATGATATGATACCACATCCTCTCTTTCCGCAATTAACTGTGTGACATATTATCTAAAAAGACTAGTTGGCATACATGATACCACTTATGATACTCCCATTACAACTATCCTAACTCTCTATTGCGTGATGTTGGGCCTCGAAATATATGTTACTAAGCTTCCTGGAATTTGAGTTACTAAGCTTCCTGGAACCCAACCACACCACAGGTGGAGTTACTAAGCTTCCTGGAATTTGACGCTCCCGTGGTGCATCGGCGGCTCTAGCAGCAGGTGGGACCCTCTATCCAGTGTCGGGTGTGTATGGGACAGTATTGTTTTTTGCGGGTGAAAGGAAGATTTTATTTCATCAATCAGGACATAAGTCATTCTTACAAATATCAGGGACATCTTCTGGTCCCGAACCCAACCACACCACAGTGTGATCTTTTGTCTGTTCAAAGGACGCCAGATAATGGCTTGCACCATTCTGTTCCCTACGAACATGAGATAGCTTGAACGTCCTCCCTTCCCTCAGAAGCCTTTGAATTTGATCAACCAACATGGTATAGCGAGACCGGTCCATATCTGGGCCATTAATCATGTTAAGAGCGACAAGGCAGTCCGTCTCTACTTCTATCGGCATCTCCGTCCATTGCAGGGCGAGGTTGATGCCCTCCATGCAAGCTGAGAGCTCAGCCTTCAATGGTTCTGTACATGTGTGCAACTCTCTACAGGATGAGAAAATGATGTCATCGGTGGAGCTGCGCAAAATCATGCCCGCCCCTGCAGTTCCCGATGTGGCACAGAACGACATGAATATTGTTGACAGTATTGTTGACATGAATTTAACACATGCTTCCTCTAGGCTTTTCTATCGCATTTATCGGTGGGAGGCGGTAATACTTGAGGTGGGCAAAGAGGAATTAATCTTAACTCTGATAACTCAGTTAATTCAGTTTACATGGTTTAGTTTATAGGTTTTCTAGTTTGTACGATATTACTACTTTGAGAAATAAGGTATGAAATTAAAATACAGTTTGGTTTTTGTATATACCAAATTATTTTGCTATGGTTTCGGTATATACCATAATAATCAAAGTTCACACGAATATAAAAATTACATAATAGTAATTTACAAATTTATGACTCAAAATATATAATTTCATTTACAAAACAAGGTATAACTATATATAAGTATATATGCATGCATGGATCTATGCCTTCATAGTTATGGACGTGCTTGGCAATACATTAAAAAAAATAACTATGTTATTAAAAAAATGGATGTGCTTGGCAGGAATCTGGTTCCTGTACAGGAAAAAATGACTACTTGTATGATTGTTCGCCTGAAGAAAAAAATATACACACTTCTGTTTATTCAGTTAACCATTTTTGTTTTTAAAATGCATATAGCGAGATTCATCTGGAAGAGATCATGCGCGCCAATAGTGGCTCGTGAGGCAGGGAAGAAATATGCATATGGAGCCATCTTACCCTCGCCCTCCCATCTCTATTCAAGCTTCTATATCCCCTCCGCTATGAGCATCGACCTTGGAGACGACTTTAACCATTTGTTTCATTTATATGTATTATAGCCTGTAGCAACGCACGGGCATTCTACTAGTGTAGAATATGTTGTCAGTCTAAATTCTTTTTAGTCTTGAGACGTGTTAAAATAAAATATTTATAACAAATGTTTATACTTCTATATATTTTATTTTTAGAAAATTTCAAACTTAACATATACTAACATCTATCATTGAAAAAGATACACCACCCAATGCTACATATTTAAAACTTATTTTCTAATAGATCATTTTCTCCTTTCTAGATATTGCCCCAACATTATGTTGGATTACATACAATTGAGATAAATAAGTAAACATTATTTTGGCTCACCAGATTATATTACGACATTTGCGTCGGTGTACAGTGCATGTATATCTCTATTTATACACATTTCAACATTCTTAAATATATTTTGGTACAAATATGTGAAGTGTATGGTTCTACAAATTTCTTGATACTTTTTTCTAGTATATGGTAAGAAAATAGAGTAGTATATAATGTTTTTGCGAGGATCTTATTATCTAAGAGCCTGCATTTTTTTGTCAAAAGTGTTTAGTAAACTATTGTTGGTTCACTAATGTATTGGAAAACTTGTGTCTGCTTTGAACTTAATATTGGCATTGCGCCTATTTTAGTAATAAACTATATATACAAGTGATAAAATATATATATTACACTGGTAGAGTAACTTCAAAGATATGCAAGCACATTATACCTCCAATTTCTCACCCACAAAAAAATACCTCCAACTTCTCATCATAACAATTCCTACTTCATTGTTTCTATCCCACATAGTTTATGTTCCAAATCTGCAATTTGAATTTTTAAGCTTTAAATTCAAATGGTGGTTGCGCACGAAATTAGCCAACATACATCTAAAATCATCTCAAGCATTTCATCGACATACCACATAATTCAACCAATGGTTAAACATCACCCAAGGGTACATGTAAAAACGAATATGCATCCACTACCAACCATCAAAATAAGAAAATATCACACACTCTCATTGCCACTCCCCACGCCAAAGTCCAGACCTCCTTCCATTGTCCCACCCGTATTGGAAGCCAACATCTAACCAAATGTAAACTCCCAAGCTGCTCATAGCTTCTCATACATACCATTTTAATCCTTTCTTCTTGTTCATTTTTTTCTCAACCGTCACCTTCCTCGTGGACTCCTAATAATTAATCCCCCCGCTCCTCAGCTTGAGATTTTTGCTCCGCCATGGAAAGTATTCCCACCTCAGGCCTTTCTTTCAATTTTTCATTGACCTTCTGCTACCTTGCTAACTTCTCTTGCTTCCTCTTGTCTTCCAACGCCATCCACATTCTCAGCATCTTAGACACGATCTTCTTCTTTGTTTTTACCTCATCAAGCTTCTCCCTCAAGACACCAGAGCTTCTGCTCCTTCCTTAACCTCTCCATCTCAGCCTTCCTACACTCATACCTCTTGGAGGTCGAACTGGGATTTCTTGCTCTTCCCTTATTATCTTGAGAGGAGGAGTTTCATGACCTCGGTCTCTTTTGTGGAGCCTCATCATTCCTTGCATGCTACTCCTAACTGTTCTTGAGAAATGCCCAAAAACGATGAAAGGCAAATGTCTTCCTGGTGGATTAGGCATATGCTCCTACCGATCTTGGATATAGGCCACCCGTGACACTAAACAATTTATGATAAAATACGGTTTTAAGATGACATGTACATTGAACAATTGACAATATGATCAAAATATTGTATTTGTGTTATAATTTGGCGAGACCATCTGCTTTTTTTAAATCTAGATATACATTCAAAATTGAATGTATTGAGCAATATGTAGTCAAAAAATGTGCAGAAAGCATCAAAATTTCTTGTCAGCGATGTCATGTAGCGAAAGCGATGCACAGTTATTGGGTGAACTTGCCAACCATTTTGGAACAACCTTCAAGAGGGTCCTATTTGTCTAATCTAGCAGCATTATCGGGCTAAGCATTTAAATATCAATAACCTTTTTTGATATTGGTAAGCATAACATGGGTGTTGGTGGTCTAGTACTCACTAGATTGCCCATAGTGACCACCGCCGGTAAAACCAAGCACCAGCAAGGTTGTTGGAGCTATGTGCATATCCCCAACAAAGTATTGCCAACAGTGCATCACTGACAATTGGTTGTTTCTGAATGGCTTATCCAACAATATCTCTTTTTTTTTCGTCAGGGCAAATGTAATCGTAGTGAGGTGATCAAAGAAATTTCCAAACCAAACCATGGGCCATATAGTTTGTCAATCAAGGAGATGTAGATGAGAAGAATCCAGTCTGGGAAGGTGCAATTCAGCCCTGAATTGAGGGATTTCAGTGACGAAGCTCATATCTTCACGAAGTTTACTCAGGCGGGTACGCATGTGTGGCCTCATGATCCACGAGACATTATTTGTATATATCAGTTGGTTTTTGAGGAATACAATTCCTCATCATTGATTAAAAAAGATGGTGGACGAAAGAGGTAATGAACAAAGACACATTCAAACGTTCGCAATTTATTGATGTGGAAAAAATGGAATCGTTCCAGAAAGCAGCTTGCAATTAACAAGCGTACGCACTCGCGTGGCGGGCTGGGAGATGAAATGTTGTCAATTACTTACTTCACTTTTGGAGCGAGTGGCCATAGACAACCTCTATGCGTCATGGTCGATGGAGAATTTTTTTGAGGGCTTGGCCGATTGAGATAAACTGAACCCAGGAGTGGATTACCTTTTCATTTCCAGTGCTAGATCTTTACTCTCGCTGATAATATTTCTGTGTTCTGCATGGATTACTTAGAGCATCTCTAGCCCCGCCCCCAACAGGCCCTCCCCAGGCGTTTTTGCCGCGCCGATGCCCAAAAATCGGCCCAGTCGGGCCCCCAGTAGCCCGTTTTTCGCCGGCTCGGGCCGAAACTGGTGCCGGCGGACCCGAGCCGAACCCGGCGCGCTGGGGGCGCCGGCACAAGCGAAAAGGGGTGTGGGGCCGCTCTGTCGGCGAGTCGAGAGCCTCTTCCCGCCGTTTCTTCCTGAATTTCCCCCACTTCCCTCCCATTCTCTCCATTCCTCCCGCCAATCTCCCTCCCACTCGCCTCCCAGCCGGCCGCCATGCCGCCGAAGAAGTATGTGATCCCCCGCGCCGCGACAACCGCGACTGCCTCCGTCGCCCAGCCGAAGCAGAGGAAGCCGAGGGCGACGCCGTCCAAGCCACCGGGCATGACAAACGCCGAGTAGAGGGCGGAAGTTCAGCGACGGGAGGCTGTCACCGCCGACCGGCGGAACAGGGCAATCGCCAAGAAGGCCCGTGACAACGCGGCGCATGCGGCTGCGGCTGCGGCGGACCAAGCCGAGGCCGAGGCGGCTCGCGTAGGGATGATGAATCCACCCGGCGGCCACGCCCAGTACGCGCCCTGGAGCCAGCAAAGCGTCGACTCTCCGTCTGGCTTCTCGTTGTCGCCGCAGCCATGGGGATGCATGCCGTCGCCGGGCTACGCCGACGGGGACGCGCACAGTGGGTTCAACCCCAACGCCACCTTCCCCCATGGACACCCCGCCCAGCGCACGCCCTCGCCCGCCTTCGCCGGCGTGCAGTACCCTCCATACAACTACTCGTCGCCGGCTTACGCGTCCTCCCCGACGCCCCCTCTCCGCCGTGGCGCGCTGCCCTTCTCACACCTCGGCGACACCACGAGACCGGCGCCGACATGGACGACATCATCGCGGCAGGCTCGGCCGCGGCTGCCGCGACCCCCGGGTTCGCTACCCCAGACGACACGGTGGATCTCAGCGGCGGCATGGACGACGGCGAGCTCGACTACGGCGAGGAGGAGCCGGAGGAGCAGGAGGAGGAGGACAAGGAGGACGAGGAGGAGGAGTCGGCGACTGTTCCGGCGAGGAGGCGTAAGAAGAAGAAGGGGGCAGGCAGGACCGGCGAGCCGCGCATCAAGTGGGCATCCAAGGAGCAGGAATGCCTCGCCGCAGCGCGGAAAGTCGTCTGCCTCGACCTGACCACCGGCACGAACCAGAGCATCAAGACATACTGGGAGCGCATCAAGGCCAAGTTCGACGAGCGCAAGCTCGTCGACCCCTACTTTAAAGGCATCTACATGCAGTGCGGGGCGAAGGCAATGGCGAACCATTGGGGGCTCATCCAGGCGGCGTGCAACAAATGGCATGGGATCATCGAGTTGGTCGCGGCTCGCCCGGAGAGCGGCGCCAACGTTGAGGATCAGGTATGGCACGCCGGTCTCCCGCTTCTCTTCGCCATGTGCACCCGCCAAGTGTTTGTTCCTCCGCGCAGCTGATGCACATGTTCTCCATGTATCGCCAGGGCAACAGCGACCAAGAATTCAAGTACCTCCATGTTTACAAGCGCATTGACAAGTGCGAGAAGTGGGCGGAAGTCCGGCGCATCCTCGGCAAGGCCAAGGAGACCTACAAGCCGGACACGCCGACGCCGGGCGCGTCAGAAGGGCGGCCGGACGGCAGCAAAGGGGCCAAGAAGGGGAAACACGCCGACGCGGCTTCCGCGCGAGTGCAGAGTCCATCGAGCATTGCCTCGCCGACGCACAGGCCCGGGCCGCCCTACGTGAAGAGAAGATCGAGGCGCGGTGGTCGGCGTTGACGACGAGCAACGCCGTCAAGCTCGACCTACTCCGGACCAACGTCGCCGCGAAGAAAAGGAACACCGACCTGGCTTTCCTGCTGGGCGGGGCGGACATGCTCCAGAGCAACGACGAGGCGGTCAAGGCGTGGTACTTGGCGGAGCGTGGCCTCATCCTGAACCAGTTGTCGTCGACGGCGCCGCCAACTCCCACGCCCACACCGCCGCCGCCGCCAAGCCCGAGCGATGATGCCTCCACGACTCCCCACAGCAATGAAGCCACGCCGACGCCGCCCAGCACAGAAGAAGCTCCGACCCCGCCAAGCCCGCACACGCCGTCTCCGCCGACGCCGGAGGCCGACCTCGCCGTCTGATGCGCTGCACGCGCGTCCTTTCTTTTCTGTACGCCGAACTTTTCATTCGATCGTCGAACTGTGGCCGCTTGATCGCTGGATTTATGGCGTCCATTTTATGAGCGGGAATGACTACGTTTGAATTTGCTGCGGCTTGGGGGACGGGCGCTCGGCGTGGGCGTGGCGAGCAGCCGCCTTCGACCAATCTAGCGCCCCGCCCAACCGCTTTTTTTTTTTCTACGCCTCAGCTGAACGGCTGGAGATGTTCTTATTCTCTGATCTTAAACACGCACGGTCGGCCGGTCACAGCACTCCCGGTGCGGGCTATGGAATACGACATACGGGCCCGTCATGGCCGAACAGTCACGTGGACCCTCAAACGGATAACGGCGATGGGTCCATGGGCCCATGAAGGGTCTGGAGCAGGGGAGGCTTGACCTGATCCATCCATACAGAGGTTTGCCTCAAAAAAAAATCCATCCAGAGACGGGGGCGGATCCTAAAACACATGACGAAGCAGAATTCCAACCCAGCCTGCCCGGCGTTGGCGCTGGCACGCCAGACGAGACAGACAGAGGGCTTCTCTGGCTCTGGCCCCCATGATCCTCCTCCTTCCTTCCTTTCCGTGTCCCACCGGCCACCGCCTTCCAGGAGTAGTACTCGTACTACCAATCAGGGCGACACAGTGCCCCAAAATTACCCGGCCTGCCACGACACTCCGTCTCGCCTTTTGGCACGGGCCAACGGCCGGGTGATCACGTGCTCAAAGATATCCGCGGCGCCGTCACACCCCGCAGATCACGCGCACGCATTGTCAAGGCGGTCATCTCCATAGCAACGTCCACATGGACCAAGTGTGAACCTCTCGACCGTCGCCTTCGCAACAGCGTCAAATTCTCGTGAGACCAAATGCACGTGCATGGGTATTGTGTGATCCTATGCCTCGGATCCTGCATACCTAATGTTATTTTTGCTACAAAAAATGATGCTCCCATCTCTGATGGGGCGACATAAGAGGAGGAGATGCTGGGTGGGTGGTTGATAGGATAGGAGGGGTGAAGGCAGCACGAGGCGACATCGTGGAGAGGGAGGAGAAAAAGAATTATAATTGCATTGGCATCCTCCTCTCCTCCGATAGGGTTAGGGGAGGAGAAAAAGAAGGGGAAAGTGACGAGAGGAGGTGGACGCGGTTACACCCTTGAGGAGAGGAGGAATGGCGAAAGTGCCCTCGGTGGGCCTCCAGATTTACATGTGGTGGCATCTCTGTCTAGGCCGGAGAGCCAGAGCGGTAGGGCGGTGAAAGGATCGAGATGGACCTAGAGGAGGGGTGAATAGGTACAACTACAAATTTTAATTGTTAGTTAGCAATTTTAGGCAATAATGCAGAATATGAAAGTGAGCCTGACAATTGCAAGTATGATGTTAAGAGCTAAGCAAGGTAAACAAGTAACACTAGTAGATGAGTAAGCAAGCACAATATGATATAAGTAAAGACTAAGAGACAAGTAACCACAAGTAGGAAGTTAGTGTTAGGGATAACCGCAACTCCGAGAGACGAGGATGTATGCCGATGTTCACTTCCTTGGACAGAAGCTACGTCACCGTTAGAGAGGTGGATTTTACCACGAAGGCACACCAACACCACGAAGGATCACCCTATTCTCCCTTTCAGACAACACCACGAAGGCGTTTCTCAACCACTAGTGGTAGACCTTGGGGTGGTCTCCAAACCCTCACAAACTTTTTGGGGGTAATCAAAATGGTCGATTCCTCACCGAAAGACTCCTACCGCCTAGGAGTCTCCAACCTCCAACAGTAACAATATCCAAGAGGAAAAGCTCAAGACTTGCTCAAATCACGATTTGCTTCGGTCACCAGAAGGAGAGGGAGAAGATCTTTCTATTTATTGGAACAACTCTTTCAATCCCTCAAGAATCAAACTGGGATCTAGGATTTCGTGGGTCAGCAAGAGAGAGGGAGCACTGGTGTTCTTGGGGCGTTTTGGAGTGAAGTGTTCCACCTTGTCTCGAAGTGGTAAGGAGCTATTTATACCCACAATAGATTAGAGCCATTTGGAGCAGAGTTTGACTTGCCCGGATGACCTGGAGTACCATCCGGATGATCTGGACAGCATCCGGATGATCTGACTGTAGGCCCGGATATAAGTGGTAGCAGCAGAGATGCGAAGAGGCCGGACGGTCCGGAGGACAGCCCAGTTGATCTGGGCGAAGCCCGGACGATCCAGGAGAACGTCCGGATGATCCGGCTTCATCCAACAGGGTTCTGTGGTGAGAGGAGCTATATTACCCGGACGATCTGCGACAAGGTCCGGACGATCCGGGACAGGTCCGGATAATCCGGCTATAATTAGCGCCGAAAGATGGCCCCTGGATGCATTACCCGGATGATCTGGAACCAGCTCCGGACGATCCGGGTCTAGCCCAGATGATCCGGGGCCTCGTCCGGATGATCCGGTTAGGAGTCTGTATATGGAGAGAAGAGAGAGTAGGTTTTGGCTAAGTAGTTTTCCTAGGAATTTTTGGCCTTTGTGAAAACGTCTTGTGAATTAGACTGTGAGGAAGCCTTGAACCTACATGTCGGATCCTGTCTTAATAGTTCGGGATCCCTATTGCTCAAGAAATGTATAAAAGAGCAAAATGCTTCGTTTTTTCTTCTTTCCTCATTGGTTATCTGCTTGAGCAATATCTCATTTGATGTGTCCATGATGCACATTAAAACCAAGGGAACTAATGACATGTGTATATACTCAGCAAACATAGTTATTCCCCTATATGTAATTTGTCATCAACATCTATAATACACTTAAGAGCAAGATTGCACTTTCAATCTCCCCCTTTTTGGTAGTTGATGACAAAATACATATAGCTCTCAACAAGTGAAATGTGTTGTGTAATTTTTAGGAGAGTTGTCCGGTATGTGTTTTAGGGAGAGCTCCCCCTTAATGTATGAATAAGGAATAAAGCGATAGGAAAAACGATGCACACATGGAGTGGATACCCTCATTTGGAAATAATGTTGTAATAGCAAATGTAGACATACACCACTAAAGCAACCTAAGCAATGATAAGCAACAAATGAAGATAGCATACTTAAGCTCTTACAAGGTAGCATAAACTCATAATCTCATACAAGGTAGCATAATTCATGACCAAAGGTTCATTAAAATAATAATAAGTCCAATAAATAGTGCTTGATCAACATAGCATCAAATTTTTTTAAGGCACCAAGAGCACTAGGAACAACAGAGCAAACACATACACATACACCTAAGAAGTACATCTCCCCCTTGGCAGCAAGTACCGAAAGGGAAACGGCAGAGAAGGTAGGAGGATCACTCATCATCCTCATCATCATCACCATCACCATCACTCAGATCAGCAGGGTTAAGGAAGAACTCGGGAAATCAGCGGCAGAAGCACTAGTACGCGTCGGTGCTATACAAACGGTTTTAACCCCTTTTCGCAACGACATTTGGAATCGTCACCTAGTGAGTGTGGGCGATAGGGGGGTTGATACGTCTCCGACGTATCTACTTTTCCAAACACTTTTGCCCTTGTTTTGGACTCTAACTTGCATGATTTGAATGGAACTAACCCGGACTGACGCTGTTTTCAGCAAAATTGCCATGATGTTGTTTTACGTGCAGAAAACAAAAGTTCTTGGAATGACCTGTAACTCCACGGAACATCTAGTTAAAAATAATAAAAAAATCCTTGCCAAAGATGAAGACCAGGGGGCCCACACCCTGTCCACGAGGGTGGGGCGCCGTGCATGCCGCCTCTACCTTGTGGGCCCTGGAGCTCCTCCGACGCCAAATCCAACTCTATATATTTGCTTTCGGAGAGAAAAAAATCAAGGAGAAGAAATCATCGCGTTTTACGATACGAAGCCGCCGCCAAGCCCTAAAACCTCTCGGGAGGGCTGATCTGGAGTCCGTTCGGGGCTCCAGAGAGGGGGATTCGTCGCCGTCGTCATCATCAACCATCCTCCATCACCAATTTCATGATGCTCACCGCCGTGCGTGAGTAATTCCATCGTAGGCTTGCTGGACGGTGATGGGTTGGATGAGATATGTCATGTAATCGAGTTAGTTTTGTTAGGGTTTGATCCCTAGTATCCATTATGTTCTGAGATTGATGTTGCTATGACTTTGCTATGCTTAATGCTTGTCACTAGGGCCCGAGTGCCATGATTTCAGATCTGAACCTATTATGTTTTCATGAATATATGTGAGTTATTGATCCTATCTTGCAAGTCTATATTCACCTACTATGTGTTATGATCCGGCAACCCCGAAGTGACAATAATCGGGACCACTCCCAGTGATGACCATAGTTTGAGGAGTTCATGTATTCATTATGTGCTAATGCTTTGTTCCGGTTCTCTATTAAAAGGAGGCCTTAATATCCCTTAGTTTCCATTAGGACCCCACTGCCACGGGAGGGTAGGACAAAGATGTCATGCAAGTTCTTTTCCATAAGCACGTATGACTATATTCGAATACATGCCTACATTACATTGATGAATTGGAGCTAGTTCTGTGTCACCCTATGTTATGATCATACATGATGAACCGTGATCCGCATTATTATCAATCACCGATCCAATGCCTACGAGCTTTCCATATACTAGTTTACGCTTATTTACTTTCCCGTTTCTACTGTTACAATCATTACAAAACACCAAAAATATTACTTTTCCTTTCATTACTCTTTTGTTACCATTACCACTACTATCATACTACTTTGCTACTAAATACCTTGCTGCAGATATTAAGTTATCCAGGTGTGGCTGATTTGACAACTCAGTTGCTAATACTTGAGAATATTCTTTGGCTCCCCTTGTGTCGAATCAATAAATTTGGGTTGAATACTCTACCCTCGAAAGCTGTTGCGATCCCCTACACTTGTGGGTTATAAAGACTAATTTCTGGTGCCGTTGCCGGGGAGCATAGCTCTATTCTTTGAGTCACTTGGGATTTATATCTGTTGGTCGCTATGAAGAAATTGAAAGACGCTAAGACAACAATTTATCCCTCAACTACGAGGGGAGGTAAGGAACTGCCATCTAGCTCTGCACTTGATTCACCTTCTGTTTTGAGTAAGCTTGCGACACACGAACACCTTCGCTATTCGCTCGATATGTCGCATGTTATTGATGATGCCACTTCTGCTATGCATGATACTTATGATGAAACTACTTCTATGCTCGATACTACTGTGCCCCTTACTGAATTTCTTGATGAAAAAAATGCTATGGCTAGAGAGAAAGAAATTATTGAAACTGATCATGTTGATGAAATGGATGATGAAAACATGCCTGTTATTCCTGAGGGCTATATTTTTGATAAAGAAGCTTCTGCTGCTATTTTTGCTTGCAAAGATAACAATGAGCTTAGAAGGTTATTAGCTAAATGTTGTAAGGAATCTCTTAGAGATAGAATGAGGCCCGACCCTGCTTTTGCAACTTCACCTATTTGTGTTGCCGATAAGGATTAAGAATTCTCTGTTGATCCTGATATAATTACTTTGGTTGAATCTGATCCTTTTCATGGCTATGAATCTGAAACTGTTGTGGCACATCTTACTAAATTAAATGATATAGCCACCCTGTTCACTAATGATGAGAGATCTCGTTACTTTTATATCCTTAAAATATTTCCGTTCTCATTAAAGGGTGATGCTAAGATATGGTTTAATTCTCTTGATCCTGGTTGTGTGCGTAGTCCCCAGCATATGATTTATTACTTCTCTGCTAAATTTTTCCCTACTCATAAGAAACAAGCTGCCTAGAGGGAAATATACAACTTTGTGCAAATTGAAGAAGAGAGTCTCCCACAAGCTTGGGGGAGGCTTCTCAAGCTACTTAATGCTTTGCCTGATCATCCTCTTAAGAAAAATGAAATACTTGATATCTTTTATAATGGACTAACCGATGCTTCCGGAGATTACCTGGATAGTTGTGCTGGTTCTCTTTTCAGGGAAAGAACACCGGATGAAGCTGAAATTCTATTGAATAATATGTTGACAAATGAAAATAATTGGGCATCTCCTGAGCCAACTCCTGCTCCAATTCCTGAGCCTATTCCTAAACCAACTCCAAAGAAGAGAGGTGTTCTATTTCTCAGTCCTGAAGATATGCAAGAGGCAAAGAAATCTATGAAAGAAAAATGTATTAAAGCTGAAGATGTTAAGAATTTACCTCCTATTGAAGAAATACATGGTCTTAATTTACCGCCTGTTGAAGAAACATATGATCTTAATCCATTACCTATTGAAGAACCTCCAGGTCTTGACAACCCGACACAGGTAGTAAAGGTAAATTCTCTCTATAGATATGATAAAGATGAAGTCCCTCCTACTAAAATTGCTAGTAAGTGCTTGGATGAGTTTGATAACTTTATGTTTAAGCAAGAAGACTTGAATGCTTACTTTGGTTGACAATTAAAAAAATGCTTATATGATTAAACACTTGGGTGATTATATGTCTAATGTTAGATGTGAACTTAAACTCATTAGCAAACATGCTTCTATGGTTACCAATCAAGTAGAACAAGTACTTAAAGCTCAAAATGATTTGCTCAATGAAATGAATAGTAAGAAAAATGATTATGCTGTTAGAGTGGCTACTGGAACTGGTAGAATGACTCAGGAACCTTTGTATCCTGAAGGCCACCCTAAGAGAATTGAGCAAGATTCTCAGAGAAATAATATTGATGCACCTAGTTCTTCTAAAATGAAGAAAAAGAAAAATGATAGGACTTTGCAAACTTCTAGTGAACCTATTGCCGAACCACCTGAGAATCCAAATGATATATCTATTTACGATCTTTGAAACACAATCGGTAATGAACATGAACCTAGTGAAAATGTTAATGATGATGTTCATAATGATGCTCAACCTAATAATGATAATGATGTAGAAATTGAACCTGTTGTTGATCTTGATAACCCACAATCAAAGAATCAACGTTATGATAAAAGAGACTTTGTTGCTAGGAAACATGGTAAAGAAAGAGAACCATGGGTTCGTAAACCCATGCCTTTTCCTCCCAAACCATCCAAGAAAAAGGATGATGAGGATTTTGAGCGCTTTGCTGAAATGATTAGACCTATCTTTTTGCGTATGAGGTTAACTGATATGCTCAAAATGAATCCTTATGCTAAGTATATGGAAGATATTGTTACAAATAAGAGAAAGATATCGGAAGCTGAAATTTCCACTATGCTTGCTAATTATACTTTTACGGGTGGAATAGCAAAGAGACTTGGAGATCCAGGAGTACCTACTATACCATGCTCCATTAAAAGAAACTATGTTAAAACTGCTTTATGTGATCTTGGAGCCGGTGTTAGTGTTATGCCTCTCTTTTTATATCGTAGAATTGATTTGAATAAGTTGACACCTACTGAAATATCTTTGCAAATGGCTGATAAATCAACTTCTATACCTGTCGGTATTTGTGAGGATGTGCCTGTTGTGGTTGCGAACGTTACTATTTTAACGGACTTTGTTATTCTTGATATTCCTGAGGACGATAGTATGTCTATTATTCTTGGAAGACCTTTTTTGAATACTGCAGGGGCTGTTATTGATTGCAACAAAGGCAATGTCACTTTTCATGTTAATGGTAATGAGCACACGGTACACTTTGTGAGGAAACAACCTCAAGTTCATAGTATCAATTCTATTGGAAAAGTTCCATCGATTATTTTTGGAGGCTTTGTATTTCCTCTTCCTACCATCAAGAAGAAATATGATATACTTATTATTGGGGATGTGCATATCCCCGTTGAGGTAACATAGTGTTATTCAAAATTTCTCCGGTTCCATGTTAGTCGGAATGAATTTGGTAGCAAGACCTGATCAACCTTGTTAGTGGATTCCTTTTGATGAGCATGAGACGAATGAAACTAGAAGGCACAACCTTCTAGACCCTCTTTATACTTTCTATTATTTAGTTGAAATAAAGTAAAAATAGTATTTTCTGTCTGTTTTTTGATTTATCTGTGCAATATAAAAATACCCCGAAAATAAAAGTCCTCCAAATGCCATGCCAATTTAATATGGTTTTTTCGGGAATATTTGAGGATTTATGGAACTGAAAACACCGCGGGGGGAGCTGTCACCTTGCCATGAGGGTGGAGTGCGCGCCCCCTGCCTCGTGGGCCCACGGTAGCCCTCCTCCACTTATTCCTGCACCCATCCTCTTCTTCTTCCTCCCACAAACACGAATATATGGCTCAAGCACGAGTCCCAGCTCACTTTGCTGTGATTTTCGATCTCCTTGCTCAAAGCACCCCTCACAAAACTGCTTGGGGAGATTGTTCCTTGGTATGTGACTCCTCCATTGGTCCAATTAGTTTTTGTTCTAGTGCTTTATTCTTTGCAAATTTGTGCTGCATAGGTGACCATGTTCTTGAGCTTGCATGTCAAATTTATATGGTTCCAAGTAGTTCTAATGCTTGATAGAGGCTCTAGACTCTTGTAGGAGTAGTTGCTATCAATTTTATTGAAGTTGGTTCACTTCTGTTTGAAGTTACTAGAAATTTCAGAAATTTTTCAGAGGAAGAAATATGCTTAGGAAAATGTTCCAGGGTGGTTCTTCAAGAAAGCAAGGACCCAGGCTTGGAATACGTGATGCTAACGAGGAACCACCAAGAGACGCCCCAGTGCGGCCTTGTGAGTGGCCTTCAGAAAATTTTATGGATCAAGCGGGAATCAAAGAAGAATTTAACGCATATTTGCGTAACGCCGATCTTGTGAGCTTTGAGGCCGACAAATGCCCCAATACCATCAAATCACAAGCTCATTTGTGAGGAGGTTTGAATTTTCATCTTCACGTAATTCTCCAACAGTCATGTTTGATCTTTAATTATGAAAATCGTATACCATGGACTTAGAGGATTTTACTTTTGCTTGCAAACTCCCACAATGGGGTAGCATTAATGATCCCCGTAATTCTGAATTTAGAAACTTTCTTGCTGGTATAACCGTGGGGGAATCTAGAGATATAACACAAGCTACTATAGGGAGCATCCATTTTCCTGCTCTACATTATTTCGCTCTCTTCATAGGCAGATGCATAAATGGTAAAGATGAAGCATGTCACATGTGTGTCCCTGATCTCAGTATCCTTAGGAGTGCTGTGTTGGGAGACCAATCTTATAATTTGGGAGCCATTGTTGCACGTAGGTTGCATCATAATAGATTTAATGGAGATTTCTTTGGAGGAATTTATGCAACCCGCTTAGCTGATTTTCTTGACGTGGACGTTCGTGAGGATGATATGGAGTTGCCTCCTACTTATTTAGACTTTAATTCTATGGTCCACCACCAGTTTGTTGAGAGGAATGAATCACCTCTCTTTTATCGACAAATCTTTGATAAACAGCGTGTTGTCCGTATTACTCTCCCTGCTCCTGCCTTCTTTGATTATCAGGCAAAAGGAAGATATGTTATTACCAGAGAGGAGGCAGATAAGTATGAGAGGAGAGCGGAGGCAGCTCGACGCCACGCTGCAGCTCAGGAGGCGATAGCCGCTACATCACAGTATGACACCAGCTACACCTACGGATATCCGCCAGGCCATCCCTGGCAATGAACCAACTTAGGCCAAAAGCCTAATCTTGGGGGAGTACGTATTTCCCACCCACATTACATTTATGTTCACACACACTCATTACTAGATGTCGGTGCTCATACTCTTTCACTGTAATATCCATGCTAGTTTATTTTCTTTTTTCTGCTTCCTTCTTGTGTGTTTGATAAACTTTAAGGAAACAACAAAAAAAATAGTGTAGCTTCTAGTTAGTTTACTTTTCCTGCTGTAGTAGTAATAATTAAAAAGAAAACCCAAAAATATTTCCCATTCTTCTTTTGCTTGTTGGGAGCTTTCCCGTGTAAATAGTTTTTATTTCCTGTCTTTTCTTTGGGGGTCGATAGGAGAAGACCGTGATTAAATTGTTGATGTGGCTCTTATATGCATTATTGTTGATTTAACCAAGAGCCCATATTGCCTTGTCTTCTCCTGCTTATTGAATGCTCGCAGATTCCAGCTTAGTCCGATGCACGTACACTCTTATTATTATTCACATCATTCGGTCGTGCAAGTGAAAGGCAATAATGACGATATGTGATGAATTGATTGGGATAAGCGAAGCTGGTATGAACTCGACCTCTCTTGTTTTTGTAAATATGATGAGTTCATCATTCTTGATTCAGCTTATTATGAATAAACATGTTTGCAATGACAATTAGAGATCATAGTTGCTTGTGCCATGCTTGATTAGCTATGAGTGATAATGGTTTACCTTGCGTGCCAACATGCTATTAAAATGGTTGTGATGTGGTATGATGGGGTGGTATCCTCATTTGAATGATTTAAGTGACTTGACTTGGCACATGTTCACACATGTAGTTGAAACAAATCAACATAGCCTTCATGATATTTATGTTCATGGTGGATTATATCCTACTCATGCTTGCATCCAATGTTTATTAATTTTAATGCATGTTCATGGCTATTGTCGCTCTCTAGTTGGTCGCTTCCCAGTCTTTTGCTAGCCTTCACTTGTACTAAGCGGGAATACTGCTTGTGCATCCAATCCCTTAAACCCCAAAGTTATTCCATATGAGTCCACTATACCTTCCTATATGCGGTAGTTACCGCTGCCTGTAAATTTGTATGTGTCGAACTCTAAACCTTCAAATAAACATTCTGTTTTGTATGCTCGAATAGCTCATGTATCAACTAGGGCTGTCCTTATCTTCCATGTTAGGCGGGTTATTCTCAAGAGGAGTGGACTCCGCTCTTCAGTCACGAGAAAATGGCTGGTCACCGGGATGCCCAGTCCCATGCTTTAGGCAAACTAAATCAAAATTAATTGCAAACAAAACTCCCCCTGGGACTGTTGCTAGTTGGAGACACTCGTTGTTTCGAGCAAGTCATGGATTGATGCTTGTTGGTGGAGGGGGAATATAAACTTTACCATTCTGTTTGGGAACCGCCTATAATGTGTGTAGCATGGAAGATATCGCCATCTCTTAGTTGCTATGTTGACAATGAAAGTATGCCGCTCAAAATATTATTTATCTCTATTTCAAAACCGAGCTCTAGCACCTCTACAAATCCCTGCTTCCCCCTGCGAAGGGCCTATCTATTTACTTTCATGTTGAGTCATCACCCTCTTATTAAAAGCACTAGCTGGAGAGCACAGCTGTCATTTGCATCCATTACTGTTAATCTATATTGAGTATGACTATGATTGGATCTCTTTTACCATGAATTACAATGTCTAGTCAGTCCTTGATCTTTAAAGGTGCTCTGCATTTATGTTTTATGGTCTCGTAAAGGGTTAGCGAGATACCATCTTGTTATATCATATTATGATTGTTTTGATAAAGTGTTGTCATCCGAGATTTATTATTATGACTCGCTAGTTGATTATGCCATTGATATGAGTAACCATGAGACCTGAGAATTATTGCAAATGTGGTTAGTTATAATCTTTGATGAAAACCTGAATGCTGGCTTTACATATTTACAACAAGAAGAGCAAACAGAGTTTGTAATTTTTTTTTCTTTTTCTCTTTCAGTTTATCAACTGAATTGCTTGAGGACAAGCAAAGGTTTAAGCTTGGGGGAGTTGATACGTCTCCGTCGTATCTACTTTTCCAAACACTTTTGCCCTTGTTTTGGACTCTAACTTGCATGATTTGAATGGAACTAACCCGGACTGACGCTGTTTTCAATAGAATTGTCATGATGTTGTTTTATGTGCAGAAAACAAAAGTTCTCGGAATGGCCTGAAACTCCAGGGAACATCTAGTTAAAAATAATAAAAAATCCTAGCCAAAGATGAAGACCAGGGGGCCCACACCCTGTCCACGAGGGTGGGGGGCACCCCCCTAGGGCGCGCCTCACCTCGTGGGCCCTGAGCTCCTCCGACACCAACTCCAACTCTATATATTTGCTTTCGGAGAGAAAAAATCAAGGAGAAGAAATCATCGCGTTTTACGATCGGAGCCGCCCGCCAAGCCCTAAAACCTCTCGGGAGGGCTGATCTGGAGTCTGCTCGAGGCTCCGGAGAGGGGATTCATCGCCGTCGTCATCATCAACCATCCTCCATCACCAATTTCATGATGCTTCACCGCCGCGTGAGTAATTACATCGTAGGCTTGTTGGACGGTGATGGGTTGGATGAGATCTATCATGTAACCGAGTTAGTTTTGTTAGGGTTTGATCCCTAGTATCCATTATGTTCTGAGATTGATGTTGCTATTACTTTGCTATGCTTAATGCTTGTCACTAGGGCCCGCGTGCCATGATTTCATATCTGAACCTATTATGTTTTCATGAATATATGTGAGTTCTTGATCCTTTCTTGCAAGTCTATAATCACCTACTATGTGTTATGATCCGGCAACCCCGAAGTGACAATAATCGGGATCACTACGGGTGATGACCATAGTTTGAGGAGTTCATGTATTCATTATGTGCTAATGCTTTGTTCCGGTTCTCTATTAAAAGGAGGCCTTAATATCCCTTAGTTCCATTAGGACCCCGCTGCCACGGGAGGGTAGGACAAAAGATGTCATGCAAGTTCTTTTCCATAAGCACGTATGACTATATTCGGAATACATGCCTACATTACATTGATGAATTGGAGCTAGTTCTGTGTCACCCTATGTTATGACCGTTACATGATGAACCGTGATCCCAAGATAATTATCCATCACCGATCCAATGCCTACGAGCTTTCCATATACTGGTTTACGCTTATTTACTTTCCCATTGCTACTGTTACAATCATTCCAAAACACCAAAAATATTACTTTTGCTTTCATTACTCTTTTGTTACCATTACCACTACTATCATACTACTTTGCTACTAAATACCTTGCTGTAGATATTAAGTTATCCAGGTGTGGCTGAATTGACAACTCAGTTGCTAATACTTGAGAATATTCTTTGGCCCCCCTTGTGTCGAATCAATAAATTTGGGTTGAATACTCTACCCTCGAAAGCTGTTGCGATCCCCTACACTTGTGGGTTATCAGGGGTGCTTCCCACACGAACCAGAAACCGTCAGGGATATGCCCTCCTGGCACAAACGCTCGGCAAAATGAGGTCGTGTGCGACCGGCGAAGCGCTCAAATACGGAAATACATACAGTAGAGCTAAAAAAACAATTATACAGGCAAAATTGTTTCCGATCGCAAGTACATCCCACACAGTCAGTCCCTGCTAAACGTTTCCATTCGTATGTACATCCCACACTATCGCTCCAAGGAAAACGTTTCCATTCACAGGTACATCACACACAATTTTTCCGTTAAATCTTTTGTGTTATTGAATGCATCACACACGCTCCGTAGAAGAAACTGTGTGGCAAAGGTTGTCCATCACACACAGTTTTTATGTGATAAACGTTTGCGCAAGGTGGCCTGATGCAAACAGGTTTCAAGAGAAAGTCATGTATGATTGTTCATTGATCCAACATGGTTTATTCCTAGAAACTGCGTGCGTTGCCTGAGGTCATCGCCCACGGTATTTTTTCAATAACCGTTTGCAGTAGCAAAACCCAATTAGCATGCTAATTTGCCATTAGTAGGCTAATTGCCCTATTATTAATAATCCATTTATTAATCTAATTGACATTCATATTAAGCACATAATATATTTCATGTCCATATTAAGGAAGCCAAATTTCATAACTGAAATACATCAGAGTACAACATGATATAGCTTCAGCACTCAGCTACCCCATTACAGAACTGCACGAGCACAAAGTTTCACATGGAACATTTAGAACCTTTCGAAATTAGCATCATAGACATTATATAGACAAATGCATCTCATCTGGAAAACTGCTGTAGCGGAAGGTGAATATTGATCCTTCATTCATATTGAAGGTCTTTCAACTTTAGGCCAGTGCATATGGATGATTGACCGTCCATCCTTCGTCCTCTTCTGAACACTTCAATATCGAACCGCGGGTGTTGTATGAAAACCTTTCTCGCCTCCTGACAATAGAGGTGGTTTGAGAGGTAATCATCAGTGTACTGCTTTGGAAAGACCTGAAAACAAGGATGTGCATAAATATCTTCTCTATGTTGGAAATGGGGCAAAGGAATAAAAAAAGCAAGTATAATAGTTAGTACCATCTTGTAGTGAACTAATGTCTTCTTCATTGTGTAGACAAAGAGCTTGTTGTTTTTTGTCGCTAATTTCTTTATCCTAACAATCTTTCTAAGTTTCTTCACTTGATTGATATTCATGAACAATTCATTTCCCCATATGCAAAAAGGGTCGAACAATGGGTCAAAACCTCTAACAGCAGGACCTACATGTGCATGACCAAATTGTTAAAAATCTAAATATTAGGATGGTTCCTGCAATTGCACAGTAATGTTCTATTAGACAATGGACCATGCACGTGTAGTTAACTAAACACCACAACAAATAAACCAAACGTTAACTGAGCACCACATTGCACAATATAACATACTCCTAATAGAAGATCAGACGGTTAACCAAACCAAGCATGCTTAACAACTTGGAAATATAGCAATTGTATTTGTTTCTCATGTATTTAGTACAGCCAGATTCGATTTATTTCTTACATGGTATACAATAACAGAATGCACCCACAACAATTAAACATCACATTGCAGAATTGAACCAAACAGTTAACTAAACACCACAACAAATTAACCAAACGTTAATCGAAGCACCACATTGCACAATATAACATACTCATAATAGAAGATCGGACAGTTAACCAAACCAAGCATGCTTGACAACTTGGAAAATTGCACCCTGAAGAATTGAACATCACATTTGCAGAATTGTACCAAACAGTTAACTGAACACCACATTGCACGACATATAGGACATATACTCTAGAGCAGAAGATTGCATGGTAAAAGTAGATAGCACAATTCACTAGAATTTGTTAAGAAAAGGCACTAGCTAGCAAACTGAACATGGGTCCTTATAGTGAGCTAATAAGACAAGCTACTCCTCATTGTCGGAGATATCGATGACGATTGGCTCCTTGGACATCGAAGAGGGCGAAGCCTCCACTTCGTGGGTGCCCTCGTCGTAGTGGTGAGTTGCCTGAGCCACTTCGGGCACCAACCTGCTGGCTCTCGAGATGAGGTAAGCACGTGCACATTGAGAAAACACCTTGTAGTCTTCGTCGAAGGCACCGACGGTGGCCTTGAGAAAATGCCATGAACTGTCGTTTAAAGGAGCCAACTGTGTCGCGGCATCGACGGTGGCCTCGACGGCGAGGTGCTCCTCAATGATCTGGGGGTCGGCACGAATGGCAGCCATCGCGACCTCATCCGCGCGTGCGGCTGCGATTTGCTTCTCCGCTGCCAAATGCTCCTTGAGATCCTGGCTATACTGCATGGACCATGGCTTAGGGCAGCGCTTATTTGGTGGAGGGGTCGGTGATTTGGGTGGAAGGTGTCGCGCTCGCGTCGGCGGTCGGGGCATGTGAGTGTGGAAGGAGGAGTAGGATGGGGGTCGGGTGTGGATTACCTGCCTGGATAGGCGAGGCCGAGCAGCGTGAAGGAGGGTCGCCGGTGAGGAGGCGGCGCTGCAAGCAAGGAGTGAAGGTTTCAACTTGGAAAGGAAGGCGGAAATAGGGGAAATGTGGCTTTTAGTAAGGGGGAGGGGGAGGGGAGGTAGATATTTCCACGGAAGCCGAAAATTCGGAATCGCTTCAGCCAAAAAACTTGCGCGCAAAGTGTCATTAGACACGGTCCCTTATTCAGAACTGTGTACGATATGTGAACATCATAAATGATTCGGATAGCTTAACCCATGTGTGATGAGTTTGAACGTCAAAAATTTTGGTTTGAATTTCCATGGTTACTGTGGTCATCCACGTCATTGCATAATTTGGGTACACAAAGGAGACTACAGCACACCCACACTTCTTAATTGAGCAAGTTCAGCAATTAAACAGAGCTAGCTGACCTAAACATTACTCTAACTAATTAAAGACCGGTGCTCTTAATTAAACAAAACAAAGAGTACTACTACGGCTGGTGCTCGTCAATCTCCGGCGCCGCCTCCATGTCCGGCTCGCGCTCGACGGTCTCCTGGGGAAAGGGCTCCATGGCATCAATCGCACCATACTCGGCAAGCATCTCGCCATCCGCGTCCGCCATATCTTTGGAATAGGCCACCACGAGGTGGGCGTGGGCGGCCGCAATCTGGGCTTTGCCGGGCTCCGTCGTGGCAAGGTATGTCACGCAGGAACGGATGGCTGCTCGAACTCGCTCGGCGATTGCCAACTCTTCGCCCATGGGTTGCCGACCGTTGTCGGAGAAGCTTCCTTCGATTTGTGCGGTGACCGCCACGAGCTGGGCATGGACGGCCTTGACATTCTGGTGGGCGGCCTCCATCAGGGCTAAGGCTGCCGCTGCGGAACGGACAGCTGCTGTGCTGCTCTCGCTAGTTGCTATCCCCGAGGCAGATGCTGCTGCCGCGGCCTAAGAAGCAACAGCGGACATTTGGGCTGCCTTGGCCGCCCGGACATAGATTGCGGTCGCCCTCACGAAGCTTGTTAGCATGCGCATGGCGGCTGCGACCACGCTCTCGCCGAAGTGGGCCACCGAAGTTGCCCTCATGACGCGGGTCCACGTCCCCATCTTTCACCAGCGATGATTGAACAGTGAAATAATATTTGGGGAGTGAGCTAGTGTGCTTGACACGCCGGCTGTGGACTGTAGCTGACGCACCTTCTTACGTAATCCATAGGCGTACTATAAACCGACGGTGCTCCAAGATATTTTCTGCTGCATCTCACACGGTTGGTGATAATGAACTATGTGCGGTCTACTTGATTTTTTTGTCTTGATTTGAATTATGCAATGGGGTCACAGCTGCAGAGCATGGTGTTTGAATTGCTAGAACTTTTATCTGCAGTGAACATGCAACTATAGGTGTGTCGTCAAAAAATTGGAATTATTCAGGGTTCATTTGGACGTTTTTATACATTAACTTGGTTTTGTAGGCATTTTAGGTGCATAATTCAAATTTGAACTACATGCACATGCTCCAGTGCATATAAATTGGTTGAAAAAACAAATATGTGTCCTTGGTTGCATGCTTAGGTCCCATGCAAGAAATGGGAATGAATGTCAAACACCCAGCCACCGTCACTCGGCCGCAAACATTGATATACTTGGTTTTTAAATTCTAGTAAATCCAAAACTCGTCTGAAATTCATGAAACTTGGCAAGGTATCTTGGAGCGGCATCAACATGTTGTGGTAAATTTTTTGTCCCATTTGGGGCAGGTTTGGGTATAAGCTTCTCCCAAACCAGAGATTCTCACAACAAGCGTGAGGGTTTCGGTAGGGAACGTGCCACCTTTGGGGATGAAACGATATCCGTTGCCTCTTATTGCTTCCAAAAAATTCTAGTGTCAACATAGAACAACAGGAGTGTTGTGTTTAATTTTGGAATTTTTTGGGGTTCGTTTGGACATTTTTATACATGAACTGGGTTTTCTAGGCATTTTATGTGCACAATTCAAATTTGAACTACATGCACATGCTCCAGTGCATATAAATTGGTTGAAAAATCAAATCTGTGTCCTTCGGTGCATGCTTAGGTCCCATGCAAGAAATGGGAATGAATTTCAAACACTGATACGTCTCCAACGTATCTATAATTTTTTATTGTTCAATGCTGTTATATTATCAATCTTGGATGTTTTATAATCATTTTATAGTCATTGTATATCATTTTTTGGTACTAACCTATTGATATAGTGCCAAGTGCCAGTTGTTGTTTTCTGCATGTTTTTTACATCGCAGGAAATCAATATCAGACAGAGTCCAATTGCCCCGTAACTTTATGGAGAATTTTTATGGGCCAGAAGGAACACAACGGGCCTTGGCTGCGCCTGGGGGTTCCCCAAGGGAGGCACAACCCACCAGGGCACGCCAGGAGGCCGAGGCGCGTCCTGGTGGGTTGTGCCCACCTCGGTTGCCCCCCGGACCGCCTCTTTGCTCTATAAATACCCCAATATTCCAGAAACCCTAGGGGGGTCGACGAAATATTCATCCAGCCGCCGTAGAGTCCAGAACCACCAGATCCAATCTAGACACCATCTCGGATGGGGTTCACCACCTCCATTGGTGCCTCTCCGATGATGCGTGAGTAGTCCTTTGCAGACCTACGGGTCCGTAGTTAGTAGCTAGATGGCTTCCTCGCTCTCGCTGAATTCTCAATACAATGGTCTCTCGGAGATCCATATGATGTAACTCTTTTTGCGGTGTGTTTGTTGGGATCTGATGAACTTCGAGTTTATGATCAGTTATATCTTTTTATATCCATGAAAGTTATTTGAGTTTCTTTGATCTCTTATATGCATGATTACTTATAACCTCATATTTCTTCTCTGATATTTGGGTTTTGTTTGGCGAACTTGATCTATTTATCTTGCAATGGGCAGAGGTGCTTTGTAGTGGGTTCGATCTTACGGTGCTTGATCCCAGTGACAGAAAGGGAACCGACACGTATGTATCATTGCTACTAAGGATAAAACGATGGGGTCTATGTCTACATAGATAGATCTTGTCTACATCATGTCATCGTTCTTATTGCATTACTCAGTTTTTCCATGAACTTAATACACTAGATGCATGCTGGATAGCGGTCGGTGTTGCTTGGTTCTCCTACTGGTTTGATAACCTTGGTTTCATATCTGAGGGAAATACATACCGCCGTTGTGCTGCATCATCCCTTCCTCTTTGGGGAAATACCGACGTAGCTTCAAGCGACATCAAAAGGAATTTCTGGCGCCATTGCCGGGGAGGATCTTCAACATATACCAACTTCCTAATCACAAATCTCATCTCCTCACAATTTACATTATTTGCCATTTGCCTCTTCTTTTCCTCTCCCCCACTTCACAAAAATTTGGCGTTTTATTCGCCTCTCTTTTTCCGTTTGCCGTTTTCTTGCCGGATCTGCTTTTGTGTGCTTTCTTGTTTGCGTAGTCATGATGCCTCAAGGAAATATTATGATATTCCTTACCCAATTTTTTTGCTTGAAATTGAGAAATGTACTAAGGAATATATGACTACACAATTTGAGCATAATAAGTATTTTACTGGAGAACTTAAGGAGCACTCTGTTGCGCTAGATGCTATCAAAAAACAACTTGATGATATTAGTAGAGAAGTTTGCAATCTCCAATCTAAGTATGCTTTTGCTGAAAGTCTGTTAGGAAAAATATCAGATGCACAAGCTACCTTAGTAAGTCAAATGGCTGCTAAACCAATCTCATTAGAAGATAAAAGTGATAAAGACCTTAAAATGACTGGTGTTTCTTCCATTGATTCTTTGTTTGGTAAAGTTAAGATTGATGAAAAAGGGACTGGAGAAGAGTCAACTTTAGGTAGAAGGTGTCCCAATATATCGGAGGGTCAAAATCTTGTTGAGAAAATTGATGAAAGTGGGTTTGAAGAGGTCAAGACTTTAACTAGTGATGTGCCCACTCTTTTGGATTACAAAGACTTTATTATGACAGTTGCTCTTTGATTGATTGTATTTCATTGTTGCAATCCATGATAAATTCACCCCATGCCTATGAACCAAATAAAGCTTTTACTAAACATATTGTTGATGCTATGATGAAAGCTTTTGAAGAAAAATTGGAAATAGAAGTTTACATTCCTAGAAAATTGCATGATGAATGGGAACCTACTATCAAAGTCAAGATTAAAATTATGAGTGGTTTGCTTTGTGTGACTTGGTTTCTAGGGTTTCCACAATTCCAAAATCTTTATGTGATGTGCTTGGTCTTACCGATCTTGAAGAATGCTCTTTCAATTTGCACTTAGCGGATTCTACCATTAAAAAGCCTATGGGAATGATTAATGATGTTCTTATTCTTGCAAATAGGAATTATGTGCCCATAGATTTTATTGTTCTTGATATTGATTGCAATCCGTCTTGTCCAATTATCCTTGGTAGACAATTTTTACGTACTATTGGTGCCGTGATTGATATGAAAGAAGGCAATATCAAGTTCCAATTTACCTTGAGGAAAGGTATGGAACACTTTCCTAGAACAAGAATTAAGCCACCTTATGAATCAATCATGAGGGCATCTTATGGATCTCGAACCAAAGATGACAAAACTTAGATCCTTGCTTTATGCCTAGCTAAGGGCGTAAAACTATAGCGCTTGTTGGGAGCCAACCCAATGAACAAAATTTATTTTTACTTTTTTCTTTCTGTTCTTCAGTGTTTGCACATTTATGCTACAATTATGATTGTGTCTTTTTGTATTCTAATTAGTGTTTGTGCCAAGTACATCCTTTAGGATCTTCTTGGGTGATAGTTGTTTGATCTTGCTGAAAAAACAGAAACTTATGCACTCACGAAAATAATTTTCATAACTCACAGAAAAGTGCCTTTTCCTTGATTCTTTTTGCAGAAGATTAATATACAAATTACCCTGGTCGTCCTAATGTTTCAGAATTTTTGGAGTTACAGAAGTTTTCGAAAGAGTTAGATTGCTACAGATTGTTCTGTTTTGACAGATTCTGTTTTCTTTGTGTTGTGTGCTTATTTTGATGGCTCTATGGTTATCTTTGATGAGTTTTTGCTATACAAAAGTTGGAATACATTAGATATAATACAAAATCAAAATATGAATTGGTTTTATGCAGTACTTATAGTAGTGGTTTGATTTCTTATACTAACGGATCTCACGAAGGTTTTGTTGAGTTTTGTGTGATTGAAGTTTTCAAGTTTTGGGTTATATTACGATGGATGAAGGAAGGATGCAAGAGCCTAAGCTTGGGGATGCCCCGGCATCCCAAGCTATTATCCAAAAATGAGCAACTAAGTAAGCTTGGGGATGCCTGCTACATCTTGAGCTTGCGTTGGTTTTCCCCGAAGAGGAGAGGATGATGCAGCACAATAGCGTAAGTATTTCCCTCAGTTTTTCAGAACCAAGGTATCAATCCAGTAGGAGGACACACACAAGTCCCTCGTACCTGCACAACACGATAGCTACTCGCAACCAACGCGATTAGGGGTTGTCAATCCCTTCACGGTCACTTACGAGAGTGAGATCTGATAGAGATAATACTTTTGGTATATAGATGCAAAGTGAAAAGTAAAAAAGCAAAGTAAAAAAACAAAGCAAGTATAAAAGTGATGGAGATTGATATATGAGAATAGACCCGGGGGGCATAGGTTTCACTAGTGGCTTCTCTCAAGAGCATAAGTATTCTACGGTGGGTGAACAAATTACTGTTGAGCAATTGACAGAATTGAGCATAGTTATGAGTGTATCTAGGTATGATCATATACATATAGGCATCACGTCCGAGACAAGCAGATCGAAACGATTCTGCATCTACTACTATTACTCCACTCATCGACCGCTATCTAGCATGCATCTAGAGTATTAAGTTAAAAATAGAGTAACGCCTTAAGCAAGATAACATGATGTATAGTAATAAATTCATGCAATATGATAAATACCCCATCTTGTTATCGTCGATGGCAACAATACAATACGTGCCTTGCAACCCTTTTACATCCTTTGGGTAAGGACACCGCAAGATTGAACCCAAAGCCATGCACTTCTCCCATTGCAAGAACTACCAATCTAGTTGGCCAAACCAAACGGATAATTCGAAGAGACTTGCAAAGATAACTCAATCATACATAAAATAATTTAGAGAAGATTCAAATATTATTCATAGATAAGTTGGATCATTGTGACGCCCGGGTAATCAAGCTACAGTGAACCTCTGCTAATGATGCCACGTCACCTTGATTACTGTTACTAATCTCGCGTTAGTTCGAAACCGGTTCAAATTTCAAAATTTAAATATTGTCAAACATCAAAACAAAAATGTTCGGTTAGTGCCAAATATTATATAGGTAATTATAATAATGGAAACACAAAGTTATAAAATAATTATATGCCCTAAGTTGAATTAAAACAGAAAAGAAATAAATAAAAAGGAAATTAATAGAAAAGTAAAAGAGAAGACAGACCCCGCGCACCACTGGGCCTGTTGGCCCAGATGCTAGCCAGGCCGGCCCCAAATCGGCCCGCCCACCCGACTCCTCCATTACCCGCCCACGACACCCAAACCCTAACCTACCGCACCCACTCCCCCCCCACATCGCCGCTCCCCCCGATCTCGATCGAGATCGGGGGCAAGGACCCCGCCCCCGACGCCGCCTGGATCGACTGTGCCCTCGCCGCCCGAAAAGCCGCCTGGCCGGCCACCTCCTCCGCCACCTCGCCTCCCCGCGTCGGCCTCGGCAACCCCGGCCCGGGCCACCACCCGCGGCCCCGTCACCGGATCGCCGCCGCCCGGAGCTGCCCTCTGCCTCCGCCATGTGCCCCATCCTTCCCCACGCGACGCATCTTATTCTACTACTCGCCTTCTTCCATGACCAGTCGCTGCTTGCGCCATGGTCGCCGTGTGCGTCTTCCCCGCCGCCAAGCATCATCGTCGTCCCCGCGCCGTGAGGCCATGTCCGGCCACTCCGTCGTAGTCCACTACACCCTCATCGAGGAGCAGAACGAGCTGGGATGCGCCAAGTCGAGCAGATCGACTTCAGCTACCCGGTTCAGCTGCCGACGTTCGTTGTCAACTATGGCGAACCCCTACTGCTCCTAGGCTTTCGCAGAGCCTCCATGAGCTCCCTATGTGAGCTTCGTTCATTTTTCTTCTCCCTACTACTCGAACCCCTGATGCTGCTTGCTGTTGGCGTTGCCGTCGCTCCGGTCGTCGCCTCGCTCATCCACTGGACCTCATCACTTCCCGCACGCACAAGCCGCTCCCTACAAGGCCTCCGGCGCTTGGTTGTGGCTGCTCACTGGCCCCTCGTGCACCGTCGAGCCCATCTCCACTTGGTCGCGCTCCTCGCGGCGCCTCCCGTCGTGGCCAACCGCCACCGGGCGCCCGCGCTGCTCATTGTCGTGCTCCCCGCGTGTCCCTGGCCTCGCCCTCTCTCGCGCCTTTAGCGGTTGTCACTCTGCTGTGGTTGCTCTGCCACAGCCACGCGCCGGCCCGCGCCTGTCTGCGCCCGCACCACCCCGTGAGCCCCAATCGGGTGTACCCGCATGCCCGCGCCCGAACCCACTAAGGCCCTAGGGCCAATGACATGTGGGGCCCAGCCCCAGAACGTTTTTGTAAAAAAAGAAGAATTAAAAAATAACAATAATAAAAATATTACTTAATTAATTAATTAAAGAATTATAACTTAATTAATCATATTTAGATTAATCTAATCACTAATTAATCTAATTAACTCTTAGTTAATTACTCTGTCAATGACATGCGGGACCCTCATGTCGGTTTGACCTAGTCAACAGCCTGTTGACTGCTGACGTCATGATGACGTCAGCAAACACTGTTCTGGATAATGTTGAATTAAATTAATTAAATAAATTCTAAAGATGATTTAAAACTTTAGAAAATCATATAAAATAAACCGTAGCTCAGATGGAAAAACTTTGTACATAAAAGTTGCTCAGAACAACGAGACGAATTCGGATACGCAGCCCGTTCGTCTGCCACACATCCCTAGCATAGCAAACACATAACTTTCCCCCTCCGGTTCATCTGTTCGAACGCGAAACACCGGAATACTTTCCGGATGTTTCCTTCACCGGTATCACCTCATACCGCGTTAGGGCACGCCTAGCATCACACATTGTTTGTCATGCATCGTTATGCATCTGTTTGCATTGTATTCATTGTTTCTTCCTCCTCTTCTTCCGCTAGACACCGAGACCAACGTCGCTGCTACCCAGTACGACTACGGTGTTGACGACCACTCCTTCTCAGCTGAGCTTCCAGGCAAGCCCCCCCCCCCCTTGATCACCAGATATCGCCTATTCTTCTCTATACTGCTTGCATTAGAGTAGTGTAGCATGTTACTGCTTTCAGTTAATCCTATACTACAGCATAGCCTGTCCTTTCTAATACTGTTGTTACCTTTACCTGCTATCCTACTGCTTAGTATAGGATGCTAGTGTTCCATCAGTGGCCCTACACTCTTGTCCGTCTGCCTTGCTATACTACTGGGCTGTGATCACTTCGGGAGGTGATCACGGGCATATACTATATACTTTACACTATTACATTACCTGTGATACTGTTCGGAGATGGGGGCTGAAAGGACATGTGGCTCCATCCCGGTAGAGGTGGGCCTGGGTTCCCGACGGCCCCCGACTGTTTCTTTGAGGTGGAGCGACAGGGCAGGTTGAGACCAGCTAGGAGAGAGGCGGGCCTGGCCCTGGTCGGCGTTCGCGGATACTTAACACGCTTAACGAGTTCTTGGTATTTGATCTAAGTCTGGCCATTTGGTCTATACGCACTAACCAACTACGTGGGAAAGTTATGGGCACTCGACGTCGTGGTATCAGCCGAAGCACTTCGTGACGTCAGCGACTGAGCGGCGCGCGCCGGATTGGAACGTAAGCCTGCTCTTGTATTAAGGGGGCTAGTTCTGCTTCCGGCCGCCATAGCGTGCAGTGTGTGCTATGGGCGATGGGCCCAGACCCTGTGCGCTTAGGTTTAGACCGGCGTCTTGACCTCTCTGTTGTGCACAGGTGGGGCTGCGGCGTGTTGATCTTCCGCGGCGGGCATGACCTAGAAAAGTGTGTCCGCCAAAGGGGAACAAGCGTGTTGGGTTATGTGCTGCACCCCTGCAGGGAAGTTAATCTATTCTAATCGCCGTCATCGTCGGTAACAGGACGACTTGGGGTTGTACCTTGACCTTATGACAACTAGAACTGGATACTTAATAAAACACACCCTTCCAAGTGCGAGATATAACCGGTGATCGCTCTCTCACAGGCAATGAGGAGGATCGCCGGGTAGGATTATGCTATGCGATGCTACTTGGAGGACTTGATCTACTCTCTTCTATATGTCAGAAGACGGAGGCTGCCAAAAGCGTAGTCTTCGACAGGATTAGTTATCCCCCTCTTATTCTGGCATTCTGCAGTTCAGTCCACTGATATGGCCCTTTACACATATACCCATGCATATGTAGTGTAGCTCCTTGCTTGCGAGTAGTTTGGATGAGTACTCACGGTTGCTTTCTCCCCCCTTTTCCCCCTTTCCCTTCTTTCTGGTTGTCGCAGCCAGATGTCGGAGCCCAGGAGCCATTCGCCACCACCGACGACGACTCCTACTACACCGGAGGTGCCTACTACTACGTACAGCCCGCTGACGACGACCAGGAGTAGTTAGGAGGATCCCAGGCAGGAGGCATGTGCCTCTTTCGATCTGTATCCCAGTTTGTGCTAGCCATCTTATGGCAAACTTATTTAACTTATGTCTATACTCAGATATTGCTGCTTCCGCTGACTCGTCTATGATCGAGCACTTGTATTCGAGCCCCCTGGCTTGTATTATGATGCTTGTATGACTTATTTATGTTTTTAGAGTTGTGTTGTGATATCTTCCCGTGAGTCCCTGATCTTGATCATACACATTTGCGTGCATGATTAGTGTATGATTGAATCGGGGGCGTCACAAGTTGGTATCAGAGCCGACTGCCTGTAGGAATCCCCCTTCCAACTCCTTGGCCGAAGTTGAGTCTAGTCATTGAAAAAGTTTTTACTAACTTGGCTGTGCGTCTTACGGTCCCACGTCGCTATTGGGTGGTATTAGGATCTTTTATTCCTCGGCCTATACTCTGGGACTCTGACATCTCTTCTATTCGGGTTAAACGATTTTACTAACTCGGACTCTAGGTTCTCGATAATACTTTCTCCCAGAGAGCCCCTTCAGTCCAGATGATCGCCAGCTGCACCAGAAGATTTCGAAGATACTCTTCGATTTTCTCTCGAGACCTTGTGCCCGTTTCTTTTGCAATTCCCTTCCACCGAAATATCCCTATGGATATATACTTACACCTGTCGTGCTTACTTTTATTCCCAGTCGATCTTGTTATTACAAGATACCCCGAGAATATTTTGTACCTACTGCCTTGCAGTTCTTTGCCACCTGAATACCCCTAAGAATAATTTCTCGCACTTTCCGAGTATCCGCTCATCCCCAGTTGTTCAGATGTTTCACAAAAGTCTTTTAAGTACTATTCAATCCTCCGAAAATCCTTAGCAACTTTATTGCTCTGCAAATACTTGTCCACTTGCATTATGGATGCTTCCCATATATCTGGCAATATTCACTAGTATCTTTTGACACCGTCATTTTGATCCTATTGATTCCACATGTGTGCGAATGCACACAATCATCTATCAACCCTTCTAAATTATCTTTCCGGCTCAGACATCATTTTTTAACATGAGCTGGTTCTCGACCAAACTATTTGTCGTCAATTGTGCCTCTGGTCTATCCAACTTATCCATCCTTGATCAAAGCGACTGCTTCTGATCCTTTGTTTTGGAAATCGAAATTCCTTTGTTATCTAAGCATCGAATTATTCGGAGGTTCTATAATATGATGCCCGTGCATTCTTCTTCCTCTGGTTGAGTACCGATGCTCACATCAGATCCCTTGTGGACCATCGGTTCCTTTGTTGGATTTTATCTGACAGTGTCCTTCATATTGAATAACCTTGAGAGCCTTTCCATGGGTATATAATGCCTTTGGTAAATTGTATCATCTGCCTTTGAACAATGCTCTACTTTCGAGCTTGTATTATTTACCCCGAAGTTTGTGGTATATGTTCCTAAGATGCCCTGATGGGTTGAACCTATGCCTTCCTTAATATGTGTGAACTCGGAAGTTTTCACGGGTCATATTCATCTGGTATTTCACCAGGTAAAACTTTCAACACTAATGCCATTATCCAAACGAGAAGTGAATGTAAGGTTATGCTTTGGAGAAGTGGGAGTCGACCTTGAACTTTGTGTTCATGCCCATGGACCCGAGGTGGAACTTATCATGGAAGCTTCTTGTAGTAATAATAATCCCCTTGTTATAACTTCTTCTCTTATCTATGCTTGGTCTTTTTGCGACCGTGGTTTCGACCATATTGTTCCTCTTTGATCCCATTTCTTGGACAAGTTTAAGTGCTTGCCTTCTGCAAATGATTTCACTTGTCCAACCTCTATCCCGCTCTACCTTTGAGTATACCCTCTGGTACCGCGAGAATATCATGGAACTACATAACTTCTTATGGGTTCTTCATCAACTGTTATTTCTCACCAATTCTAATTTTCCTGGGTTCTGGGTTGTCGTCAACCGAGAACGCTGATAAGTGAATCAATTCCGCACTTCGACTCAATAACTCTAAGTATTCTTCATTGCTTATGAGTTTATTAATCCTTCAAGTCATTGCTAGCCTGATCGGCTATATCATTATCGTGCAACTTTTTAACTGTGCTACATGGCCCCTCTTTCCGGAGCATAGATTTAGATGGTAAGCTAATCTTCCGTGATCTTCCTCGTCATATCATTTCTCCTTGAACAGACTTGATTTTGAGTTTGTGTCGTACCCATGGTTCCAATAACCTTTCGCTTCATCATTCCTTTGACTCGATGTCGTCGCTGATTGATTACATCTTCATGAAATCTCTCGACAAATGTGTCGTGAACATCATCAACCTTATGAGCTCTTACAGGATATCAATTGGACTCATGATGTGAAATACCATCTTTTTCCTCGATGATTTGTGTTATCATCGACCATTTTATTGCCTTCCGCTCAACACAAACTTGTTCGTGTTTTGTGTTATACCTTGAGTTCCTTGCTATCCAGCATCTGTGCTTCTTTACCTTGGAGTATTACCGTCTTTTATGTCAAGGATGTTGTGAGGATTTCACCACCTCTTAAGAATTATTGTTATAGTGGTGCTTCTCGCCATCACCATTCTTTTCTTGGTCCCTGTGTTGAGTGAACTCTGTAGTGCAAATTCAAAACCTCTAGCAACCCTATTGCTTTGAAGTTAATGGTCATTATTTCATTCTTAGACCATTGATTATCGAATCACCATTCTAACATTGATCCTGCTACCTAAGCCCATAATTCGGGTGCACCTTTCAACCAATGATTAGTGATGTATGTTTCCCTCAAGCATACATCATTATATCATTTGATCTGATAAAAGTTATCTCCTTGTTCACAAAATTGTGGAGATCCATATTTGGGAAATCTCGAGGAATGGCCGCTGAGACCATCAGCCACCTCCTCATCCTCTCCTTGGTTTAATGATGAACTATTGTTTTGGAACTTGCTTCCATAGTTCATTTCCCGAGAATCTTACATTGTCATCTTGTCAATTTGTGTCGCACCTTTTTATCTCAGGATCCTGAGTCGGAGGTTTCCTGACACCAATCAGATCTGAATCTCGGTCAGATATGATGGTTGGAACATATTTCCAAGAGTTATAACATTGGTCTTTATATGACCCGATAAGGTGATGTCATGCCTAGCACTCCTAACCAGAGGACCTATTGTTGTAGTTTCTTTTTTAACTAGGTTAACCATTTTTCAATGAGGAAATTGAATGACTTGTTTAATAAGTTTTTCCTGATGGATCCCTTGTGTATCCAAGGTCTGTTCTTTGCTTGAAGACCTTGTCAATGCTATCTCAAAGCATGTCTGTGATGCTCCGATCTTCGATAAGAACACTTGAAAAAAAATGTTATGTTTTCTTTATCAATTATCCAAAACACCGTTGTATGGGTTTTGTCATCAAATTCCTCTCCCCTTACCTAAATGGTTTCTACTTTCTATCCCGTCGTGGATATCTTGCTCTGCTTGTCCTTGGGAAGGGAATGCCCCTGGTATATGTGTCAAACACATTTTCCTTTCCATTGTTCTGTCTGCTCTGATGATCACATTTTCCTTTCCATTGATTTGTTTAACCTTCCTTGTGATCCATAGGATCTAAGCTGTAATATTCTTCTGCTTATGTAAACACCTTGATGTACAACCGTGTCAATAAGACCCTGTTGCTATTGTTGATAGCATTCCGGTAACCGCCGATGGATGAGAACTCTACCTATTGGTCCGCCTCGTTCAACGAGCAGGAAAATGGTTCTCTTCATCCCTCGCCCTTGGTACCGATGTTGTTGCCGACATAACCAACAGACTATCCTCTGGCATGCCTTGCTTACATGATCGTGCAAGATGTCACCACCCTTCCAACTTTTAACCCACATGGTGGGCCCATACCCCACAGGTCCACTGGATCGAAACCTGACTCTTCTTTACAACCCGGATTCTAATGTATCCTTTGCACCTGGCTTCGTATGTGATTCACGAGTTAAATGATATACCATTATTCGTCCTGGAATCGAATACCATGTTATTCTCGTTGTTCAAACCTCCATTCCAGCTTCTATCTAGTCATCGAATGATTGCCTACCCGTTTCAAAACTTTGGTACCATCGTATATTGCACTCAACAAATTCACTGAATTACAACTCGTGGGGTACCTCGGGTGTTTCCCATTGAGTTCACCGCCAGATGCCCAGCTTTGTGGAGATGCGTTCTTCCAGAGTTTTTCCCCTTGGCCGCGTTCGTAGGACGATGGAGATCCCGAAGAAAGGATGACGACTTGATCATGGTGACTTAAAGCAGAGAAATGAAGACATCAACAAAAGGAATCAACCTCTTCGAAAGGGCAGCCAAGACCGAGAAGACTCGTTAGGTTTTCGCTACCAGCACTTTTCCCCCTTACTCCACCGCTTAAATCTCGGGACGAGATTTCTTGTAGTGGAGGAGAATTGTGACGCCCGGGTAATCAAGCTACAGTGAACCTCTGCTAATGATGCCATGTCACCTTGATTACTGTTACTAATCTCGCGTTAGTTCGAAACCGGTTCAAATTTCAAAATTTAAATATTGTCAAACATCAAAAGTTTTCAAACATCAAAACAAAAATGTTCGGTTAGTGCCAAATATTATATAGGTAATTATAGTAATGGAAACACAAAGTTATAAAATACTTATATGCCCTAAGTTGAATTTAAACAGAAAAGAAATAAGTAAAAAGGCAATTATGAGAAAAGTAAAAGAGAAGACAGACCCACCCCCCCCCCACCAGTGGGCCTGTTGGCCCAGCTGCTAGCCAGGCCGGCCCCAAATCGGCCAGCCCACCCCGACTCCTCCATTACCCCCCCCCCCCCCACGATACCCAAACCCTAACCTACCGCACCCACTCCCCCCCCCCACATCACCGCTCCCCCCGATCTGGATCGAGATCGGGGGCAAGGACCCCCGCCCCCGACTCCGCCTGGATCGATCGTGCCCTCGCCGCCCGAAACGCCGCCTGGCCGGCCACCTCCTCCGCCACCTCGCCTCCCCGCGTCGGCCTTGGCAACCCCGGCCCGGGCCACCACCCTGGCCCGAGCCACCACCCGCGGCCCCGTCACCGGATCGCCGCCGCCCGGAGCTGCCCTCTGCCTCCGCCATGCGCCCCATCCTTCCCCACGCGACGCATCTTATTCTACTACTCGCCTTCTTCCATGACCAGTCGCTGCTTGCGCCATGGTCGCCGTGTGCGTCTTCCCGCCGCCAAGCATCATCGTCGCCCTCGCGCCGTGAGGCCATGTCCGCCACTCCGTCGTAGTCCACTACACCGTCATCGAGGAAGCGAGCAGCTGGGATGCGCCAAGTCGAGCAGATCAACTTCAGCTACCGCTTGGTGCCGGGCGTTAAATGGTCGACTATGGCGAACCCCTGCTGCTCCTAAGCTTTCACAGAGCCTCCATGAGCTCCCTATGTGAGCTTCGTTCGTTTTTCTTCTCCCTACTACTCGAACCCCTGATGCTGCTTGCTGTTGGCGTTGCCGTCGCTCCGGTCGTCGCCTCGCTCATCCACCGGACCTCACCGCTGCCCACACGCACACGCCGCTCCCTACAAGGCCTCCCGCGCTTGGTTGTGGCCAGGCTCTGCTGGCCCTTGCACGCTGTGCGAGCCCATCTCCACTTGGTCGCGCTCCTCACAAGCGCTCCCGTGCGTGGCCAACCGCCACTGGCGCCCGCGGCCAGTGCTCCGCCGTCGTGCTCCCCGCGTGTCCCAGCCTCGCCTCTCTCGCTGCGATGCTCACGCCTTTAGCGGCTGTCACTCTGCTGTGGTTGCTCCGCCACAGCCACGCGCCGACCCGCGCCCGTCTGCGCCCGCACCACCCCGTGAGCCCCAATCGGGTGTACACGCGTGCCCGCGCCCGAACCCGCTAAGGCCCTAGGGCCAATGACAACGTTTTTGTAAAAAAAAAGAAGAATTAAAAAAAATAACAATAATAAAAATATTACTTAATTAATTAATTAAAGAATTATAACTTAATTAATCATATTTAGATTAATCTAATCACTAATTAATCTAATTAACTGTTAGTTAATTAATCTGTCAATGACATGCGGGACCCTCATGTCGGTTTGACCCAGTCAACGTCCTGTTGACTGCTGACATCATGATGACATCAGCAAACACTGTTCTGGATAATGTTGAATTAAATTAATTAAATAAATTCTAAAAATGATTTAAAAGTTTAGAAAATCATATAAAATAAACCGTAGCTCAGATGGAAAAACTTTGTACATGAAAGTTGCTCAGAACAACGAGACAAATTCGGATACGCAGCCCGTTCGTCCGCCACACATCCCTAGCATAGCAAACACAGAACTTTCCCCCTCCAGTTCATCTGTCCGAAAACGTGAAACACCGGGAATACTTTCCCGGATGTTTCCCCACTTCACCGGTATCACCTCATACCGCGTTAGGGCACGCCTAGCATCACACGTTGTTTTGTCATGCATCGTTATGCATCTGTTTGCATTGTATTCATTGTTTCTTCCCCCTCTTCTTCCGCTAGACACCGAGACCGACACCGCTGCTACCCAGTACGACTACGGTGTTGACGACCCCTCCTTCTCGGCTGAGCTTCCAGGCAAGCCCCACCATTGATCACCAGATATCGCCTATTCTTTTCTATACTTCTTGCATTAGAGTAGTGTAGCATGTTACTGCTTTCAGTTAATCCTATACTACTGCATAGCCTGTCCTTGCTACTACTGTTGTTACCTTTACCTGCTATCCTACTGCTTAGTATAGGATGCCAGTGTTCCATTAGTGGCCCTACACTCTTGTCCGTCTGCCTTGCTATACTACTGGGCTGTGATCAGTTCGGGAGGTGATCACGGGCATATACTATATACTTTACACTATTACATTACCTGTGATACTGTTCGGAGATGGGGGCTGAAAGGACAGGTGGCTCCATCCCAGTAGAGGTGGGCTTGGGTTCCCAGCGGCCCCATTTGTTTCTTTGAGGCGGAGCGACAGGCAGGTTGAGACCACCTAGGAGAGAGGTGGGCCTGGCCTCAGTCGGCGTTCGCGGATACTTAACACGCTTAACGAGTTCTTGGTATTTGATCTAAGACAGGCCATTTGGTCTATACGCACTAACCAACTACGTGGGAAAGTTATGGGCACTCGATGTCGTGGTATCAGCCGAAGCACTTCGTGGCGTCGGCGGCGGCCGGCGCGGATTGGAACGTAAGCCTGCTCTTGTATTAAGGGGCTAGTTACGCTTCCGGCCGCCCTACATAACGTCTTGGTGTGCTATGGGCGATGGGCCCGGACACTGTCGCTTAGGTTTAGACCGGCGTCTTGACCTCTCTGTTGTGCACAGGTGGGGCTGCGGCGTGTTGATCTTCCGCGGCGGGCATGACCCGGAAAAAGTGTGTCCGGCCAAATGGGATCAAGCGTGTTGTGTTATGTGGTGCACCCCTGCAGGGAAGTTAATCTATTCGAATAGCCGTGATCTTCCGTAACAGGACGACTTGGAGTTGTACCTTGACCTTATGACAACTAGAACTGGATACTTAATAAAAAACACCCTTCCAAGTGCCAGATATAACCCGGTGATCGCTCTCTAATAGGGCAATGAGGAGGGGATCGCCGGGTAGGATTATGCTATGCGATGCTACTTGGAGGACTTCAGTCTACTCTCTTCTATATGCTGCAAGACGGAGGCTGCCAGAAGCGTAGTCTTCGACAGGATTAGCTATCCCACTCTTATTACGGCATTCTGCGATTCAGTCCTTGATATGGCCCTTTACACATATACCCATGCATATGTAGTGTAGCTCCTTGCTTGCGAGTACTTTGGATGAGTACTCACGGTTGCTTTCTCCCCCCTTTTCCCCCTTTCCCTTCTTTCTGGTTGTCGCAACCAGACGTCGGAGTCCAGGAGCCAGTCGCCACCACCGACGACGACTCCTACTACACCGGAGGTGCCTACTACTACATGCAGCCCGCTGACGACGACCAGGAGTAGTTAGGAGGATCCCAGGCAGGAGGCCTGCGCCTCTTTCGATCTGTATCCCAGTTTGTGCTAGCCATCTTATGGCAAACTTGTTTAACTTATGTCTGTACTCAGATATTGCTGCTTCACTGACTTCGTCTATGATCGAAAGGCACTTGTATTCGAGCCCCGAGGCCCTGGCTTGTATTATGATGCTTGTATGACTTATTTATGTTTTTAGAGTTGTGTTGTGATATCTTCCCGTGAGTCCCTGATCTTGATCGTACACATTTGCGTGCATGCTTAGTGTATGATTGAATCGGGGGCGTCACAATCATAAACCCACAATTCATCGGTCTCAACAAACACACCACAAAAAGAAGATTACATTGAATAGATCTCCACGAGAGAGGGGGAGAACATTGTATTGAGATCCAAAAAGAGAGAAGAAGCCATCTAGCTACTAGCTATGGACCCGAAGGTCTGAAGTAAACTACTCACACTTCATCGGAGAGGCTATGGTGTTGATGTAGAAGCCCTCCATGGTGGATGCCCCCTCCGGCGGAGCTCCGGAACAAGGCCCAAGATGGGATCTCGTGAATACAGGAAGTTGCGGCGGTGGAATTAGGTTTTTGGCTCCTGTTCTGATCGTTTGAGGCTACGTAGGTATATATAGGAGGAAGGAGTACGTCAGTGGAGCAACAGGGGGCCCACGAGGCAGGGGGCGCGCCCTAAGAGGGGGGGGGCGCCCCCCACCCTCGTGACCGCCTCTCTTGTGCCTTGGCGTAGGGTTCAAGTCTCCTGGATCACGTTCGGTGAGAAAATCACGCTTCCGAAGGTTTCATTCCGTTTGGACTCCGTTTGATATTCTGTTTCTTTGAAACACTGAAAAAGGCAAAAAAACTACAATTCTGGGATGGGTCTCCGGTTAATAGGTTAGTCCCAAAAGTAATATAAAAGTGGAAAATAAAGCCCATTATAGTCCAAAACAATAGATAAAGTAGCATGGAGCAATAAAAAATTAAATACGTTGGAGACGTATCAATGCCCCCGAGTGGCATCCCCGCTTTCCTCCAACAACTATCGGTATTTTACTCGAGGCAATATTTTTATTTGTCAGATGATATGTGTTTTGCTTGGAGCGTCTTGTATGATATGAGTCTTTGCTTGTTTTATTTTGTGTTTTAAGTCATCAATCCTTGCTGGACACACCTATTTGAGAGAGCCAAAATTATGTCATGACTTGTTAGAATTGCTCTCTATGCTTCACTTAAATTTTTATGAGCTATGGACTTGCTCTAGTGCTTCACTTATATCTTTTCGAGCATGGTTTGCTTTAGCATTTTTGAAGAAATGATCTCTTGCTTCACTTAGATTTATTTGAGAGTTAGTAAAATTTTTAAGAAATTCTCTCTTGCTTCACTTAAATTATTTTGAGAGAAAGAGAAATATTATGCTCATGATCTTCACTTATATTTGTTTGAGCTTATGAAAAGCAACACATGAAAATTAGTCCCAAAGTGATAGATATCTAAGAAGGATATAATAAAAACTTACATGAAGATCATTGGACAAAATAAACTTGATTCCTAGTAATAGTTTTGAGATATGATGATGTGATATGTGAGTTATGTTGATGAGTAATTATGCTTTAGTAAGAATATTGGTGTTAAGGTTTGTGATTCCCTATGCAAGTACGAAAGTCAATAGTCATGCAATGAAATTATATCCTACTTATGGTGCATTATTTGGTGTTAATTATGCTTAATGCTTGCTTATGAGATTATTCGTTTCTTGGTTGGTCGCTTCTCAATCTTTTTGCTAGCCTTCATTTTGCACCAAGTATGATCTCTACTTGTACATCGAAAATCCTTTAAACCAGTTTTGCCATATGAGTCCACTATATCTACCTATATGTGGTATTCTTTTGCTGTTCTAAGGAAATTTGCATGTGCCATCTCCAGTTTTCAAAATATACTTCTCTTTTGGGTGTTTGTTTCGCTCGCAGAGCGGTGAGGGGTGGCTAATATTTTCCATGCTGGATGTGTTATTCTCACGATGAGTGTTTATTCACTTATCATTGCACGAGAGTAAGGCAAAGGTTTTAGGGATGCCCAGTCCCGAAATGCAAAAATGAATTTACTTTATGTTGTCAAATAATAAATTCCTTGGAAAGTGTTGGTATGGAGGGCAACCGTGGATACGGCTAGCCATGGAAAGTGAAAGTATGGTGGAAAAAGGAATAAACTTTATTTTCTGTTTGGGAACCGCGTATGATATATCTAGCATGGAAAGTGTTGGGAACTCTAAGTCATTTTCGTTGGTGGAATGGATACACCTCCCAAAATGTTTTTATCTCTAATTTTTCTCTTTGAGCTCTCGCACCTCTACAAATCCCTACTTCCCTCTGCGAAGGGCCTTTCTTTTACTTTATGCAATTTTTATTTTGAATTTGAGTCTCCATCTTCTCTTATAAAAGCACCAACTAGGAGGCAATATGATCGTACTTAAGTATCGGGTGTAGCTAATATTCGAGTGTGTTTCTTGAATGGATCAATGGTTGAGCATGATGGGCTAGGGATAACTTATTTTAGCGTTGATATTCTGAAAGACATGGTTGCTTGTTGATATGCTTGAGTATCTAAATTATTATGTCAAAACTAGACTATTGCTCTGAATCACATAAAAGTCCAATTGTCCATGCTATAAAGAAAATAATATGATATGACATGTTAGGCAGCATTCCACATCAAAAATTCTGTTTTTATCCCTTACCTACTCGAGAACGAGTAGGAGTAAAGCTTGGGGATGTTGATACGTCTCCATGGTATCTATAATTTTTGATTGTTCCATGCTGTTATATTATCAATCTTGGATGTTTTATAATCATTTTATAGTCAATTTATATCATTTTTTGGTACTAACCTATTGACATAGTGCCAAGTGCCAGTTGTTGTTTTTTGCATGTTTTTTACATAACAGGAAATCAATATCAGACGGAGTCCAAATGCCCCGAAACTTTACGGAGAGTTTTTATGGGCCAGAAGGAACACAGCGGGCTCTGGCTACGCCTGGGGGTGCCCCGAGAGAGGCACAACCCACCAGGGCGCGCTAGGAGGCCCAGGCGCGCCCTGGTGGGTTGTGCCCACCTCTAGTGCCCCCTGGACCGCCTCTTTGCTCTATAAATACCCCAATATTCCAGAAACCCTAGGGGAGTCGACGAAATATTCATCCAGCCGCCATAGAGTCCAGAACCACCAGATCCAATCTAGACACCATCTCGGATGGGGTTCACCACCTCCATTGGTGCCTCTCCGATGATGCGTGAGTAGTCCTTTGTAGACCTACGGGTCTGTAGTTAGTAGCTAGATGGCTTCCTCGCTCTCGCTGAATTCTCAACACAATGGTCTCTTGGAGATCCATATGATGTAACTCTTTTTGCGGTGTGTTTGTTGGGATCTGATGAACTTCGAGTTTATGATCAGTTGTATCTTTTTTATATCCATGAAAGTTATTTGAGTTTCTTTGATCTCTTATATGCATGATTACTTATAACCTCATATTTCTTCTCTGAAATTTGGGTTTTGTTTGGCCAACTTGATCTATTTATCTTGCAATGGGAAGAGGTGCTTTGTAGTGGGTTCGGTCTTACGGTGCTTGATCCTAGTGACAGAAAGGGAACCGACACGTATGTATCGTTGCTACTAAGGATAAAATGATGGGGTCTATCTCTACATAGATAGATCTTGTCTACATCATGTCATAATTCTTATTGTATTACTCAGTTTTTCCATGAACTTAGTACACTAGATGCATGTTGGATAGCGGTCAATGTGTGGTGTAATAGTAGTAGATGCATGCAGGGGTCAGTCTACTAATCTTGGACGTGCTGCCTATATAATGATCATTGCCTGGATATCGTCATAATTATTTGTAGTTCTATCAATTGCCCAACAGTAATTTGTTTACCCATCGTTTGCTATTTTTCTCGAGAGAGAAGCCACTAATGAAACCTACGGCCCCCGGGTCTTGGATCTCTTATATTTGCCTTTGCGATCAACTTTTTCCTTGCGTTTATTTTCAGATCTATTAAACCAAAAATACAAAAATACCTTGCTGCAGTTTATTCTTATTTATTTTATTTGGCGTTCGATCTATCAATCTACTAAATTTTCCTCACGTCTGTTTTGCCTACCTTGAGGTGTCGTACCCCGGAAGGGATTGACAACCCATTTAACACATCGGGTTGTGAGGATTTGTTATCTGTGTGTAGGGGTTGTTTACGTTATGTTGCGTGGTTCTCCTACTGGTTCGATAACCTTGGTTTCATATCTGAGGGAAATACCTACCGCTGTTGTGCTGCATCATCCTTCTTCTTTGGGGAAATACCGACATAGCTTGAAGCGACATCAAACACCCTGCCACCGTCACTCGGCCGCAAACATCGGGATACTTGGTTTTTAAATTCTAGTAAATCCAAAACTCGTCTAAAATTCATGAAACTTGGCATGCTATCATGGAGCGGCATCAACATGCCATGGTAAATTTTTTGTCCCATTTGGGGCCGGTTTGGGTATAAGCGTCTCACAAACCAGAGCTACTCACAACAAGCGTGATGGTTTCGGTAGGGAACGAGCCACCTTTGGGGACGAAACGAAATCCATTGCCTCTTATTGCTTTCAAAAAAATTCTAGTATCAACATAGAACAACAGGAGTGTTGTGTTTAATTTTTGGATTTTTCGGGGATCGTTTAGACATTTTTATAAATTAACTTGGTTTTGTAGGCATTTCAGGTGCATATTCAAATTTGAACTACATGCACATGCTCCAGTGCAGATAAACTGATTGAAAAATCAAATTTGTGTCCTTAGTTCCACGGTTAGGTCCTATGCAAGAAATGGGAATGAATGTCAAACACCCAGCCACCGTCACTCGGTCGCAAACATTGAGATACCTGGTTTTTAAATTCTAGTAAATCCAAAACTCGTCCGAAATTCATGAAACTTGGCATGCTATCATGGAGTGGCATCAAAATGCCGTTGTAAATTTTTTGTCCCATTTGGGGCAGGTTTGGGTATAAGCGTGTCACAAACCAGAGCTTCTCACAACAAGCGTGATGGTTTTCGTATGGAATGTGCCACCTTTGGGACGAAACGATATCTGTTGTCTCTTATTGCTTTTAAAATAATTCTAGTGTCAACATAGAATAACAGGAGTGTTGTTTTCAATTTTTGAATTTTTCAGGGTTCGTTTAGACATTTGTATACATTAACTTGGTTTTGTAGGCATTTTAGGTCCATAATTCAAATTTGAACTACATGCACATGCTCCAATGCCTATAAACTGGTTGAAAAATCAAATATGTGTCCTTGGTTGCATGCTTAGGTCCCATGCAAGAAATGGGAATGAATGTCAAACACCCAGCCACCGTCACTCGGCCGTAAACATTGAGATACCTGGTTTTTAAATTCTAGTAAATCCAAAACTCGTCCGAAATTCATGAAACTTTGCATGCTATCATGGAGTGGCATCAACATGCCGTGGTAAAAAATTTGTCCCATTTGGGGCAGGTTTGGGTATAAGCGTCTCACAAACCAGAGCTTCTCACAACAAGCGTGACGGTTTCGGTAGGGAACGTGCCACCATTGGGGACGAAACGATATATGTTGCCTCTTATTGCTTTCAAATTTTTTTCTAGTGTCAACATAGAAAAACAGGAGTGTTGTGTTTAATTTTTGAATTTTTCAGGGTTCGTTTAGACATTTTTATACATTAACTTGGTTTTGTAGGCATTTCAGGTGCATAATTCAAATTTGAACTACATGCACATGCTCTGGTGCATATAAACTGGTTGAAAAAACAAACATGTGTCATTGGTTGCATGCTTAGGTCCCATGCAAGAAATGGGAATGAATTTTAAACACGCTGCCACCGTCACTCGGCCGCAAACATTGAGATACCTGATTTTTAAATTCTAGCCAAAACTCGTCTGAAACTCATGAAACTTCGCATGCTACCATGGAGCGGCATCAACATGCCGTGGTAAAACTTTTGTCCTATTTCGGGCAGGTTTGGGTATAAGCGTCTCCCAAACCAGAGCTTCTCACAACAAGCTTGATGGTTTCGGTGGGGAACGTGCCACCTTTGGGGACGAAACGATATCCGTTGCCTCTTACTGTTTTCATAAAATTTCTAGTGTCAACATAGAACAACAGGAGTGTTTTGTTTAATTTTGAAATTTTACGGGGTTTTGGACATTTTTATACATTAACTTGGTATTCTAGGCATTTTATGCGCATAATGCAAATTTGAACTGCATGCACAGCTCTAGTGCATATAAATTGTGTGCCGAGAAGGATTTCCGCAGCTCTTGATCGCAAACGTTTTAGTTAGAACACATGTATGCAAACCGACAGCTTCCCCAGGAAGCCAAGAGAAAATGTGCCGAGCAGGATTTCTGCAGCTCTTGATCGCAAACGTTTTAGATAGAACACGCGTATGCAAAGTGAGAGCTATGATCTTCCCCCTTATGTCGAAGGAAAATTTGTAGCGCAGGATTGGTGCATCCCTTTAACGCAAACAGTTGTTTTGGATGACCCGTGTGCAACCACGTACAAACTAAAATCCACCAGCAGTATCTAATCTTTGCAGCTAAAATTCAGTAATTAAGCATAGATGGAGGCCAGGAGGCGTGTTCAGCCGGGCGTGCAGCGGGCGGCGCACTACTATTCAATTTGATAGGGGCGGCGCAGTTCCTGATACGGCTTTAATGCATACGAGGGAGAGGGTAGTTGTTCCCCAAATGTTGAACGTCCAATGACGCATCCTCCTTCAATTAGCATCGTGTGAATAAATGAGAGAGTAATGGGAGGAGGACTGGGAAAAGAGGCAGCACGATGTGAACGCAACGCAGTTTGCACTGATATAAAGGCGCCCCTCCATTCCAATGCATCTACCACATCGTACGCACCTAAGCATTTGCCTAAGCACCTACACTAATAAGGGCAAAAGCCCTCACTCTAGACCCATGGCGGCGATGCGCGCGAGCGGCCAGCGGCTGTGCCAGATGGTCCACGAGGTCGGCCTGCAACATGGCACCGTGGCTCGTCTCCAGACGGTGGTGGCGACCGGCTGGTGGATGGCCGCCGTTGACGCCAGCTACGACTCTCAGTTGGACCAGATGATCGTTCGCACCACCAAGAGGTTCACCGTCGTCAAGAAGCTCGCAGACGTCATCACCGTACTCCTCTAGCCCGCGCACCCGGGCTCCTCATTGCCTACCACTCTAATCGGCCTCCATGGTCGGAACCTCTTTCAAGCACTGGTGGCCCTGCGACTGCCCGCCAACGCCACGAAGAATGTCCACCTGAAGGCCCCGCTCGCCACGAGGCACCTCGCCCTACAAGAACCCGTCGACCTACACATCCATGTGTACAAGCAAATCGTGTACATAGGTATCTACAAGGCCAGTGAGGACGCTACGACGTTGGCCTTCTTCAGCCGGCTGGAAGCCTTGGATGCCTTTGCTGAGAAGCACCTTGACCTCGCCACAAAAGCCGCCGCTCCTTAGCCGCCGGTCGGTGGCCCGGCGCACTGAGTTGAGGAGGAGGAGGTCGTACGTTGATGGATGCATCTTTCTTCTTGCCTCCTGTAACCACCACTGCGATCGCATCATCGTGGCCTTAATTTTTATTGTGCTACTGCATTCTCGTTCCAGTCAATACAGACATGTGCGATCCCTTTGCTTAATTATATGCATCACTATAACTAGTACTCCATCCGTCAATTTATAAGTTGTGCTACCAGTGTTTGGGGCCAGCGCACGATCACGCACGTTCGTGTGCATGCGGTTGCGCGCGGGCGCGACGCGACGATGAAATTACCCGCTGCAAAAACTGCCATGCGGGGGACGTGGCATTGACCATTGGGCGGCAATAGTCGGTCATCCGGGTGCCCAATAAATGATGCAAAGAGGGATCTTTCAGCAGCAAGGACCAGCTTCCCTACCGATAGCAAATCCAACAGAACTCCCAAGTTAAGTGTGCTGAGGCTGGAGTAGTCATCAGATGGGTGACCGGATGGGAAAAAAGTGGCTTCGATGTTGAATTAACTAATGTGATGGGTCACTGTAAACATTTAAATGCGTTGAATGTATATAGTGATCCATCATATTAGTTGAATTAACCTCGAGGTCCTTGTTTTGTAATTTTTGACATTTTTTTTTGTACACATGTTGATTGGGCTGAAGAAGGTCTATCTCGTTCCTTTTTGATAATTTTTGTTTTCTGAACACATGTTGATTGACTTGAATGAAGGTCTATCCTGTTACTTTACGACATGTTCCCAAAACATGGACCTCGAGGTTAATTCAACTAATAGGACGGAGCACTATATACATTCAACGCAATTAAATGCTTTCCAAAAATAGTGATATGATTTCTGTGAAACTTATAAGTCATGTATGCCAAATTAACCTCTGTGTACTTGTTCTCGAATTAACCTACGGGCCTTTTTGCCACGTATCACACACATCTTGTTAAGTCGAATCATTTATGTTCTCTTCCCTAATCGAAAACAGTTCATTCAACTGAACTAGATGCCGTATATCACACACACCTTGATCTGGCTGACCGTTTCTGTTGCTTTCCCTAATAGCAAACAGTTCATCGGAGCGAACTGTATGCCGTATATCGCACACACATTGATATGGCTGCCCGTTTCTGTTGTTCTGTCTAATCGCAAACAGTTCGTCTAGATCAACCGTATGCCCTGCATCGCACACGCAATTAAAATCTGAACCGTGTTTGATGGCTCCGCCATCGCAAATGTTTTGCACCTTTTTTGACGGCTTTTTTACACCACCGTTTGCGATTATTACATTGCACAAAGTTTCGTCAAAGGGTCTCTGATCGCAGTATCGCGTTAGCAGCAACCTGCATTAGTGAAGGAAAGTTGACATCCGGAAGAGGAAGCCGATCAGGAATAGGCTCATCTGGCTCGACAGGACTCCCAGGGCGCGCACGGAGGCGAGTCCTTAGTGCATTCGCCTCAAAGATATGGCGAACCTCCTTGGTAGCAATGTGAGTAGTGGTGTAGTGGCATGTGTCAAAGATAGCCTTATGGGACTTCCCAATAAAGCGAGCCAGGCGGTCAAAAGGCTTCATGAAAGGTTTAGAGTGGCGAGAAGAGCTCTCGGCACACGTAGGAGCAGGAGCCTTCCCCTAGAAGACTCATCATGCGGAGTCCACACGGAGTGAGTGGATGTCTTGGCGATGGGACAAGGATAGACAGAGTCGATGACTGCCTGAATGAAAGGAGCATAGGTAAGGGTACGAACCTTGAGACAACTAGCCATGTGAATCTCGTGCCATAGGAAATCTGCCATGTCAATGGGACGGGCGGGAGCCTTCCTAGAGTAGTACATCAAATCAATGCTATAGGCCCGAACCATTCCATGATCCCCTTTCTTGGGAGCAATGGAGTTAAGGATAGACTGGAAAATCCAGCGGTATTTGGGACGAAAGATAGAGATATCATTAAGCTCCTTCCGTTGTTGCTCTATGGATAGTTGAGTGGTGGGCATGACGAGGCAACCACATGCACTGATGGGCATGGCCTCAAACTTGGGGTTCACCTCATGGATCCGAAACAGAGAGGCCTCAGTTCCAGTGATACGACTAGTTTCGCCTGTAGTCGGACCAACGACAACGACGACGTACAAGCTACCCACCAGGATCAAGTTATCATTGTTCCATTAGTTACTGTTAATGATGTATATGTGCCAAAACATACTAGCATTGATAAACAGTACATGGAAAAGATTGCAAAATTAGTTGAAGTTACATGCATGCATACTATGGTATTGGCGGAGACGCACTCGCTTAAGAAAGAGGAAAATAAGATGTTGGACGTGCATGCATTACGTGGGGAGAGATACATGTGTGTACATGGAAAGAAGGATTACACTAGCACGTTTGATCAAGGTGTGCATAAATCTGGTTATTTCTTTTGGTTGCTACATCCGAAACATGTCCAAGTTATACACATCCAAGAGATTTGTTTTCTTGAGATTAATCACGGAATCATAAGCTGCTATTATTTCTCACGATTAAGGCCGCCGGAGCTAGAGGTGCAGGTCAGCAGGTTTAAATGGTGGAGATTATTTTCCTTGTGCGATCAGGGATGGGGTCCACCAGACCGGCAGCTCACGTATGGCACGGAGATGGCGCACAGTATGAGTCGGTTTGTTAGTTTTAGGAATAAAAGAAAACTGCCGAGATGTAAAAGGCAATTATGTTTATATTTTAGGAGAGTCCATATTTTATTTGAGTTAGAGATAGAAGGTCGGTTTGCTTTTCAAGGCAAGTTAGATGGTCGGCTACTATATAAAGCCATGATGCGTTCAATGTAAGGAGGTGATATTTTATGAACAGACATCGCACACGGTCTGCACATACTAATCGTGCGCTATCAAACATTAAAACCTTCCAGCCGGTAGATATTTTCGAGATTACGAGGCAGTAATATTTTTGAGATTGCGAGGGATGCAGAGGCGGGAGTATTTGGGGAGCGAGCTAGTGTGCTTGACACGCCGGCTGTGGACTGTAGCCGACGCACCTTCTCGCGTAAGCCATAGGCGTACTATACACCGACGGTGCTCCAGGATATTTTGTACTGCATCTCACACGGTTGGTGATAATAAACTGTGTGGGATCTACTTGATTTTTCATCTTGATTTGAATTACATAATGGGGTCACAGCGGCAATGGACGGTGTTTGAATTGCTAGACCTTTTATCTGCAGTGAACATGCAACTATATGTGTGTCGTAAAAAAATTAGAATTATTCAAGGTTCGTTTGGAATTTTTATACATTAAATTGGTTTCTAGCCATTTTGGGTGAACAATTCAAAATTAAAGCACATGCACATGCTCTAGTGCACCAACATGGGTTGTAAAATCATATATGTGTCCATGGATTTATGCTTATGTCCCATGCAAGAAATGTGGATGAATTTCAAACACCACGGCACCATGGCTCTCCGGCAAATGGTGAGGTACTTGCTTTTGTAATTCTAGTAAATCGAAAACTCGTCTGAAATTCATGAAACTTGACATGATATCATGGAACGGCAGCGACATGCCGTGGTAAAACTATTGTCCCATTTGGGGCAGGTGTGGGTATAATCTTCTCGCAAACCAGAGCTTCTCTCACAACAAGCCTGATGGTTTCGGTAGGGTACGTGCCACCTTGGGGGACGATATCTGTTGCCTCTTCTTACTTTCAAAATGTTTCTCGTGTCAACATAGAACAACACGAGTGTTGTGTCAATTTTTGGGATTTTTCGGGGTTCGCTTGGACATTTTTATACATTAATTGAGTTTTCAATGCATTTATGTGCATAATTCAAATTTGAACTACATCAACATGCTCTAATGCATATAAATTGGTTGAAAATTCAAATCTATGTCCTTGGTTGCTGATAACCCACAAGTATAGGGGATCGCAACAGTTTTCGAGGATAGAGTATTCAACCCAAATTTATTGATTCGACACAAGGGGAGCCAAAGAATATTCTTAAGTATTAGCAGTTGAGTTGTCAATTCAACCACACCTGAGAGACTTAATATCTGCAACAAAGTATTTAGTAGCAAAGTAGAATGGAAGTAACGGTAACGGTGACAAAAGTAACAGTAGCAGTTTTGTAGCAACCGTAACAGTGGCAACGGAAAAGTAATTAAGCAAAGATCAATATGTGAAAAGCTCGTAGGCAATGGATCAATGATGGATAATTATGTCGGATGCGATTCCTCATGCAACAGTTATAACATAGGGTGACACGGAACTAGCTCCAGTTCATCAATTTAATGTAGGCATGTATTCCGAATATAGTCATACGTGCTTATGTAAAAGAACTTGCATGACATCTTTTGTCCTGCCCTCCTGAGGCAGCGGGGTCCTATTGGAAACTAAGGGATATTAAGGCCTCCTTTTAATAGAGTGCCGGACCAAAGCATTAACACTTAGTGAATACATGAACTCCTCATACTACGGTCATCACCGAGAGTGGTCCCGATTATTGTCTCTTCGGGGTTACCGGATCATAACACATAGTAGGTGACTATTGACTTGCAAGATAGGATCAAGAACTCACATATATTCATGAAAATATAATAGGTTCAGATCTGAAATAATGGCACTCAGGCCCTAGTGACAAGCATTAAGCATAGCAAAGTCATAGCAACATCAATTTTAGAACATAATGGATACTAGGGATCAAACCCTAACAAAACTAACTTGATTACATGATAAATCTCATGCAACCCATCACCGTCCAGCAAGCCTACGATGGGTTTACTCACACACGGCGGTGAGCATCATGAAATTGGTGATGGAGGATGGTTGTTGATGACGACAGCGACAGATTCCCCTCTCCGGAGCCCCGAACGGACTCCAGATCAGCCCTCCTGAGAGAGATTAGGGCTTGGCAGCGGCTTCGTATCGTAAAACGCGATGAATCCTTCTCTCTGATTTTTTTTCTCCCTGAACGTGAATATATAGAGTTGGAGTTGACGTCGGTGGAGCCTCGGGGGGCCCATGAGGCAGGTGGCGTGCCCCAGGGGGGTGGGCGCGCCCTCCACCCTCGTGGACAGGGTGTGGCATGTTGGAAATATGCCCTAGAAGCAATAATAAAATGGTTATTATTATATTTCTGTGTTCATGATAATTGTCTATTGTTCATGCTATAATTGTGTTATCCGGAAATCGTAATACATGTGTGAATACATAGACCACAACCTAGTGATCCTCTAGTAGACTAGCTCGTTGATCAACAGATAGTCATGGTTTCCTGACTATGCACATTGGATGTCATTGATAACGAGATCACATCATTAGGAGAATGATGTGATGGACAAGACCCAATCCTAAGCATAGCACAAGATCGTGTAGTTCGTTTGCTAGAACTTTTCCAAATGTCAAGTATCATTTCCTTAGACCATGAGATTGTGCAACTCCCGGATACCGTAGGAGTACTTTGGGTGTGCCAAACGTCACAACGTAACCGGGTGGCTATAAAGGTGCACTATGGGTATCTCCGAAAGTGTCTGTTGGGTTGGCACGAATCGAGACTGGGATTTGTCACTCCGTATGACGGAGAGGTATCTCTGGGCCCACTCGGTAATGCGTCATCATAATGAGCTCAATGTGACCAAGTGGTTGATCACGGGATCATGCATTACGGTACGAGTAAAGTGACTTGCCGGTAACGAGATTGAACGAGGTATTGGGATACCGACGATCGAGTCTCGGGCAAGTAATGATTGACAAAGGGAATTGTATACGGGATTGATTGAATCCTCGACATCGTGGTTCATCCGATAAGATCATCGAGGAGCATGTGGGAGCCAACATGGGTATCCAAATCCCGATGTTGGTTATTGACCGGAGAGTCATCTCGGTCATGTCTGCGAGTCTCCCGAACCCGTAGGGTCTACACACTTAAGGTTCGGTGACGCTAGGGTTGTAGAGATACTAGTATGCGGTAACCCGAAAGTTGTTCGGAGTCCCGAATGACATCCCGGACGTCACGAGGAGTTCCGTAATGGTCCGGAGGTGAAGAATTATATATAGGAAGTCCAGTTTCGGCCATCGGGAAAGTTTCGGGGGACATCAGTATTGTACCGGGACCACCGGAAGGGTCCCGTGGGTCCACCGGGTGGGGCCACCTATCCTGAGGGGCCCCATGGGCTGAAGAGGGAAGGGAACCAGCCTGGTGGGCTGGTGCGCCCCTTGGGCCTTCCTGCGCCTAGGGTTGGAAACCACAGGGGTGGGGCGCCCCACTTGGCTTGGGGGCAAGCCACCCCCTTGGACGTCGCCCCCCTTGGAGATTGGATCTCCTAGGGCCGGCGCCTCCCCCCCAGGGGCCTATATATAGTGGGGGGAGGGAGGGCAGCCGCACCCTAGCCCCTGGCGCCTCCCTCTCCCTCCCGTGACACCTCTCCCTCTCGTAGTGCTTGGCGAAGCCCTGCCGAGATCCCGCTGCTTCCACCACCACGCCGTCGTGCTGCTGGATCCCCATCAACCTCTCCTTCCCCTTGCTGGATCAAAAGGAGGAGACGTCTTCCCAACCGTCGTGTGTTGAACAGCGGAGGTGCCGTCCGTTCGGCGCTCGGTCATCGGTGATTTGGATCACGACGAGTACGACTCCATCAACCCCATTCTCTTGAACGCTTCCGCTCGCGATCTACAAGGGTATGTAGATGCACTCCTCTCTCTCTCGTTCCTAGATGACTCCATAGATTCATCTTGGTGATGTGTAGAAAAAATTTAAATTTCTGCTACGATCCCCAACAGTGGCATCATGAGGTAGGTCTATGCGTAGTTTCTATGCACGAGTAGAACACAAAGCAGTTGTGGGCGTCGATGTTGTCAATTTTCTTGCCACTACTAGTCTTATCTTGCTTCGGCGGCATCGTGGGATGAAGCGGCCCGGACCGACCTTACACGTACGCTTACGTGAGACAGGTTCCACCGACTGACATGCACTAGTTGCATAAGGTGGCCAGCGGGTGTCTGTCTCTCCCACTTTAGTTGGAGCGGATTCGATGAAAAGGGTCCTTATGAAGGGTAAATAGAAATTGGCATATCATGTTGTGGTTTTACGTAGGTAAGAAACGTTCTTGCTAGAAACCTATAGAAGCCACGTAAAAACATGCAACAACAATTAGAGGACGTCTAACTTGTTTTTGCAGCATATGCCTTGTGATGTGATATGGCCAAAAGATGTGATGAATGATATATGTGATGTATGAGATTGATCATGTTCTTGTAATAGGAATCATGACTTGCATGTCGATGAGTATGACAACCGGCAGGAGCCATAGGAGTTGTCTTTATTTTTTGTATGACCTGCGTGTCATTGAATAACGCCATGTAAATTACTTTACTTTATTGCTAAACATGTTAGCCATAGAAGTAGAAGTAATCGTTGGTGTGACAACTTCATGAAGACACGATGATGGAGATCATGATGATGGAGATCATGGTGTCATGCCGGTGACGAAGATGATCATGGCGGCCCGAAGATGGAGATCAAAGGAGCGATATGATATTGGCCATATCATGTCACTATTTGATTGCATGTGATGTTTATCATGTTTTGCTTCTTATTTGCTTAGTACGACGATAGTAAATAAGATGATCCCTTATAATAATTTCAAGAAAGTGTTCCCCCTAAATGCGCACTGTTGTGAAGATTCGTTGTTTCGAAGCACCACGTGATAATCGGGTGTGATAGATTCTAACGTTCGAATACAACGGGTGTAAGCCAGATTTACACACGCAATACACTTAGGTTGACTTGACGAGCCTAGCATGTACAGACATGGCCTCGTAACACGGAAGACCGAAAGGTCGAGCATGAGTCGATAGAAGATACGATCAACATGAAGATGTTCACCGACGTTGACTAGTCCGTCTCACGTGATGATCGGACATGGCCTAATTGACTCGGATCATGTTTCACTTAGATGACTAGAGGGATGTCTATCTCGAGTGGGAGTTCATTGAATAATTTGATTAGATGAACTTAATTATCATGAACTTAGTCTAAAATCTTTACAATATGTCTTGTAGATCAAATGGCCCACGCTAATGTTGCCCTCAACTTCAATGCATTCCTAGAGAAAACCAAGCTGAAAGATGATGGCAGCAACTATACGGACTAGGTCCGGAACCTGAGGATCATCCTCATAGCTGCCAAGAAAGATTATGTCCTAGAAGCACCGCTAGGTGAAGCACCCATCCCAGAGAACCAAGACGTTATGAACGCTTGGCAGTCTCGTGCTGATGATTACTCCCTCGTTCAGTGCGGCATGCTTTACAGCTTAGAACCGGGGCTCCAAAAGCGTTTTGAGCAACACGGAGCATATGAGATGTTCGAAGAGCTGAAAATGGTTTTCCAAGATCATGCCCGGGTCGAGAGATATGAAGTCTCCGACAAGTTCTTCAGTTGCAAGATGGAGGGAAATAGTTCTGTCAGTGAGCACATACTCAAAATGTCTGGGTTGCACAACCGCTTGACTCAGCTGGGAGTTAATCTCCCGGATGACGCGTTCATTGACAGGATCCTTCAGTCGCTTCCACCGAGCTACAAGAGCTTTGTGATGAACTTCAATATGCAGGGGATTGAAAAGACCATTCCTGAGGTATATTCAATGCTGAAATCAGCGGAGGTGGAGATCAAAAAGGAACATCAAGTGTTGATGGTGAATAAAACCACTAAGTTTAAGAGAGGCAAGGGTAAGAAGAACTTCAAGAAGGACGGCAAGGAGTTTCCGCCCCGGTAAGCCGATTGTCGGGAAGAAGCCAAAGAATGGACCCAAGCACGAGACTGAGTGCTTTTATTGCAAGGGAAGTGGTCACCGAAGCGGAACTGCCCCAAGTACTTAGCGGACAAGAAGGCCGGCAACACCAAAGGTATATGTGATATACATGTTATTGATGTGTACCTTACCAGCACTCGTAGTAGCTCCTGGGCATTTGATACCAGTGCGGTTGCTCATATTGTAACTCAAAGCAGGAGCTGCGGAATAAGCGGAGACTGGCGAAGGACTAGGTGACGATGCGCGTCGGGAATGGTTCCAAGGTCGATGTGATCGCCGTCGGCACGTTGCCTCTACATTTACCTACGGGATTAGTTTTAAACCTCAATAATTGTTATTTAGTGCCAGCTTTGAGCATGAACATTGTATCAGGATCTCGTTTAATTTGAGATGGCTACTCATTTAAATCTGAGAATAATGGTTGTTCTATTTATATGAGAGACAGGTTTTATGGTCATGCCCCGCTGGTGAATGGTTTATTCTTAATGAATCACGAGCGTAATGTTACACATATTCATAGTGTGAATACCAAAAGATGTAAGGTTGATAATGATAGTCCCACATACTAGTGGCACTGCCGCCTTGGTCACATAGGTGTCAAACGCATGAAGAAGCTCCATGCAGATGGACTTTTGGAGTCTCTTGATTATGAATCATTTGACACGTGCGAACCATACCTCATGGGTAAGATGACCAAGACTCCGTTCTCCGGAACAATGGAGCGAGCAACCAACTTATTGGAAATCATACATACTGATGTGTGCGGTCCAATGAGTGTTGAGGCTCGCGGTGGCTATCGTTATGTTCTCACTCTAACTGATGACTTGAGTAGATATGGGTACGTCTACTTAATGAAACACAAGTCTGAGACCTTTGAAAAGTTCAAGGAAACTCATAGTGAGGTTGAGAATCAACGTGACAGAAAAATAAAGTTCTTACGATCAGATCGTGGAGGGGAATATTTGAGTCACGAATTTGGCACACACTTAAGGAAATGTGGAATCGTTTCACAACTCACGCCGCCTGGAACACCTCAGAGAAATGGTGTGTCCGAACGTCGTAATCGCACTCTATTAGATATGGTGCGATCTATGATGTATCTTACCGACTACCGCTCTCATTTTGGGGCTATGCTCTAGAGACAGCCGCATTCACTTTAAATAGGGCTCCGTAGAAATCCGTTGAGACGACACCGTATGAATTATGGTTTGGGAAGAAACCTAAGCTGTCGTTTCTAAAAATTTTGGGATGCGATGCTTATGTCAAGAAACTTCAACCTGAAAAGCTCGAACCCAAGTCGGAAAAATGCGTCTTCATAGGATACCCTAAGGAAACCATTGGATATACCTTCTACCTCAGATCCGAAGGCAATATCTTTGTTGCCAAGAACGGGTCCTTTCTGGAGAAAGAGTTTCTCTCGAAAGAAGTAAGTGGGAGGAAAGTAGAGCTTGATGAAGTACTACCTCTTGAAACGGAAAGTAGCGCAGCTCAGGAAGATGTTCCTGTGGTGCCTGCACCGACTAGAGAGGAGGTTAATGATGATGGTCAAGGTACTTCGGATCAAGCTCCTACTGAACTTCATAGGTCCGCAAGGACACGTTCCGCACCAGAGTGGTACGGCAACCCTGTCTTGGAAATCATGTTGTTAGACAACGGTGAACCTTTGAACTATGAAGAAGCGATGGCGGGCCCAGATTCCGACAAATGGCTAGAAGCCATGAAATCCGAGATAGGATCCATGTATGAAAACAAAGTATGGACTTTGACTGACTTGCCCGATGATCGGCGAGCCATAGAAATAAATGGATCTTTAAGAAGAAGACAGACGCGGATGGTAATGTGACCATCTATAAGGCTCGACTTGTCGCTAAGGGTTATCAACAAGTTCAAGGGGTTGACTACGATGAGACTTTCTCACCCGTAGCGAAGCTGAAGTCCGTCCGAATCATGTTAGCAATTGCCGCATTCTATGATTATGAGATATGGTGAATGGACGTCAAAACGACATTCCTTAACGGCTTTCTTAAGGAAGAATTGTATATGATGCAGCCGAAAGGTTTTGTCGATCCTGAGAATGCTAACAAGGTGTGCAAGCTCCAACGCTCAATCTATGGGCTGGTGCAAGCATCTCGGAGTTGGAACATTCGATTTGATGAGATGATCAAAGCGTTTGGGTTTACATGCACTTATGGAGAAGCCTGTGTTTACAAGAAAGTGAGTGGGAGCTCCGTAGCATTTCTCATATTATATGTGGATGACATACTGTTGATGGGAAATGATATAGAACTCTTGGAAAGCATAAAGGCCTACTTGAACAAGTGTTTTTCAATGAAGGACCTTGGAGAAGATGCTTATATATATTAGGCGTCAAGATCTATAGAGATAGATCGAGACGCCTCATTGGTCTTTCACAAAGTATGTACCTTGACATGATATTGAAAAAGGTCAATATGGATCAGTCCAAGAAGGGGTTCTTGCCTGTATTGCAAGGTGTGCAATTGAGCACGGCTCAATGCCCGACCACGGCAGAAGATAGAGAAAAGATGAGTGTCGCCCCCTATGCCTCGGCCATAGGGTCTATTATGTATGCCATGCTGTGTACTGCACCTGATGTAAACCTTGCCGTAAGTTTGGTAGGAAGGTACCAAAGTAATTCCGGCATGGAACATCGGACAACGATCAAGAATATCCTGAAGTACGAAAAGGACTAAGGACATGTTTCTCGTGTATGGAGGTGACGAAGAGCTCGTCGTAAAGGGTTACGTCGATGCTAGCTTCGACACAGATCTGGATGACTCTAAGTCACAAACCGGATACGTGTTATTTTGAATGGTGGGGCTGTAAGCTCGTGCAGTTGCAAGCAAAGCGTCGTGGCAGGATCTACATGTGAAGCGGAGTACATGGCAGCATCGGAGGCAGCGCATGAAGCAATCTGGGTGAAGGAGTTCATCACCGACCTAGGAGTCAATGTGCTATTGCCACACTAAGAGTTGGCGAGGTCGAAATTCATGATCATGTTGGCAAGGAGGGGGTCCTCTTCAATACATACAAGGATCGTTTGGGTTCTTCTAAACCCACCAGCATGAAGTTTGACCTATCTAGGATCATCCGCAGGATCGAAGGGTTGGACCAACTGAGTGTGCCCTTCTCAACTGATGAAATCGATGCTGTTGTTAAGGAAATGCCAAATGACAGAGCCCCCGGCCCGGATGGTTTTAATGGTTGTTTTCTTAAGAAATGCTGGCAAATCATCAAGTCGGATTTTTATGACCTCTGTCACGCGTTCCATGCTGGTGGTCTTGACATCACTAGCATTAGTGAGGGGTTTATCACCCTGATTCCTAAAATTTCCTCTCCGGAAACGGCTAATGATTTCAGACCCATTACCCTACTGAACTGTTGTCTGAAAATCATTACTAAGATCTTGGCGAACCGGCTACAGAGAGTCATTTTAAAAATCATACACAGGAACCAGTATGGATTTATTAAAGGTCGGACTATCCAAGATTGTCTCGCATGGTCGTATGAATATATCCATCAATGCCACTCGTCTGGGAGGGAGATTATACTGCTTAAGCTTGATTTCGCCAAGGCCTTTGATACGATTGAACACGCCCCCATGTTGGAAATTATGAGACACATGGGTTTTGATGACAGGTGGCTAGGTTGGATGGAAACGATTTTTGGCTCGGGAGTTTCGTCGGTCCTTTTAAATGGTGTTCCTGGTCGGAAATTCAAATGCAAATGTGGCGTGCGTCAGGGTGATCCTCTTTCGCCATTGATCTTTATCCTCGCGGCCGATTTGCTCCAAGCTGCGATCAATGACGCTTACGCTCGAGGTCTGCTGGAGCTCCCCATCCCTCGTGAGAATGCAGGTGACTTTCCGGTGGTGCAATACGCTGACGACACAATCCTGATTATGCAAGCGTGTCCTACACAGGCTGCCCGCATGAAACTTATCTTGGAGGATTATGCGGCCTCGGTAGGGCTCAAGATCAACTTTCATAAATCGACCCTCATACCCATTAATGTCGACCAACTGCATGTCAAGCGGGTTGGCAGGGTGTTTGGTTGCTCTGCTGGCACCCTGCCGTTCACTTACCTCGGTCTCCCCATGGGGATGACGAGGCCAACCGTTCTCGACCTCATGCCATTGGTACATTCTGTTGAGAGGAAAACTTCCACCGCCGTAGCACTCATGTCGTCGGGGGCCAAGATGACGCTGGTGAATTCGGTGATCACCTCCATGCTAATTTACGCAATGTGCACGATCAAACTATACCCTAAAGTGGTTGAGCACCTTGACAAATTACGTCGATACTGCCTCTGGGCAAAAAACTCTGATGATGGGATCAAAGCCAACTCCCTTGCTGCCTGGGAGCTTGTCTGTCGACCGAAACGGTGTGGCGGTCTTGGTGTTATCGATATCAAAATGCAAAATGCCGCGCTCCTTCTAAAGTACTTGTTCAAGTTCTACAATCGTGAGGATGTGCCCCGGGTTCAGCTAGTATGGGAGGCTTACTACTGAACAAGGTGCCGCACGCCACCGAGCCCGTGTGTTCGCTTCCGTGGAAAGACGTAATGCAGCTCAATGGAACCTTCCGAGGGGTCACCAAAGTCATCCCGGGGACGGTTGCAGCTCTACATTTTGGAAAGATGTCTGGTTTACTGACACTGGCTCCACACTGATGGACACGCATCCGCGAGCCTTCTCTTTTGCTTTGAACGAGGATGACTCCATTGCCAAGGTTCTCAGGACCACTGATCCGACCATGATCTTCAATCTACCTCTCTCAGTCCAGGCTAGGGAGGAGGTCAGAGAGATCCAAAGAAGGGTCCTTGCATGTCACCGAAACCGACTCGCCCGACGTTTGGGTCTGTGACCTAGGACGATATTCGTCAAAGAAATACTACAACTACTGTTTCGGGCAGGTGAAAGTTGATGAGGCCTTTGGATGGCTATGGAAATCCAAATGCCCGATCAAATTTAAGATGTTTGGATGGCTGCTTATGGTCGATTGTTTGAATACCAGGAACATGCTGAAGCGACGACACTTTGCTGTGGTCGGGGGCAACTACGCTTGCATGCTCTGCCAAAACCCGCCCGAGGAGACTGTGGAACATCTCTTCTTCGAGTGCCCTTTTGCCCAACAATGTTGGAATAAGGTTGGTCTGACTTGGCCAGGAGGAACCAATCGGTTAGCCATCTTGCATGGCGGGAGAGAGAACTGGCGTCGGCCGCTCTTTATGGATATCTTCCTACTTGCTGCTTGGAGCCTGTGGATGGAAAGAAACAACCAACATTTCAGGGGGATCCCGCACTCGTTCGTCGCGTGGTTAGCTAGGTTCAAACATTTGTTGGGTTTGGTGATTCATAACTGCCCTGAGAAGGTTCATCCTTTTCTCTCTGATTTTATTGTAAACTTGGACCGCTAGTCTTGCTTCTGATCCCCATGTGGCCGGGGGGGCCTAAAACCCATTGTAACATTCTTGTAATTGTTATGTGGTGAGTAATACAAAGTCAGTGGGAGCCTCTCCCACTGTCACTGATCCTTCAAAAAAAACCGACCTAGGAGTCATACCAATGCGTCGGGGCCAGTCACTCTCTTCTGTGACAACACTGGAGCTATTGCCCTTGCCAAGGAGCCCAGGTTTCACAGGAAGACCAGGCATATCAAGCGTCGCTTCAACTCCATTCGTGAAAGTGTTCAAAATGAAGACATAGATATTTGTAAAGTACATACAGACCTGAATGTAGCAGATCCGTTGACAAAACCTCTCCCTAGAGCAAAACATGATCAACACCAGAACTCTATGGGTGTTGGGGATACAACTACTGAGCGTGAACCGCCCCGAAGGGGCCGGTTTACCCTCGTCCATGATTCAGGCCCACGGAGGAGGCCTGGAGCCCAGAGGCGAATTAAGGTCCATCTATGTAAACCGCCTTAGTATTGTAACTTGTGTTGTAAGTTAAGAAAGGGAGACCGAGCCGGACGCTTGTATGAGCCGGATCGGGACTCAGAGACCGGCCAAAGGCCAACCCGTGTATATAAGGGGACGACCGGCGGCGAAGTTAGGGAGAGGATTCGAGGCTAAGGCAAAGATATTGCTCCTTAGTAGCAGAAATCATATCAATCACATCACAACTGGACGTAGGCTTTTACCTTCATCAAGGGGCCGAACCAGTATAATTCCCGTGTCTTGTGTCCGCTTTAACCCCTCTAGGTTAACCCGTACGATGGCCCTACGACTAAGTCCTTTCATGAGGACATCTGCCGTGACAATTCCACGACAGTTGGCGCCCACCGTGGGGCTATCGCACGATGGTTTGATGATCTTAGAGGGCAAGTTTGAAGGACTCGAAGATTATGCAAGGTCGGATGACTAAGAGTCGTCGCGGCAAGCTCTACATCGACGATGCGGATCGGGCCCCGAGGCCGCTCGCTTGAGTACGGTACCGGGTCCCCTTCGTGGCATACACGTGTTCATCGGCAAGATCGGCGAGTCGTGGCCTGGGCCGGACGTCTGACCGACCTCGCCGAGACGGCTCAAGGGCGAAGAAGAGTCCTGCCTCGCTAAACCGGGCGGTCGTGCATGTTTTCGTGGGAGTCGTCCACGGAGGCTGCGAGGACGGATCAGCATCTGGTGACGAAACTGTTGTCTACTCTGGTGACGAATCATCGGCCGGAGAAACCGAGTCTCTATACCAGCTGCAAGATGGCCAGATCGGGGGCTGCTCCGACGGTGAGAGTATTCCGGACCCCTTCGATCTACCCAACCGGGTTGGGATCTTCATGGCCGGTACGCAGGCGGCGCTTCACTCTTCGACCGCGGCGCCCCTGGTCGCCGGTTCAACAGCGGTGATGGCAGCCGAAGGAGGCCTGTGCGCCCGCCGGCTCAAGTTTTGTCAGACCTTTTCGACGCGTTGGCTGTGCTCATGGCAGAGGCTAATCCGCTGGATCAGGGCCTGCACAACGCGGAGATTGCAAAGGTGAGAGAACAGATCACTAAAGCCAAAGCGGACCTGGCAGCAGCGGACATGAGGATGGCAGCGGAGCGGGCCGCTTTGGATGCGCAGGCTTATAGGCTCATGCTGGATCAGAGCGCATCGCATGAAGTCATGAAAAGGGAGTACAGGTCCCGTTTACCTTCGGTTTTCGAGGGAAGAGAGTTTTTCAACACCCTGTGGGCGGGACCAAGAATCCGCCACCGGTGGTAAACCGCCGGAAGCACTGGACGGCCGCTACCGTTCAACCCCGTGTGATAGATCTACCTCGTCATCACACCGGCGCACCCTGCATCGCGGCAGACACCTCCGGTCACTACTCCAACCCGATGGATAACCTCGTGGCGGCTGCGGCACGGTTGGAGGCGATTCCAATTGAAGGCGATTCACCACAGCGGTAGAGACACGCCGGGTTAAGGAGCTCCTCAGACGGCCCCGCTCAGCAAGAAGCGTATTCATACAGCCGATCGGATCCACTCCACCCCCGCCTAAGCCGGAGCTATAGCCGACGCGTCGATTTAACCGGCCGTGTCAAGCAATGCGCAGCGTGGTCCGCCTCGCGGCAACAATCCGACGGGCGGCTTTGAGGATGCTCAAGTGGTAGTGGACCGCGCCAGGGCACGTAGGGAGGCCGAGTTAGCAGCACAAGCAGAGGATCATCCGCTCGCGCCGGTTCGTCCGACCATCTTTGAGCCAGGGGTCACGTCTGGTTCTTTGGGGGTGCCTTGCCTCGTCCCCGCTTTACGTAACGTGCGCTTGCCCAAGGACTTCAAGGGGCCGCGCAAGGTGCCCAATTATACTGCCAATTTGGCTCCAGAAGCATGGATAGAAAGCTATGAGATGGCCATGGAGATGCTTGATGTGGATGAAGCCGCATGTGCGAAGTACTTCACAATGATGTGCCATTGGCTCCACTTATGTACATATTAAGACAATGTATATATTATGAATAAAAGCAATAAACCGGATCCTCGGCTAAAGCGGGGTATCTGTTCTGTATCAAAGTCCGGTTTGGGTACATGGAGATGCTGTCATGAAGCGGCCTCCGGTTTAACCCTTGGCCTTGCTTTTGTGAAATTTTTGTCACTTGGGGGCTTGGTCGTGTCCGAACCAATGCAACACCTCTTGGCAGGCGAAAGCCACCAGATCATTTGGGGGCTTGGTCGTGTCCAACCAATGCAACACCTCTTGACAAAGCGAAAGCCACCAGATCACTTGGGGACATGGTCACGTCTGAACCAACACGCCTCTTGGTCGGCCTAAGGCCATAGAATCACTTGGGGCTTGGTCGAACCCGAACCAATGCAATGCCACTTGATCGGCGTAATGCCACGATGTCGATTGGGGACTGGCTGACTTGAACCAACGCTAAACCTTATAGGGAGCTAGGTCCAGTCCGACCATGGTAACGCCATCTGATCAGACTCAATAAAGCCTCTTCTTGCAAACAGTCTTTGTTATTGTTTTTGCTTCCATGTGTTTTTTATACATATAATTTGGCTTTTGTTTGTTGTCTTAAACCGACAAACTTTCTTTCAACCGGATTCAAGTTTTCAGAATTTGGTCCCCTTTTTCCGGCGATTGATTGTTCTGGTTTGATTTTGCTGTTAACATCCCATTATGGAGTAACAGGGGGCTTATCATACCCGACACGATTTACACGGTAAATCGGTATTATACACACAGGGATTATTCTCCTTTGACGGTGATGGTTTATAAAGCCTCCGCTTTAGGATTGGCTAAAGTTAATCGTGTGCCCGCCATCGCGTGTATGTTTATATCACAAAATTTGATAGTATAAATCGATATATATATTATATAAATAAATTTGCATCACAATCCGGCTAGAGGCGCAAGCCGCCATGGCGGTTTAAGAATTTGTGATTGCAGGCAAAATATGTTGCAGGATTCACTACTTCCAAACCAAAGTATCCAGCACTGCCATGCAAAAGTTTACAGACTGAGTTGGTAACGGCATTGTTCAAAACAAAGTAATCGACTATCCTATTACAAAGCCTTTTGCGGCCGGCGTTTCATGTGGGGTTATGCCTTGAAGCTTGGAGGCGCCACCCGCTTGACGAATTACGCCGCTTCGCCGGGTTGACGTGAGGTAGAGGGGCGCTGACGTCGGTTCAACTTCTTCTTCTTCCTCACCCAAAGCCCGAAGTCATTGGTAGACCACCAATCCGGGTTAAGGCACGAAAGACAGCTTCTTCACTTATCAGCTCAGCCGGATCAACGCTGTATGGCGTAAGTGTGCTTACGGATTGGGGAACAAGGCTCGCACTTCAGGATGACAAAATCCACCCACTTGTTGTTGGCGTCATAAAAAGAGCGGTGAACCGTCAAAGTTGGCTTAACCGTCTGCCAGATTGACTCGCCAATGAACGCATTTCCTTTGTGATCCGTTTGAGCATCGTTATCAAAGGCTTCACCATTCTCTTGAGCACCGGGAAACCTTTGGCTATGTCCGCCGGATCAAGATCTCGCTATCCACGCCTTGGCGGCCGGAGCAAGAATGTGCCAGCCCGAGCCGCGGATCGCTTCAACTCTTCAAGCTGCCCCGGAACCATGGACAACCGGTCCGTGGTCTCTTCGATCGTGGACGGCGCTGCTTTTGTCATATGATGTAGCATGATGACTTCGTTGGCGCCGGTATACGGCTGCTCAATCAGCGTATAAGCGGCCTTCAGCTTTCTTCCGCACATCGAGCCCATATGTGCAATACGTCGCTGCACCGGTTTAAGACAACTCAGGATAAACCGGCGGAAATATCAAAATTAAGATAGCCAGTGCATAGTTTCTTACCAAAGACGGCAGAGGTCATGGCATGTACTTGGCGCTTGAGTCCGGCAAGCTCTTCAGTCACCGGTTTAAGGGCTGCTTCGGCTTCTTCCGCCCGTCTTTTCAAACCGGCCTTCTCGGTGTCCCAGTTGGCTTGTTCGGATTTATACCACTCCTTCAGTTGTTCCATACTGGCCAAGGCCGTTCTCTATTCGCCCTTGGCCTTCGTGGTTTCGCTGCTTTGAGTCTCCGATTGGCTCGCAGGTCTTTGAGTTGCACGCCTTGTCGCTCTATTTCATTCTGTAACAAAGGAAGCATGTTAGGTGTCTCATTATCAAGTCCCAAGCTCAATATACATATTCACCTTGGCACTTGGGGCTAATGGCTAATTGATCTCAGTTTGCCATTTGGGTACAGTAAATCAAGTCCCGGTTTAACTATGCTGAGTTGAACCGACCCTTGGGGGCTACTATACCTAAAGTACAGGAAAGACATAATTCATTACCTCATAGCGGTCCTTCATCCGGTTTACTGCACCAGCTTCAAAGTCACGGCTGGTGTAGAGCCGTTCGAAGCCGGAATGAAGTTCTTAGGCGAGAAATTGTCGTAGTCGGCGATCAGTCTTCCCTTGTCCTTGCTCATAGTAGTGGAACCTTCCTTGATGTCAGTGCTTTGCTAAAGCGACCGGTCGGCTAGGAGCGGTGTAGCCAGTACCGGTCACAATAACATCGTCATTTTCAGCGGTCTTCTTTGGGCTTGATGTCGTCTTACTCTGGCTCGGCGGTTCAACTGTTGCGACTCGCTCTATCAGCGGGTTTGGTGGAGCAGGCTGTGAAGTTTCCACTTGGACCTCCGGTTCAGCTTCTGGCGGATCAGCCAGTATCGTCTTTGTACAACTCGCCAGAGCTATCTTTGGCGACTTCAGAATTTTCGTGGGTTGGTTCCGGGGTCTTTTCTGGATCAGCATCCGCAGTAGGGTCAAGGGTTTTCGCTTTCTTACTCAAGCGAGCCTTGGTGCTGCAATATTCAGAATTGGATTAAGGCAAATCAACCAAGGCAGTTGTAATTCGAACTAATGGACAGCAGTTACATACCCTGCAGCAACTTTAAGCGGAGGCAGTTGCGTGGTTGATGAACCGCCAGAGGAGTTGGAAGAGGCCTGATAATTCGGGTCAGACGGATTGAGAGGACATCGGAAGAAACCTTTTAAGGGATAACGTTTTTCAGGAGAACAAGTCACCTCTGGACGACGCTTCCGGGTTGGTGTATCTGGTAAACCGGAAGAGAGAATCTGTTGGCCACTGTGCCGGGTTGTGCGGCGCTCTTTAGCCTGCTGTGTCTTCAGATAAGCATAGGAATGAGATTTTTTTCACTTTCCGAACAGCGCGACGAATTCTTTTAACCACACGAGGTCGGGGTCGGAAGAAAGAAGGATTACCTCAAAATGGTCGGCATGGCTGGCTTCGGCATCATCCTGGGAATTAAATTTGTCAGTGAAGGGAAGAATGAGAGGGATAAATCATAAGAAGAAATACAAGGAGGAGAGCCGGTTTACGGCGGCTCCCTCGTAAGGATATCAAGTTTTACCTCAGCTTCAGATTCTTCTTCTTCCGGCGGATCAAGACCCGACGGTTTTCTTGCCAGCCTTTTTGGTAGCCTTGGACTTTATACGCGAGCTCGGGCCGGTTTGGTCCGTCTCGTATGAGCTGTCGACTGCGAGGTAGCAAGGATTAATGAATATCAACAAAATGTTAAAAGCCCGAAAAGCGGTGAGCAAGGTCTTACCACAGGTGGCGGGTTGGCAACGCAGAACGGAGCCAACCCGGTTAGGCTGCAGACGGAGATTGGTTCATCAAGCATCTTTTTTACAGCTTCAGAACCTCAATTTCAGTTATTGGTAATTCGTGACGTCTTTGAGGGTCTTTGAGGCTGCCAGTGTACTCGTGCATCAATCCGGGCCGGCGGCTTAAGGGCAAGATGCCCCAAGAAACCCAGCATCGCACAAGGTCCACACCAGTTAGTCCATTGGCCATTAGAGCCCGGAGTTTTATGATCTGAGGTGCAAAGTTCTTCCGCTCATGGAGGTTAAGCGTGAAGGCAGCGGATGGTTGTTGCTGAGCCGGTGAGGACGGTAACCCGGCAAGGGATTCTCGTTAAGGTGAGCGGTGTTCCGGCAATAGAACCAGGTTTGGTTCCAATCCTTTGGATGGCTGTGGTGTTTGGCGTGAGGAAAGTCCGCTTCCTTCCTTTTTTGGATTGAAACGCCGCCTAGCTCTGTGTTCGGACCATCAGAAAATTCGGTACGGCGGTTCAAGTGGAAAAAATCCCGGAACAACTCCACAGATGGTTCTTCCTGAAGATAGACTTCACAGAAGACTTGGAAGTTGCATATGTTTGACACAGAGTTCGGGCCGATATCCTGCGGATGGAGTTTCAAACTTGCGAGGACGTCCCGGAAAAATTTTGAACCGGGCGGGCAGAATCCCCGGTCTAAATGCTGCATAAACACGATTACTTCTCCCTCTTGTGGCTCCGGAGGAAACTCGCCATCCGGAACACGCCAGTGGAGGACATTTTTTGGCGCCAAACCGCCAGTGGTGACATAGCCGTTCAGTTGTGTTTCGGTGATTCTGGACCGGACCCAATTGCAAGCTGAGAATTGAGGAGCCATTCCGGAAGACTAAGCTACGAAAGAGATTGTTAAACCGGTTCAGGCATATCATACATTGTTAAACCGGTGATTCAGCATCCGGCTTCCCGTTCCGGTTTAACTGAGGACTAATGGAGTGACGGATTAGCTGTCGAAAGTTAAACCGCCGAAAATGGCAGAGTTGAAAAGTCTACTAAGTATGGACAGAAACAGTTTTCACATATGAATGGAGGTAATCGAGATCTACCGAAGCCCTAGTAAGAAAAACTTTACGACCTATGCAAACCTTCATAAAGAGCAGGAGGGTTCAGATATTCTAAACTCGAGGATCTGAACAAAAGGAAGGGTGCATAAAGAGTTCAATGGACGGCGGAGCGATCACTTATACAAGATGCACGGTATGGCTGAGGCGTCACGGCCATGGCGGAGCAAGTGAGAAGAAACTGATATGAACTGCGTGATGAACAGGATCTACAGATGGGATCTAGGGCTTGAGAGGAACCTTACTCGACGAGCGGAAACCATGGAGGAGCGCCGAAAACTACGATACGGTCGAGTTGATGCAGCGTCCGGCGATGAAGCGTCGTTCGAAGGTCGGCGCGACGGTGGAGCTTCAGGGCTAGAGCGTCGCGAGGAAGGAGAAGAGCGGAAGAAGAGAAAGGGGCGACCGGTCTATTTATAAGGAACCGGAGCAATCAACGGGCGCGAGATTCGAGGAGTCAAAAGCGGCGGACGGTGCAGCGGCCGCCTCGATTTCCGGGATGGCATTAAATGCAGGGAATCTTATGAAGGAAATATGCCCTAGAGGCAATAATAAAGTTATTATTTATTTCCTTATTTCATGATAAATGTTTATTATTCATGCTAGAATTGTATTAACCGGAAACATAATACATGTGTGAATACATAGACAAACAGAGTGTCACTAGTATGCCTCTACTTGACTAGCTCGTTAATCGAAGATGGTTATGTTTCCTAACCATAGACATGAGTTGTCATTTGATTGACGGGATCACATCATTAGGAGAATGATCTGATTGACATGACCCATTCCGTTAGCCTAGCACTTGATCGCTTAGTATGTTGCTACTGCTTTCTTCATGACTTATACATGTTCCTATAACTATGAGATTATGCAACTCCCGTTTACTGCAGGAACACTTTGGTACTACCAAACGTCACAACGTAATCGGGTGATTATAAAGGAGTACTACAGGTGTCTCCAAAGGTACTTGTTGGGTTGGCGTATTTCGAGATTAGGTTTTGTCACTCCGATTGTCGGAGAGGTATCTCTAGGCCTTCTCGGTAATACACATCACATAAGCCTTGCAAGCACTGCAACTAATGAGTTAGTTGTGAGATGATGTATTACGGAACGAGTAAAGAGACTTACCGGTAACGAGATTGAACTAGGTATTGGATACCGACGATCGAATCTCGGCAAGTAACATACCGATGACAAAGGGAACAACGTATGTTGTTATGCGGTCCTGACCGATAAAGATCTTCGTAGAATATGTAGGAACCAATATGGGCATCCAGGTCCCGATATTGGTTATTGACCGGAGATGTGTCTCGGTCATGTCTACATTGTTCTCGAACCGTAGGGTCCGCACGCTTAAGGTTTCGATGACGGTTATATTATGAGTTTGTGTATTTTGATGTACCAAGGTTGTTCGAGTCCCGGATATGATCACGGACATGACGAGGAGTCTCGAAATGGTCGAGACATAAAGAATAATATATTGGACGGATATATTTGGAACACCGGAAAGGTTCCGAGAAGTTTGGAGCTCCGGAGGTTACCGGAACCCCCTGGAGGTATATGGGCCTTATTGGGCCCATGTAGGAGGAAGGGAGAAGGAACAAGGGAGGCGCGCCCCAAGCCCAATCCGAATTGGGGAGGGGGCTGGCCCCTTTCCTTTCTCCTTCCCCTCTTCCTATTTCTACTACTAGTACTATTTCCTAAATACTAGTACTCCTTCCTTCCCCCTCCAAGTAAGATAAGGAAAAGAGAGGGAAACCTACTTGGAGTAGGTTTCCCCCTCCCTTGGTGCGCCTCCCCCTTGGGCCGGCCACCTCCTCCCTCCCTCCTTTATATACGGGGGAGGGGGGGCACCCTAGAACACACAAGTTGATCCTTGAGATCGCTCTCAGCCGTGTGCGGTGCCCCCTCCACCATATTCCACCTCGGTCATATCGTAGCGGTGCTTAGGCGAAGCCCGCGCCGGTGAAACATCAAGATCGCTACCACGCCCGTCGTGCTGACGGAACTCCCTCTCCCCGGAGCTTTGCTGGATCGGAGCCCGTGGAGCGTCATCGAGCTGAACGTGTGCCAAGAACTCGGAGGCGCCGGAGTAACGGCGCTGGGATCGGCTGGATCGTGAGGAGAACGTACGACTACTTCCTCTATGACGTCATCGAGTCGGAGGTGCCGGAGTAACGCGCTAGGATCGGCAGGATCGCGAGGAGAACGTCTGACTACTTCCTCTACGTTGTGATCGCTTCCGCCACGGTCTCACGAGGGTACGTAGACAACACTCTCCCTCTCGTTGCTATGCCATCACCATGGTCCCGTAAAAGCGTAGGAAATATTATGAAATTACTGCGATCCCCAACAGAGGCATCCGAGCCTGGTTTTATGCGTTGATGTCATATGCACGAGTAGAACACAAGTGAGTTGTGGGCGATACAAGTCATACTGCCTACCAGCATGTCATACTTTGGTTCAGCGGTATTGTGAGATGAAGCGGCCCGGACCGACATTACGCGTACGCTTATGCGAGACTGGTTTCACCGTTACGAGCATTCGTGCTTAAAGATGGCTGGCGGGTGTCTGTCTCTCTCACTTTAGTTGAACCGAGTGTGGCTACGCCCGGTCCTTGAGAAGGTTAAAACGGAGTCTATTTGACGAAGTATCGTTGTGGTTTTAATGCGTAGGTAAGAACGGTTCTTGCTCAGCCCGTAGCAGCCACGTAAAACTTGCAACAACAAAGTAGAGGACGTCTAACTTGTTTTTGCAGGGCATGTTGTGATGTGATATGGTCAAGACGTGATGCTATATTTTATTATATGAGATGATCATGTTTTGTAACCGAAGTTATCGGCAACTGGCAGGAGCCATATGGTTGTCGCTTTATTGTATGAAATGCAAACGCTCGTAATTGCTTTACTTTATCACTAAGCGGTAGCGATAGTCGAGAAGCAATAGATGGCGTAAACGACAACGATGCTACGATGGAGATCAAGGTGTCGCACCGGTGACGATGGTGATCATGACGGTGCTTCGGAGATGGAGATCACAAGCACAAGATGATGATGGCCATATCATATCACTTATATTGATTGGATGTGATGTTTATCCTTTATGCATCTTATTTTGATTTGTTTGACGGTAGCATTTTAAGATGATCTCTCATTAAAATTAGCAAGTAGTGTTCTCCCTGAGTATGCACCGTTGCCAAAGTTCATCGTGCCGAGACACCACGTGATGATCGGGTGTGATAAGCTCTACGTCCATCTACAACGGGTGCAAGCCAGTTTTGCACGCGCAGAATACTCAGGTTATACTTGACGAGCCTAGCATATGCAGATATGGCCTCGGAACACGGAGACCGAAAGGTCGAGCGTGAATCATATAGTAGATATGATCAACATAAGATGTTCACCATTGAAAACTACTCCATCTCACGTGATGATCGGTTATGGTTTAGTTGATTTGGATCACGTGATCACTTAGATGACTAGAGAGATGTCTATCTAAGTGGGAGTTCTTAAGTAATATGATTAATTGAACTTTAATTTATCATGAACTTAGTCCTGGTAGTATTTTGCAAATTATGTTGTAGATCAATAGCTCGCGTTGTTGCTTCCCTATGTTTTTATATGTGTTCCTAGAGAAAATTGTATTGAAAATGTTAGTAGCAATGATGCGGATTGGATCCGTGATCTGAGGTTTATCCTCATTGCTGCACGTAAGAATTATGTCCTTAATGCACCGCTAGGTGACAGACCTATTGCAGGAGCAAATGCATACGTTATGAACGTTTGGCTAGCTCAATATGATGACTACTTGATAGTTTAGTGCACCATACTTAACGGCTTAGAATCGGGACTTCAAAGGCGTTTTGAACGTCATGGACCATATGAGATGTTCCAGGAACTGAAGTTAATATTTCAAGCAAATACCCGAGTTGAGAGATATGAAGTCTCCAACAAGTTCTATAGCTAAAGGTGGAAGAGAATCGCTCAACTAGTGAGCATGTTCTCAGATTGTCTGGGTACTTCAATCGCTTGAATCAAGTGGGAGTTAATCTTCCAGATAAGATAGTGATTGATGTAATTCTCTAGTCACCATCACTAAGTTAGTAGAACTTCGTGATGAACTATAGTATGCAAGGGATGACAAAAACGATTCCCGAGCTCTTCGTGATGTTGAAATCGACGAAGGTAGAAATCAAGAAAGAGCATCAAGTGTTGATGATTGACAAGACCACTAGTCTCAAGGAAAAGGGCAAAGGGAAGAAGGGGAACTTCAAGAAGAACGGCAAGCAAGTTGTGCTCGAGTGAAGAAGCCCAAATCTGGACCTAAGCCCGAGACTAAGTGCTTTTGCTGCAATGGAACTGGTCACTAGAAGCGGAACTACCCCAAGTATTTGGCGGATAAGAAGGATGGCAAAGTGAACAAAGGTATATTTGATATAAGATCATTGATGTGTATTTCACTAGTGTTCGTAGTAACCCCTCGGTATTTGATACTGGTTCAGTTGCTAAGAGTAGTAACTTGAAACAGGAGTTGCGTAATGAACAGAGACTAGTTGAAGGGGAAGTGACGATGAGTGTTGGAAGTAGTTCCAAGATTGATTTGATCATCATCACACACTCCCTATACTTTCGGGATTAGTGTGGAACCTAAATAAGTGTTATTTGGTGTTGAGCATAAATATGATTTGATCATGTTTATTGCAATACGGTTATTCATTTAAGTAAGAGAATAAATTGTTGTTCTGCTTACATGAATAAAACCTTATATGGTTACACACCCAATGAAAATGGTTCATTGGATCTCGATCATAGTGATACACATATTCATAATATTGAAACCAAAAGATGCAAAGTTAATAATGATAGTGCAACTTATTTGTGGCACTGCCGTCTAGGTCATATTGGTGTAAAGCGCATGAAGAAACTCCATGCTGATGGATTTTTGGAATCACTTGATTATGAATCATTTGATGCTTAAGTAACCGTGCCTTTTGGGCAAGATGACTAAAACTCCGTTCTCCGGAACAATGGAACAAGCTACTGACTTATTGGAAATAATACATACCGATGTATGCGATCCAATGAGTGTTGATGCTCGTGGCAAGTATCGTTATTTGCTGACCTTCACAAGATGATTTGAGCAGATATGGGTATATCTACTTGATGAAACACAAGTCTGAAACATTTGAAAAGTTCAAAGAATTTCAGAGTGAAGTGAAGAATCATCGTAACAAGAAAATAAAAAGTTTCTATGATATGATCGTAGAGGAAAAATATTTGAGTTACGAGTTTGGCCTTCAGTTAAAACAATGTGAAATAATTTCACTACTCACGCCACCTGGAACACCACAGCATAATGGTGTGTCCGAACGTCATAACCACACTTTATTGGATATGGTGCGATCTATGATGTATCTTACCGATTTACCACTATCGCTTTGGGGTTATGCATTAGAGACAGCTGCATTCACGTTTAATAGGGCACCATCTAAATCCGTTGAGATGACACCGTATGAACTATGGTTTAACGGTAAACCTAAGCTGTCATTTCTTAAAAAGTTTGGAGTTGTGATGCTTATGTGAAAAAGTTTTCACCGATAAGCTCAAACCCAAATCGAGAAGTGCGTCTTCATAGAATACCCAAAGGTAACTATTGGGTACACCTTCTATCACAGATCCGAAGGCAAGTTTTTTCGTTGCTAAGGTGGATCCTTTCTAGAGAAGAAGTTTCTCTCGAAAGAAGTGAGTGGGAGGAAAGTAAGAGCTTGATAAGGTATTTTTGTACCTTCTCCCGAATTGGAAAGTAGTTCATCACAGAAATCAGTTCCAGTGATTCCTACACCAATTAGTGAGGAAGCTAATGATGATGATCATGAAACTTCAGATCAAGTTACTACAAAACCTTGTAGGTCTTCCAAAGTACAGTCCGCACTAGAGTGGTACGGTAATCCTATTCTGGAAGTCATGTTACTAGACCATGATGAACCTACGAACTATGAGGAAGCGATGATGAGCCCAGATTCCGCGAAATGGTTTGAGACCATGAAATCTGAGATGGGATCCATGTATGAGAACAAAGTGTGGACTTTGATGGAGTTGCCCGATGATCGGCAAGCCATATTATATAAATGGATCTTCAAGAGGAAGACAAATGCTGATAGTAGTATTACTATCTACAAAGCTCGACTTGTCGCAGAAAGGTTTTCGACAAGTTCAAGGTGTTGACTACAATGAGATTTTCTCAACTGTAGCGATGCTTAAAGTCTGTCCGAATCATGTTAGCAATTGCCACATTTTATGAAATCTGGCAAATGGATGTCAAAACTACATTCTTTAATGGTTTTATTAAAGAAGAGTTGTATATGATACAACCAGAAGGTTTTGTCAATCCTAAAGGAGCTAACAAAATGTGCAAGCTCCAATGATCCATCTATGGACTGGTGCAAGCATCTCGGAGTTGGAATAAACACTTTGATAGTGTGATCAAAGCATATGGTTTTATGCAGACTTTTGGAAAAGCCTGTATTTACAAGAAAGTGAGTGGGAGCACTACAAAGATTTACGATAAGTATATGTGAATGACATATTGTTGATCGGAAATAATGTAGAATTATTCTGCAAAGCATAAAGGAGTATTTGAAAGGAGTTTTTCAAAGAAGGACCTCGGTGAAGCTGCGTACAAATTGAGCATCAAGATCTATTGAGATAGATCAAAAAACGCTTGATGAGTTTTTCAATAAGAACATACCTTGTCAAGATTTTGAAGTAGTTCAAAATGGAACAGTCAAAGAAAAGTTCTTGCCTGTGTTGCAAAGGTGTGAAATTGAGTAAGACTCAAATCCCGACCACAGCAGAAAATAGAAAAGAGAATGAAAGTCATTCCCTATGCCTCACCATAGGTTCTATAAAGTATGCTATGCTATGTACCAGACCTATTGTATACCTTGCTCTGAATTTTGCAAGGAGTACAATAGTGATCTAGGAAGTAGATCACTTTGGACATTGGTCAAGAACATCCTTAGTGAGGACTAAGGAAATATTTCTCGATTATGGAGGTGATAAAAGAGCCCGTCAGAAAGAGTTACATCGATGCAAGCTTTTTACACTGATCCGTATGACTCTAAGTCTCAATCTGGATACATATTATAAGTGGGAGCAATTAGCTAGAGTAGCCCCGTGCAAGAGCATTGTAGACATAGAATATTTGCAAAATACATACGGCTCAATGTGACAGACCTGCTGACTAAGCTTCTCTCACGAGCAAAACATGATCATCACTTAGTACTCTTTGGGTGTTAATCACATAGCGATGTGAACTAGATTATTGACTCTAGTAAACCCTTTGGGTGTTGGTCACATGACGATGTGAACTATGGGTGTTAATCACATACAGATGTGAATATTAGTGTTGAATCACATGATGATGTGAACTAGATTATTGACTCTAGTGCAAGTGGGAGACTCAAGGAAATATGCCCTAGAGGCAATAATAAAGTTATTATTTATTTCCTTATTTCATGATAAATGTTTATTATTCATGCTAGAATTGTATTAACCGGAAACATAATACATGTGTGAATACATAGACAAACAGAGTGTCACTAGTATGCCTCTACTTGACTAGCTCGTTAATCGAAGATGGTTATGTTTCCTAACCATAGACATGAGTTGTCATTTGATTAACGGGATCACATCATTAGGAGAATGATCTGATTGACATGACCCATTCCGTTAGCCTAGCACTTGATCGTTTAGTATGTTGCTACCGCTTTCTTCATGACTTATACATGTTCCTATAACTATGAGATTATGCAACTCCCGTTTACCTGTGAGGAACACTTTGGGTACTACCAAACGTCACAACGTAATCGGGTGATTATAAAGGAGTACTATAGGTGTCTCCAAAGGTACTTGTTGGGTTGGCGTATTTCGAGATTAGGTTTTGTCACTCCGATTGTCGGAGAGGTATCTCTAGGCCTTCTCGGTAATACACATCACATAAGCCTTGCAAGCACTGCAACTAATGAGTTAGTTGTGAGATGATGTATTACGGAATGAGTAAAGAGACTTACCGGTAACGAGATTGAACTAGGTATTGGATACCGACGATCGAATCTCGGGCAAGTAACATACCGATGACAAAGGGAACAACGTATGTTGTTATGCGGTCCGACCGATAAAGATCTTCAGAGAATATGTAGGAACCAATATGGGCATCCAGGTCCCGCTATTGGTTATTGACCGGAGATGTGTCTCGGTCATGTCTACATTGTTCTCGAACCGTAGGGTCCGCACGCTTAAGGTTTCGATGACGGTTATATTATGAGTTTGTGTATTTTGATGTACCGAAGGTTGTTCGGAGTCCCGGATATGATCACGGACATGACGAGGAGTCTCGAAATGGTCGAGACATAAAGAATAATATATTGGACGGATATATTTGGAACACCGGAAAGGTTCCGGAGAAGTTTGGAGCTCCGGGAGGTTACCGGAACCCCCCGGGAGGTATATGGGCCTTATTGGGCCCATGTAGGAGGAAGGGAGAAGGAACAAGGGAGGGGCGCCCCCAAGCCCAATCCGACTGGGGAGGGGGCCGCCCCTTTCCTTTCTCCTTCCCCTCTTCCTATTTCTACTACTAGTACTATTTCCTAAATACTAGCACTCCTTCCTTCCCCTCCAAGTAAGATAAGGAAAAGAGAGGGAAACCTACTTGGAGTAGGTTTCCCCCTCCCTTGGTGCGCCCCCCCTTGGGCCGGCCACCTCCTCCCTCCCTCCTTTATATACGGGGGAGGGGGGCACCCTAGAACACACAAGTTGATCCTTGAGATCGTTCCTTAGCCGTGTGCGGTGCCCCCCTCCACCATATTCCACCTCGGTCATATCGAAGCGGTGCTTAGGCGAAGCCCTGCGTCGGTGAAACATCAAGATCGTCACCACGCCGTCGTGCTGACGGAACTCCCTCTCCCCGGAGCTTTGCTGGATCGGAGCCCGTGGAGCGTCATCAAGCTGAACGTGTGCCAAGAACTCGGAGGCGCCGGAGTAACGGCGCTGGGATCGGCTGGATCGTGAGGAGAACGTACGACTACTTCCTCTACGTCATCATCGACTCGGAGGTGCCGGAGTAACAGCGCTAGGATCGGCAGGATCGCGAGGAGAACGTCACGACTACTTCCTCTACGTTGTGATCGCTTCCGCTTACGGTCTACGAGGGTACGTAGACAACACTCTCCCCTCTCGTTGCTATGCCATCACCATGGTCCTGTGTGTGCGTAGGAAAAATTTTGAAATTACTGCGTTCCCCAACATCTTACTGTTTGGATTTCATCAAAAATGACGTCAAGACACCCTGACACGCGGACCGGAAGATGACATCTCGGCGGTTCAAGCAGCTGGCGGTTTACAAAATGTGAAAAGAGATCAAGAGTTTCCTGAAGGTGTTAAAGATTAACATGAACCGGTTCAAGTCAATCTGGGGCCTAATGTTGGGGATAGAACTACTGAGCGTGAACCGCCTCGAAGGGGCCGGTTTACCCTCGTCCATGATTCAGGCCCACGGAGGAGGCCTGGAGCCCAGAGGCGAATTAAGGTCCATCTATGTAAACCGCCTTAGTATTGTAACTTGTGTTGTAAGTTAAGAAAGGGGAGACCGAGCCGGACGCTTGTATGAGCCGGATCGGGACTCAGAGACCGCCAAAGGCCAACCCGTGTATATAAGGGGACGACCCGCGGCGAAGTTAGGGGAGAGGATTCGAGGCTAAGGCAAAGCTATTGCTCCTTAGTAGCCAAATCATATCAATCACATCACAACTTGACGTAGGCTTTTACCTTCATCAAGGGGCCGAACCAGTATAATTCCCGTGTCTTGTGTCCGCTTTAACCCCTCTAGGTTAACCCGTACGATGGCCCTACGACTAAGTCCTTTCATGAGGACATCAGCCGTGACAATTCCACGACAATGGGTGTTCGATTCATCACAATGTAACTAGATTATTGACTCTAGTGCAAGTGGGAGACTGTTGGAAATATGCCCTAGAGGCAATAATAAAATGGTTATTATTATATTTCTTTGTTCATGATAATTGTCTATTGTTCATGCTATAATTGTGTTATCCGGAAATCATAATACATGTGTGAATACATAGACCACAACACGTCCCTAGTGAGCCTCTAGTAGACTAGCTCGTTGATCAACAGATACTCATGGTTTCCTGACTATGGACATTGGATGTCATTGATAACGGGATCACATCATTAGGAGAATGATGTGATGGACAAGACCCAATCCTAAGCATAGCACAAGATCGTGTAGTTCGTTTGCTAGAGCTTTTCCAAATGTCAAGTATCATTTCCTTAGACCATGAGATTGTGCAACTCCGGATACCGTGGGAGTACTTTGGGTGTGCCAAAGCGTCACAACGTAACCGGGTGGCTATAAAGGTGCACTACGGGTATCTCCGAAAGTGTCATTGGGTTGGCACGAATCGAGACTGGATTTGTCACTCCGTATGACGGAGAGGTATCTCTGGGCCCACTCGGTAATGCATCATCATAATGAGCTCAATGTGATCAAGTGGTTGATCACAGGATCATGCATTGCGGTACGAGTAAAGTGACTTGCCGGTAACGAGATTGAACGAGGTATTGGGATACCGACGATCGAGTCTCGGGCAAGTAACGTACCGATTGACAAAGGGAATTGTATACGGGATTGATTGAATCCTCTACATCGTGGTTCATCCGATGAGATCATCAAGGAGCATGTGGGAGCCAACATGGGTATCCAGATCCTGCTGTTGGTTATTGACCGGAGAGTCGTCTCGATCATGTCTGCGTGTCTCCTGAACCCGTAGGGTCTACACACTTAAGGTTTGGTGACGCTAGGGTTGTAGAGATACTAGTATGCGGTAACCCGAAAGTTGTTCGGAGTCCCGAATGAGATCCCGGACGTTACGAGGAGTTCCGGAATGGTCCGGAGGTGAAGAATTATATATAGGAAGTCCAGTTTCGGCCATCGGGAAAGTTTCGGGGGACACCGGTATTGTACCGGGACCACCGGAAGGGTCCCGGGGGTCCACCGGGTGGGGCCACCTATCCCGGAGGGCCCCATGGGCTGAAGAGGGAAAAGGGAACAAGCCCCTGGTGGGCTGGTGTGCCCCCCTTGGGCCTCCCCTACGCCTAGGGTTGGAAACCCTGGGGGTGGGGCGCCCACAACCCAGGGCAAGCCACCCCCTTGGTCGCCGCCCCCCTTGGAGATTGGATCTCCTAGGGCCCGCGCCCCCCAGGGGGCCTAGATATAGTGGGGGGAGAGAGGGCAGCCGCACCCTAGCCCCTGGCGCCTCCCTCTCCCTCCCGTGACACCCCTCCCTCTCGTTGTGCTTGGTGAAGCCCTGCCGAGATCGCCGCTGCTTCCACCACCACGCCGTCGTGCTGCTGGATCTCCATCAACCTCTCCTTCCCCCTTGCTGGATCAAGAAGGAGGAGACGTCTTCCCAACCGTACGTGTGTTGAACGCGGAGGTGCCGTCCGTTCGGCGCTCGGTCATCGGTGATTTGGATCACGACGAGTACGACTCCATCAAACCCGTTCTCTTGAACGCTTCCGCTCGCGATCTACAAGGGTATGTAGATGCACTCCTCTCTCTCTCGTTGCTAGATGACTCCATAGATTGATTTTGGTGATGCGTAGAAAATTTTTAAATTTCTGCTACGATCCCCAACATGGCCCCCCTGGTGTTGATTCTTTCGCCAGTATTTTTTATAAATTCCAAAAATATTCTCCGTGAAGTTTCAGGTCATTCCGAGAACTTTTATTTCTACACAAAAATAACACCATGGCAATTCTGCTGAAAACAGCGTCAGTCCGGGTTAGTTCCATTCAAAACATGCAAGTTAGAGTCCAAAACAAGGGCAAAAGTTTTTGGAAAAGTAGATACGTTGGAGACATATCAACTCCCCCAAGCTTGGCAAACCTTCTTTTTGGGAAAGGTCTTGGGAAACCTTGGTTTACCTTCTCTCTTCTCATAAGGGCAATCGTTGGAGAAGTGGTTGGTTTCTTCATAGTTGTAGCATTTTCTCACTTTCTTCTTCTGGAATCTTCCCTTGAATTTTCCCGCGCTAAACTTCTTGACAAAGAGGGCAATGTCTTCATATGAAGGACTCTCATCGGAGTCAATCTCATCATCATCATCTTCTTCTTCTTCACTTTTCTCTTCTTCACATACATGCTTGGCCTTCAATGCAAGATTGATCTTTGATGTTGAGGTACCATGCATGGCAGGATGTTTTTTGCATTTGCCTTTGACTCTTCAAATAGTTGGAAAGTGGATATGATGTGATCCGGAGTCATTTCCTTGAATCCATGGTGGTGTCTTATATCCCACACCATTTGGTGATGATATGGAGCAAGAGCATGAAGCAACTTGTCCACGAGAAATCACTTAGTCAAGTTGAATCCATCTTGTGTCTTGTCACACTCACAAGACTCGATGTCAGCGGTGAGAGTCATGAGACGCTCAAGGAGCTGCTTGGGAGATTCACCTTTCTCCATACAAAAGTTTTGCAATTGACCCTTGGCAATTTCATATTGAGCAAGCCGGAGAGTGGAGGTACCGGTCTTGGTCATCACAATGCTATCCCATAATTCCTTGGCACTTGTGATGTGTATGTATGGTCTCCTTTGCTTGTCAGTCATACCTCTCCTTATGCACATGGCTGTTGTGTCGTTGAAATTCTCGTCGTATATCTCTCTTGGTGTAAGATTCTTCGGGTCAACAGCTTGGCAACCATACTCCAAGATCTCCAACATCTCATCATTTCCATATCAAAGATGATCCTGCATGGCAACTCTCCACAAAGAAAAATCGGTAATCTCATCAAGTAAGGGAGGTTTGCCTTGAGGGTTATACTTTGGTTTCTCTATTTGAGATCTTGCATAAAGCCAAGGAACACTGGAGTGTTCATTACTAGGAGGTTGTTGGCCAAGTGAAGGAGTAGGCACAGTTGGCCTCAAGGACGCACCACCCGAAAGTGGTGCAAGCATCGTGGTTAATGTGGCTAATCTCATTTGGTCCAAGGCCTCAAGAGAAGCATCATGCTCCTCCTTTTGCTTAGCAAGGGCCCGTTCTAGATCCTCAGAAGTAAAGGACTTGGCTTTCGTGGAAGCCGCGCCCTTATCCTTCGGATCCGCAACAAGGGGAGTCCCATCGGGGTTCATCTCGCTCTAGGGCGGTTAAGCCATAAGAAGCTCTAGCACGAGGCTCTGATACCAATTGAAAGGATCGAGATGGACCTAGAGGGGGGTTAATAGGTACAATTACAAATTTTAATTGTTACTTAGCAATTTTAGGCAATAATGCAAAATATGAAAGTGAGCCTAACAATTGCAAGTATGATGTTAAGAGCTAAGCAAGGTAAACAAGTAACACTAGTAGATGAGTAAGCAAGCACAATATGATATAAGTAAAGACTAAGAGACAAGTAACCACAAGTAGGAAGTTAGGGTTAGGGATAACTGCAACTCTGAGAGATGAGGATGTATGCCGGTGTTCACTTCCTTGGAGGGACGCTACGTCACCGTTAGAGAGGTGGATGTTACCACGAAGGCACACCAACGCCACGAAGGCTCATCCTTTTGATTGGAACAACTCTTTCAATCTCTCAAGAATCAAACCGGGATCTAGGATTTCGTAGGTGAGCAAGAGAGAGGGAGCACTGGTGTTCTTGGGGCGTGTTGGAGTGAAGTGTTCCACCTTATCTCGAAGAGGTAAGCGCTATTTATACCCACAACAGATTAGAGCCATTTGGAGCAGAGGTTGACTTGCCTGGATGATCTGGAGTACCACCCGGATGATCTGGACAGCGTCCGGATGATCTGACTGTAGGCCCCGATGTAAGTGGTAGCAGCAGAGCTGCGAAGAGGCCGGATGGTCCGGAGGACAGCCCGGATGATCTGGACGAAGCCCGGACGATCTGGGAGAACGTCCGGATGATCCGGCTTCATCCAACAGGATTCTGTGGTGAGAGGGGCTATATTACTTGGACGATCCGGGACAAGGTCCGAACGATCCGGGCACAGCCCGGATGATCCGGGACAGGTTCGGATGATCCGGCTATAATCAGAGCCGAAAGATGGCCCCTAGATGCATTATCCGGATGATCCTGAACCAGCTCTGGACGATCCGGGTCTAGCCCGGATGATCCGGGGCCTCGTCCGGATGATCCGGCTAAGAGACTGTATGTGGAGAGAAGGGAGAGTAGGTTTTGGCTAAGTAGTTTTCGTAGGAATTTTTGGTCTTTGTGAAAACGTCTTGTGAAGTAGACTGTGAGCAAGCCTTGAACCTACACCTCGGATCCCCTCTTAATAGTGCGGGATCCCTATTACTCAAAAAATGTATAAAAGAGCAAAATGTTTCGTTTTTGCTTCTTTCTTCGTTGGTTATCTGCTTGAGCAATATCTCATTTGATGTGTCGATGATGCACATTAAAACAAGGGAACTAATGATCAATGTATATACTCAGCAAACATAGTTAGTACCTTATATGTAATTTTTCATCAACATCAAAAATACAATTAAGAGCAATATTGCACTTTCAGGCGGGTGCAGGAAAAATGGGCACAATTCATTGATGATCAATAAATGAGCCAGAGCTCTCTCCGTCTGGGTTCTCTCTATACTTGAACTTTACTCGCATCCTTATGATCAATAAAGGCTAGTAGCTATGGTTGCTATGAAATAAAGCTCTTGATTCTCAAAAAAATAAGTAAAGGCCAGCTATCATTGCTAGAAAAAAAAGCTTCTTTTCGTACCCTTACAGCTCGCGGCGGGGAAACCCTCTCCGCCCCTCTGCCCTTCCACCGCCGACCGCCACCTCTACCCTCACCCTCCCATCTCTCTTCAAGCTTCTATATCTCCTCCGCTATGATCTTAGAGACGACTTTAACCATTTGTTTCATTTATATGTATTATAACCCGTAGCAACGCACGGGCGTTCTACTAGTGTAGAATAAGTTATCAGTCTAAATTCATTTTAGGCTTGGGATGTGTTAAAATAAAATATTTATAACAAACGTTCATACTTCTATATATTTTATTTTTAGAAAATTTCAAACTTAATACATACTAACATCTATCATTGAAAAAAGATACACCACCCCATGCTACATATTGAAAACATATGTTCTAGTAGTTCATTTTCTCTTTTCTAGATATTGCCCCAACATTATGTAGGATTGCTTAAAATTGAGATAAATAAGTAAATATTATTTTGGCTCACCAGATTATATTACAACATTTTCGTCGGTGTACAGTGCATGTATATCTCTATTTATACACATTTCAGCATCTTAAATATGTTTGGTACAAATATGTGAAGTGTATGGTTCTACAAATTTCTTGATATTTATTTCTAGTATATAGTAAGAAAATAGAGTACACCCTCTGTTCCAAAATATAGTGCTTCCTCTATTCCCATGCTTCAACTTTGACCATAAGTTTAACCAACGAGACCGACTGCGGCGGGAGCAAAAGTTATACCAGTGAATTCGTATTCAAAAGAAGTTTTCAATTATATAATTTTTCTCCCACCGCAGTCGGTCTCGTTGGTTAAATTTATGGTCAAAGTTGGACCTTGGGAAGTGCGGGCGCACTATATTTTGGAATGGAGGGAGTGGTATATAATGCATTTATGGGGAGCTTATTAGCTAAGAACCTGCATTTTTTTGTCAAAAGTGTTTAGTAAACTATGTTGGTTCACTAATGTATTGGAAAAGTTGTGTCTCATTCGAACTTGATATTGACATTGCCTCTATTTTAGTAATAAACTATGCATACAAGTAATAAAAAAATATTACACTGGTAGAGTAACTTCAAAATACGCAACCACATTATACCTCCAATTTCTCCCCTGCAAAAAAAAACACCTCCAATTTCTCATCATAACAATTCCTACTTCATTGTTTCTACTCCACTCAGTTTATGTTTCAAATATTCAATTTGAATTTTCAAGCTTTAAATTCAAATGGTGGTTGCGCACAAAATTAGCTAAGATACATATAAAATCATCTCAAGCATTTCATCGACATACCACACAATTCAACCAATGGTTAAACATCACCCAAGGGTACATGAAAAAATGAATATGCATCCACTACCAAGAATCAAAATAAGAAAATATCACACACACTCTCATTGCCACTCCCCACGCCAAAGTCCAGACCTCCTTCCATTGTCCCACCCGTATTGGAAGCCAACATCTAACCACATGTGAAATCCCAAACTGCTCATAGCTTCTCATACATACCATTTTAATCCTTTCTTCTTGCTTGAAATTCTTGTTCATTTTTTCTCAACCTTCACCTTCATCGTGGACTCCTATTAATTAATCCCCCTGCTCCTCAGCTTGAGATTTTTGCTCCGCCATGGAAAGTACTCCCAGCTCGGGCCTTTCTTTCCAAATTTTCATTAACCTTCTGCCACCTTGCTAACTTCTCTTGCTTCCTCTCATCTTCCAACGCCTTCCACATTCTCAGCATCTTAGCCACGATATCCTTCTTTGTTTTTATCTCGTCAAGCTTCTCCCTCAAGACACCAAAGCTTCTACGCATTTCCTTAACCTCTCCATCTCGGCCTTCCTACACTCATACCTCTTCGAGATCGAATAGGGATTTCCTGCTCTTCCCTCATTATCTTGAGAGGAGGAGCTTCATGACCTCGGTCTCTTTGATGGAGCCTCATCATTCCTCGCATGCTACTCAAAACTGTTCTCAAGAAATGCCCAAAAATGATGAAAGGCAAATGTCTTCCTTGTGGATTAGGCATACGCTTCTACCGATCTTGGATATATAGGCCACCTGTGACACTAAACAATTTATGATAAAATACGGTTTTAAGATGATATGTACATTTAACAATTGACAATATGATCATAATACTGTATTTGTGTTTATAATCACTGTTCAATATATCTTCCGATATTCCGATAAATCGGCCAATTTATCGCTTACTGTTGTCTGATCGATAAGATAAATCGGACGATAAATCAGCCGATATAGCGATAAATCAGTCGATATAGCGATAAATCGGCCCATATGCCGATAAACTTGTCGATTTACCCCTTATCATGGGTCGACCGATAAGTTCCCGATAAGCGATATCCCCAACATTTGGTGAGATCATCTGCTTTTTTTATCTAGATATACATTCAAAATTGAATGTATTGAGCAATATGTAGTAAAAAAATGTAGTATCAAAATTTCTTATCAGCAATGTCATGTAGCAAAAATGATGCACAGTTATTGGGTGAACTTGCCAACCATTTTGGAACAACCTTCAAGGTGTTCCTCTTTGTTTAATCTAGCAGCATTGTCAGGCTACCCGTTTAAATATCAACAACTTTTTTTGCTATTGGTAAGCATAACATGGGTGTTTGTGGTCTGGTACTCACTAGATTGCCCATAGTGACCACCACCGGTAAAACCAAGCACCAGCAAGGTTGTTGGAGCTATGTGCCTATCCCCAACAAAGTATTGCCAGCAGTGCATCACTGACAATCGGGTGTTGCTGAATGGCTTACCCAACAATATCTCTTGTTTTTTCGTTAGCGGCAAATGTAATATGCTGTGGTGAGGTGATCAAAGCAATTTCCAGACCAAACCATGGGCCATGCAGTCTGTCAATCAAGGAGATGGAGATGAGAAGAATCCAGTTTCGGAAGGTGCAAGCCCTGGATTGAGGGATTTCAATGATTAAGCTCGTATCTTCGCGAGGTTTTCTCAAGCGGGTGCGCATGTGTGGCCTCATAATTCACGGGACATTATTTGTATACATCAGTTGGTTGTTGAGGACTCATTACTGATTAAACAACATGGTGGACGAAAGGAGTAATGAACAAAGACACATTCAAGTGTTCGCAATTTATTGATATGGGGAAAAAATGCAGTCGTTCCAGAAAGCAGCTTGCAATTAACAAGCGCACGCACTCGCGTGGCAGGCTGGGAGATGAAGTTTTGTCAATTATACTACTTACTTCACTTTTGGAGCGAGTGGGCATAGACATACGACAGACGACCTCTATGCGTCATGGTTGATGGAGAATTTTTTATTTTTTGGAGGGATTGGTCGATGGAGATAAACTGAACCCAGGAGTGAATTACCTTTTAATTTTCATCAGTGCTGGCTCTTCACTCTCTGTAATAGTCTTTCTGTGTTTTGCATGGATTACTCTCTCCGCTGTTGAACACGCACGGTCGGTCACAGCACTCTTTTTTTTTGTTGAGGTAACGGTCACAGCACTCCCTGGTGCGGGCTACGGGGATATACGACGTACGGGCCCGTCGTGGCGGAGCTGTTGCGCGGGCCCACGAACGGATAAAGCGCGACGGGTCCATGAGCCCGCGAAGGGTCTGGCACAGGGGAGGGAGGCTCCGACCTGATCCATCCAGACGGAGGGGGTTCATAAAAAAAAATCCAGAGAGCGGGGGCGGACCCGAAACCGCGTGACCAAGCAGAGCTCCCCAGCGAAGCCAACCCAACCTGGCGCTGGCACGCCAGACGAGAAAGAGACAGGGGCTTCTCTGGCTCTGGCCCCCATGATCCTCCTTCCTTCCATCCTTCCTTTCCGTGTCCCACCGGCCACCGACTTCCAGGAATAGTACTCCTACCACCAAACCGGGCGGCACAGTGCCCAGAAATTACCAGGCCTGCCACGGCGCGCCGTCGCCTTTTGGCACGGGCCAACGGTCGGGCGATCTCAGCCCAACTCCATCGCACTACACCAAACGGACGTCTGGTTTGGCCGAATTTTGTCCTTCTGGAACGCCGATGGATTTGCCCGTGTCCAGTCTTATCCGTTGAGTCGTGCGTGCGCCCACCTCACGGCCGCATCCCAAATCATGTCCGGGCTGGACGTGATTAAAAAAACAAAAAACTTAAATAAAATGCCTTAAAAAGTAAATAAACGCACTTTTAAAAAACTTAAAACATATATAAAGGTCACGTCCACAAAACGGCCTAGTTTCACGCCGCACTTAAACGGCCCAGTTCCATAATTAACATAAAAAAATAAAAAACGCCGCCGCGCTTCCGTACCGCACCTGCCGATGCCATGGCCTCGCCGTCTTGATGGCCGCCCGGTGTCGCTGCCGTCACGACGAGGTTGGCGAGGTGGCGGCCCAGAGGTGGGACGGCGGCGCTTATACGCAGGGCGGCTGGAAGGTCAAGGTGCTCGCACCACCTCCTCCCGTGGCGAGGCCTCCCGCCCGCCATCAAGGGCGGCGTGGGGCACCAGTTCACGCCCCCACGGCGTCGGCCATCTCCGGCGCGGTGCATGACCAGCTCCATTGCTGGCCCACCAGGCCGGGGTGGAACACGGCCACCGGCTCCACCCCCATCGCCTCCTCCATCCTCTCCTCCTCCTTGACGGCCACCATCTCCAGCTCGGGGATGGCGACCTCGCAGGCCGAAGAGCGGGCCATCATCTCCTCGAGGCCCTCCCATTGGCGGTCGTCGTGCGTGAGCATGGAGTCCTCCATGACACGCCCCATGAGGCGGGCCTCCTCCTCCGCTGTCATGCGAGGAGGTGGAGGTGGTGACGAGAGAAGGGGCGGCATTAGCGTGAGGTCACAGACCACAGACGCCCGCGCACCTCTCGACGTGGCTGCCGCGGTCCCAACACCGTGCCGGCGAAGTAGGACGTGCGGCACGTGTCGTGCTCGTCCTGGAGCCATGTGTCCCAGAGCACGGAGTCGGGGGCGTACATGTCGTCGTAGTACAGGTCGTCAGGGAGGAGGCGGCGGCAGCGCGCGATCTCATCGCGTCAGGCACGGCCGCTCGCCGGTACCGGCGGGATGAGGACCCGATCCGCAAAGAGGTGCCAGTTGTTGGGGAGGTGCACGTCGCTCCACGGGACCGGCGTCCTCGTCTCCCAGTACCGCCAGCACACATCCACGACCAGGTACCGCCGGTCGCGCTCGCCGGCGGCCCTAGGAGCGATAGTGAACGGGGCAGGCGCGGGGGCTCGAATGGAGGAGCGCGGCGGTGATGCGGGCTCCTCCTTCTTGACGGAGCCGCGGCGCGTCCCGAGGAGGAGCCGGCCTCGCGGCCGTGCTTCCCCTTGCGGTCGTAGTTCCAAAGGCCCATGGCTGCGGCCGGCCGGCGAGGTCGACGACGGGGAGCGAGTAGGGTTTCGAGGGGGCAGAGAAGGGCCGGAGTGGGAACTGTGGACGACGACCGGTCCACGTCTTCCCATTTAAGAAGGACGGCGACCCTTCGCTGTGCAGATGACAGGTGGGGCCACCCGCCCGTGCGCATTTATGTTGGCGGATGGGTGGTAGATGTCCGCCTGCCACGCGGCCTCGACGCGGACGAGGCGTGCGTCCGTTTGGCGTCCGCCGCGACCCAAACCCGGCGCAAGTTTGCGCTCGAAATGGGTCGGTCCGGACACAAAACGGGCCAGATGGGTCCGGGCCGTCGCGCACGACCCTATCCTGTCCGGCCCCGTCCGTTTGGGGTAAAACGGACAAACGAGGCGGCTCACAAGAGCAAACGGATTTTGTCCTGCTGTCCGCTGACCCATCCGCGGCCCAAGTTTGCGCCGCTTTTGGGTGAACGGACACCACGCGACGCTGGTCGTCTGCGTGTCCTCCTCGCCCGCCCGTCGGTGGCACAGGGCGGGCCTTTTTCTATCCGCCCCCTCCCTCCCTCCGGCCGCACCCCCTCCACTCTTCCCCTCGCTGTCGTCGCCGCCGCCGCTGCCATTGCAGTCGTGCAGTTCGGACGCGAGCTCACCCAGCCCCTTCCCCTCGACGCCGCCGAGCTACCCAACCACGGCCACCTGGTTTGCACACCCGCCGGACGGATTTGGGGCGGATCCGGTCGGTCTTGAGCTCGCCCGGCTGTGGGAGGCCAGGCCGCGCCATGGACTGGTCGGGCACCTCGTCGGAAGGCCCTGGCAGGGCCGCACACTACTAGGAAAAGGCCTACTAATGGCGCACCTAATTTGACCATTAATGGCGCATTAGTGGTGCGCCATTAGTGCCACGCCATTAGTATATTTTACTAATGGCGCACCACCGGTGCGCCATTAGTATTCTGGTACTAATGGCGCACCAAAGGATGCGCCATTAGTATATACAACGATGGGCCATTAGTATGCCTCCTGTGAGGCCATGTATACCAGTGCTTTGGCATAATAATGGCGCACAACGGCAAGATGCGTCATTAGTAACTTCGGCATACTAATGGCGCACTGTTTAATGATGCGCCATTAGTATCCTTTGGCATACTAATGGCGCACTGTGATGTGATGCGCCATTAGTATGAATATTAGGTTTTCTTATTTTTTTTTTATTTTCTGTTTTTTGCACAGGTTACAAAATGTATAATTGGACAAAATATAGACATCACACAACAACAACAGAATCATCGAATACAATAGAAGATTAGTCTCTGAATACAATTCATCATATTAGTCTCTGAATACAATTCATCATATTAGTCTCCGAATTGAAAAGACCGAACAAAGATAGAACATTATATTACAAGTCTCGAGACCGTGAGTAGCGAGTTTGTCTTCACATTACAAGTCGATATCGATCATCTAAACTACCATCACATAGAAGAGAGCTGCGGTCAACACGATGAGCATCATCACGATGAAACTCGTCTTCATCCGGTTCCTCCAACGCTCCCTCCCCTCTCCCGCTAGATAGCGGGCGTATCTAGATTCGGCCTCTGCCCTAGTGGTGTACCCTTTGTGTTACCGCTGAATCGGTGAACCTGTCTCCGACACTCCTCCCGATCGTCAGAGACTCCGGGAACCTTACCCTTGTACACGACATACGACGGCATCGCTATGCACTAGCCAAACGAAACGTTAGTACCAATTCACGCACAATACATAAGCAATATATAAGTATGCAATGTAACGATCGGAAGAGAAAAGCAAGACATTAATAGCATCGATTACATCTAAGTTGAACGACTCTCGAAACCAAAGAGACATACTACAAGTTCATTAAAGTTTAATTACAACATGAGCCAATCGATGTTTCGTAATCCAGACACAAGCATCACCGCTTTCGACTCGACTCAAGGGACCGGAGCGTGGATGAAGCCGCCGTCTATCGTGGGAGTCATGAAAGAACGGGCGTTGTCACCGCATTTGTAGCATTGTGTCGATGTCACCGTTGGACGGTTGATTTACGAGGTAGAACTGCCCCAGGTACGAAGGACATCTTGATGGATGATTTCCGCAAACTCCGGTGGATGCGAAAGAATTCTTGTCGATGTCCGCGTCTGGATTGCCGACACGCCGCGCCCAATCTTTGAGTTTACTCGGTAGCGAAGTTGATGATGGTCCCGCACGATCGCCCGCATGTGATGGATGGCGTAGTAGGCACCCTTCGACCGCCAGCGGCTGCTTGACGCAGCGTAACGTCAGACATTGTGGGAGAACACGTGCTTGCCGTACTTACGAATAGGCCTGGTGAAGGTGCCTCCAGATTGGGCGTAGCCGGAGAGAACATCATCAAGAACCTTCTTGACATTTGTGTAGTCTACCTTCGACTGACGGTCGGGGTCGAAATACATGGCCATGGAATATTTGGGGCTTAGGAGGATGAGCGTGCAATGTGTGTCACCGCAGAAAACACGGAATGTTAAAAGAAAAATGATCGAAATCTAAGAATTCATATGTTACGGGCGGTTGAGGGGAGGACTTACTCGGGAAAGTAAGGCACGAGGAAGTTATCCTTATCTTGGTTTGCCGTAATGACGCCTTCGAGGTAAGAACTTCGCGACTTGCCGGTCCCAGCGCTTCCCAAGATCTTGGCATGCATGTAGAAGGGTCGACTATCACGATGTCCGGGTCTTGTCGCGAATGATCCGCATCTCCATACTCAGCGAAAATAGCCGAACGAAGGTGTAGTGCGGCGGATGAAGGTTCAACATAAGCGTGGATGTCATCAAACCGCAGGACGATCGTGACGCCCGATGGAGTTATCCACAAAGCCCTTGCCCTCCGCACCTTGGCCACGAAAACCAGGTATGCCACATCCTTCTCTCTGAGACGCCGCTTCTCCAAAGAAAGAACACTATCATGCAGACTCCGCATAGCACCGGTTGCAGCATTGAGCATATTTGTCGGTAGCATCGCCCTACCCGCCACATGCACCCTCCTCGAGATATCCTCAGGTGAAGGTGGCCCGTCCTGAGCACGGATCGTACTCGGTGCCGGCTAGTCCGCACCCTTGTTAGTCTTTCTTTTGCGTGCCTTCTTCTTCTCCTGTAATGGGACCGAGTTCTGCTCACTGACCGCCTTCTTGAGTGTGTTGGGGCTGATAATATTTCGCACCTCGCCTATCTGAGGATCGGTGAAGTCGGCAGCTGGAGGCGTCTCCTGAGAGCTAAACGGCAGACGACGCCTGTTGCAACTTGGCTTCTCTGCGGTACCAGCTAGATCGCGCCGCCTTTTGTTGGGTTGGGTTCTTGAGAAGGAGGCCCCATGAAGTCGCCACCGCACCCATGATCGGCAAAGTACTGATCGACGTTGGCAAATGTATCGTCGTCGTCGTCGTTACGATCCGTGCCATATGCATGTTTGGATCCATGGCATAGGGATGTCCGCACCGTTCTGGCGGTCTTGCCATGGGGCCGACTTGGCGGCAACGGCGATCGGGCGGTGTTGTCTTTGGGGTGGTGTCCCCGCCCAAACGAATCGGCTCTTCGCCAAAGCAGGGGCCACCAGCAGTAATCGAGGGTCATCACGTCATCATCGCCGGCCCCGACGGGTCGAATCGGAGGTAACACCTCGTCGCAGCCTGGCGGCACCGAACCAGTTCAACCCTAAACAAGTTGGGTGGCATCACGGGTACCGTGGAACAAGGTTGCCGGTTGAACGATTTTGCCCTTGGCGACATCGACCAACTCATTGTTCACGAAGTGCGTGAGAGTGCACGGAACGTCGCGGCGCCTCGCGAAAACATGTAGGGCGTCGGGGATGCCCGATCAAAGGCAAGGAGATGAAGTCCTTGACCGAGAGGCTTAATTAGTTACCGTGATGATGGTGTCGAGCTCGGCTAATGTCGAGGCACCGCCAATGGCGGGCGTCAGTTGACGGAGGGGCCGTCATTGCAGAGGTGCCGGCCGGGCGTACACCCGGTGCATTAAGCTCCCGTGCGGCGTCGGAGACACCAATGCCGCCTCATTGAGACACCAATGGCCCCGCCATCGCATTCTGCGAAGTTGCTGGCCGTGAAGCTAGGAATCGGGCGGCCCCTGGCGCCCGCAATCCACGCACTCAACCCCTAGATCAAGGTAGGCACAATGGCGGTGATCGCCGCTCCGAGTTGTTGTTGCACTTTCTCTTGGACAATCTCCGAATCCGCGCCACTGTGCCTTGAGTTCTTGAACCTCGCTACCTGGCTTTCCGAGCTGGTCTTTTTCTCCTTCCGCACACCGGTATAGTATGACCCCATTTTGTGGACAAGCCTTTGCCGGCCACACGACCAGCCGACGCCGGCCATCGAGCTTATTTCTTCATTACATTCAACGCCCTATTTAGAGTGGTGTCCCAAGGGTTGCTCTTAGTCGACCCAGCGCTCTGCTTTCAAATACCTTGGAAGGAATGTGAACCATTTAGAAATTTGGCTTCATTAATTAGAATGCAACCATATGGAGCTAATTACCCCGGGGTGGTATTCCTTACTGTAACAACCTCAAGCGCCCTGGTCTTCGGATCCGTGGTAAGCTCCTTTGTTTTTGGGTCCTTCTTGTACCGGGCCCTGACAAAGTTCCTAGTCTGCTTGTCACCGTATTTATCGAAGAGGGGCGATAGGCCTTGCTCGGCACGCTCCGCGTCCTCCTTGTCCCATATAGGCTCCGCCACTCTGTAACTGGTCGGGACCGAGTGTGTGTTCCCCTAAGTTCAGCTCCGCATTTCTTTCCCCACCGACTTGATTGGGAGTTTGCGGTGCTCGAGCAATTGATCTTGAAGTCGTTGTAGTCATCTTCGGTGATCGAAGGATTTTTCTCCTTGATCTTCTCATAACTCTCACCTTTCTCGATCATTCTCTTCACATTGCTTTTCCAAGTAGATGTGGCCTTGCTCATCTTCGTGAGGGCAGCATTGTTCACTTTATTCCCTTTGAGGCTTGTGTTTTCAAAAGCAGCGGGAACTTGTATCGTTCGTGCAGCTTCGTGAAGAGGAGGTTGCGCAAATTCCCTCGGTCAGGATGCCTCAGGTTCTCGGTGTTGATCGAGACGGTGCTCCGGAGAATGCACCCGAGCTGAAGCGAGTACCCCTTGACTATTCGTTCGGGCGCCGTTGGATTCCCGTCGGAGTCCACTTCAGTAACTTCCTCCTTGAGGGTGCGGAGCACGGTTGGGCGCCGGTCCTTCCGTTGCCTCTTCTGTTGGCTGCCATCTGTGCGTGCGCCGCCATCATTAGTGGTGGCATCCTCGGCGGCACCATCAGTGGTGGCATCAGTGGGGTCATCCTCGGCGGTACCATCAGTGGTCTCAGGATCGGTGGGGAAGGCGGCGTCCTCATACAAGTGAGGTTGTTCCTCCATCTCTGGGACAGCTCCCTGTAATGCCTTGCCGCCCGAACCCCGGCCTCATAGTTGATGGCCATGTTTCTCTATAAAGAGAAACACAGTTTGGTCAAAAAGGTGGTTATTGTCAAGGAACTAGATCATTTTCTCATGATTTAGGGTTTTTCGACACCGAGTCATCATAAAATCTAAGCTGTTATCATTGAGGGTTTTTCACGCCGAGGCACCCTAAAAGCCTAAGCTTTCATCATTTCGGTTTTTATCGACATCGAGGCACCCTAAAAGCCATGCATTAGTCACAAGTACGCCGGGCACTTGATCCTACTTAATTAACTACTAAGATACCCGGCCCATGCATTAGTCACAAGTACCCCATATGTCCTATTTTTAGCAAAGTCATGCTAAAATTCACGGAAAATTTCAGCATGACCTTTGCTGAAAATAGGACATATGGAGTACCAATTTGCCGGAACGGAAGTTAATCGACATTCCAGCAAACTCAAGGGCCTCTCGAGTGGACAAGGCAAAAAGGCCTCCATCACAACATGGAAAAATATATATCAGCAAACTCAAGGGCTTTTGCTTTTGCTTTTCGATTGCCAAATTGTAGCTAGTACCAGAAATTAACATCTAGCAGCAATCTTCCTAGTCTAAGCATCATCGACACAGTAACTGTACCAGTTTGGTTCAATTAAAAAAAAGACACAGTAATCGTACCAGCTACCACATTGTTCACGGACAGCTACCAAACTGTTTACGTATCAAAACAACATGGTAGATGTAAATGTGGCAAAGAAGCACAATAAATCTGATAAGTTGGTATACAGCTTCGGGTTCCATACAAAGTCAATTGCCAATGGGCAAAAAAAGTAAGTAGCTAGTTAATTGCCTTATTTTCATTGTAACAAAAATTATGGAAAGCATGAGGGTTACACTATAATTATAGGAAAATTTACACTGTTATTAGGGAAATTTTATACTGAAATTACATATAAGAAGCATCGAGGCTACACTGAAAATTGCTGAGCTTACACTAAAATACATCTGCACTGCAGGGCTTGTACACACAAATTCAGTTAGATGATCTAACACCGACAAAATAAAGGAAACACCTACTGAACCAATACAGAGATATGAAAGCACAAGTTACAAGCATTTGCCTAAAAACTACATAACTAGGATATCAAAGCACAAGTTACTAGCATTTTCCTATAAACTACATAACTAGTGGACCAACTCTGTCTATAACAAGAACTATAGATCATGGGTGCTCGGGGAAAGTAGCACAAGCAGACAATGCAAACAACCAATCAACTAGTGAAGCCAATCAAGAACCTAGAGATATAGCTAGCAAACCGAGAAGCACATGCAGAGCAAGAGCAGAGCAGAGCAAAAGAATAAAGCATCAACTTTGTCAAGCGTATGAAATTGCTTAGGTTCAACAGAAAACAAAAATGCCCTGTCAATTTTCAATGCCCTGTTTAATTGACCAAACAAGTGTTTTTATAGGCATAATACAACAGCACAGCCCCTGTATAAACTAAACTGATAGCACCCCCGAACTTAATATCGATTGATGCACGCAGCCTTCTATTGTTGCATAGTTATTTATTTATTTTATTTGTGGTGTATTGCACAGTACTCCTAGTGATTCTTGGTGAACTGTGGAAGATTAAAGTACCAGATACTAACCATTTCAATAAATATTAAAATGGCAAAAAAGGCATCATTTGATGAAGCAAACTTGAAGCAGTAGATTAACCAAAAATAAGCTTAACCCTTCAGATACTAACCATTTTATCTAGTGTATAGTTTCTTTGTTTCAGATAGAACCAAGTTTCGTGTGTTCTAGGATCTTCCCTTGCAGAAATTGTTGGGGAACGCAGTAATTTCAAAAATTTCCCTACGCACACACAGGACCATGGTGATGGCATAGCAACGAGAGGGAGAGTGTCTGTCCACGCATCTCGTGAGACCGAAAGCGGAAGCGTTATAACAACGCTGTTGATGTAGTCGACGCGTCTTCACGATCCGACCGATCCAAGCACCGAACGACTGGCACCTCCGAGTTACGCACACGTTCAGCTCGATGGCGATCCCGGACTCCGATCCAAAGCAAAGTGTCGGATGAGTTCCACAAGACGACGGCGTGGTGACGATGTTGATGCTCCACCGACGCAGGGCTTCGCCTAAGCTCCGCGACGATATGACTTCTCCGGCGCAGGGCTTCGCCTTAGCTCCGCGACGATATGACCGAAGTGGAATATGGTGGAAGGGGGCACCGCACACGGCTAAGGAAAGATCCGTAGATCAACTTGTGTGTCTTGGGGTGCCCCTTGCCCCAGATATAAAGGAGCAAGGAGGAGGTGGCCGCCAAGGGAGGAGGCGCACTAAGATGTGGAGTCCTACTAGGATTCCAAGTCCTAGTAGGAGTCCACCAAGAGGAGGAAGGGAGAAGGAAGTGGAGGAGAAGGAGAGGTGGCGGCCCCTTTCCCTAGTCCAATTCGGACTAGAGGGAGGGGGCGCAGCAGCCCTTGGCCCTTTCTCCTCTTCCCACTAAAGCCCATCAAGGCCCATTGCTTCTCCCGTAACTACCCGGTACTCCGAAAAATACTCGAATCATTGAACCTTTCCGAACTCCGAATATAGTCGTCAATATATCGATCTTTACGTCTCGACCATTTCGAGACTCCTCGTCATGTCCCCGATCTCATCCGGGACTCCGAACTCCTTCGGTACATCAAAACTCATAAACTCATAATATAACCGCCATCGAAACCTTAAGCGTGCGGACCCTACGGGTTCGAGAACTATGTAGACATGACCTAGAACTATTCTTGGTCAATAACCAATAGCGGAACCTGGATGCCCATATTGGCTCCTACATATTCTCTACGAAGATCTTTATCGGTCAAACCGCATAACAACATCGTTGTTCCCTTTGTCATCGGTATGTTACTTGCCCGAGATTCGATCGTCGGTATCCAATACCTAGTTCAATCTCGTTACCGGCAAGTCTCTTTACTCGTTACGTAATGCATCATTCCGTAGCTAACTCATTAGCTACATTGCTTGCAAGGCTTATAGTGATGTGCATTACCGAGAGGGCCCAGAGATACCTCTCCGACAATCGGAGTGACAAAACCTAATCTCGAAATACGCCAACCCAACATGTACCTTTGGAGACACCTGTAGTACTCCTTTATAATCACCCAGTTACGTTGTGACGCTTTGGTAGCACCCAAAGTGTTCCTTCGTAAACGGGAGTTGCATAATCTCATAGTTACAGGAACATGTATAAGTCATGAAGAAAGCAATAGCAACATACTAAACGATCAAGTGCTAGGCTAACGGAATGGGTCATGTCAATCAGATCATTCTCCTAATGATGTGATCCCGTTAATCAAATGACAACTCATGTCTATGGTTAGGAAACATAACCATCTTTGATTAACGAGCTAGTCAAGTAGAGGCATACTAGTGACACTGCTTGTCTATATATTCACACATGTATTATGTTTCCGGTTAATACAATTCTAGCATGAATAATAAACATTTATCATGAAATAAGGAAATAAATAATAACTTTATTATTGCCTCTAGGGCATATTTCCTTCAGTCTCCCACTTGCACTAGAGTCAATAATCTAGTTCACATCATCATGTGATTCAACACCGATATTCACATCTCGTATGTGATTAACACCCATAGTTCACATCGTCATGTGACCAACACCCAAAGGGTTTACTAGAGTCAATAATCTAGTTCACATCGCTATGTGATTAACACCCAAAGAGTACTAAGGGATGATCATGTTTTGCTCGTGAGAGAAGCTTAGTCAACGGGTCCTGTCACATTCAGAGCCGTATGTATTTTGCAAATATTCTATGTCTACAATGCTCGCACGGAGCTACTCTAGCTAATTGCTCCCACTTTCAATATGTATCCAGATTGAGACTTAGAGTCATCTGGATCAGTGTAAAAGCTTGCACCGATGTAACTCTTTACGACGGGCTCTTTTATCACCTCCATAATCGAGAAATATTTCCTTAGTCCTCACTAAGGATGTTCTTGACCAATGTCAAGTGATCTACTCCTAGATCACTATTGTACTCCCTTGCCAAATTCAGAGCAAGGTATACAATAGGTCTGGTACATAGCATAGCATACTTTATAGAACCTATGGCTGAGGCATAGGGAATGACTTTCATTCTCTTTCTATCTTCTGCCGTGGTCGGGGTTTTTGAGTCTTACTCAATTTTACACCTTTGTAACACGTGCAAGAACTTTTCTTTGACTGTTCCATTTTGAACTACTTCAAAATCTTGACAAGGTATGTATTTATTGAAAAAAAATTTATCAAGCGTTTTGATCCATCTCTATAGATCTTGATACTCAATATGTAAGCAGCTTCACTGAGGTCCTTCTTTGAAAAACTCCTTTCAAATACTCCTTTATGCTTTGCAGAATAATTCTACATTATTTCCGATCAACAATATGTTATTCACATATACTTATCAGAAATGCTGTAGTGCTCCCACTCACTTTCTTGTAAATACATGCTTCTCCAAAAGTCTGTATAAAACCATATGCTTTGATCACACTATCAAAGCATTTATTCCAACTCTGAGATGCTTGCACCAGTCCATAGATGGATCATTTGGAGCTTGCACATTTTGTTAGCTCCTTTAGGATTGACAAAACCTTCTGGTTGCATCATATACAACTCTTCTTTAATAAATCCATTAAAGAATGTAGTTTTGACATCCATTTGCCAGATTTCATAAAATGTGACAATTGCTAACATGATTCGGACAGATTTAAGAATCGCTACAGTTTGAGAAAATCTCATTGTAGTCAACACTTTGAATTTGTCGAAAACCCTTTTGCGACAAGTCGAGCTTTGTAGATAGTAACACTACTATCGGCATCTGTCTTCCTCTTGAAGATCCATTTATTTAACTTGACTTGCGATCATCGAGCAAGTCAACCAAAGTCCACACTTTGTTCTCATATATGGATCCTATCTCAGATTTTATGGCCTCAAGCCATTTCATGGAATCTGGGCTCATCATCGCTTCCTCATAGTTCGTAGGTTCATCATGGTCTAGTAACATGACTTCCGTAACATGATTACCGTACCACTACGATGCGGATCTTACTCGGAATACCTAAGAGGTTTGGTAGCAACTTGATCTGAAGTTTCATGATCATCATCATTAACTTCTTCACTAATTGGTGTAGGAATCACTAGAACTGATTTCTGTGATGAACTACTTTCCAATAAGGGAGAAGGTACAATTACCTCATCAAGTTTCTACTTTCCTCCCACTCACTTCTTTCGAGAGAAACTTCTTCTCTAGAAAGGATCCATCTTAGCAACGAAAAACTTGCCTTCGGATCTGTGATAGAAGGTGTACCCAATAGTTACCTTTGGTATTCTATGAAGACGCACTTCTCCGATTTGGCTTCGAGCTTATCAGGTGAAAACTTTTTCACATAAGCATCACAACTCCAAACTTTAAGAAACGACAGCTTAGGTTTCTTTGCTAAACCATAGTTCATACGGTGTCATCTCAACGGATTTAGATGGTGCCCTATTAAACGTGAATGCAGCCGTCTCTAATGCATAACCCCAAAACGATATTGGTAAATCGGTAAGAGACATCATTGATCGCACCATATCAAAATAAAGTACATTTACGACGTTCGGACACACCATAATGTTGTGGTGTTCCGTGGCGTGAGCTGTAAAACTATTCCACTTTGTTTTAATTGAAGACCAAACTCGTAACTCAAATATTCATCTCCACGATCGGATCGCAGAAACTTTATTTTCTTGTTACGATGATTTTCCACTTCACTCTGAAATTCTTTGAACCTTTCAACTATTTCAGACTTATGTTTCATCAAGTAGATATACCCATATCTGCTCAAATCATCTTGTGAAGGTCGAAAATAACGATACTTGCCACGAGCATCAACACTCATTGGATCGCATACATCGGTATGTATTATTTCCAACAAGTTTGTTGCTCGTTCCATTGTTCCGAACAACGGAGTTTCAGTCATCTTGCCCAAAAGGCACGGTTCGCAAGCATCAAACGGTTCATAACCAAGTGATTTCAAAATCCATCTTTATGGAGTTTCTTCATGCGCTTTACACCGATATGACCCCAAACGGCAGTGCCACAAATAAGTTGCACTATCATTATTAACTTTGCATCTTTTGGTTTCAATATTATGAATATGTGTATCACTATGATCGAGATCCAATGAACCATTTTTATTGGGTGTGTAACCATATAAGGTTTTATTCATGTAAACAGTAACAACAATTTATTCTCTTACTTAAATGAATAACCGTATTGCAATAAACATGATCAAATCATATTTATGCTCAACACCAAATAACACTTATTTAGGTTCCACACTAATCCCGAAAGTATAGGGAGTGTGCGATGATGATCATATCAAATTTGGAACTACTTCCAACACTCATCGTCACTTCCCTTCAACTAGTTTCTCGCAACTCCCGTTTCTAGTTACTACTCTTAGCAACTGAACCAGATCAAAATACCGAGGGTTTGCTACGAACACTAGTAAAATACATATCAATAATCTGCATATCAAATATACCTTTGTTCACTTTGCCATCCTTCTTATCCGCCAAATACTTGGGGTAGTTCCGCTTCTAGTGACCAGTTCCATTGCAGCAAAGCACTTAGTCTCGTGCTTAGGTCCAGAATTGGGCTTCTTCACTCGAGCAGCAACTTGCTTGCCGCTCTTCTTGAAGTTCCCCTTCTTCCCTTTGCCTTTTCCTTGAGACTAGTGGTCTTGTCAATCATCAACACTTGATGCTCTTTCTTGATTTCTACCTTCGTCGATTTCAACATCATGAAGAGCTCGGGAATCTTTTCGTCATCCCTTGCATACTATAGTTCATCACGAAGTTCTAGTAACTTAGTGATGGTGACTAGAGAATTCTGTCAATCGCTATCTTATCTGGAAGATTAACTCCCACTTGATTCAAGCGATTGAAGTACCCAGACTATCTGAGCACATGCTCACTAGTTGAGCGATTCTCCTCCATCTTTTAGCCATAGAACTTGTTGGAGACTTCATATCTCTCAACTCGGATATTTGCTTGAAATATTAACTTCAACTCCTGGAACATCTCATATGGTCCATGACGGTCAAAACGCCTTTGAAGTCCCGATTCTAAGCCGTTAAGCATGGTGCACTAAACTATCAAGTAGTCATCATATTGAGCTAGCCAAACGCTCATAACGTATGCATCTGCTCCTGCAATAGGTCTGTCACCTAGCGGTGCATTAAGGACATAATTCTTCAGGCAGCAATGAGGATAAACCTCAGATCACGGATCCAATCCGCATCATTGCTACTAACATTTTTCAATACAATTTTCTCTAGGAACACATATAAAAACATAGGGAAGCAACAACGCGAGCTATTGATCTACAAACATAATTTGCAAAATACTACCAGGACTAAGTTCATGATAAATTAAAGTTCAATTAATCATATTACTTAAGAACTCCCACTTAGATAGACATCTCTCTAGTCATCTAAGTGATCACGTGATCCAAATCAACTAAACCATGTCCGATCATCACGTGAGATGGAGTAGTTTCAATGGTGAACATCACTATGTTGATCATATCTACTATATGATTCACGCTTTCGACCTTTCGGTCTCCGTGTTCCGAGGTCATATCTTATATGCATAGCTCGTCAAGTATAACCTGAGTATTCCGGCGTGTGCAACTGTTTTGCACCCGTTGTATTTGAACGTAGAGCCTATCACACCCGATCATCACGTGGTGTCTCAAAGACGAAGAACTTTCGCAACGGTGCATACTGGGGAGAACACTTCTTGATAATTTTTAGTGAGAGATCATCTTATAATGCTACCGTCAATCAAAGCAAGATAAGATGCATAAAGGATAAACATCACATGCAATCAATATAAGTGATATGATATGGCCATCATCATCTCGTGCTTGTGATCTCCATCTTCAAGCACCGTCATGATCACCATCGTCACCGGTAGCGACACCTTGATCTCCATCGTAGCATCTTTGTCGCCTCGCCAATCTTATGCTTCCACGACTATCACTACCGCTTAGTAATAAAGTAAAGCATTACATCGCGATTGCATTGCATACAATAAAGCGGCAACCATATGGCTCCTGCCAGTTGCCGATAACTCGGTTACAAAACATGATCATCTCATACAATAAAATTTAGCATCATGTCTTGACCACATCACATCACAACATGCCCTGCAAAAACAAGTTAGACGTCCTCTACTTTGTTGTTGCAAGTTTTACGTGGCTGCTACGGGCTTAAGCAAGAACTCATCTTACCTACGCATCAAAACCACAACGATAGTTTGTCAAATAGACTCCGTTTTAACCTTCTCAAGGACCGGGCGTATGCCACACTCGGTTCAACTAAAGTTGGAGAGACAGTCTTCCATAAGCCATCTATGTGCAAAGCACGTCGAGGAACCGGTCTCGCGTGGAAGAGTACGCGTAAGGTTGGTCCGGATCGTCTCGCCCAACAATACCGCTGAACCAAAGTATGACATGCTGGTAGGCAGATGACTTGTATCGCCCACAACTCACTTGTGTTCTACTCGTGCATATGACATCAACGCATAAAACCAGGCTCTGATACCACCGCTTGGGGAACGCAGTAATTTCAAAAATTTCCCTACGCACACAGGACCATGGTGATGGCATAGCAACGAGAGGGAGAGTGTCTGTCCACGCACTCGTGAGACCGAAGCGGAAGCGCGTTATAACAACGCGGTTGATGTAGTCGTCGTCTTCACGATCTCGACCGATCCAAGCACCGAACGTACGGCACCTCCGAAGTTCTCGCACACGTTCAGCTCGATGACGATCCCCGGACTCCGATCCAGCAAAGTGTCGGGATGAGTTCCACAAGACGACGGCGTGGTGACGATGATGATGCTCCACCGACGCAGGGCTTCGCCTAAGCTCCGCGACGATATGACTTCTCCGGCGGGGCTTCGCCTAAGCTCCGCGACGATATGACCGAAGTGGAATATGGTGGAAGGGGCACCGCACACGGCTAAGGAAAGATCCGTAGATCAACTTGTGTGTCTTGGGGTGCCCCTTGCCCCGTATATAAAGGAGCAAGGAGGAGGTGGCCGGCCAAGGGAGGAGGCGCACTAAGATGTGGAGTCCTACTAGGATTCCAAGTCCTAGTAGGAGTCCACCAAGAGGAGGAAGGGAGAAGGAAGTGGAGGAGAAGGAGAGGTGGCGGCCCCTTTCCCTAGTCCACCCGGACTAGAGGAGGGGGCGCAGCAGCCCCTTGGCCCTTTCTCCTCTTCCCACTAAAGCCCATCAAGGCCCATTGCTTCTCCCGTAACTACCCGGTACTCGAAAAATACTCGAATCATTCGAACCTTTCCGAACTCCGAATATAGTCGTCCAATATATCGATCTTTACGTCTCGACCATTTCGAGACTCCTCGTCATGTCCTCGATCTCATCCGGGACTCGAACTCCTTCGTACATCAAAACTCATAAACTCATAATATAACCGCCATCGAAACCTTAAGCGTGCGGACCCTACGGGTTCGAGAACTATGTAGACATGACCTAGAACTATTCTTGGTCAATAACCAATAGCGGAACCTGGATGCCCATATTGGCTCCTACATATTCTACGAAGATCTTTATCGGTCAAACCGCATAACAACATACGTTGTTCCCTTTGTCATCGGTATGTTACTTGCCCGAGATTCGATCGTCGGTATCCAATACCTAGTTCAATCTCGTTATCGCAAGTCTCTTTACTCGTTACGTAATGCATCATTCCGTAGCTAACTCATTAGCTACATTGCTTGCAAGGCTTATAGTGATGTGCATTACCGAGAGGGCCCAGAGATACCTCTCCGACAATCGGAGTGACAAAACCTAATCTCGAAATACGCCAACCCAACATGTACCTTTGGAGACACCTGTAGTACTCCTTTATAATCACCCTGTTACGTTGTGACGTTTGGTAGCACCCAAAGTGTTCCTTCGGTAAACGGGAGTTGCATAATCTCATAGTTACAGGAACATGTATAAGTCATGAAGAAAGCAATAGCAACATACTAAACGATCAAGTGCTAGGCTAACGGAATGGGTCATGTCAATCAGATCATTCTCCTAATGATGTGATCCCGTTAATCAAATGACAACTCATGTCTATGGTTAGGAAACATAACCATCTTTGATTAACGAGCTAGTCAAGTAGAGGCATACTAGTGACACTCTGTTTGTCTATATATTCACACATGTATTATGTTTCCGGTTAATACAATTCTAGCATGAATAATAAACATTTATCATGAAATAAGGAAATAAATAATAACTTTATTATTGCCTCTAGGGCATATTTCCTTCAGAAATTGCACATGCCATTCAGAAAGAAAAAGCATCGCAGGTATAACTATAACATTCTGAAGTAGAGTTCAGAAAACTGCAAGTTGAGCCAAAATCTGGAGTCTCAAGGGACTAAACATTCAGTATTTGAGAAACTGCAAACTGAGTGTATCGCAGGCACTCACATGGTAGATTGAGTTCATTCTAAATTTAAGTTATACACAAAACACCATGGCACATTATCTCTGATCTTAATATGTGGACAAATTGACTGAATATAGCAAAAATCGGAGCACCAACCACATCAAGAACAGAAATAACACCAAAATGCTAACTTGAGTTATTCTGAACTTTTTCGTTATTCACAAATCACCATGGCACAACAGTTCAAAGGCACCTTGACAAAACAATGCTCACGGGGGCAGGAGGAGGGAGAGGGGAGAGGAGGAGGGGAGCTCACGGGGCGGTGGGGCGCGGGAGGATGTCGGGGTCGACACCGACGCAGGGGAGGAGGCGACGATGTCCGGGTGGTGGTGGTGCTCGGGCGATGGTGGTGTGGACGGGGCGGCGTCCGGGCCGCCGGCGACGAGGGCGGCGGGGCGATGGCGTCCAACGAGGTGGGGCGACGGGGAGAGCGGCGCCGACGTCGGGGCCTCAGGCGGCGGTGGTTGGAGACGGGCGACAGGGACGACGTGGCCGGGCGATGGCGCAGGGCAAGGTGGCGGGCGGCGTCGAGGCGGTGGGCGGCCGAGGCGGCGGGCAAGGCGTCGAGAGGAGAGGGAAGGGATCAAGGGCGAGGCGAGGAGAGGGATAGGTGTGGGCCGGGAGGAAGTATGGATGGGGGCGGCACAATAGTAATGGCGCACCACCCCTCGGTGCGCCATAAGTACATCCACACTAATGGCGCACCTCACCCAGGTGCGCCATTAGTATTTTTTTTATTTCTGCTCGAGCCAACAGGTTATCTCCCACCTGACTTGATCCACACCAAGTTCCCTCTACTAGCTCGGACCGTCAAGAGCCAGTTCTCACACCAGAGGTCCTGGGTTCGATTCCTGTGCTCCACAATTTTTTTATGCATTAAAAATGCTGTTTGATACTTACTTGTGTTTAAATATGTTCAAACTTGTTTAAATCATAACAGTAATATTTTTTTATAAGACAGTAATATTTTTTAAAAAAATATCATCAAACAGTAATGCCGGTGGAGCGGGGGAGGGTGCGGGGGGTGCGGGGGGTCGGCGGCGGCGGTTGAGTAGGGGAGGGGTGCGGGGGGTCGGCGGCGGCGGTTGAGTAGGGGAGGGGTGTGCCGGGGGTCGGCGGCGGCGGTTGAGTAGGGAGGGTGCGGGGGTCGGGCGGCGGTTGAGTAGGGGAATCGAGGGTGCGGGCGGTCGGCGGCGGCCGGTGGACCGGATCTCTGGCGAGGTGGGATAGCGATCGAGATGGAGGGGATCGAGATCGAGTGTCCATGAAATTAAAAAATATTCATGATAGTTCAAAAGTGCCCATGAAATACAATCGAGAAATGAAGTCTACGATTTAAATACAATCGATCTTAGCTAGCTATCTCTTCACAATCTTCTTGCCCTTCTTTTTCGCAAATGGAGTTCTTCTATGGAACGGACGTCCTTTAGGTAGGGTGGTCCTGCTTCTTCTTGTGGTGTATGCTGCTACTTCATCATCGTCGTCATGTTCGATCCTCGGGTCGCCATACTTGTCGAAGTCTTGCTCATTGGCTACTCCATCCATTCCGATGATCGTCCTTTTGCCTCTCCTCACGACAACACGACTGGGCTTTGGCGGGTCGATAATGAAGAAGCATTGGTCCACTTGGGAAGCCAGTACCCATGGCTCATTTTTTCGCGGTGACGCTTTGCGCCCGCGGTCTTGGATTTGGCTTCGTATAACCATGGTGGTGAAATACCGGTCTTCTTTTATGACGTTCTTGGCCCATCTGACATGGAACATCGGGACCTTCTCTCCAGCGTAGCTCAGCTCCCAGATCTCCTCGGTCCTTCCGTAGTATCTGTCCTTGTCGTTACCGGTGTAGGATTCCATCGTTACCCCGGAGTTTTGATAACCATCGCTCTTCATGTCCTTGGCCTCGGTGTAGAATGTGTAGCCGTTGATATAAATGCGCCTCATAGGTCATCAAAGTTGTGCTCGGCGCCTGTGACAAAGGCGAATATGAGTTGTTCTTCCGCGGAAGAATCCTCATGTAAAGGGTACGATGTAAGCTTCGCTTGAACCAACGCGTGAAACATGAGTTGTGCTCTTTGAGTATATCTCCGTCATCCTCTGTTGGCCTCGGTCATTGTACGCCTTCTTAATAAAGGTTTTGTGCTCTACCACCCAAGGATCGACCACGCCTATGTGTTGTAGCGCCGACTAGGTTTGCTCTTTCAAAGTCGTGAGTCGACCCTCGAAGTCGACATGCATTTCGCGGCGACCCTCACGGTAACCCCATCCAGCGAGCTCGCCGAGGTGCTCGCTGACGGGCGTACCAACGGGTTCTCGATGCCTAGATAATTCGTGCGATGAGGAGATGCACTCTTGATTGAAAGCCCCTAGCTATGCTTCCTTCTGGACGTGACATGTTGCGAACGTATCCTTTGATGACACCATTCATCCTTTCGAACGGCATCATGCTGTGCAGGAACGTCGGCCCGAGTTGGATGATATCCTCCACTATATGGACCAGCAGATGCACCATAACGTCGAAGAATGCGGGGGGAAGTACATCTCAAGCTCGCATAGTATCACCACGATCTCTTCCTCGTAGCCTTCGAGTTGCCTCACGCCAATCGACTTCCGAGAGATGACGTCGAAGAAGTTGCATAGGCCAAATAGCGTTTCACGGACGTGCGTGTCCATGATCCCACGGATTGCAACCGGAAGTATCTGCGTCATCAAGACGCGTGATCGTGAGACTTCATCCCGCTGAACTTCGCTTCACTGGGTCTAGGTATCTGCTTATCTTCCCCGCGTAACCGTAAGGAAGTTTTACTCCTAGGAGGCAGGTGAAAAACTGCTCGATCTCCTCCTGACTTAGAGTGAAGCACGCGGGAGGGTAGTCATTTCCGGTCTTCTTGGCCTTTTTGCCTTTGCTTCGCCTCATCATCATCATCATCATTATCATTAGCGTGAAGCTCCTGCCTGATGCCCATTGATTTCAAGTCTGCCCTTGCTTTCGGCCCATCTTTGGTCCTCTCGGCATGTTGAGCAGGGTACCAAGCGGACTCTCGCACACGTTCTTCGTGATATGCATGACATCAAGGCTGTGAGGCACACGGTGGATCTTCCAAGACGGCAAGTCCCGTAAAACAGACCTTGTTTTCCATACCTTCAAGCCTCTGGCGCCTTTCGCTTCTTTCCCAGCTCTGGCGCCTTTTGCTTCTTTCCGGCGGTGGGCGGTCTTTCCAATTTTTCAACAGCTTGTCTATTTCCTCGCCGCCTCGTACCACAGGCGTTTTCGGGTTCGGTTTCACCATCGAACAGATCCTTGCGTTTCCTCCACGGGTCATCGTCATGAAGCCACCTTCGATGTCCCATGAACACGGTTTTCAAAGACCTGGGATCTCTATCTAGCTGGCGATACGTTGTGTCATCCATGCACCTTACGCATCCGTAAAATCCGTGGACTACCTGCCTGCGAGATATCCGTACCGAGATAGTCGTGCACCGTCGTGAGCAAAGGCGGCTCTCATAGGGAAATATTCTTTCTCTGCGGCGTCCCACGTATTGGCTGGCGTTTTCCACAGCGTGTCAAGCTCCTCTTCAGCAGCCCCAGACATGATTGATGTCGTTCCTGGTTGTTTCGGCCCTTCAATTAGCATACTCATGTGAATGTACTTCCTCTTCATGCACAACCAGGGGAAGGTTGTACATCCACACAAACACGGGCCAAAAGGTGCTATGTGTGCTTCTCCGCTGCCAAACGGATTGACTCCATCGGTGCTCGCTACCAAAGACGATGTTCCTTGGATCGTTCCCAAATTGTGAGTCTTGAAGTTCAACGCTTGCCACCGCTCGCATCCTTAGGGTGACTCAACATCTTGTCTTTTTATCTATCTCCGGATCATTTCCGTCATCTTCTCGCTTCTTCTCCTCCCTATCCGCGTGCCAACGCAGAGCTTTGCTACCTTAGGGTCCGCGAAATACCGCTGCAGACGAGGAGTGATCGGAAAGTACCACACCACTTTTCGAGGAGCTTTCTTCCTCTTCTTGTATCGAGTGACGCCGCACACCGGACATATGGTAGACTCCGCGTGCTCGTCCCGATAAATGATGCAATTGTTCATGCACACATGGAATTTCACGTGCGGTAAATCGAGAGGACACACGATTTTCTTCGCCTCGTCCAAACTGGTCGGGCACTTGTTCCCCTTGGGAAGACGTTCGTGCTGTAATGACATGTTCTCGCCGAAGCATCGCCGGTCATTTTGTGTTTTACCTTCATCTCCGAGCCATGAGCGTTACTTTCAAAGCGGGTATCCTCGGCCTGCATCCTTCATACAATGGAGTAACCGCGTCTAACTCAAGTTGATCCATCTTGGCTTTCTCTCGGGCGGCAGCTCTGGCGTTATCCGCCTTCTTGAGAAGCAGCTCTTGAATATGAGGGTCCCGCACCCAGCCCATCGATGGTCCAAGTCACTCGCTCCGCCCGCATCATCATCTTCATGATCATGCCCGCCGTCTGCTCCCAAGATCTTCCTCATCATCATGTCCTGCATCTTCTACATGATGATCTGTGGTACAACATCACCGTCGTGATCATCTCACGGGATTCTTCGTCTTCTCGCCCGCCCGAGCTGCGGTGGTTGTCTTGCTGCCCTTCCTCATTTCTTGCCCGCCCCCATGGACGACTTCGTAGTCATCTTCATCACCTTGCCACCGATAGCCATCCATGAAACCACGCAAGAGCAGGTGGTCCCACCTGCCAAATCCGCTCCGCAATAAGGCTCTTCAGCTTGCATCTTCGACACGGACATCTTATCTCCGCCTCGTTCTTTTGAAGCATCTCGGCCTCATGGACCTCAAAACCTATTCATGATGCCTTCGGTCATCGTATGCGGACCATGGTCGTCATGGGTAGAGCAAAACGATATTTTAGAACCAAACAAAAATTTGGCATGACTTTCCCTAAAATAGGACCAAAAGAATGCTTAATGCCAAAATTCTCGCCAAACGGAAATGAATCAACATTCCGCAAAATATTGGCAACTATCGCATTTCAAATACCGTACACCTCCAAACACAAACACATATGCAACACCACAAACATATGCAACACCACGAACATACATAGATCTAGCTAGGCCATAAAAAGTGCATGTGCACATTGTTGTAGGGAGAACAACATAAATATAGCTTCCCTTTACTTACCTATTAAAACAAGGTAATTTAACCACTTAATTTGAATGAATCTATGGTGGAAATGAGGTGAAAAAGAGAAGGCACCCGAGACAAGGAGGAGGTGGAGAGAATGAAGTGGGGAGAAAGTGAGTGTGGGTAGGAGAGGCTGTCCAAAATATCTAGTTGCTGCCCCCTTACTAATGGCGCACCAGCAATAAATGCGCCATTAGTAATCCAATTACTAATGGCGCACCTTCGGGCGGTGCGCCATTAGTAGTTTTAAAAAAAAACTAATGGCGATCGATCCGCGCGCCATTACTAGTTTAATCTAGTAATTGTGCACGGTTGTTCATTGCGCCATTAGTAGTATTGCAAAAATAGGAATAAAAAATATAATAAAAAACAACATTAGTGGCGCACATGCGGAAAGTGCGCCATTAGTAGTTACAACTACTAATGGCGCACTTTATCCTGAATGCGCCATTAGTATGTTTGGACAGGCGCACTAGTTCAAAAAAAATTGATACTAATGGCGCACCCTTTGCCTGGTGCGCCATTAGTAGTTTCAACACTAATGGCGTATCAGCAGGTGGTGCGCCATTAGTATATACTAATGGCGCACCAACTGTCTGGTGCGCCATTAGTGTCAATCCCATCTATAGTCCTTTTTCTAGTAGTGGCAAGGCCACATGCAGGCAGTGGCTCCTCCTCTAGCCGCTCGGATCTGCACCGTCGGTGGTCCGCCGGCAGATACACGAATGGCGGTCGGCCGGGCTCGGTGCTTGCCCAAAAGCTCGCCGGCGCACCGTTGCCACTCATTAAGTGCGACCACTGCCCAAGGATGGTCGTGCGCCGCTTGTCTACAACGCCAGAACATCCTGGATGTGTGTTCATCAAGTGCTTAAACGATGGGGTATATATGCGCTTTTTTTAGCTTCGGTTTGTGCTCTAGATTTGACTAGTTGTGCTAACTTTAAATTTTGTTATGTAGAATTGATGCAAGTTTTGATATTAGGAAGAAGAGTACATCGATATATTGATAGAGCAAAATTTAGTACATGTTCGTGCACTTTTAATTAGCATAGAGGATGTAAATGAGACAAGTGCACTTGATGCTAGATTAGAGGCTAGACACGAGACTAGGTCTGAGGAAGCAACATCGACTTCTGGCTTGAAAAAAAAGGAGGATGCCAGATCGAGCCTACTCCACAGATCAACAATGAGTGCATCGAGAAGACCCTAACCCAACTCAAGGAAGCAGTTATGAAAGTTGGGTGTCTTTTAAAATGTATTCTTGTGGTTCTTGTTTTCTTTGGTCTTGCTTTACTAGTCAAAATGTGATGATGTATTTTTCATGTACCAAAAATAAATGATGAAATAAAGTTAAGGACTTGCAAAGAAATAATACGCGGACAGGATGCGGCCGGGATGCGTCCGCACGCTGAGCGCACGACCACGGCGTCTGAGGACAGACCCAGACACGACTCCATCGCCCTACCCAAACGGACAGAATCCGGACAAAACGGAAGTCCGTTTGGAGTCACGCGGTGGAGTTGGTCTCACGTGCGCAAAGATTGTGCCGCGGCACCGTCGCACGCGCAGATCACACGCGCGCATTGTGGAGGCGGGCGTGTCGGTAGCAACGTCCACACGAACCAGGTGTGAACCTCGACCGCCACCTTCGCAACCGCGTCAAATTCTCGTGAGATCCAATGCGCATGCAAGGGTGTTGTGTGATCCTAGGCCTCGGATCCACATACCTAATGCTATTTTTGCTACTACCTCTCTCTCAGTTTACAGGGAGTGCGTGTACTCTTAGGTCGTCAATTTGACCAACCTAATACAAGTCATATATTACAAAAAATATACCAATATAAACTTCAGATGTTCTATTTTCAAACGGTATAATTTTTGTGTTATATAGTTTATATTAGAGTGATAAAATTGACAACCTAGGTATATGTGTAGGACTTGTAAACTGAAACGGAGGTAGTAGTACTACAGAAAATGATGCGAGCCGTATGCCCCTGGCCCAGCCAAAGTGCCGAATGGAGCTCGGCCTGATCAAATTCGAATTCATACGATCCAAAAAATATTTTAAAAATACACATATACTTATAGAGAGGTAATGCACAAGTGTGTGAACATTCAGGATGAGATACGTTAAGATGAGTGGTACAGAACATAACAATCAGTATGTGGATTTTTAGTGCATGCAGAACTCATCCTCAATGTTCATGAATTTGTTTATTTTTTTCACAGCTCGCATTTCAAGGTGTTTCGTCATAAATTTGAAACACGTACACTTATGAGCGTCGTCTTCTGTTTTTCGTCACATGGATACTAGTACCCACTTTTGCCATGTCGGTTTAAATGTTGCTCCTTCGGCTTTCGGTAGTTTTAATTCTTTTTCTTGTCATTATTCTGGTACGACCCAAGAATATATTACTTGTGATGGCACATTATTCCTTCGCTGGTTCTTTACATTTATTACCTTATCAATTGCATACATTTAATTGTGGAAACCAGATCATTGCTTAAAAACAGAGCTTTATCGTTCTCAGAATAGAGTGGCAGATTGTTTAATGAGGTATAGCCGTACTAAATGTAGCACTGCTGTTTGGTTACATAGAGGGCCTCCATGTACAGAGAAATTCTTGCCTTTGCGCTGTAACTCTATAATTTTGGAATAAAACTCTTTTCACCACGCAAAGAAAAGAAAGAAAACCAGATCATTGCTTAAAAACGAGTAAATAAATGAGAGAAATACGCGTAAGATCATCGCACATTTTTTTTAAAACTTCGCACATTTATTTTCTACTAGTACTACTAGTAGTACTTCTTTTGGAGGACCTTTACTATTTTCCACCGACTCCACTTTATTTTTGGAAGCACCGCGAGAAACCGGTCGAGCGCCGCTCGTCGTCCTCGTGACGGAATGGCACAAAGGTAATTCGGGGCAACCCCGGCCCCCCTAACTCCGCGGCGCAAATCCGGGCCCACCATACCCGCCGAGAAAAGCGACACGCCCAATCCAACTCCTATACCTTCCTCCACCCACCTTCGCCGTCGCCGCTCGCCCCCGAATTTCCGATGGGAGCGGCGGCCGCGCACCACGAATAACCAACCATGGAGCCTCCCACCGTCCCCAATTACCCGCCCCCCGCGCCCCGCTTCTTCCAACCCACGCCACCCGGCCTCCCCCTCGTCGGCGCCAACCACACCTCCGCCCGCTTCTGCGCCCGTTAGCCCCCACGCGCACGCCGGATTGATTTTTCCCCCGCGAGGCCGTCAGACTCAGACTGGCCGACCGACCCCGCCGCTAGAGAGGTCGCTGGTATAGCCCGGACCGGCATGGAGCCGGCGGCGAGGAAGTGGCACGGGAAGGGGCTCCTGACGCGCGCGCTCCTCCTCGGCGTCGCCGCGCTCGCGCTGCGCCTGCTGTACGGGGCGTTCGTGACCGTGGGCGGCGGGTGGGCGCCCGACCCTGCCGTGCCGGCCACCGCGGTGGTCGGGAGGAGGACCCACGCGCAGGCCGCGGCGGCCGCCGGGTCGCCGGAGGCATGGCGCAGCCGCGAGTGGCGCCAGGCGGTGGAGTTCCACGCCGGGGTGCTTAGGCGGCACCTCGCCGACGACCTCCTCGGGCCGTCCTCCCACGCCGTCTGCCTCGGCGGGGCCCAGCAGACGCTCGTGCTGCAGGAGCTCGGCGTGGCCGGCGCCGTCGCCGTCGCGAGGAGGCGCTCCCCGCCGCTCGCCGTCGCCGGTGACGACCGCCGGCTGCCGTTCGAGTCCTCCTCCGTGCACTTCGTCTTTGCTGGCCACGCCCTCGACTCGTCCAAGCGCCCGTCCGACCTCGCCGGCGAGGCCGTGCAGATCTTGAAGCTGGAGGGCCATCTCGTCATGCTCACCACCAGCGTCGGCGACGCTACAGCCTCCGCTCGCTTCAGGCGCTCTGCCCGTCCCTTCGGTTGGCCCGGTCTCGCGAGATCAACTGCCCCGACGCGTCCACCCTCCGTGAACTGGTCTTCCAGAAGCTTCAGCCGACTATGGCGTCCACCTCCACCGACGATTCAGCGAGCAACTGCACAATTGGGGATCACAAGGTCCAGCTCCTGACGCACGCCGAGCCGCTGATCCAGGAAGAGCCGCTGAAGCCATGGCTCACGCTGAAGCGAAACATCCAGAACATCAAGTACCTGCCAGAGCTTGCCGACATCAGCTTCAAGCGCCGGTATGTGTACGTTGATCTCGGCTCACGCAGCTACGGATCCAGCATCGGCAGCTGGTTCCGGAAGCAGTACCCCAAGCAGAACCACACCTTCGAGGTCTTCGCCATCGAGGCCGACCCGACGTTCCACCCTGATTACGCCACAAGGAAGGGGGTCACATTGCTTCCGTATGCCGCCTGGGTCAAGAATGACACGCTCAGCTTCGAGATCAATGGCGACCCTGGAAAGGAGGATGAGGCTAAGGCCAGTGGCCGTGGCATGGGGCGCATCCGCCCCACTGCTGGCAAGAAGATGTCCGGCAAGGTGCGCAGCGTGCAGGCATTTGATTTCGCCGAGTGGCTGAAGCAGACGGTGTCGGAGCAGGACTATGTGGTGATGAAGATGGATGTGGAGGGGACTGAGTTTGACTTGATCCCGAGGCTCTTCGACACGGGCGCGATCTGCCTGGTCGACGAGGTGTTCCTCGAGTGCCATTACAACCGGTGGCAAAAGTGCTGCCCCGGCGAGCGGTCGCCCAAGTATCAGAACACATATGAGGAGTGTCTGGAGCTCTTCAGCTCGCTCCGGGAGAGCGGCGTTCTTGTGCATCAGTGGTTTTGATTGCTGCCATACACATTCAGAATTGCTGCAGATAGAATTCGACTACAGAGGACCAAAGGGTTTCATACTTCCAGTACATGTTTGATTTCCAAAGTATATTAGTTTCATTGTGAAGATAGGGATTTGAGGAAAAGAAAGGTAGCGTTTATTCTCTGTTTGTTAGTTAGATCTTGTAGTTAAAAGGATTTGAGGGAAAGAAAGGTAGCATTTAACAGCATTCCCAGTCAAATTCTGCGGATTGCGGTTTTTACTGTTATTGAGCAAAGGAATTAAATCAATTTAGATTCATTTGATTGGTGAATTGCCGAAACTATGTTCACTTCCCCTGTGTTATTTTGTTAGGTAGTTCTTGCAGCTCTATTTGTATTACTGCACTTTGTTCATCACGTTTGTTTGCTGTAGCAATCAAATTGTTTGAGAAAATTTAAGGTGTGCCAGTTACTGCATGCTGAATGGGGGAACAGAACTGAAAACCGAGTTGTCGATTTTGTGGCGCCTTTGTTTTGCTATGAATCTCAACACATTATAACTAGCTAGTTTCCCAGAACCTGAATTTCTGTTTTCAGCCCTGTTGTTCTGTTCTCCAAGCCAAGCATCCATTTGCTCGTGTCTGCTTTACCTCTGTTTACCTACAAGATGGGCTACTATAATTGCAGTAATCGGTTAGTTTATCAAGTTCACTGATCTGATCACAATATATCTGGTTCAAGTATTTTCAGTTGCTATGTTTGGTGCAGACATGCGTGTGTGCCTGCGCTGTAACCATCCAAGCATCTATTCCCCTGCGCTGCACGCGTATATCCAGGTTTTGGTTTTTACACCAAATGAGGGTACGCCAAAATTGTGCGCTGCAGCCGCATGTGCGTTTGCTTGTGGGGAATGCGGCTAAATTTTGTGTTTTGACCCTTTTCTAAAACCTATTCAAGATCTGACCCTAGGTTGAAAAAATTTCAAAATCTGACCCTTTTCCTACCGCCAGAGTCCATGGCGGTAGGGTCTAACCACCGCTGCGACTTTGGCGGTAAACATCGCTATCATTCAAGCAACGGCGGTAGCTCTTGTGGCCCTACCGCCAAGGTCTTGGCATGAGACACAACCGCATGTGTTTAATACTTAGAGATTTTTGACGGTAGAGCATACAACCCTACCACCGGGGTCCTTGGCGGTAGGCTGTTATACCCTACCGTCATGATCCCTGACGGTAGCAAAAGGGTCGGATCTTAAAATTTTCTTAAATTAAGGTCAGATCTCGAATAGGTTTGAGAAAAGGGTCAAAACACGAAATTTAGCCGGGAATGTTTCTAAACATCGTGGAAGATCCAGGTATGTCTGGCCTTATTTGTTCGTCGCTGTCACTGGGGGTGGTTTTATTTCCTTTTTGTTGCCAAAGATAGTACGTGGTCCTTTTGGCCCTGGAATGTGCTGTGCCTGTTTGTGGGTGGTGGCCTGGTGGCTGGGTGGGTGGTGCACATGGCCAGCACAGCATCTGGATGGCTGGGGCTGCAGGTTACTATATTTCCGTATGATTCGTTGCTCTCTGTCTGGATTGCTTCAGGGTACACGCATGCATGATGTGTTTACTCTTTACTTTCTTCACATGGATTTACTTGTGATTGTGGTTTTATAAATGTGTGTGGGGTTTGTTTCCATTATCTTTAAAATAGAGGTAAATACACCGGGAGTCCTAAAAGTGACGGTCAGTTTAGTGCACAAACTAAAATACATGTTTCTAGTCATTGAACTTGTCCTCTTTGTTCATATACGGTGCTTTCTATCGTATCCAGTCATATCCCATGCACGCGTGGTGTGCCAACGTGGCAGGGGCCCACTGTCAGTGGCTGAGGCGGTGGTTAATCCGCGTGCAAATATTTTTTCTTCATAAAGCACCCTTGTATTTAATTTATTTAGGCTGAAAACCCTTAAAACGAAAAAAAAAATCTGAATGAGATGGTAGGACTTGAACCCAGGAGATTCGCCTCGCGTACATAGCACTCGACCAACTAATGTTTGTCACTTAGTGTTGGTCCGCGTATTAGATTTGTGTCAAGTCAAACTATACAAGGTTTGGCCAAATATATATTTAAAATATCAACATACATATATTCGATGAAACTACATTTCGTAATTAATGTAAAAATGTTGATTTCGCATTGTGAATGTTGATACCTTTTCTTATAGATTTGGTCAAAGTAGAGATACTTTAACTTTGGACAAAACTTATATGCAGAGTAAAAATGACCGAAGAGAGCATAAGATAGAGACCATGCGAATTAAAGTAAAAACCAAAATGGAAAAAGTGTGTGCAAAGAAGGGGATGCCCCCGTTACAACCTATGACCTCCTGATAAACCCGCGATGTATGGGGGCGCCAACCCGACCACAATGACACTAAGAGGGGTATACACATTTTATCTTAAGTATTCTCTTTCTTTTTTTCTATGTAAGAAAATAACTTATATTCTTGATAAACTTTTTCGGACATACCAACTATTTGTTTCTTTGAATTCGAATAATTTCTCATTTCAAAATCTTGACAAAATCAAATATAGTGCAGAATCAATATGCATAAATTTTTTGAACAAATGAACTAAATTTTTGGTTGAATTCGAATAAATTGAAATTACAAAATCTAGATAAAATATAGTGTAGAATGAATGAAGTAAAAAAATTTGGACAAATCGATGAATATTTTTTAATTTGAATAATTTTAAATTTGAAAATCTACATAAAAGAAAATATAGGTCAGAAGTGTATGTAAATATTTTGGAAAAATCAACTAAAATTTGTTTGAATTTGAATAATCTAGATAAAATAATACATATCATAGTGAATGTACATAATTCTTTCAGACAAATCAACATAAATTTTGTTTGAATTTAAATAATTTTAAATTAAAAATCCAGATAAAAACATATAGTGCAAAATGACTGAACATAAATTTCTTTCAGACAAATCAGCGAAAAGTTTGCTTGAATCCGAATAATTTTTAATTTCAAATCTAGATAAAATAAAATATAGTTCAGAACGTGTATTTTTATCCTGAAGGATATATATCTTGGAAGTCCGTGTTAAACACAAGCAACATGTGACGCAGTAGTTAGGACACTTGCACGGTCGTATCAGATCGTCGGTTCAAATTCCCATCATCCCACCTATTTATTTTCGGTTCAAAATCCCATTGTCCCACCCATTTATTTATTACTTTTTTGTAAAAAGTCCCACCAATTTATTTTACGCACAATGTGCCATGTAGGTAGCAAATACACCAGCGTACAGAAAATGTGACCGTATTTACACGTCCACTTAAGTTTGATAACAAGAAACACGTATTTTGCAAATTTATGCATCAAACTGACCGTCACGCGCAAGTTCTAAGACTATGAGTGTATTTACCTCTTTAAAATATACATATTTTTGTTTGTGCTTTGTATCGCGATAATTCATAGCTGAGCCCGAGCTCATTGACTCCTGGGTGAACAGTAAATTAGAAGGAAACAAGTAAAGTGATTAAGAACAAACTGTTTTTACACCAATGATGTTCGAATTATCTAGGTGCTTGCAATTGTCTGTGCCGAGATGACTTCGAGAGGATATACCAAGTTGTATAGTGAACATGAAGTCTGAACCAGCCAAAACAAACATTAGATGTTAGTTGCTCGATTACCTAGTACTACATCTGTCCTAGTTTATTAGTCCTCCCTGTATTTAGGGTCATATTTTGACCATAATTTTAAATAATAAAATATAAGTTATATATAGCAGAAATAATATCATTGGAAACTATGCTCAAATGTGAATCCTGTGATATATTTTTTTCGTGGCATGCATTAACGTTTTATTCGTTAAATCTATGGTTAAAATTTAGCACAAAGTATGAACAGGACCAATAAACCAGAATGGAGGTAGTATTAGCTAAAGTTGTCTTTGCAAATTTTGAATTGCAAACAAAGCTTCCATGACCCAGCTAAAGAAATGCGCCACCGAAAAAGTTTCTCCTTTAAGATTTAGACTCAAAGACAGACAGATAAACAATCCATAAATAATTTTCTCCTTTAAGATTTAGACCGAGAGAAAGATGGGTAAGCAATTCATAAATAAATGGAAGTCAAATCGTTCTTTATTTATCTAAATGATAACGCCTACACGTGTGGCATCTATCAACATGGCCCAAACACAATCAATGACGTTTAATTCATTTTCACAAATGTTGCAGCAGTTGACATCTGGGTCGAGAGTCATTTAGTGCCAAAAGATAAGGAAGAGGTCGCAGTTTCTAGCTGCATGGGGCCCATGGCACATGGCGCATGTACCCGACGAATTTTTAGCCGGTCGGTCGGATAAAATTGTTATCCATATTAGATAACGGCAAATAATTTGACTTGGGTAGTGTGCAATATTAGATAACTAATGTTCTTCAGATAAGTGAGAACTGTAAAATCTGATTTACATATTTTTATTTATAGAAAATATGTCATTTGGGTAGGAAGAGTGGAGACATTGATGCCCCGGAGACTAGCTGCAACTGGAAACTGCGTGTTGCTTTCCAGTGAGCCACAGGTGCTCCACACTATATATAAACGTCTCTCTCCATCCATCTTTAACTAGTAAAATGCCCATGCGTTGCCAAGCCATTTGAATATTTTGCTGGTGTTATAGAGTATAATTATGTTATAAGATATTCTGAAGTTTTCTTATGCCTCACTCTGTTGTATTAAAACCCTGATTTTGATTCAACTGTGTGCATTAGCCATTCGAGGCTCTTCAAACCAAATTTTTGGGTGGGGAAGCTAGCACAGAGTCATTGGATTTAGGTGAATGCAATGGCCTCACACGCAAAAAAAAGATGAGCTCAGCTGCAGGGGGACATAGATGGATTGCAGGACGGTGGAAAAAAAGATATGGAAGAGGATCATGGTTTCGAGCCGCATGGGGCCATGGTGTTGGGGAACACGGTAATTTCAAAAAATTTCTTACGATCACGCAAGATCTATATATGTGATGCATAGCAACGAGAGGGAAGAGTGTGTCCAGGTACCCTCGTAGACTTAACGCGGTTGATGTATTCCAACGTCTTCGCGATCCAACCGATCCAAGCACTGGACGTACATCTCCTCCGCATTCAGCACACGTTCAGCTCGGGGACTTCCCTCGTACTCTTGATCCAGTTGAGGCCGAGGGAGAGTTTCATCAGCACGATGGCATGTTGACGATGATGATGAAGTTAACGACGCAGGGCTTCGCCTAAGCACTAAGACGATATGACTGAGGTGTGTAACTGTGGAGGGGGGCACCACACACGGCTAAAACAATGTCAACTTTCATGTCTAAGGGGTGCCCCCTCCCCATATATAAAGGAGGGAGGGGGAGGTCGGTCGGCCTGTCTAGGCGCGCCAAGGGGGGAGGAGTCCTCCTCCTAGTAGGAGTAGGACTCCCCCTTTCCTAGTCCCACTAGGAATAGTAGGAAGAGGGGGAAGGAGAAAGGAAAGGGGGCCGCCCCCCTCACCCAATTCGGATTGGGCTTGGGGGGGGGGGCGCCCCCTCCTGGGCTGCCTTCTCTCCTCTCCCACTAAGGCCCATTAAGGCCCATATGCTCCCCGAGAGGGTTCCGGTAACCCCCGATACTCCGGTAAATGCCCGAACTCATCCGGAACTATTCCGATGTCCAAACATAGTCGTCCAATATATCAATTTTCATGTATCGACCATTTCGAGACTCCTCGTCATGTCCGTGATCACATCCGGAACTCCGAACTACCTTCGGTACATCAAAACACATAAACTCATAATACCAATCATCATCGAATGTTAAGCGTGCGAACCCTACGGGTTCGAGAACTATGTAGACATGACCGAGACACATCTCCAGTCAATAACCAATAGCGGAACTTGGATGCTCATATTGGTTCTTACATATTCTACGAATATCTTTATCGGTCAAACCGCATAACAACATATGTTGTTCCTTTGTCATCGGAATGTTACTTGCCCGAGATTCGATCGTCGGTATCTCAATACCTAGTTCAATCTCGTTACCGGCAAGTCTCTTTACTCGTTCCGTAATACTTCATCCTGCAACTAACTCATTAGTCACAATGCTTGCAAGGCTTATAGTGATGAGTATTACCGAGAGGGCCCAGAGATACCTCTCCGAAACACGGAGTGACAAATCCTAATCTCGATCTATGCCAACCCAACAAACACCTTCGGAGACACCTGTAGAGCACCTTTACAATCACCCTTTTACGTTGTGACGTTTGGTAGCACACAAAGTGTTCCTCAGTATTCGGGAGTTGCATAATCTCATAGTCTGAGGAACTTGTATAAGTCATGAAGAAAGAAGTAGCAATGAAACTAACATGATAATAATGCTAAGCTAACGGATGGGTCATGTCCATCACATCATTCTCCTAATGATGTGATCCCGTTCATCAAATGACAACACATGTCTATGGTTAGGAAACATAACCATCATTGATTAACGAGCTAGTCAAGTAGAGGCATACTACGGACTATAGGTTTTGTCTATGTATTCACACATGTACTAAGTTTACGGTTAATAAAATTCTAGCATGAATAATAAACATTTATCATGAATTAAGGAAATAAATAATAACTTTATTATTGCCTCTAGGGCATATTTCCTTCAGTCTCCCACTTGCACTAGAGTCAATAATCTAGATTACATAGTAATGATTCTAACACCCATGGAGCTTTGGTGATGATCATGTTTTGCTCGTGAGAGAGGCTTAGTCAACGGGTCTGCAACATTCAGATCCGTGTGTATCTTGCAAATCTCTGTGTCCCCTTCCGACACCTGATGACGGATGGAATTGAAGTGTCTCTTGATGTGCTTGGTTCTTTTGTGAAATCTGGATTCCTTTGCGAAGGCAATTGCACCAGTATTGTCACAAAAGATTTTCATTGGACCCGATGCACTAGGTATGACACCTAGATCGGATATGAACTCCTTCGTCCAAACTCCTTCATTCGCTGCTTCCGAAGCAGCAATGTACTCCGCTTCACACGTAGATCCTGCCACGACGCTCTGCTTGAAACTGCACCAACCAACAGCTCCTCCATTCAATAAAAATGCGATCTGGTTTGCGACTTAGAGTCATCCGGATCAGTGTCAAAGCTTGCATCGATGTAACCATTTACAACGAGCTCTTTTTCACCTCCATAAACGAGAAACATGTCCTTAGTCCTTTTCAGGTATTTCAGGATGTTCTTGACCGTTGTCCAGTGTTCCACTCACTACTAGGGAAAACCCTATACACAGAATCTTAGCAGCAGCGCGGCTTAAAAAGGAGCGCTGCTGCTAATTACCAGTAGCGCGGGTGTGCAAAAACTCGCTACTGACAAGTGTTTAGCAGTAGCGCGCTCGGTGTAACCCGCGCTGCTACAAATATCGACTGACAGTGCCCACCAAACTCCATTTAGCAGCAGCGCGGTGTCATGAAATGCCGCCATCGCTATAGCTGTAGTAGTAGCGCGCTTTTTCTGAGATCGCTGCTGCTAATTTTCAAATTGGGCACACTTTTGGTACCGGTTAGCAGTAGTGTTTGTGCCGAAAGCGCGCTGCTGCTACTTTCTTAGCAGCAGCGCATTTTACATCCCGCGCTACTGCTAATCCGCACCAACCCACCACCTTTTCCCCACTAGTCCTCCCCCTCCCCCTCCTCTACCTCCCACATCCTCCCACTCTCACTCTTCTTCTTCCTCAATACTTCTCCCCCATTACTCTCCCTCTTCTACCTACCTTTCTCTCTCTTCATTACTCCTACCTAACTACACCACCTCCATTAATGCATCTCCTTTCTTTTTCCTTCTCCTCCACTAGTTGAAGTTGTCTCCTCCCAAATTAGGTAGCTAGGTAGATGTAGCATTTAGTTAAGTGACCTATTTGCCCCCTAACTAGATCTATCTTTGTCAAGAAGAGCTTTGTGCACTTTTGATCTCCCTACATCATCATCTCCACCGTGTGTTCGATCTCGAGATAGAGGTGATTAAAATTTCATGCTTTTGCAAAATGGAAATATGTTTATGTGTGTGTGATATGTTTATGGAAATTGTGTGTGTGGCATGAGTTGACGCCTAAATTGTGCTTTTGAGTTGCCTATGTTTTGCGAAATGTCGATTTATTTCCGCTTTGGTAATTCCGCAAACTCTAGATCTGTATATGTCCTGTTTTTAAGGAAGGTCATGCAGAATTTTTGTATGACTTTGATGCATGCACACATTTTTATAATCAATTTGTTTATTATTACCGTGCAGAGTTGACGATGGTCAGTGGAACGATGGTGGACTGGTGGTTGCGGTCGGCGGTGCAGGACATGAAAGAAAATAACCGGACAGAGGTTTTATGTCCGTGTCGAAAATGCAAAGGAATAGCTTGGCTCGATCCCCATGACGATGGTCGTGTCGAAGCGCACCTGCTCATGACTGGTTTCATGGATGGCTATACTCGGTGGATAATTGAAGATGAGGATGACGATGTTGAGGATGCCGACGGGGCAGGCAATGATGACACGGGGCAAGACGAAGAGATGATCGATAATGGCGGCGGGGAAGAGGCCGGACATGGCGGTGGAGAAGGGGTCGGACATGGCGGAGGAGAAGGGGCCGGACATGGCGGCGGAGAGAACGACATGGACTCCACGCAGTAGAGTTCGCTGCATCGAAGTTCAATCATGCGGGCCCTCATGTTCAAGCATTGCTTCACAAGGAGACGAAATCGGAGAGAGCTGCTTCTAGAGAGGAGGCTAAGCCGGAGCAACCGTGGTAGACTCAAACACTCCATTGTATGATGGTTGCAATCGAGGTGACCCGCTTGAGTTTCACGCCCAACTCCACGAAGACGAAGGCTAAAAACAAATGGACCGACACTAGCCTCGATGAGCATCTCAAGTACCTAAAGGGTGTTCTTCCATGGGTAATCTATGTCCTACTAGTGTTGATGAGGCCAAGAATATCGTGTGCCCTCTTGATCTGCCACACGTTAGATACCATGCATGCATCAACGATTGCATAATTTATCGGAAGGAGCACGCGGAAAAAGCAAGCTGTCCGATGTGCAATGCTACTCGATACAAGAAGGCCGGGAAGAAAAGTCCCCGTAAAGTTGTATGGTACTTACAGATCACTCCCCGCCTCCGAGGTATTTTGTAGATCCCAAGGAAGCAAAGCTAATGCGCCGCACGCGGAGAGGAAGAAGCCCGACGATGGAGATGATCCGCCGAGACACGTCAAGGATGGAAGCCAGTGGAGAGCGTTGAACAGCTTCTATCGGTATTTTGAATGTGATGCAAGGAACATCATGCTCGGCGCGTGTATCGATGGCATGAATCAGTTTGGCAACCAGAACACCAACCATAGCACATGGCCTGTGTTTGTATGGATGTACAACCTCCCCCCTGGTTGTGCATGAAATCGAAGTACATTCACATGAGCATGCTTATTCAAGGGCCAAAACAACCAGGAAATAATATTAATTTGTATCTGGGGCTACTTCAAGAGGAGTTAGACACGTTATGGAAAACATCGGCCAAGACATGGGACGCCAAAGACAAGGCGTAGTATTTCAACATGAGAGCCCGCTGATCACGACAAAGGCAGGACTATCTCGATTACGGATATGTGGCGTGCCAGGTGTGCCATGGATATTGCGGATGCACGCGGTGCATGGATGATACAACGCCTCAAAGAGCTAACGCCAAGGAAAGATGGCGGTTCCGGGAAAATTGTGTACATGGGGCATCAAGATGGCTCGAATAGGACGACCCGTGGAGAAACCGTGGAGATCTATTCAATGGTCACGCTGAGCATCGAGGACCTCCACGTAAGCGGAGCGGTGCCGAAATCGATGAGCTGTTGAAAAACTGGAAGGAGTGCCCCGCGCCGGGAAAGACGATGAGAAAGGCGTCGGAGCCGCTGCTGAAGGTATGGAAGACGAGGTCTGGGTTATGGGACTTGGAGTACTGGCACAAACTCGATACACCTCATTGCCTTGATCAAATGCATATCTGTAAGAATGTCCTTGAAAGCTTGCTCGCAACACTGATGAACACCGGATAAGACCAAGGATGGGCCGAAGGCAAGAAAAGACTTGCAAGATTTGAAAATCAGGGAAGATCTGCACATGCCTCCCCGTAAAATGTCAGACGAGACAGAGACGGAGACAGAGGCACGGGAGAAGAAGTGCAAGAAAATAAAGAAAGAGGATTATTGCCCCCCCCTTCTTGCTTCACCTTAAGTCAGGCTGAGATCGATCAATTCTTTAAGTGCCTTACCGGAGTCAAAGTTAGTTCCGGTTACTGTGGCAAGATAAGCAGATATCTAGACACGGACAAGAAAAGGTTCAGCGGGATGAAGTCCCATGACTGTCATGTGATGATGACGCAGATACTACCTGTTTCCCTTAGAGGGATAATGGACAAGCACGTCCGTGATACGCTTATTGGTCTCTGCAACTTTTTCGACGTCATCTCTCGAAAGTCGATCAATGTGAAGCAGCTCAAGGCTACGATGGAAGAGATCGTTGTGATACTGAATGAGCTTGAGATGTACTTCCCGCCCGCGTTCTTCGACGTGATGGTGCATCTGTGTGTCCATATTGTGGATGACATAATAGACCTGGGGTCGTCATTCCTGCACAACATGATGCCGTTTGAGAGGATGAATGGGATCACCAAAGGATTCGTTCGTAACATGTCCCGTCCGGATGGAAGCATCGTCCAGGGCTATGTGACACAAGAGTGCATCTCTTTCTGTGAGAATTTTCTATATGGCGCAGACCAGCCGCTTTGGTGTTAGTGTTGGTTTGCCCATTAACAAGCACGATGGGAGGCTCGAAGGAGAAGGTCATCGCAACGGTCGCGAGGAACTGCACGTGGCATACTCAGATCGACGCGGCGACTTTGACAGAGCAAACTTGGTAGTGCTACAACACCTAGACGAGGTAGATCCTTTCGTGGCACTGCACAAAGAAATTATCGCAAAGAAGTATCGTGACCAGGGGGTATGCAGGACAGACGCCGAAGTTACTAGAGAGCACAACTCCACTTTCCTACATTGGTTTAAATAGCATATTATTGCTAATCCCCCGGAGGAGGTCTCTAAGGACGGATTGCTCATATACGCCTTAGCACATGGCCCCTCGCCCAACCTCGTAACCTATCAGGCATATGATATCAACCGATACACGTTCTACACGGAGGCCAAAGATATGGACAGTGATGATCATAACTCAGGGGTGAAGATGGAATGCATGACTGGCAGCGACAACGCAAGAATCGAACGATTTTATGGAAGGGTCGAGGAGATCTGGGAGCTTGACTACTCTGGACTGCACAACACGACGATGTTCCGTGTCAGATGGACTAAGAATGTCGAAAGAGAAAACCGAATTTTCACTACCATGACTATACCCGACGCCAAGAGCGCTATCATGAACGCTATCGCAAAAAACAAGCCATGGGTACACGCTAATTAAGCACGTGACACAATGCTTCTTCATAACCGACCCATGCAATCCCAGTCGTGTTGTCGTGAGGAGAGGCAAAAGGAACATCATTGGAATGGATGGAGTCGCCAACGAGGAAGACTATGATCAGAACGGCAACCCAATGAGGGAAGATGACGATGATGATGAAGTATACGTCAAAAGAAGAATCAATACTACATTACCTAAGAAAAATCATACTCCATGGAAAAGGCAAAGTCACAATGAGGGGCTCAATTATTCTTCGACGAACAAGAAGGGAAAGAAGCTGACTCAAAAACGAAAACTCAGCGCTGAGGAACCGTATGTTATCGGTCAAATGATGTAATATATATATGTCCCTATTTTGTATACACACTTAGCCATTAATATGCATGGGTCCAATGATGTAATATATATGTTCCTATTTTGTATACATATTTAACCGTCAAATGATGCAATATATATCGCCTTCCCTTCGTTCACTGCTCTCGAAAATAAAAGTGGGAGAAAATAAAGGAAAAGAAAAAGGAAAACTTGCTGTTGCGATTTCCTTATAAAACCGCTACAGTCAAGCTAGCATTAGCGTTTTCCTTATAAAACCGCTACATCTAGTTAAGGTAGTAGCAGCGAGTTTGGTCTAAACCGCTAAAGTTTGTGAAGGTAGTAGCAGCTGCTTTGTCTAAACGCCATCGCTACGCCCACTTAACCCAAAATTCTCACTCTCCCTGCTTCATCCCACCTCTTTTCCCCCAAATCCCCACCCTCTCTTCCCCGTCAGATCGCCGTGCCCGGCGCTCGCCCCACCAGCCCTGCCCCCGACCCGGCGCTCACCCCGACCCGGCCCTCGCCCCGACCAGGCGCTGCCCCGACCCGTCGGCCTCGCCTCCTCTCTGCTTCCTCCTCCCAACCTCGGCCGTCGTGCCTGCCTCCTCGCCCTGCACCCTCAGAACCCCCTCTCTCTGCTAGCTAGGGTTCTTATGTTAATTTACTTAGGTTTTAGTTAGGGCATGGGTTAATTAGGTTATCTATTTAGTTATGAATTTAGCTAGGTTTTAAAATAGGACATAAATTTAGGGTTAAGCAATTGTAGTTAAAAGAAAAGGCAGCATTTAAGCAATTGTCCAAATCAACATCCCTTGTTAAAGCAAATTTAGGTAGGCTGAATTTATATGCAAATTTGAACTGGACATGTGATATGTGGATATTTCATGTTTTGGACATGTCATGTTTGGAATTTGAACATGTCATTTGGACATGTGATGTTTTGGTTCAATTTTGGTAAATGATCCGAGTGGCCTATGTTACGCCGGAATGTTGATTCATTTCCGTTACGGTGAATTTCAGGCGCTCGATATGTCTATTTTTTAGCAAAGGTCATGCCGAAATTTGCCGTGAATAAAGGCACGATTTGTGCTACATAGTTGGCATATCGAGTGCTGGCACATAGATTTCTTTTTTATGTCATTTCTCATTTATTCATACTTTTAGAAATAAATGAGGACACTTAATCATAGGAAACATGTCGAACAACGAAGAAACTAGGCCTTCTGACCAAGATGCAGACGAGATGGATTATGAGGGTGAACAAGAGTACCTCGACTATTTGACTGCTAAGCAAGGTTTGCAGGTCGGACTCGATGATGGTACTGACATCGACATCGACACCGACGGCGCCGGTACCGATGGCGGCGCCGAGACCGGCGGGGAAGGTACCGGCGGGGAAGATACCGACGCCGATGCCGCTACCGAAAAGAGGAAGCATAAGAAGCAGAGGATACAACAACCTAACAAACTAGGGATTGGACGACTTGTGATCACAAAGATGGCGCCTGGCAAGTTTGAGCCATTAGAGCCGGAAGAACCTCGCAAGTGCTATGGGAACCAAGTAGGATGCATCCTACGGGAATGCGCGAGCATCAACGATGATGACTTAAGGAGTAAAGAACATTTGACGCAGTTGCTCCTAACGAAGTTGCACAAGATATTCAAGTTCCCCGACCAGGATGATAACATAGAACAACCATGGGATGATCCGAAGATGAAAAAGATTAACAATCACGCCATGGGCATGTTCAGCAATGATTTGGCCTCCTGGAAAGGGAGGGTGAAATGAGCTATTGATGCTGAGGAACCCCTGTCCAAGATTCTGGAGGAAAATCCGACACTTACCGAAGAGGAGTTCGAAAATTTCAAGGACACTTGCGCTACCGAGGCAGCTAAGGCTGCGAAATTCAAGAGCCTTCAGCAAAGGAACACGGGGAAGTATCGCCTCGGAAGACGTGGCTACCTCGGTAAAAGGCCCATATGGGATAAGGAGGACGCGGAACGTGAAGGCGCGGGTCTCCCAGACCCCTTCACGAAGTTCACCAACCCCTTGGAGCGTGACTTCATCAGGGCCCGCTGCAAGTGGGACGAGGAGAAAACGGTTTTTTACATGGACCAGATCACGAGGAAATTGATTAGACTACTGGAGAAGCATCACCAGGTTGCAACCGAAAGCCCTACTTCTCCGATGAGGCTCAAGTGGGACACCCCTCTCAACCGGGCCTTGAGCGAACTTAAGGGACTCCCTTTGGGCCAGCGGCCGCAATATGGTCGTGTGCACGGTGCTGGAGACGGCGCCACGTGGAACATGTTTTACAACAAGGGCCCGAAGGCCAAGAAGCAGAAAAAGAAGTTTAGTCAGGCGGACATCGACGCGAAGGTGAAGCTTGCGTTCGAGAAAAAAGCAGCTGAGGACGCGGAAAAAACAGCCGAGGAGAAAAATGAGTTGCTACAAAGAAAATCAATGCAGCTATAAATGCCTGCAGAAATGATTTTGCTACTAACTTGGTTCCAGCTATCATCAACTGGACGAAGGAAAATCCAGACAAGACGGTACATGATTTCCCATGCCCAGTTTCGTCGAGAGCAACTCCATGAACAACAACAACACCACACCATCACTTGCTTACGCAACCGGGCCTCCTCTCGCGGGCGCTCCCTCTCATAGCGGCCCGTCCTCAGTCTCTGGCGCGCTAGGTGGGCCTTCGTCTCTGGCTGAGCTCGACGCCGTCACGGTAATTACATGTCGCACACACATATATATATATATATATATATATATATATATATATATATATATATATATATATAGAATATTCCATTTTCGTTGCATTTCGGATGTTTTACGCCACAAACATATGTGTTTGCAGGGCGAAGAAACCCCGTGCACCATACTCTACTTGATAAAAGCCCAGAAGGTCGACGTGGGAAAGGGCATGATATTGAACCCCTTGAAACCCACGTTCCACAACCAGCCGATCCCCGCTGGGCACTTCAGGGTTAGCTTGTCCAGTGTGAAATCGGGGCACGAGGCATTGCCTCCTCCAGTACAACATGTGGGAGAGGACGACGAGACCCCGCCATGGATTGGAAGCTGCAAGGGTTGGGTGCTGCTATGTTCGAAGAATCTTATTCGTCTGGAGCCGATCGAGAGCACACCAATAACCACACATAAACAAGCATGTGTGGAGACCACCACCCCGCCTACGCAATTACCAGCTCCTGTAGTGCCGAGTGAGAGCGGCGGATGACGTGATGAAGGGGGTGCAATAGTACTGGCTGATGTAATCGGTCCTCAGAGAATGTAGAATGGATGATGAGATGGAGGTCGACCCTATGGTTTTGCTCAATACAAACGCGTATGACTGTGACATAGATATGATGAGTCAACCATATGATGAATCGGGCTATCAGCATGCTAATGAGGATATGGATGATATGCCCGGGCAGGAAGGTCGTTGGAAGGATTGCAAAAAGTCTCTCTTCATGAATTCCTCACAGGACACGCCTGAAGATGTCGCCTTAACACAGGCTCAACTAGCCGGGGGTTGTACAGTGCTTAGCCCAGGAACCCTGGGGCAGGGGTTAAGGAAGGGTCTGGAAGGTTTGCCCAAGAAAAAGAAGAGGAAGAGATCGGGGAAGATAACTTCCTCCAAACAAGCCAGAGCACAAAGCAGCCAGACGATGCATTCTGAAGAGCGTGTACCCGTGAATGGGTGCGGCCATGTTCCATCTCACGGGCGAGCCAATGCTACCGCCGAAACCGCTGGAGGCACTATCAGGATCTCGCGAGATCGCACGACCATGTGCCGTCGACCGAGAAAAGCCTACTAGCCTCAAAGGATCCAGGATATCCGACATACGCGGCTCGTGTGCACGAGGGAAGTGCTACATCGAGACACGGCTCCGGAGGTGTTCTTCCTGCGGTTTGACCATATCTTTGAGATGTTTCTGACAAGGCGGCTCGATTTTACAATCGTCCGCCTTTTTGCGCTACATATGAGCTCCGTCATGAAGAGTGAAGAAGTCTCGCAAATCTGTGTGGTGGATCCATACTACATGCACGAGTCTTTCTTGAGTCTTGGCGACTTTGAGCGTGAAACTGCTAGGGAGTACCTCCAAAACTTCATGGTACAGAATAAGGACCGGGAAATTGTCCTCGTGCCTTATCATCCAAAGTAAGTCAGTTCCGGACAACCCTTTCGTACATTTCAATCATTCCTTCTCTCTCTATGGGGAATAATTTGAGGTGTCTTTTCCCCGCAAGTCTCCCACGCCGTGTATTTTGACCCTTCCAGAGGCTACGAGAAAAAAGACTACACTCACATAATGAATATTCTAGATGATGCTCTCCAAGGCTTCAGCATTAGAGGTGGCCACATGCAGATCAGGAAACAAAGGAAGAAGAAGATGGGTTTCACGCATAAAACTAACTTCTCCTGCATCCATGTCCCAAAACCAAGCAAGAAGGATGGATTCTACATCGTCCATCTCATGATTCAGTTCAACGCGGATCACCAAAAGCTTCGCATGAGAAGCAGAAATGATGATCATATCCACAAGTGGCTAGAATCTCATGGAGAAGCGGATTATAAACTTAGAGATGACTTCTTTCGCATCCAAGGGACATTGCGACGATCATCATGAAAGAAGTCGCCGATGAGAAGGGATGTTCCACCACGGCCCTATATCACGAAATGACGTCCGAACTCGCATAGGCATGCAACGCCTAGACCTCACGCCGTTCAAGAAGCTAGGGTCCATCCTCGATGATATGGAAGGATGGAACTTCTAGTGATTTATGATGCCGATGATGATGATATGTGTCGGTTGAACTTGTATACTTTTTGTAGCGATGAAACTTTGTGATGTCCACGGTCCCTGCCGAACTTGCGTAACGCTACTTTGTTAGTTTGCGTACGATGACATGTGTACTTCTAGTTAATTAGTTTGCGTACTGTATGTTGCATCTAGTTGCTAATCCTTTCTTTTTCGGTGTTGCTCTAGTATATTTTTTGCATATATATGATTGTACATCCTCTTCATGAACATGCATCTCTAACAGGTACCTAGTTTCTTGATGGTGAGATGTAAGTGCTATGTCGTGGTACAAAGGGAAGGTTCCGGGGTGTACAATGAGTGGCATGAGTGTCGCGCAAGTGAATGGGTTCTCGGCGCCAACCATAAAGGCTTCAAAAGCGGACAAGAAGGAGAAGCTAGTTACTTGAGGTTCACGCTAGCGAGAGGGGACTCGTAATCGCCACCTCATGTATCGCATAGTTCCGCTCTCACTCATAGTGATAGCTCTTCTCGCGTATACCTTTGTTTAGATGGATGACGTTGTAGTTGCAAGTATTCGAGACTTGCATGTATCACTATTTTCGAGATGATGATAAGATACCACTTTGTGTTGGATGATGATTATGATGAGACTATTTGTATGTATATGCTATGATTACATTTGTGGTCTCGCAGGCATTTGTATGTGTATCATGATGACATTTGTATGTGCTAAATATTCTTCTATAAAGCCTGTTCAAATACAAACCAATATGCCGAAAAAACAAAAAACTACTAAAATTAGCAGTAGCGAGTGGAGAAAAGTTAGCAGCAGCGCGGTAGTAGCAGTAGCGGGCACAGGAGAAGCGCGCTATAGCTATTAGCAGTAGCGAGCTCCCTGTAAGAACGCTGCTGCTACACTTGTATATCAGTAGCACAAGAGCGCACGCGCTGCTGCTACGAGTTAGCTGTAGCGCCGATCCCCGCGCTATTGATACACCTAGAACCCGCGCTGCTGCTAGGCTTTTTCCTAGTAGTGACTCCGGGATTACTTTGGTACCTTCATGCTATGCTTATAGCAAGACATACATCATGTCTGTGTTGGGTAACGTAGTAATTTTCAAAAAAATTCCTACGATCACGCAAGACCATGGTGATGGCATAGCAACGAGAGGGAAGAGTATCCGTCCACGCACTCGTGAGACCGAAGCGGAAGCGTTATAACAACGCGGTTGATGTAGTCGTGCGTCTTCACGATCCGACCGATCCAAGCACCGAACGACGGCACCTCCGAAGTTCTGCACATCGCTCAGCTCGATGACGATCCCGGACTCCGATCCGGCAAAGTGTCGGGATGAGTTCCACAAGACGACGGGCGCAGGACGATGTTGATGCTCCACCGACGCAGGGCTTCGCCTAAGCTCATGACGATATGACTTCTCCGGCAGGCTTCGCCTAAGCTCGCGACGATATGACCGAAGTGGAATATGGTGGAAGGGGCACCGCACACGGCTAAGGAAAGATCCGTAGATCAACTTGTGTGTCTTGGGGTGCCCCTGCCCCGTGATATAAAGGAGGCAAGGGGAGGTGGCCGGCCCTAGGGGAGGCGCATTAAGGAGGAGTCCTACTCCCACCGAGTAGGACTCCCCCTCCTAGTTGGACTAGGATTGGAGGAGGGGAAGAGGGAAGGGCGCCCCCCTTCCTTGTCCTATTCGGACTAGAGGGGAGGGGGCGCAGCCCACCTTGGCTGGCCCTTCCTCTTCTCTCCTATGGCCCATTAGGCCCATGGACCTCCCGGGGTTCCAGTAACCTCCCTGCATCGAAATCCCGATTTCACCCGAACACTTCCGATGTCCAAATGTAGGCTTCCAATATATCAATCTTTATGTCTCGACCATTTCGAGACTCCTCGTCATGTCTGTGATCACATCCGGGACTCGAACAACCTTGATTGCATCAATACTTATAAACTCATAATGTAATCACATCGAAACGTTAAGCGTGCGGACCCTACGGGTTCGAGAACTATGTAGACATGACCTAGAACCATTCTCGGTCAATAACCAATAGCGGAACCTAGATGCCCATATTGGTTCCTACATATTCTACGAAGATCTTTATCGGTCAAACCGCATAACGACATACGTTGTTCCCTTTGTCATCGGTATGTTACTTACCCGAGATTCGATCGTCGGTATCCAATACCTAGTTCAATCTCGCTACCGGTAAGTCTCTTTACTCGTCCGTAATACATCATCTCACAACTAACTCATTAGTTGTAATGCTTGCAAGGCTTAAGTGATGTGTATTACCGAGAAGGCCTAGAGATACCTCTCCGACAATCGGAGTGACAAAACCTAATCTCGAAATACGCCAACCCAACAAGTACCTTTGGAGACACCTGTAGTACTCCTTTATAATCACCCAGTTACGTTGTGACGGTTGGTAGCACCCAAAGTGTTCCTCCGTAAACGGGAGTTGCATAATCTCATAGTTACGAGGAACATGTATGGGTCATGAAGAAAGCATTAACATACTAAACGATCAAGTGTTAAGCTAATGGAATGGGTCATGTCAATCAGATCATTCAACCAATGATGTGACCTTGTTAATCAAATAACAACTCCTTGTTCATGGTTAGGAAACATAACCATCTTTGATTAACGAGCTAGTCAAATAGAGGCATACTAGTGACACTGCTTGTCTATGTATTCACACATGTATTATGTTTCGGTTAATACAATTCTAGCATGAATAATAAACATTTATCATGATATAAGGAAATAAATAATAACTTTATTATTGCCTCTAGGGCATATTTCCTTCAGTCTCCCACTTGCACTAGAGTCAATAATCTAGTTCACATCGCCATGTGATTTAACATCAATAGTTCACATCTATATGTGGTTAACACCCATAGTTCACATCGACATGTGACCAACACCCAAAGGGTTTACTAGAGTCAGTAATCTAGTTCACATCGCTATGTGATTAACACCCAAAGAGTACTAAGGTGTGATCATGTTTTGCTTGTGAGATAATTTTAGTCAACGGGTCTCACATTCAGAGCCGTATGTATTTTGCAAATTCTCTATGTCTACAATGCTCGCAGGGCTACTCTAGCTAATTGCTCCCACTTACAATATGTATCCAGATTGAGACTTAGAGTCATCCGGATCTGTAAAAAGCTTGCATCGATGTAACTCTTTACGACGGGCTCTTTTATCACCTCCATAATCGAGAAATATTTCCTTAGTCCTCACTAAGGATGTTTTTGACTAATGTCCAAAGGATCTACTCTTAGATCACTATTGTACTCCTTGCCAAATTCAGAGCAAGGTATACAATAGGTCCGGTACATAGCATACTTTATAGAACCTATGATCGAGGCATAGGGAATGACTTTCATTCTCTTTTCTATTTTCTGCAGTGGTCGGGATTTGAGTCTTACTCAATTTTACACCTTTGCAACACAGGCAAGAACTTTTCTTTACTGCTCCATTTTGAACTTCTTCAAAATCTTGACAAGGTATGTACTTATTGAAAACTTTATCAAGCGTTTTTCATCTATCTCAATAGATCTTGATGCTCAATTTGTACGCAGCTTCACCGAGGTCCTTCTTTGAAAAACTTTTATTCAAGTATCCTTTTATGCTATCCAGAAATTCTATATCATTTCCAATCAATAATATGTTGTCCACATATAATATCAGAAATGCTACAGAGCTCCCACTCACTTTCTTGTAAATACAAAGCTTCTCCAAAAGTCTGTATAAAACCATATGCTTTGATCACACTATCAAAACGTTTATTCCAACTCCGAGAGGCTTGTACTGCACCATAAATTGATCGCTGGAGCTTGCACACTTTGTTAGCACCTTTTGGATCAGCAAAACCTTCCGTTGCATCATATACAACTCTTCTTCTAGAAATCCATTCAAGAATGCAGTTTTTACATCCAATTGCCAAATTTAATAAACATAAAATTCCGCAATTGCTAACATGATTAGGACATACTTAAGCATCGCCACGGGTGAGAAAATCACATTGTAGTCAACACCTTTAAATTGTCGAAAACCTTTTTGTGACAAGTCGAGCTTTGTAGATAGTAACACTACTATCGTTGTCCGTCTTCCTCTTGAAGATCCATTTATTTAACATGGCTTGCTGATCATCGAGCAAGTCAATCAAAGTCCATACTTTGTTCTCATACATGGATCCTATCTCAGATTTCATGGCCTCAAGCCATTTCATGAATCTGGGCTCATCATCGCTTCCTCATAGTTCGTAGGTTCATCATGGTCTAGTAACATGACTTCCGTAACATGATTACCGTACCACTCACTGTGCGGATCTTACTCTGGAAGACCTACGAGGTTTGGTAGCAACTTGATCTGAAGTTTCATGATCATCATCATTAACTTCCTCACTAATTGGTGTAGGAATCACTAGAACTGATTTCTGTGATGAACTACTTTCCAATAAGGGAGAAGGTACAATTACCTCATCAAGTTTCTACTTTCCTCCCACTCACTTCTTTCGAGAGAAATTTCTTCTCTAGAAAGGATCCATCTTAGCAACGAAAAACTTGCCTTCGGATCTGTGATATAAGGTGTACCCAATAGTTACCTTTGGGTATTCTATGAAGACGCACTTCTCCGATTTGGGTTTGAGCTTATCAGTTGAAAACTTTTTCACATAAGCATCACAACTCCAAACTTTTAAGAAACGACAGCTTAGGTTTCATCGTTAAACCATAGTTCATATGGTGTCGTCTCAACGGATTTAGATGGTGCCCTATTAAACGTGAATGCAGTCTGTCTCTAATGCATAACCCCAAAATGATAGTGGTAAACCGATAAGAGACATCATAGATCGCACCATATCCAATAAAGTGCGGTTACGACGTTCGGACACACCATAACATTGTGGTGTTCCGTGTATGGAGCTGTGAAACTATTCCACATTATTTTAATTGAAGACCAAACTCAGAACTCAATTATTCGTCTTCGCGATCAGATCGCAGAAACTTTATTTTCTTGTTACGATGATTTTTCCACTTCACTCTGAAATTCGCTGAACCTTTCAACTATTTCAGACTTATGTTTCATCAAGTAGATATACCCATATCTGCTCAAATCATCTTGTGAAAGTCGAGAAAATAACGATACTTGCCACGAGCATCAACACTCATTGGATCGCATACATCGGTATGTATTATTTCCAATTAGTCAAGAGTTTGTTCCATTGTTCCGAGAACGGAGTTTTAGTCATCTTGCCCAAAGCGGCACGGTTCGCAAGCATCAAATGATTCATAACCAAGTGATTCCGAAAGTCCATCAAAGATGGAGTTTTCTTCATGCGCTTTACACCAATATGACCTTAACGGCAAGTGCCACAAATAAGTTGCACTATCATTATTAACTTTGCATCTTTTGGTTTCAATATTATGAATATGTGTATCACTATGATCGAGATCCAATGAACCATTTTCATTGGGTGTGTAACCATATAAGGTTTTATTCATGTAAATGTAACAACAATTTATTCTCTTACTTAAATGAATAACCGTATTGCAATAAACATGATCAAATCGTATTTATGCTCAACACCAAATAACACTTATTTAGGTTCCACACTAATCCCGAAAGTATAGGGAGTGTGTGATGATGATCAAATCATTCTTGGAACTACTTCCAACACTCATCGTCACTTCCCTTCAACTAGTTTCGTTCATTCTGCAACTCCCGTTTCAAGTTACTACTCTTAGCAACCGAACCAAGTATCAAATACCGAGGGGTTACTATGAACACTAGTGAAATACACATCAATGATCTCAGATATCAAATATACCTTTGTTCACTTTGCCATCCTTCTTATCCGCCAAATACTTGGGGTAGTTCCGCTTCTAGTGACCAGTTCCATTGCAGCAAAAGCACTTAGTCTCGTGCTTAGGTCCAGACTTGGTGTTCTTCACTCGAGCAGCAACTTGCTTGCCGCTCTTCTTGAAGTTCCCCTTCTTCCCTTTGCCCTTTTCCTTGAGACTAGTGGTCTTGTCAATCATCAACACTTGATGCTCTTTCTTGATTTCTACCTTCGTCGATTTCAACATCACGAAGAGCTCGGGAATCGCTTTTCGTCATCCCTTGCATACTATAGTTCATCACGAAGTTCTACTAACTTAGTGATGGTGACTAGAGAATTCTGTCAATCACTATCTTATCTGGAAGATTAACTCCCACTTGATTCAAGCGATTGAAGTACCTGCATAATCTGAGAACATGCTCACTAGTTGAGCGATTCTCTTCCATCTTTTAGCTATAGAACTTGTTGGAGACTTCATATCTCTCAACTCAGGTATTTGCTTGAAATATTAACTTCAATTCCTGGAACATCTCATATGGTCCATGACGTTCAAAACGCCTTTGAAGTCCCGATTCTAAGCCGTTAAGTATGGTGCACTAAACTATCAAGTAGTCATCATATTGAGCTAGCCAAACGCTCATAACGCCCGCATTTGCTCCTGCAATAGGTCTGTCACCTAGCGGTGCATTAAGGACATAATTCTTCTGTGCAGCAATGAGGATAAACCTCAGATCACGGATCCAATCCGCATCATTGCTACTAACATTTTTCAATACAATTTTCTCTAGGAACACATATAAAAAAAACATAGGGAAGCAACAACGCGAGCTATTGATCTACAACATAATTTGCAAAATACTACCAAGATTAAGTTCATGATAAATTAAAGTTCAATTAATCATATTATTTAAGAACTCCCACTTAGACAGACATCTCTCTAGTCATCTAAGTGATCACATGATCCAAATCAACTAAACCATAACCGATCATCACGTGAGATGGAGTAGTTTTCAATGGTGAACATCACTATGTTGATCATATCTACTATATGATTCACGCTTTCGACCTTTTCGGTCTCCGTGTTCCGAGGCCATATCTGTTATATGCTAGGCTCATCAAGTTTAACCTGAGTATTCCGGCAGTGCAACTGTTTTGCACCCGTTGTATTTGAACGTAGAGCCTATCACACCCGATCATCACGTGGTGTCTCAAAGACGAAGAACTTTCGCATAGCGGTGCATACTCGTGGAGAACACTTCTTGATAATTTTAGTGAGAGATCATCTTATAATGCTACCGCCAATCAAAGCAAGATAAGATGCATAAAGGATAAACATCACATGCAATCAATATAAGTGATATGATATGGTCATCATCATCTTGTGCTTGTGATCTCCATCGCCAAGCACCGCCATGATCACCATCGCCACCGGCGCGACACCTTGATCTCCATCGTAGCATCGTTGTCGCCTCGCCAACTATTGCTTCTACGACTATCGCTACTCCTTAGTGATAAAGTAAAGCAATTACATGGCGCTTGCATTTCATACAATAAAGCGACAACCATATGGCTCCCTGCCATTGCCGATAACTTCGGTTACAAAACATGATCATCTCATACAATAAAATATAGCATCACGTCTTGACCACATCACATCACAACATGCCCTGCAAAAACAAGTTAGACGTCCTCTACTTTGTTGTTGCAATTTTTACGTGGCTGCTACGGGTGAGCAAGAACCGTTCTTACCTACGCATCAAAACCACAACGATAGTTTGTCAAATAGACTCCGTTTAACCTTCTCAAGGACCGGGCGTAGCCATACTCGGTTCAACTAAAGTGAGAGAGATGACACCCGCCGGTCACCTTTAAGCAACGAGTGCTCGGGCGGTGAAACCAGTCTCGCGTAAGCGTCACGCGTAATGTCGGTCCGCCGCTTCATCTCACAATACCGCTGAACCAAAGTATGACATGCTGGTAGGCAGTATGACTTGTATCGCCCACAACTCACTTGTGTTCTACTCGTGCATATGACATCAACGCATAAAACCAGGCTCGGATGCCACTGTTGGGTAACGTAGTAATTTTCAAAATTTTTCCTACGATCACGCAAGACCATGGTGATGGCATAGCAATGAGAGGGAAGAGTATCCGTCCACGTACCCTCGTAGACCGAAATCGGAAGCGTTATAACAACGCGGTTGATGTAGTCGTACGTCTTCATGATCCGACCGATCCAAGCACCGAACGTACGGCACCTCCGAGTTCTCGCACACGCTCAGCTCGATGACGATCCCGGACTCCGATCCAAAGCAAAGTGTCGGGATGAGTTCCACAAGACGACGGGCGTGCAGGACGATGTTGATGCTCCACCGACGCAGGCTTCGCCTAAGCTCCGCGACGATATGACTTCTCCGCGCAGGCTTCGCCTAAGCTCGCTGACGATATGACCGAAGTGGAATATGGTGGAAGGGGCACCGCACACGGCTAAGGAAAGATCCGTAGATCAACTTGTGTGTCTTGGGGTGCCCCCGCCTCAGATATAAAGGAGGCAAGGGGAGGTGGCGGCCCTAGGGGAGGCGCACTAAGGAGGAGTCCTACTCCCACCGAGTAGGACTCCCCCCTCTCCTAGTTGGACTAGGATTGGAGGAGGGGAAGAGGGAAGGGCGCCGCCTTCCTTGTCCAATTCGGACTAGAGGGGGAGGGGGCGTGCAGCCCACCTTGGCTGGCCCTTCCTCTTCTCTCCTATGGCCCATTAGGCCCATGGACCTCCCGGGGTTCCGTAACCTCCGGTACTCTAAAATCCCGATTTCACCCGAACACTTCCGATGTCCAAATGTAGGCTTCCAATATATCAATCTTTATGTCTCGACCATTTCGAGACTCCTCGTCATGTCCGTGATCACATCCGGGACTCGAACAACCTTCGGTGCATCAATACTTATAAACTCATAATGAACTGTCATCGAAGCGTTAAGCGTGCGGACCCTACGGGTTCGAGAACTATGTAGACATGACCTAGAACCATTCTCGGTCAATAACCAATAGCGGAACCTGGATGCCCATATTGGTTCCTACATATTCTACGAAGATCTTTATCGGTCAAACCGCATAACGACATCGTTGTTCCCTTTGTCATCGGTATGTTACTTACCCGAGATTCGATCGTCGGTATCCAATACCTAGTTCAATCTCGCTATCGTAAGTCTCTTTACTCGTTCCGTAATACATCATCTCACAACTAACTCATTAGTTGTAATGCTTGCAAGGCTTAAGTGATGTGTATTACCGAGAAGGCCTAGAGATACCTCTCGACAATTGGAGTGACAAAACCTAATCTCGAAATACGCCAACCCAACAAGTACCTTTGGAGACACCTGTAGTACTCCTTTATAATCACCCGATTCGTTGTGACGCTTTGGTAGCACCCAAAGTGTTCCTCCGTAAACGGGGTTGCATAATCTCATAGTTACGAGAACATGTATGGGTCATGAAGAAAGCATTAACATACTAAACGATCAAGTGTTAAGCTAATGGAATGGGTCATGTCAATCAGATCATTCAACCAATGATGTGACCTTGTTAATCAAATAACAACTCCTTGTTCATGGTTAGGAAACATAACCATCTTTGATTAACGAGCTAGTCAAATAGAGGCATACTAGTGACACTCTGTTTGTCTATGTATTCACACATGTATTATGTTTCCGGTTAATACAATTCTAGCATGAATAATAAACATTTATCATGATATAAGGAAATAAATAATAACTTTATTATTGCCTCTAGGGCATATTTCCTTCAGTCTGGTACACAACATTGCATACATGATAGAACCTATGGCTGAAGCATAGGGAATGACTTTCATTTTCTATCTATCTTCTGCAGTGGTCGGGCCTTGAGTCTGACTCAACTTCACACCTTGTAACACAGGCAAGAACCCCTTTCTTTGACTGATCCATTTTGAACTTCTTCAAAACTTTATCAAGGTATGTGCTTTGTGAAAGTCCAATTAAGCGTCTTGATCTATCTCTATAGATCTTGATGCCCAATATGTAAGCCGCTTCTCCAAGGTCTTACACATAAAAACTCTTATTCAAGTATCCCTTTATGCTATCCAGAAATTCTATATCATTTCCAATCAACAATATGTCATCTACATATAATATCAGAAATGCTACAGGGCTCCCACTCACTTTCTTGTAAATACAGGCTTCTCCAAAAGTTTGTATAAAACCATATGCTTTGATCACACTATCAAAGTGTTTATTCCAACTCCGAGAGGCTTGCACCAGTCCATAAATGGATCACTAGAGCTTGCACACTTTGCTAGCACCCTTTGGATCGACAAAACCTTCCAGTTGCATCATATACAACTCTTCTTCCAGAAATCCATTCAGGAATGCAGTTTTGACATCCATTTGCCAAATTTCATAATCATAAAATGCAGCAATTGCTAACATGATTCGGACAGACTTAAGCATCGCTATGGGTGAGAAAGTCTCATCATAGTCAACTCCTTGAACTTGTCAAAAACCTTTTGCAACAAGTCGAGCTTTGTAAACAGTAACATTACCGTCTGCGTCGGTCTTCTTCTTAAAGATCCATTTATTTTCTATGGCTTGCCGATCATCGGGCAAGTCCACCAAAGTCCACACTTTGTTCTCATACATGGATCCCATCTCAGATATTCATGGTACAGTTACCTCATCAAGTTCTACTTTCCTCCCACTCACTTCTTTCGAGGGAAACTCCTTCTCTAGAAAGGATCCATTCTTAGCAACAAAGATTTTGCCTTCGGATCTGTGATAGAAGGTGTACCCAACAGTTTCCTTTGGGTATCCTATGAAGACGCACTTCTCCGATTTGGGTTCGAGCTTATCAGGTTGAAGTTTTTTCACATAAGCATCGCAGCCCCAAACTTTAAGAAACGACAACTTTGGTTTCGCAGTCCCTATTTTAAGTGAATGCAGCCGTCTCTAGAGCATAACCCCAAAAGGTAGCGGTAAATCAGTATGAGACATCATAGATCACACCATATTAATAAAGTACGGATACGACGTTCGACACACCATTTCGTTGTGGTGTTCCAGGTGGCGTTAATTGTGAAACTATCCCATGTTGTTTCAAATGAAGACCAAACTCGTAACTCAAATATTATCCTCCATGATTAGATCATAGAAACTTTATTTTCTTGTTACGATGATTTTCCACTTCACTCTGAAATTCTTTGAACTTTTCAAATGTTTCAGACTTATGCTTCATTAAGTAGATTTAACCATATCTGCTCAAATCATCTGTGAAGGTAAGAAAATAACGATACCCCCCACGATCATCAATACTCATTGGACCGCATACATCGGTATGTATTATTTCCAACAAGTCAGTAGCTCGTTCCATTGTTCCGGAGAACGGAGTTTGATTCATCTTGCCCATAAGGCACGGTTCGCAAGCACCAAATGATTCATAATCAAGTGATTCCAAAAGTCCATCAGTATGGAGTTTCTTCATGCGCTTTATACCGATATGACCCAAATGGCAGTGCCACCAATAAGTTGCACTATCATTATTAAACTTCAATCTTTTGGCTTCAACACTATGAATATGTGTATCACTACTATCGAGATTCAACAAAAATAGACCACTCAGCAGGGGTGCATGACCATAAAAGATATTACTCATATAAATAGAACAACCATTATTCTCTGATTTAAATGAATAACCGTCTCGCATCAAACAAGATTAATGTTCATCCTCAATGCTGGCACCAAATAAAAATTATGCAGGTCTAAAACTAATCCCGAAGGTAGATGTAGAGGTAGCGTGCCGACCGCGATCACATCGACTTTGCAACCATTTCCCACGTGCATTGTCACCTCATCCTTAGCCAATCTTCGCTTAATCCGTAGCCCCTGTTTCGAGTTGCAAATATGAGCAACAGAACCAGTATCAAATACCCAGGCGCTACTACGAGCATTAGTTAAGTACACATCAATAACATGTATATCAAATATACCTTTCACTTTGCCATCCTTCTTGAGCAGCACCTTTTTGCCGTTCTTCTTGAAGTTCCCTTTCTTCCCTTTGCCCTTTTTCTTGAAACTAGTGGTCTTATTGACCATCAACACTTGATGCTCCTTTTTGATTTCTACCTCTACGGCCTTTGATACGTCTCCAACGTATCTATAATTTTTTATTGTTCCATGCTATTATATTATCCATCTAGGATGTTTTATATGCATTTATATGCTAATTTATATGATTTTTGGGACTAAACTATTAACCTAGAGCCCAGTGCCAGTTTCTTTTTTTCCTTGTTTTTGAGTTTTACATAAAAGTAATACCAAACGGAGTCCAATTGACGTGCCAATTTTTGATGATTTTTTGTGGACCAAAAGAAGCCCACGGAGTAAAAGAGTTGGGCCAGAAGAGTCCCGGGCTGCCCGCAAGGGTGGGGGGCGCGCCCACCCTCCTGGGCGCACCCCCCTATCTCGTGGACGGCCCGGAGACCCCCCCCCTTACGTGAGACCTACGCCAAAAATTCCTATAAATACAGAAACCTCTAGAAAATAACCTAGATCAGGAGTTCCGCCGCCGCAAGCCTCTGTAGCCACCAAAAACCAATCGGGACCCTGTTCCCACCCCGCCGGAGGGATCCCTCACCGGTGGCCATATTCATCATCCCGGCGCTCTCCATGACGAGGAGGGAGTAGTTCACCCTTGGGGCTAAGGGTATGTACTAGTAGCTATGTGTTTGATCTCTCTCTCTCTCTCTCTCTCTCTCTCTCTCGTGTTCTTGATTTGGCACGATCTTGATGTATCGAGAGCTTTGCCATTATAGTTGGATCTTATGATGTTTCTCCCCCTCTACTCACTACTAGGGAAAAGCCTAGCAGCAGCGAGGGTTTTAGGCCTATCAAGAGCGCTGGGCCGGAGCGCCATCGGCACGGGCGCTTCTGTTAAGGTTAGCGATGGCGTGCCTCAACCCACGCCATCGCTAAATCGACTTAGTAGCAGCGCTTTCCCAGAGGAGCGCTACTGGTAATTAGTAGTAGCGCTTCTCCCTTCCCGCGCTACTACTATTATTTCGTATTTTATTTCTTTTTTATTTCATGTTGTATTCATACACCTTTACACAAGTTTTCATACAACAGGAATTTAGAGATTGTTTTTACATCATAATGAGTTATTACATCTCGGGGTGAAAGAACCGTAGACTAGTTTCAAGTGGATGTCCATCCACTTGAAACTAATCCGTGGTTCTTTCACCCAATGATATAATAAATATCATCATCATCATCATATCATTAACAACTTATCATCATAATACATCATTGTCATATAACACCTCCACAAGATCATCGTTTTCATCAATGAGACATCACATAGCAAATTGGTCACTAGCCATAATCACAAGTACTCCTCATCATCAACTATAACACATTGTACCACATAATAAACATATTGTACCTCATAGGACCTACTACATTCTCTTAGGACCTACTATATTCTCTAAGGTAAAATAGCAAAAAACAAGATAGCCCCTGACTCTCCATTATGGAGAATGAAGATTATCCTGTCTCCAATTCTTGCTTTTTGCTTAATGTTACTTCCAAGAACCTCCTTGCGAATGTCCAAACTTTTTTTTCCATTCTTTTATTAGCATGTGTTCACCGGTTTTAGAAATCCGATATGCACAGGTGAGCTCCCTAGATTGACCTGGCTGTATGTTCAGAATTGCAAGGCGACCATTCTGATACATCAGATGAGGCACACAATCCATCGGGATTTTCTGTTGAAAAACATAGTAATAACTTCGTAGTTAGCAATGATGTACTAGTTTTAGAAGTATGTAAAAGATGCACGGATGTCGTAATAGTAAAAAATCTTACCAGGGTATCTCCATAGAAGTTACCATGGTTCAACATGTGCACTAGTGGCACGTATTCACCATAATTTGGAGGAGTTCGATAATAGGTATTGTAAATCTCAAGATAAGTACAAAATGCGATCAGATGACTTTTCTCCTTATAAGTTAATTCGAAGCCATCAGTGTTTTGTGTACCATCTTCCGCACATTCTTTGAAGAATCAAAATAAGCTGTCAATGGAAATAAGCTGTCAACTATTTTGAAATAAACAATATAAATTAGTTAATAACTATGTTTGAGAAACTCACATTGCGGTAGAGTCGGAAGCGTATCAACAAGGACCCAAATGTCCATATTGTCTTGCTCGATGTCAGGATCACCAAGATCCATGGTGACAATCATACCCTCATAAAAACCATACATTTTGCAATGTGCTTTCCAATTTTGGCAACCAAAATGGGTTACGCTCTGAGAATTGTACAGATTTACTGCAAAATCCATATCATGATGGGTCCTTAGGTGTACTTTCTTTGTTTCAAAATTTTCATGGTTTTCAAAACCCATCCTCTCCAAGACATAGCGTTTGCATGGCATGGGATAAGCTAGTCGAATTGTAAAAGATGAAAATTAGACATTAAAATAGTCGAAGTCATGGTTAATTATGAAAAAAACACTTGTCGTTGTCGCGTACCGTTTCAACATCGAAGGTCTCCTCGAGCTTAATGCTGAAGCGCCGGTCTTAAATCGGTGAAGGAACCTCGCCGCATGACCTCGATTGTCGTGGCACCAAAGCTGCACTCCCCGAGAGGCGTAAATGCTGTCCGAGTACGGCATTTCCTACGTTCATAATTCAAAGATTAAACTTGTACAATTAAATATATGTTCTAAAAAACCTAAATTAGATCATTATTATTCGAGAAAATCCAGGCCACTCGATATTTCCTACATATTCTAGCACAAGTCATGCCAGAATTCACGGAAAAATCCGGCATGACCTTTGCTAAAAAGGACATATCGAGCGCCTGAAATTTGCCGGAACGGAAATTAATCAACACTCCGCAAAATATAGGCCACTCGGAGGTGTAACCTGAACATGACCGGCCACTTGGGCAACCACATATCCTATTTGAGCAACACAAGATATACGTGGAGATTTGGCTGGTCTCACCTCGAGGTCGGAGAGGGTCGGTGACGGGGACGACGGCGGGGATGATGGAGGGGCTCCTTGATTTATGCAAAAGCAAAAACCCTATAAGTTATCACTAATACATCCCGAATAATTGTTTAAACTAAAAAAATAACAACAAATATGACATGTTCAACTAGTTCTATTAATTCAACTAGTTCTTACTAAATATAAACTTACTATAAATAGAAAAAAAACTAGTTCTTTCTAAAAATAAAGTAGTTCAACTAGTTATATTAATTATCTTACTAAAAATACATTAGTTCTATTAATTCAACTAGTTCAACTAGTTTATTAATTTACTTACTAAACTAGTTCAACTAAAACTAAACTAGTTCAACTAGTTTATTAATTTACTTACTAATTATTTTAAACACTTACTAAAAATAGTAAAAATAAACTACATTATACAATAGTAAAAAACATCAACTATTAACCATACTGCCCTAGTTAACTAGTACCATCACTACTACTAATTAACATCTACTACTACTAAAAATCATTACCCATGAACCCTAAATTAACATCTACTACTACTAAAAAACATCTAGTACTAACTAAGCAGAGAGAAAGGGGGTGGGGGATGGGTGGGGGGCTTACAGAGAGGGGAGAGATGGTGGCGGGGAGGTGCTCGGCAACGGAGAGGTAGGGGCGGCGAGGCGTGGCTCGGGATCGGGAGGCGGCGGTGTCAAGGGTCGGGCGGGCGGTGAGGTCGAGGGCGGCAAGTGAGAGGTCGAGGGCGGCGGCGGTGAGGTCGAGGGCGGCGACGGTGAGGTCAAGAGCGGCGGCGGCGGTGAGGTTTAGGGCGGGCGGCGGCGGTGAGGGCAGGCTCGGGCGGCGGCAACAGAGGAGTTGGGGGAACAGGGGGGAGTGTGGGTAAAGGAGGACTTAGCAAAATTTTGAGCCCGCGTGTGGTTAAGTCGAAGTAGCAGTAGCGTTGTTCCGGAAACGCGCTATAGCTAAGTTAGCTATAGCGCATTTTAGAAAAACACTCTACTGCTATAGGAAGCAGTAATTTCTTTTGTTTATCCTTCCATTTTCTTTTTTTCATTTCTCTGTTTCCTACTTGTATCATTTTCATTTACTTTTTTTTTCTTTTCCTTCTTAGCAGTAGCGCTCTACGCAGGAAACACGCTGCAACAACGACCATAGTGGTAGCGCGCTTTGCGCGGAATCGCTACTACTACTACTCCTAGCCTACCGCCAACACAGTGGGAATTATAGTGGTAGCGCTTTTTGCTGCACACGCGCTACTGCTATAGTTGAAGCTATAGCGCACTTTTCTTGAACGCGCTACTACAAAGTAGCAGTAGCGCCCTATTTTAACCAGCGATACTGCTATACCTCTGTGTATAGGCTTTTCCCTAGTAGTGACTCTCTTGTAATGGATTGAGTTTTCCCTTTGAAGTTATCTTATCGGATTGAGTCTTTAAGGATTTGAGAACACTTGATGTATGTCTTGCATGTGTTTATCTGTGGTGACAATGGGATATTCATGTGATCTACTTGATGTACGTTTTGGTGGTCAACTTGCGGGTTCAGTGACCTTGTAACTTATGCATAGGGGTTGGCACACGTTTTCGTCTTGACTCTTCGGTAGAAACTTTGGGTCACTCTTTGAAGTATTCGTGTTGGTTTGAATAGATGAATCTAAGATTGTGTGATGCATATCATATAATCATACCCACGGATACTTGAGGTGACATTGGAGTATCTAGGTGACATTAGGGTTTTGGTTGATTTATGTCTTAAGGTGTTATTCTAGTACGAGCTCTAGGATAGATCGAATGGAAAGAATAGCTTCATGTTATTTTACTACGGACTCTTGAATAGATCAATCAGAAAGGATAACTTTGAGGTGGTTTCGTACCCTACCATAATCTCTTCGTTTGTTCTAAGCTATTAGTAACTTTGGAGTGACTCTTTGTTGCATGTTGAGGGATAGTTATATGATCCAATTATGTTATTATTGTTAATAGAACTTGCACTAGTGAAAGTATGAACCCTAGGCCTTGTTTCCTAGCATTTCAATACCGTTTACGCTCACTTTTACCACTTGTTACCTTGCTGTTTTTATATTTTCAGATTACAAATACTCATATCTACCATCCATATTGTACATGTATCACCATCTCTTCGCCGAACTAGTGCACCTATACAATTTACCATTGTATTGGGTGTGTTGGGGACACAAGAGACTCTTTGTTATTTGGTTGCAGGGTTGTTTGAGAGAGACCATCTACATCCTACGCCTCCCATGGATTGATAAACCTTAGGTCATCCACTTGAGGGAAATTTGCTACTATCCTATGCTACGTCTTGAGCTTGCGTTGGTTTTCCCCGAAGAGGAGAGGATGATGCAGCAGAGTAGCGTAAGTATTTCCCTCATTTTTTGAGAACCACGGTATCAATCCAAAGAGGGGCCACGCCAAAAGTCCCTCGTACCTACACAAAACAAATAGCTCCTCGCAACCAACGCGAATATGGGTTGTCAATCCCTTCACGGTCACTTACGAGAGTGAGATCTGATAGAGATGATAGATAATATTTTTGGTATTTTTGGTATAAAGATGCGAAGTAAAATAAAAAGGCAAAGTAAAAAAGCAAAGCAATAATAAAGCGTAGGAAGATTAATATGATGAAAATAGACCCGGGGGCCATAGATTTCACTAGTGGCTTCTCTCAAGAGCACATATATTTTACGGTGGGTGAACGAATTACTGTTGAGCAATTGATGTAATTGAGCATAGTTATGAGAATATCTAGGTATGATCATGTATATAGGCATCACGTCCGAGACAAGTAGACCGACTCGCCTGCATCTACTACTATTACTCCACTCATCGACCGCTATCCAACATGCATCTAGAGTATTAAGTTAATGAAAACAGAGTAACGCCTTAAGCAAGATGACATGATGTAGAGGAATAAATTCATGCAATATGATAAATACCCCATCTTGTTATCCTCGATGGCAACAATACAATACGTGCCTTGCAACCCTTTCTCACATCCGGTAAGGACACCGCAAGATTGAACCCAAAGCTAAACACTTCTCCCATTGCAAGAACTACCAATCTAGTTGGCCAAACCAAACAGATAATTCGAAGAGACTTGCAAAGATAACCAATCATACATAAAAGAATTCAGAGAAGATTCAAATATTGATCATAGATAATCTTGATCATAAACCCACAATTCATCGGTCTCAACAAACACACCGCAAAAAGAAGATTACATCAAATAGATCTCCACGAGAGAGGGGGAGAACATTGTATTGAGATCCAAAAAGAGAGAGGAAGCCATCTAGCTACTAACTATGGACCCGAAGGTCTGAGGTAAACTACTCACACTTCATCGGAGAGGCTATGGTGACGATGTAGAAGCCCTCCGTGGTGGAATCCCCTTCCCATGAGCTCCTAACAGGCCCCAAGATGGGATCTCGTGGATACGTAAAGTCGCCAGGTGGAATTAGGTTTTGGCTCCAGATCTGATCTGTTAGGGTACGAGGTATATATAGGAGGAAGGAGTACGTCGGTGGAGCTGAGGCCCACGAGGCAGGGGTGCGCCTAGGGGGCGCCTCCACCTCGTGGGCCGCCTCGTGGCTTTCTTTGACGGAGGGTCCAAGTCTCCGGATCTTATCTCGATGAGAAAATCACGCTCCTCAAGATTTCATTCCGCTTGGACTCCGCTTGATATTCCGTTTCTCAAACACCTAAATAGGCAAAAACAACAATTTCAGGCTGGGCCTCCGGTTAATAGGTTAGTCCCAAAAGTAATATAAAAGTGGAAAATAAAGCCCAATATAGTCCAAAACAATAGATAATATAGCATGGAGCAATCAAAAATTATAGATACGTTGGAGACGTATCATCCTACAAACCTCTGCACTTGGAGGCCCAACAACGTCTACAAGGAGAAGGTTGCGTAGTAGACATCAAGCTCTTTCTTGGCGCCGTTGTCGGGGAGGTGAGTGCTTGAAGGTATATCTTTAGATCTTGCAATTGTATCTTTTAGTTTCTTGTTTTATCACTAGTTTAGTCTATAAAAGAAAACTACAAAAAATTGAATTAAGGTTGCCTCATATGCTTCATCTTTTTAATATATTTCGTGAAAATGATGGAAAGGAAAGTTGTGCTCAAGTGCTAGAAGAAGAATGCATTAGAATGTTTGGCACTAAATCTTTGTTTGATGAGCATGATTGCAATGTTGTTAGTATGAATTCTATGAATATCCATGATTCTAATGATATGCAAAGCCACAAGCTTGGGGATGCTATGTTTGATGAAGATGATTTTTTTGTCCCCCAAGTTATGATGAGAAAATATATTATAATGATAGCATGCCTCCTATTTATGATGATTATTGTGATGACATGTATGCTATAAAGAATAAAAATAACCATGAAACTTGTCATCATGATTTTAATTTTCCATTTTATTATGCTTCACATGATATTTATTTTGTTGAGTTTGCTCCCACTACTATTGATGAGAATAAATTTGCTTATGTGGAGACTAGTAAAATTTCTATGCAAGTAGATCATGAAAAGAATGCTTTAGATGCTGGTTATATGGTTGAATTCATTCATGATACTACTGAAAATTATTATGAGAGATGATCATATGCTTCTACATATTGCAATAATACCAAGTTTCCTTTATATGTGTTGAAAATTTTGAAGTTATGCTTGTTTTGCCTTCCTATGCTAGTTGATTATTGTTCCCATAAGTTGTTTGCTCACAAAATCCGTATGCATAGGAAGTGGGTTAGACTTAAATACACTAGTTATATTCTTCATGGTGCTCTCTTTATGTTTCAATTCTTATCTTTTATGTGAGCATCATTGCAATCATCATGCGTAGCTAGGGCGTTAAGCGTTAGCGCTTGTTGGGAGGCAACCCAATTTTATTTTCGTTCTTTGCTTTTTGCTCCTGTTTAGTAATAAATAATTCACCTAACCTCTGGTTAGATGTGGTTTTATGTTTTAATTAGTGTTTGTGCCAAGTAGAACCTTTGGGAAGACTTGGGTGAAGTCCTTGCGATCTTGCTGTAAAAAACAGAAACTTTTGCACTCACGAGATTAGCTTCCACTCTTTACTGGAGAGCGCTTTTAGGTTTATTATTTTTGAATATGATTAATAGACAAATTACTCACGTCCACAAATTTATTTTAGAAATTTTGGAGTGACAGAAGTATTCGAATGATACATATTACTACAGACTGTTCTGTTTTTGATAGATTCTGTTTTCATTGTGTTGTTTGCTTATTTTGATGAATCTATGAGTAGTATCGGAGGATATGAACCATAGAGAAGTTGGAATACAGTATATATTACACCAATATGAATTTATAATGAGTTCACAACAGTACCAAAAGTGGTGATTTATTTTCTTATACTAAGGAGCTTACGAGTTTTCTTTTAAGTTTTGCGTTGTGAAGTTTTCAAGTTTTGGGTAAAGATTCGATGGACTATGGAATAAGGAGTGGCAAGAGCCTAAGCTTGGGGATTCCCAAGGCACCCCAAGGTAATATTCAAGGACAACCAAGAGCCTAAGCTTGGGGATGCCCCGGATGGCATCCCCTCTTTCGTCTTCATTCATCGGTAACTTTACTTGGAGCTATATTTTTATTCTGATAAGGACTATGGAATAAGTAGTGGCAAGAATAATGTTTTTCATCTCTATTTTCAATAAAAATGTCAATGATAGCCTTTACCATGCTTATTTTTGCAAGTATACATGTTGCTGTTTCAAAACAGAAAGTTTACCTCTGTTGGAAAAATCCCCTAGAAAAGTCAGAAAATGATAAAATGTTGAAATTTTTTGCATATTGAGATCTGATAAATCTTCTACAGTGTGGTAGACATTAATAATTTTTGGAGTTAGGTAAGTATGATGAATCTTGCATTCTTTACAGACTGCACTGTTTTGGCAGATTGCTGTTATGTTCGCATTGTTTGCATATGTTTGCTTGTTTGATGATTCTATTTGAGGATATGAGTATTAAATATGCAGAAGACATTTAGTATGCAATGTTGAATAATAATTTTTGTGATTTATTACAGTAGAAAATGATAAGGTTTTTGCATTGCTTTATACTAACTTATCTCACGAGTTCTTATTGAGTTTGGTGTGGATGAAGCTTTCGAGATTTAGGAAACCTAGATATAAAAGGAATTAAGGAGACAGAAAAGCTCAAGCTTGGGGATGCCTAAGGCATCCCAAGATAATATTTCAATAAGTCTCAAGCATCCAAGCTTGGGGATGCCCCGGTAGGCATCCCACCTTTCTTCTTCAACAATTATCGGTTAGTATCGGTTGAACCTAAGTTTTTGCTTCTTCACATGGTGTGTGCCATCCTTGAAATGTCATTTTGTTTTGTTTTGCTTTCTGTTTGAATAATATCCCAAGATCTTAAATTTTTAAATGTTAGAAAGTCTTCACATAGTTACATAATTATTCGACTACTCATTGATCTTCACTTATATCTTTCTGAGTAGTTTGTCATTTTCTCTAGTGCTTCACTTATATCTTTTTAGAGCACGGAGGTGGTTTTATTTTGAAGAAATGGATGAACTATCATGCTTCACTTCTATTATTTTTAGAGTCCTAAACAGCATGGTAATTTGCTTTGGTTATGAATTTAGTCCTAATATGATGAGCATCCAAGAGGGATATAATAAAAACTTTCATATAAAGTGCATTGAATACTATGAGAAGTTTGATTCTTTATGATTGTTTTGAGATATGAAGATGGTGATATTAGAGTCATGCTAGTGGAGTAGTTGTGAATTTGAGAGATACTTTTGTTAAAGTTTGTGATTCCCGTAGCATGCACGTATGGTGTACCGTTATGTGATGAAGTTGGAGCATGATTTATTTATTGATTGTCTTCCTTATGTGTGGAGGTCGGGATTGCGTGATGGTTAACTCCTACCAACCCTTCCCCTAGGAGCATGCGCGTAGTGCTTGGTTTTGATGACTTGTAGATTTTTGCAATAAGTATGTGAGTTCTTTATGACTAATGTTGAGTCCATGGATTATATGCACTCTCACCCTTCCACCATTGCTAGCCTCTCTTGTGCCGCGCAACTTTCGCCGGTATCATACACCCACCATATACCTTCCTCAAAACAGCCACCATACCTACCTATTATGGCATTTCCATAGCCATTCCGAGATATATTGCCATGTAACTTTCCACCGTTTCGTTTATTATGACACGTTCCACCATTGTCATATTGCTTTGCATGATCATGTAGTTGACATCGTATTTGTGGCAAAGCCACCATTCATAACTCTTTCATACATGTCACTCTTGATTCATTATCCTGGTACACCGCCGGAGGCATCCACATAGAGTCATATTTTGTTCTAAGATTCTTGAGTTGTAAGTAGATAAAAGTGTGATGATCTTCATTATTAGAGCATTGTCCCATGTGAGGAAAGGATGATGGAAGCAATGGTTCCCTCACAAGTTGGGATGAGTCTCGGGACTTTATGAAAAAAGAGAGGCCAAAGAAGCCCACCAAAAAAATGAGAGAAAAAGAGAGAAGGGACAATGATACTATCCTTTTACCACACTTGTGCTTCAAAGTAGCACCATGATCTTCATGATAGAGAGTCTCCTATGTTGTCACCTTCATATGCTAGTGGGAATATATCATTATAGAACTTGGCTTGTATATTCCAATGATGAGCTTCCTCAAATTGCCCTAGGTCTTCGTGAGCAAGCAAGTTGGATGCACACCCACTTAGTTTCTTTTGATGAGCTTTCATACACTTATAGCTCTAGTGCATCCGTTGCATGGCAATCCCTACTCACTCACATTGATATATATTAATGGGCATCTCCATAGCCCGTTGATACGCCTAGTTGATGAGAGACTATCCTCTCCTTTTTTGTCTACTCCACAACCACCATTCTATTCCACTTATAGTGCTATGTCCATGGATCACGCTCATGTATTGCGTGAAGATTGAAAAAGTTTCAGAATACTAAAGTATGAAACATTGCTTGGCTGAAACCGGGGTTGTGCATGATTTAAATATTTTGTGTGATGAAGATAGAGCATAGCCAGACTATATGATTTTGTAGGGATAGCTTTCTTTGGCCATGTTATTTTGAGAAGACATGATTGCTTTGTTAGTATGCTTGAAGTATTATTGCTTTCATGTCAATATCAGACTTTTGTTTTGAATCTGATGGATCTGAATATTCTTGCCACAATAAAGAGAATTACATAAATATGTTAGGTAGCATTCCACATCAAAAATTCTGTTTTTATCATTTACCTACTCGAGGATAAGCAGGAATTAAGCTTGGGGATGCTTGATTCGTCTCCAACGTATCTATAATTTTTTATTGTTCCATGCTATTATAGGGAGAATTGCATTTTTGCCCCTAGCTGGAACCTACCCACGGGTTTTGCCCTTACTTTTCGACTGTGCTCAATTTTGCCCTTAGATTTTCCTCCGAGGTCGCCCAAATGCCCTTTTACCGTTTGACCAATACTTGAAAATTCATAACAAATTGATTTGAACTCTGAAAATGCAAATAAGATATCAAAAGTTCAGATAAACAATACCTTTATGTGTATGTCATTTGCACTCAGACAAAAGTACCGTTTAAACAACCTAAGCTTATTTATGTTATTAACATTACTATAAATAAAAAGGTATACAAATACTTTTTCAGGAATAAAAATTACATGCAAATGTAGGTGACATATTCTGAACATCTTGATATCTTATTTGCATTTTTCTGAGTTGATATCAACTTGTCATGAATGCTCAAACGACTTTGGCCATTATTTTGAAACTTCATAACAAGTTGATATGAACTCGAAAAAATGCAAATAAGATAGCAGGATGTTCAAAAAATGACACCTGCATTTATGCAGTAATTTTATTCCTGAAAAAGTTATTGTTTATACCTTTTATTTTTAATAATGTTAATAACATTAATAACCTTAGGTTGTTTAAATGGTACTTTTGTCCTGAATGGAAATGACATACACATAAAGGCAATGTTTATCTGAACATTTTGATATCTTATTTGCATTTTTCTGAGTTCATATCAATTTGTTATGAATTTTCAATGTATTGGTCAAACGGTCAAAGGGCATTCGGCACTTTCTGAGCAAAATCTAAGGGCAAAACTGAGCAAAGCTAAAAAGTAAGGGCAAAACCCGTGGGTAGGTTCCAACTAGGGGCAAAAATGCATTTGTCCCGCTATTATATTATTCATCTAGGATGTTTTATATGCATTTATATGCTATTTTATATGATTTTTGGGACTAACCTATTAACCTAGAGCCCAGTGCCAGTTTCTGTTTTTTCCTTGTTTTGAGTTTTACAGAAAAGGAATACCAAACGGAGTCCAATTGACGTGCCAATTTTTGATGTTTTTTGTGGACCAAAAGAAGCCCCCAGAGTAAAAGAGTTGGCCCAGAAGAGTCCCGGGCTGCCTCGTGGACGGCCCGGAGAACCCGCTGATGTGAGACCTACACCAAAAATTCCTATAAATACAGAAACCTCCAGAAAATAACCTAGATCGGGAGTTCCGCCGCCGCAAGCCTCTATAGCCACCAAAAACCAATCGGGACCCTGTTCCAAAGACTCACGGAGGGGGGATCCCTCACCGTGGCCATCTTCATCATCCTAGCGCCTCCCTGTCGAGGAGGGAGTAGTTCACCCTCGGGGTTGAGGGTATGTACCAGTAGCTATGTGTTTGATCTCTCTCTCTCTCTCTCTCTCTCTCTCTCTCTCTCTCGCTCTCCTGTTCTTGATTTGGCACGATCTTGATGTATCGCAAGCTTTGCTATTATACTTGGATCTTATGATGTTTCTCCCCCTCTACTCTCTTGTAATGGATTGAGTTTTCCCTTTGAAGTTATCTTATCAGATTGAGTATTTAAGGAATTGAGAACACTTGATGTATGTCTTGCATGTGCTTATTTGTGGTGACAATGGGATATTCATGTGATCTACTTGATGTACGTTTTGGTGATCAACTTGCGGCTTCAGTGACCTTGTGAACTTATGCATAGGGGTTGGCACACGTTTTTGTCTTGACTCTTTGGTAGAAACTTTGGGGCACTCTTTGAAGTACTTTGTGTTGGTTTGAATAGACGAATCTAAGATTGTGTGAGGCATATCGTATAATCATACCCACGGATACTTGAGGTGACATTGGAGTATCTAGGTGACATTAGGGTTTTGGTTGATTTGTGTCTTAAGGTGTTATTCTAGTACGAGCTCTAGGATAGATCGAATGGAAAGAATAGCTTCATGTTATTTTACTACGGACTCTTGAATAGATCAATCAGAAAGGATAACTTTGAGGTGGTTTCGTACCCTACCATAATCTCTCCGTTTGTTCTCCGCTATTAGTAAATTTGGAGTGACTATTTGTTGCATGTTGAGGGATAGTTATATGATCCAATTATGTTATTATTGGTGAGAGAACTTGCACTGGTGAAAGTATGAACCCTATGCCTTGTTTCCTAGTATTGCACTACCATTTACGCTCACTTTTACCACTTGTTACCTTGTTGTTTTTATATTTTCTGATTACAAATACTCATATCTACCATCCATATTGCACATGTATCACCATCTCTTCGCCGAACTAGTGCACCTATACAATTTAGCATTGTATTGGGTGTGTTGGGGACACAAGAGACTCTTTTTTATTTGGTTGCAAGGTTGATTGAAAGATACCATCTTCATCCTATGCCTCCCACGGATTGATAAACCTTAGGTCATCCACTTGAGGGAAATTTGCTACTGTCCTACAAACCTCTGCACTTGGAGGCCCAACAACGTCTACAAGGAGAAGGTTGCATAGTGGACATCAGCCTTTAGCATCGCGAAGAGCTCGGGAATAGTCTTGTCCATCCCTTGCATATTATAGTTCATCACGAAGCCTTTATAGCTTGGTGGCAGTGATTGAAAAACTCTTTCCATGACACAATCAACTGGAAGATAAACTGCCAGCTGAGTCAAGTGATTATGATACCCAGACATTTTGAGTATGTGTTCACTGACAAAACTATTCTCCTCCATTTTGTAGCTGTAGAACTTGTTGGAGACTTCATATCTCTCAACTCGGGCTTTTGCTTGAAATATTAACTTCAACTCTTGGAACATCTCATATGCTGCATGACGTTCATAACGTCTTTGAAGTCCCGATTCTAAGCCGTAAAGCATGGCACACTGAACTATCGAGTAGTCATCAGCTTTGCTCTGCCAAACATTCTTAACATCATCAGTAGCATCAGCAGCAGGCCTGGCACCTAGCGGTGCTTCCAGGACGTAATTCTTCTATGCAACAATGAGGATAATCCTCAAGTTACGGACCCAGTCCATGTAGTTGCTGCCATCATCTTTCAACTTAGCTTTCTCTCGGAACACATTAAAATTCAAAGGAATGGTAGCACGGGCCATTGATCTACAACAACATAGACATGCAAAATACTATCAGGTACTAAGTTCATGATAAATTAAAGTTTAGTTTAATCATATTACTTAAGAACTCCCACTTAGATAGACATCCCTCTAATCATCTAAGTGATCACGTGATCCAAATCAACTAAACCATGTCCGATCATCACATGAGATGGAGTAGTTTTCAATGGTGAACATCACTATGTTGATCATATCTACTATATGATTCACGCTCGACCTTTCGGTCTCAGTGTTCCGAGGCCATATCTGCATATGCTAGGCTCGTCAAGTTTAACCCGGGTAATCTGCATGTGCAAAACTGTCTTGCACCCGTTGTATGTGAACGTAGAGCTTATCACACCCGATCATCACGTGGTGTCTCGGCACGATGAACTGTAGCAACGGTGCATACTAAGAAAGAACACTTGTACCTTGAAATTTAGTAAGGGATCATCTTATAATGCTACCAATGTTCTAAGCAAAATAAGATGCATAAAGGATAAACATCACATGCAATCAAAATATGTGACATGATATGGCCATTGATACGTCTCCAACGTATCTATAATTTATGAAGCATTCATGCTATTTTATTATCTGTTTTGAATGTTTACGGGCTTTATTATACACTTTTATATTACTTTTGGGACTAACCTATTAACCGGTGGCCCAGCCCATATTGCTGTTTTATTGCCTATTTCAGTATTTCGAAGAAAAGGAATATCAAACGGAGTCCAAACGGAATGAAACCTTCGGGAGCGTGATTTTTGGAAAGAACGTGATCCAGGAGACTTGGAGTTGAAGTAAAGGAAGCTTCGAGGTGGCCACGAGGGTGGGGGCGCGCCCACCCCCTGGGCGCCCCCCTATCTCGTGGGCCCCTCATGGCTCCCCGACCGACTTCTTTCGCCTATATATTCCCATATACCCTAAAAACATCGAAGGACAAGATAGATCGGGAGTTCCGTTGCTGCAAGCCTCTGTAGCCACCAAAAACCTCTCGGAGCCTGTTCCGGCACAATGCCGGAGGGGAAATCCATCACCGGTGGCCATCTTCATCATCCCGGCGCTCTCCATGATGAGGAGGTAGTAGTTCACCCTCGAGGCTGAGGGTACGTACCAGTAGCTCTATGTATGATATCTCTCTCTCTCTCGTGTTCTCTCTATGGCATGATCTTGATATATCGCGAGCTTTGCTATTATAGTTGGATCTTATGATGTTTCTCCCCCTCTGTCGGTGTATAAAAGTAGGGGCTCTGCTTTTGACCCCTTTACTTGTGCACGGGCAGTCAGAGCCTCCCACCACGGCCACGCATAATAGGGCAGAAAGGGGGAAGCTGGAGAGAAGCTGAAGCCACAAGGACAAACGAAGCAACAACAAGGACCAAGGCCACAAAGATCAGATAGGCATAGCAGGTTCCGCCGGCAAGGACCCTTGCCGGGCAGCCTCGGCAGCACCGGCAAGACCCTTGCCGGGGCAGCTCGCCCATGCCAGCCAAAGTGAGCTGCCCTTGAGCCCACTAACGCTCGACAAATGCGTTGGGGCAGGGCTCGGGAGGCACCTCCGTGGTGGCATGCAGATCTTTGTGAAGACATAGAATGCTCAAGATCAAATGAGGATAAGAGGGCAACCATCCTCACCGAAGAAACCCACAAGACCCCCGGCAAGATCCTTGCCGGGGAGGCCAGCGCGCCACGGCAAGACCCTTGCCGGGCCACCCGGCTAGACCCTCGCCAAGCGCACCGGCGGGGCCACTGCCAGGCCCGCGCCAGCTAAGTCTTCGCCGCCGTTCGCATGCAGCCGCCGACCCAACCAACGGGCACTGCGTGGCAAGATGCAATCCTTCGTGGAGGCTGCACCAGCGCGCCACCTCAGCTGCCTGGCTGCCTACATGGCACCGCATGCATCACTGGCCAGGGCGCGTGTCGAAGGAAGGAGGAGCGGCGACGGACGGGACGGGCCTCGCCCCCGTCCCCAATAAAGCGAAGGGACACCTAAGCCTCGCATTAAATGCGTCTTGTCCTGTAATACTAGCGATAAACTCGCGACGTTGTAGCACTTTCCACCTCCTGTGTGCCACTGTGGCGGCCCCTTTCGCCTATAAAAGGAGGCCCATGGCACACAGAGAAAGGATTCGGCTCTTTCGAACCCCTCGGCACCTAGAGTTAGTTCGAGAGCTCAAGAACACTAAATACATCCACCAAAGCAGGACTAGGGTTTTACGCATCCTCGCGGCTCGAACCTGGATAAACGAACCACGTACTCTCTGTCAGATCCGCTCTTCTCATGATCCCCGCGCCTTGCAACCGTACAAGGGATTCCAGGGATCCCATAGGTGTCGTTTCCCACCGACATCTTTGGCGCGCAAGGTAGGGGGCACGCAATTGTTAGAATCTGGTCTAGCAGTTGACCTAGATGTTCTTCATCACCATGGCCCTAAGAAGAAGGCGACCACGGCGATCGGTTCGTCCAGAACCAGGTTGATACTGGCGCGGACCGGCAGCGGGCCAGTCGCGGAGAGGACCCGTGGCGCGGCCCGCGAACATCCACATCACCCTGATGGTCTGGGCCTGGCGAGCGGCGTTGTCATACGCGCGGCGAGCCACCAGTCGCGGGCTCCGGAGACGGAGTCGGGGCCCCCGCAGGCGGCGCGTGGCCCTCCAGGGGTGCCGCCGTCCCGCCAGGCAGCGGCACGGCGATCTCCAAGACGCCAACACCGGCACCCACGGCGCGCTCCTCTCAGGTTGTGCGTGATGAGCAGCGTCACCCTGCCGGTGACCCTACGCGCCGCCCTGGGAAGAGTCACGTGCGTCCCTCACATGAAGGAGAGGGCCAGCATGCGCGCCGAGGTGCTGATGGAGGTGGCGAACGGCTGCGGAGCCGCGACACAGCCCCTTCTAACGTGGTTAGGAGTCGAGGCGCATCGCGGTCCACGCAGCATTCGCCGCCACCCACGCCAGCGGAAACCCTAGCGCGCGCAGCTGCTCCTCGATTTTCCTCCCGCCGTGGAGAAGCTCGACGAATGGAGGGCCACCGTCCGGGGCCTCGTCGGTATCGCCAACAACGACGGGCTGCGGCCGGCAGAACCCGTCGGCCCTCGCTCCGCCGGGCTGCCACGTGCTAGCGGAGGCCATGCAGGAGGCGACGCGGCCACGGTGTACTCCCCGCCTCCATCCCGACCGCCCCAGTTGTCGGCCCGTCGCGGCGACGCTCGTGATGATATCTCCATCGCGTCGTCCGACCCGCGAACCAACCGCGATCAGTGCCAAGTCCTTCGGGAGCGGGCTCATGAGGACGCTCGAACTACGATCGAGCGCCGACGTGACGCGCGCCACCAGTCGAACAGGCGGGCAGGGCCCTCTACGGACCACCCAGCGCCGGGAGGCTACGGTGGCCTACCTTACGAGGTGGGTTGTCCGGCCTTCACCCGTGAGCTTCGGCAGTTCCAGTGGCCCTCCCACCGTACGTTCAAGCCCGATGTTGGCGAGAAGTACAATGGCAAGACTCACCCGTCAGAGTTCCTCAGCATCTACACCATCGCGATGCAAGCTGCTGGGACCCGTGACGATAAGGTGCTTGCCATCTACTTCCCGTTGGCACTCAAGCCTAATGTTATGTCATGGTTGATGCACTTGCCGGTGGATTCCATCTCTTCTTGGGAGGATCTGTGCCATGAGTTTGTTGGCGCCTTTACCAGAGGTCACCAAGCTCATGGCCAGGCGAGTGATTTACACATCATCCCCCAGAAGGAAGGAGAAAACCTGCGCAAGTACATCCAAAGGTTCAGCCGGGTGCAGTACAACATCCCCGATGTTCATCCCGCCGCTGTGATCAGTGCGTTCCATCAGAACGTGCGCAATCGCAAGATGCGTGAAGAGCTGGCGATGAACAAAATTAAGGATGTGGCCGAGCTCTATGTTCTGGCCGATCGATGCGCTCGTGCTGAGGAGGGAAGGAAGTACCCCGGCGAAGATGCCGGTGCGGAAACCGACTCCACTGGCGACACCGCCACCCCATCGAAGAAGGGTTGACGTCGCAACAGGAAGCACAAGAGAAAGACCGTGCTTGCCGTTGAGGGTTTCGACGACACCGGCACCACCAAGAAGACCAAGGCGAGTGACCCCGGCAAGGAAGCTGCCGGGTGTGACGCTTGCCGGGCCTTGGCGGCTGCCGACAAGCCGAGGCTCGACAAGCGATCTTGCAAGATCCACCGCACCAAGGGCCACGATCTCCAAAACTGCCGGCAGGTAGAGCTGCTCGCCGAGAAGCAGAAAGCCGAGTATGAGCGGCGGGACAAGGAGAAAGGCCCAGATGGTGCCGAAGGATCCGGCAAGAAACGTGGCGGCCAAGGAGGCCGCCGCGGCAAGGAGAATCAGCAAGAGAGGCCCGCCCGGGGCCGCGACAAGAAGCAGGAAGACGATGATCATGACGAGGACGACGAGTCCGGCGACCACGAAGTTTCGAAAGCCACAGAGGCCATGTGCATCGATGGCGGCGCCGCTGCACACATCCCACCGCCAACTCAAGCGGTGGCGCGTGAGATCACGGCGGTGGAGCCATCGTTTGACGACGAAGCCACCGAAATGGTCCAGACGCCCATCGCGTTTTCGACACCGAGGACCACCCGACCGCACTATCATGCGGTCGGGTGCTTGCCATTGTTGGTTTCGCCAACAATCCGCAACCTCAAGGTGACAAAGATGTTGGTTGACGGCGGGGCTGGCCTGAACTTGATCTCGCCCGTTGTGGTCAGAAGGCTGCAGATCCCTGGTGGAGACCTCGAGGAGACGGGTACGTTCCATGGGGTTAACCCGGGGAGGAGCCAGCCAAAGGGGAAGATCACGCTGCCCGTGACATTCGAAGGCGAGCTGAACCACAGGACGGAGAGGATTGTCTTCGACGTAGCCGAGATCCCCTTGCCTTACAACGGGATCCTCGGCCGCGTGGCGCTAGCCAAGTTCATGGCAGCTTCACACTACGCCTATAACATGCTGAAGATGCCCGGGCCGATGAACATCATCACCGTCCCCTCTGACAAGAAAGATGCGCTGATCTGCGCCGACCAAGTCTACCGGGAAGCAGTTGCAGCAGCTGCCGCTAAGGCACCTGCTCCTGCCGACGGAGCCCCGGAGGATAAGAAGACCGGCGAGACCCCTCGCACACACTCCGGCAAGCGCACCTCTTCGGGGTGTTGCGCTTCCATTGAGAACGTGCCAGAGAGCTCCGCCGGCAAGAGCAAGAAGTCCATAGCTACACCACCAGACACCAAGAAGGTGCCCGTCAAGGAGGACGGCACAGGAGGAGCTTTTGCCATAAGCTCCACCCTCGACGGCAAATAGGAAAGCGAGCTCGTCACCTTCCTGCGGGAGAATGTCGATGTGTTTGCATGGCAAGCCTTCGACATCCACGGCGTTCCCAGGGAGGTGATTGAGCACCACCTTGCTGTCTGTCCTCATGTGTGGCCCGTCAAGCAGAAGGTCAGGAAGCAAGCTCTGGAGAGGCAAGAGTTCATCACGGAGGAAATCAGAAAGCTAGAGGCGGCAGGCTTGGTGAGGGGAGTACTCCATCCGACGTGGTTGGCCAATCCGGTAGTGGTGCGCAAGGCAAATGGGAAATGGAGGCTGTGTATAGACTACACAGACATCAATAAGGCCTGTCCAAAAGGACCCTTTCCCGTTACCGCGCATTGACCAGATTGTTGACTCCACGGCTGGGTGTGACCTCTTATCGTTCCTCGACGCCTACTCAGGATACCACCAGATCTTCATGACAAAGGAAGACGAGGAAAAGACAGCATTCATCACCCCATGTGGTACGTATTGCTTTTTACGGATGCCTTTCGGGTTGAAGAGTCTTTGGCTCAACCTTTGCAAGAGCGGTCCAAATTGGTTTTGAGCCCAGCTACATAGAAATATGGAAGCTTATATGGATGACATAGTGGTCAAAACCAAGGACAAAGCAACCCTTGTGCAAGATCTGGAGGAAACGTTCAGGAACCTGCGCAGGATCAACCTCAAATTGAACCCTGAGAAGTGTGTCTTGGCGTCCCGTCCGCAAGCTTCTCGGGTTCTTTGTGTCCCAATGGGATTGAAGCAAACCCCGATAAGATCAAGGCCATCGAGCAGATTGAGGCACCCAAACGGATCAAGGACGTGCGTCGGCTCACTGGTCGCGTTGCCGCCATGAGCCGGTTCATCTCCAAATCCGTGGAGCGTGCCCTTCCTTTTTTTAAGATCTTGAAGAAGGCAGGGCCAGTGGAGTGGACCCCAGAGGCCGAGGCAGCGCTACAGGATTTGAAGAGATACCTCTCCTCTACCACAGTGTTGGTCGCGCAAAAACCACAAGAACCATTACTGCTCTATCTAGCGGCAACAAATCAGGTGGTTAGCGCTGCACTAGTGGCGTAGAGAGAGGTCGACGAGGAGGCAGCGGCAGCGGCAGAACCAACAGATGGTGAGCCGAAACCCTCTCCGGCAGGGCTCGATCCCGGCAAGATTGGGCCCCGGCAGGGGCTGGCTGCAGCGCGACAGGACCCACGCGACCGGGCGAAGAGGCGCAGAAGAAGAAAATGGTGCTACACCCAGTGTACTTCGTCAGCTCCCTCTTGCAGGGGCTAGGTCGAGGTACTCAGGTGTGCAAAAGCTGCTCTTCGGCCTCCTTATGGCCTCGAGGAAGCTGCGCCATTACTTCCAAGCGCACGAGATCACGGTGGTCACCCGCCTCCCATTACAACGGATACTGCACAACCCAGATGCAACGGGGAGGATCGTGGAATGGGCCCTGGAGCTGTCAAGTTTCGGTTTGAAGTTTGAAAGTACCTCGACGATTCAGAGCAGAGCCTTGGCGGAGTTTGTTGCGGAATGGACCTCGACGCCCGACGAAGAGGTGCAGGAGACCACTCTCCCCGGCAAGGAAACGAGCCGCAACTGGATCATGTACTTTGATGGTGCCTTCTCGCTGCAAGGCGCCGGTGCCGGTGTGATGCTTGTCGCACCCACCGGAGAGCACCTCAAATATGTCATCCAGATACACTTCCCCCGAGAGATGTCAACCAATAACACCGCCGAGTACGAGGGTTTGCTTGCCGGCCTCAGGATCGCAGCAGACCTCAGAGTTAAGAAGCTCATCATCAGGGGCGAATCACAGCTCGTTGTTAGGAAGATCAACAAAGATTATCAAAGCCCGTTGATGGAAGCTTACGTAGATGAGGTGAGGAAACTGGAGGAGCGCTTTGACGGTATACAAGCGGAGCATGTCCCTCGGGTGGAGAACGACATCGCCGACTACCTGTCAAAGCGCGCTGCCCTCAAGCTGCCTGTGGAACCAGGTACCTTTGTGCTTCAGTTAACTCAACCATCCATTGAGCCGTCGACCGGGCAGAGCAAGCGGAGGAAGCTAGGCCCCGGCAAGTACTTCCCCACCGAGCTCCCCGAAGCCGCCGGCAAAGATGTTGCCGTGGATGCCGATCCTGCCGCAGGGCAACCGACTCCGGCAGGACCTCAGGTCATGGCCGTGGGCGGCCGCGCTCACAGCGTAAGATGTGCCTTTGGTCCTTGCCATCGAGCCACAGGCTCCGGCATGGGCGCAGCACACCGTCCGATTCCTTCAAAAAGGAGCTTCCTGAGGAGCAGGAAGAGGCAGAAAGAGTAGCCCACCGGTCTACTCTGTACCAATTCGTTGATAATGTATTGTATAGAAGAAGATCGAACGGGGTGAAATTGATGTGCATCTCCCGGGAGGAAGGACTAAAGCTGTTGGCAGAGATACATGGAGGCATATGCGGCTCCCACATAGGGTCTAGGGCCCTTGCCGGCAAGGCTTTCCCGGCAAGGTTTCTTCTGGCCCACCGCTCTCCAGGATGCGACGGCACTAGTAACCAAGTGTGAAGTGTGCCAGTTCCATTCAAAGAAGCTTCATCAACCAGCTCAAGCCCTTCAAACTATCCCTCTCTCCTGGCCCTTCTCGATGCAGGGATCGACATCTGGGCCCTTTCCCCGTCTTTGTCGGGGCTTTGAGTACTTGTACATCGCAATCGACAAGTTCACAAAGTGGCCAGAAGTGGAAGCAGTGAGGAAGGTGACAGTGTAGTCAACCATCAAGTTTTTCAAGGGACTAGTGTGCCGTTTCGGGGTGCCCAACATGATCATCACCGAGAACGGCACACAGTTCACAAGCCATGCCTTCATGCAATACATTGAGGATCTCGGCAGCAGGGTCTGTTTTGCTTCCGTGGCACATCCACGGAGCAACGGCCAAGCGGAAAGAGCAAATGCTGAAGTCCTGCGAGGCTTAAGAACGAAGACCATTGACAGACTGCGCAAGAGTGGAAGGCGCTGGACTGATGAGTTGTCGGCGGTTCTTTGGTCGATCAGAACGACGCCAAATCGAGCCACCGGCCAGACACCCTTTGCCCTGGTTTACGGGCGTAAGCAGTTCTCCCCACAGAACTCATATACGGGTCACCTCGAGTGCTCGCTTATGATGAGCTTGAGCAAGAGCGATTGCGGCAAGATGACGTGAGGCTCCTTGAGGAAGATCGTCTCCGGGCGGCTGTGAGAGCAGCACGCTACCAGCAAGCCTTGCGCCGCTACCATAGCCGCAAGGTTCATGCCCGGAGCTTTGAGGAAGGCGAACTTGTTCTTCGCACGCGTTCGATCGGCCAAGAATTCCAACAAGTTGACGCCAAAGTGGGAAGGCCCTTATCGGGTAACACGAGTCACCAAGCCTGGCGCAGTCCGGCCGGAGACCGAAGATGCAATTCCAATGAGCAACTCCTGGAACATTGAGCATCTCCGCAAGTTTTACCCATAAGGCGCGGCTGCCGGGCCTCCCGGCAAGCCACCCTTTTGTACAAGCCTTGCCGGCAAGGCATGTAACCCTTCAGACAAAGCCGGTAGCAGACCCTGAGCATAAATAAACGAAGCACTGGCGCCCTAAGTTGTAGCATGCATGCTAGGTTGAGTCTCTTCCTTGGTTAGGGTTGATAGCGCTTAGCGGCGGCTAACCCCTGGCTTAGAGGTCGGGTGCGCGTCTCTCTGTTCCTCTCTGTCTTCTTTGGTTCGCAGGGCACGTGAGTATTCCTGCCGAGCTGTTTTGGAAGAAAGGGAACGGACCGGCGCCCGGGCCCCAGCAAGCCAGAGTTGCCGGGGGCTACAAGAACAAGGATCCCTCCGCGGCAAGCCAAGATCGCCGGGGGGCTGCAGATCCAGATAAGTCCTTTATCCTCTATCATGCATCTCGTTACGGACTGGGATACGTGAAACCCTGTTCTATCCCTAAGCTGTCGTGCTCCCCCTTTTCGGCACCCAAGGGTTACCCCCTGGGTCCGAAGTTGGTCGTAGCCGGGGCAGCAAAGGAGGAGAACGAGGAGCCTCAGCCCACCCCATCCCTGCCTCCGCCAAGAGCGTGAGAAAGGTCGAGCAAGGTGGGGAGACGGCAAGGCCTGTTGCCGGGCGAAAAAAACGTTTATCTTGAGGATAACAAGGATTCACTCCTTGTCGCGGGTTTCTCCCGCGAACGAAAATCCCGGCAAACATCCCTTCTTCATTAAAAAAACATCCCGTACAGGTACAATTCATACGAAATGAACAAGGGGATTACAAGTTCTAAAGCTAACAAAGGCCCGAAGGCTTACAAGACCAAAAAGATATAAGGTGCCCGTAATCCCTTTCATGTCCCTCTCCTCAGGAAATGGAACAAGAAAGCAGAAGGGCAAAAGGGGCGCCTAGGCGAGCTACGAGTGGCAGAAGACACCAAGAGAACATCCCGGTGGCCGTCCAAGGGCTGGATGGTGATGGCAGCGCCGGAGGCAGAGCTCTAAGACGAGGCGGCAGGACGTCAACATGCGACGAAGGCGTCGGTGCCCGCGTACTCCGACTTGACGGCCTTGTCGCCCGCCCTCTTCCTCTTCCGTAGCCTCCCTACGCCAGGCGCCCAAGGAGACGGCCCCGAGAAGTTCAAGGAGCCGGCGACACGGATGATGGGGTCGCCGGTGCCGCTCGGAGCGGCGCCCGACGCCTAGTCGGACCCGTCATCCTGCCGCCCGCTGCCCTCGTCATCACTGCTGTTGTCTTCCTCGCCACTCTCGCTTGAGGAGGAATCTTCATCGTCGGAGGATCTCTCCACGCAGCATCTCACACGGGTCCCGAAGTGCCCGAAGATCTTGATGGAGAGGAGGCCGCCCTCCATTAGTTTGAAATGGAGAGCGAGCCCATCCGTCAAGCTGTGGAGGCGAGCGAAGGTCTTCCACCCTCGGTGAAGATACATGACATGAGGGGCGGGGAACTCGACGTCAACCCATGTGCCACTGTTCCCGCAACCCCTCATGTGCAGCCGCAATGCCTGTGGCGGATCCAGCTCCATCTCTCGCGCAAATGGGGTCGGAAGGCGAAGGCGACGGCGCGGCGGATGGTGCAGCCTGACGAAGAATTCACATGGGTTGTCCCCGGCGTGGCCCACCATCGGAGGAGGGGCAGCTGGAGGGGGCGAAGCGGATCTGCCGCCCCGTCCTCCTCTCCCTCGGGCACCGCGGCGGCCTCGACCTCGCCCCCTCCCCCTTCCTCTAACGGCCGGCTCCGCCGCTACGAGCTCTTGGGGAGGAGCGATGCGCTGTCTGGCCGAGACCCTCGCCGCCACCGATGATGCGTCACCACGCCCCCTCGCCATGGCAGAAAAAGAAGGGAAGCAGGAATGGGGAGAGGCAAATGGCGAAGAGTTGAGAGGCACCGTTCCTCCCCCCCCCCCCCCTCTTTATAAAGGGGCGGGCTCGCCGCCCACTCTCGCCAATCCGGCTCGTTGAAGTGACAGCAGGCGGGCCGTCGACCGCCCTCCCGCTTCCATTGAAGGCGCCTGGGAATCGACCGCACATCGCTGCGACTACCCACGCCCCGCGCGCCGCCCTTCGCCTGTTATGCATGCAGCAAGCGTGGGCGCAAAGGCGGCGCGATGGGGACGTGTGGAATGACGGTTCCCGGGTGAGGGCAGTAAATGGGACACGGCCCTGCGGTCTCAAAGAGACACGCAAGCCACCTCTTTACTGTCCACCACAAGGTGACGCCAGCATGCTTCCGTCATGCGCGCGCGCATGACCCCCACGTCGCGCGCTCAACGCGGGTCGTGGGGGAGCGCAGCGGATGGAACAACGGCCACGGTAGAAATCCGCCCGACTGCCCGCGCACCATTCTGGGCCTGGCCCAACAACGTGCTGCGCTTATGTGTGGCCCAGGCTCGGGGGCTCCTGTCGGTGTACAAAAGTAGGGGCTCTGCTTTTGACCCCTTTACTTGTGCACGGGCAGTCAGAGCCTCCCACCACGACCACGCATAATAGGGCAGAAAGGGGGAAGCTGGAGAGAAGCCGAAGCCACGAGGACAAACGAAGCAACAACAAGGACCAAGGCCACAAAGATCAGATAGGCGTAGCAGGTTCCCCCGGCAAGGACCCTTGCCGGGGCAGCCTCAGCAGCCCCGGCAAGACCCTTGCCGGGGCAGCTCACCCACGCTAGCCGAAGTGAGCCGCCCTTGAGCCCACCAACGCTCGACAAATGCGTTGGGGCAGGGCTCAGGAGGCACCTCCGTGGTGGCATGCAGACCTTTGTGAAGACATAGAATGCTCAAGATCAAATGAGGATAAGAGGGCAACCATCCTCACCGAAGAAACCCACAAGAGCCCCGGCAAGATCCTTGCCGGGGAGGCCAGCGCGCCACGGCAAGACCCTTGCCAGGCTACCCGGCAAGACCCTTGCCGGGCCACCCGGCGAGACCCTCGCCAAGCGCCGGCGGGGGCCCTTTGCCGAGCCAGCGCCCAGCTAAGTCTTCGCCTCCGTTCGCATGCAGCTGCCGACCCAACCAGCTGGGCAGGCACCTGCGTGGCAGCATCCAATCCTTCGTGGAGGCTCCACCACCACGCCACCTCAGCTGCTTGCCTGCCTACATGGCACCGCATGCGTCGCTGGCCAGGGCGCGTGTCGAAGCACGGAGGAGCGGCGACGGACGGGACGGGCCTCGCCCCCGTCCCCAATAAAGCGAAGGGACACCTAATCCTCGCATTAAATGTGTCTTGTCCTGTAATACTAGCGATAAACTCGCGACGCTGTAGCACTTTCCACCTCCTGTGTGCCACTGTGGTGGCCCCTTTCGCCTATAAAAGGAGGCCCATGGCACACAGAGAAAGGATTCGGCTCTTTCGAGCCCGTCGACACCTAGAGCTAGTTCGAGAGCTCAAGAACACTAAATACATCCACCAAAGCAGGACTATGGTTTTATGCATCCTCGCGGACAGAACCTGGATAAACGAACCGCGTACTCTCTGTCAGATCCGCTCTTCTCACGATCCCCGCGCCCCGCAACCGTAGAAGGGATTCCAGGGATCCCATAGGTGTCGTTTCCCACCGACACCCTCTACTCTCTTGTGATGAATTGAGTTTTCCTCTTGAAGTTATCTTATCGGATTGAGTCTTTAATGATTTGAGAACACTTGATGTATGTCTTGTCGTGCGTATCTGTGGTGACAATGGGATATCACGTGATCCACTTGATGTATGTTTTGGTGATCAACTTGCGGGTTCTGCCCATGAACCTTTGCATAGGGGTTGGCACACATTTTCGTCTTGACTCTCCGGTAGAAACTTTGGGGCACTCTTTGAAATACTTTGTGTTGGTTCAATAGATGAATCTGAGATTGTGTGATGGATATCCTATAATCATGCCCACGGATACTTGAGGTGACAATGGAGTACCTAGGTGACATTAGGGTTTTGGTTGATTTGTGTCTTAAGGTGTTATTCTAGTATGAACTCTATGATAGATTGAACGGAAAGAATAGCTTCATGTTATTTTACTACGGACTCTTGAATAGATAGAACAGAAAGGATAACTTTGAGGTAGTTTTGTACCCTACCATAATCTCTTCGTTTGTTCTCCGCTATTAGTGGCTTTGGAGTGACTCTTTGTTGCATGTTGAGGGATAGCTATATGATCCTGTTATTATTGTTGAGCGAACTTGCAATACTGTTTGTGCTCACTTTTATCATTAGTTACCTTGCTGTTTTTATATTTTCAGATTACAAAAACCTATATGTACCATCCGTATTGCACTTGTATCACCATCTCTTCGCCGAACTAGTGCACCTATACAATTTACCATTGTATTGGGTGTCTTTGGGGACACAAGAGACTCTTTGTTATTTGTTTGCAGGGTTGTTTGAGAGAGACCATCTTCATCCCTCGCCTCCCACGGATTGATAAACCTTAGGTCATCCACTTGAGGGAAATATGCTCTTGTCCTACAAACCTCTCTGCACTTGGAGGCCCAACAACGTCTACAAGAAGAAGGTTGTGTAGTAGACATCAAGCTCTTTTCTGGCGTCGTTGTCGGGGAGGTGAGTGCTTGAAGGTATATCTTATATCTTGCAATCAAATCTTTTTGTTTCTTATTTTATAACTAGTTTAGTTTATAAAAGAAAACTACAAAAAATGGAGTTAAGTTTGTCTCTTACGCTTCATCTTTTTAATATCTTTCGTGAGTATGGTGAAAAGGAAAATTGTGCTCAAGTTCTAGAAGAAGAATGCATTAAAATGTTTGGTACTAAATCTTTGAATGATGAGCATGATTGCAATGTTGTTAGTATGAATTCCTTGAATATCCATGATGCCAATGATATGCAAAGCCACAAGCTTGGGGATGCTATGTTTGATGAAAATGATATATTTAGTCCCCGAGTTTTGATGAGCAAATTTATTATGATGAAAGAATGCCTCCTATTTATGATGATTATATTGATGAAAGTGGGTTTGGAAGAGTGCCAAATTTAGGAAGTAGTGATCCACTATTTTGGAGGATGTTTGAATCTTATTGTGATGAACATGAAAGTGGATTTGGAAGAGTTTCAACTTTATTTAGTGATGATTCCACTATTTCGGAAGAGGTTCCAATTGATTATGAGAACAAAGTTACTATCTATGATGATTATTGTGATGACTTGTATGCTATTAAGAATAATGATAACCATGAAACTTGTCATAATGATTTTAGTTTTCAATTGGATTATGCCTCACATGATAATAATTTTGTTGAGTTTGCTCCCACTACTATTCATGAGAAGAATTTTGCTTATGTGGAGAGTAGTAAATTTTCTATGCAAGTATATCATGAAAAGAATGCTTTAGGTACTGGTTATATTGTTGAATTCATTCATGATGCTACTTAAAATTATTATGAGGGAGGAACATATGCTTGTAGGAATTGCAATAATGTCAAGTTTCCTCTCTATATGTTGAAAATTTTGAAGTTATGCTTGTTTTGCCTTCCTATGCTAGTTGATTATTGTTCCCATAAGTTGTTTGCTCACAAAATCCCTATGCATAGGAAGTGGGTTAGACTTAAATGTGCTAGTAATATGCTTCATGATTCTCCCGTTATGTTTCAATTCTTATCTTTTATGTGAGCATCATTGCCATCATCATGCCTAGCTAGAAAGGCATTAAAGAAAAGCGCTTGTTGGGAGACAACCCAATATTTACCCCTGCTATTTTTGTGTGTTCACATGATTATGCTACTGTAGTAATCATGTTTTCTAGCTTTTGTTTCAATAAAGTGCCAAGTAAGACCTTCAGGATAGCTTACGATGATAGTTGTGTTGATCCTCCTGAAAATCTAAAACTTTTGCACCCAGTAAATTAGTTTTGATAATTCACAGAAACGTGCTTATGATCTGATTATTTTTGTTATGGATTGGTACACAAATTTCTTAGGACTTACTAATTTTTTAGGATTTTTGGAGTTCCATAAGTATACATTTGATACAGATTACTACAGACTGTTCTGTTTTTGACAGATTCTGTTTTCATTGTGTTGTTTGCTTATTTTGATGAATCTATGAGTAGTATCGGAGGGTGTGAACCATATATAAGTTGTAGTACAGTATATATTACACCAATATGAATTTAGAATGAGTTCACTATAGTACCTAAGTGGTGGTTTTATTTTCTTATACTAACAGACTTACGAAGTTTTACAGCCGAGTTTTGTGTTGTGAAGTTTTCAAGTTTTGGGTAAAGATTCGATGGACTATGGAATAAGGAGTGGAAAGAGCCTAAGCTTGGGGATGCCCAAGGCACCCCGAGGTAATATTCAAGGACAACCAAGAGCCTAAGCTTGGGGATGCCCCGGATGGCATCCCCTCTTTCGTCTTCGTTCATCGGTAACTTTACTTGGAGCTATATTTTTATTCGCCACATGATATGTGTTTTGCTTGGAGCGTCATTTTCTTTTGTTAGTATTTTCTTACTGTTATTTAATGTTTTGCATCTGTAGTTTCAATAAAAATGTGAAGGATAGCCTTTGCCACGCTTATTCTGCTAGTATACATGTTGCTGTTTCAAAACAGAAAGTTTACCACTGTTGCAAAAATTCCCTAGAAAAGTCAGAGCATGATATAATGTTGAAACTTTTTGCATAATGAGCTCTGATAAATCTTCTACAGCATTAGTATTTTTCTCATAATTTTTGGAGTTAGAGAAGTATTGATACTCTTGCATTCTTTACAGACTGTACCGTTTTGGCAGATTACTATTATGTTTGCATTGTTTGCATGTGTTTGCTTGTTTAATGATTATATTTGAGGATAGGAGTATTAAATATGCAGAGGCGTTTAGTATGCAATGTTGAATAATAATTTTAGTGATTTGTTACAGTAGAAAATGATAAGGTTTTGCATTGGTTTATACTAACCTATCTTACGAGTTCTTTTTGAGTTTGTTGTGGATGAAGCTTTTGAGAAATAGAGAAACCATGATATGAGAGGAACTAAGGAGACACAAAAGTTCAAGCTTGGGGATGCCCAAGGCACCCCAAGATAATATATCAAGAAGTCTCAAGCATCTAAGCTTGGGGATGCCCCGTTAGGCATCCCACCTTTTTTTTCTTCAACAACTATCGGTTAGTATCGGTTGAACCTAAGTTTTTGCTTCTTCACATGAGTTGTGTTATCCTTGCAATGTCATTTTATTTTGTTTTGCTTGCTGTTTGAATACAATACCAAGATCTGAAATTCTTTAATGAGAGAGAGTCTTCACATAGTTACATAATTATTTAGCTACTCATTAATCTTCACTTATATCTTTTTAGAGTAGTTTTTCATTTACTCGTGTGCTTCACTTATGTCCTATGAGTAAATTGTTGAATGAGTTGATTGTCATAAATCTGAAATTATATGTGTCTCATTTTCTTATCCCATGGGGAGTAATGACTTCACATCTAAAAATTAGAGGTTGTAAATTCATTGAAGGTTAGCAAGCATTGTATTGGTCATTTGAACAATTCATGAAAGAATATTGAAGGAAGAGAGATTTCACATATAAATATACTATCTTAGACATCTTTTATAATTGTGAGCACTCATTAAGTATGACATGCTAAAGAGTTGATGTTGGACAAGGAAGACAACGTAATGGGTTATGTTTTCTCACATCTCGCTTAAAGTATATTGTCATGGATCATTCAAACATGTTGAGCTTGCCTTTCCCCCTCATGCTAGCCAAATTCCTTGCACCAAGTAGAGATACTACTTGTGCTTCCAAATATCCTTAAACCCAGTTTTGCCATGAGAGTCCACCATACCTACCTATGGATTGAGTAAGATCCTTCAAGTAAGTTGTCATCGGTGCAAGAAATAAAAATTGCTCTCTAAATATGCATGATCTATTAGTGTGAAGAAAATAAGCTTTATACGATCTTGTTATGGAAGCAATAAAAGAGACGGACTGCATAATAAAGGTCCATATACAAGTGGCAATACAAAGTGACGTTCTTTTGCATTAAGATTTTGTGCATCCAACCATAAAAGCGCATGAAAACCTCTGCTTCCCTCTGCGAAGGACCTATCTTTTACTTTATGTATTTTACTTTATGCAAGAGTCAAGGTGATCTTCACCTATCCCTTTTTCATTTTATCCTTTGGAAAGCACCTCGTGTTGGAAAGATCCTGATATATATATCCAATTGGATGTAAGTTAGCATGAACTATTATTATTGACATCACCCAAAGGTGAATACATTGGGAGGCGAAATTATAAGCCCCTATCTTTCTCATTGTCCGATTAAAACTCCATAACCATAAGTATTGTGTGAGTGTTAGCAATTGTAGAAGACTATATGATAGTTGAGTATGTGGAGTTTGCTAAATCAAAGCTCTGACATAGACCCTTCCTGAAAATAAGATGAATTGCAATTGTTTGATGACTGGGAATGAAGTTTGCTAGTTTTCAAGAAAGTTTATGGTCTATGCTTTAACATGTGAATAGCTTGTTACTTGTTCGTGAGAAGTTTTATGAGATGAACTACTGATATGACATATAATCATGCTAGAAAAGGTGATTGAAATTATCATTGATCAAACTTGTGCACCTGCTAGCATTCACACTTCATAAATTCTTTCTTTTATCATTTACCTACTCGAGGACGAGCAGGAATTAAGCTTGGGGATGCTGATACGTCTCCAACGTATCTATAGTTTATGAAGCATTCATGCTATTTTATTATTTGTTTTGAATGTTTACGGGCTTTATTATACACTTTTATATTAATTTTGGGACTAACCTATTAACCGGAGGCCCAACCCATATTGTTGTTTTATTGCCTATTTCAGTATTTCGAAGAAAAGGAATATCAAACGGAGTCCAAACGGAATGAAACCTTCGAGAGCGTGATTTTTGGAACGAACGTGATCCAGGAGACTTGGAGTTGAAGTAAAGGAAGCTTCGAGGTGGCCACGAGGGTGGGGGGCGCGCCAACCCCCCTGGGCGTGCCCCCTTGTCTCGTGCGCCCCTCGTGGCTCCCCCGACCGACTTCTTTCGCCTATATATTCCCATATACCCTAAAAACATCGAAGGACAAGATAGATCGGGAGTTCCGCCACCGCAAGCCTCTGTAGCCACCAAAAACCTCTCGGGAGCCCGTTCCGGCACCCTGCCGGAGGGGGAATCCATCACTGGTGGCCATCTTCATCATCCCGGCACTCACCATGACGAGGAGGGAGTAGTTCACCCTCGGGGCTGAGGGTATGTACTAGTAGCTATGTGTTTGATCTCTCTCTCTCTCTCTCTCTCTCTCTCTCTCTCTCTCTCTCTCTCTCTCTCGTGTTCTCTCTATGGCACAATCTTGATGTATCGCGAGCTTTGCTATTATAGTTGGATCTTATGATGTTTCTCCCCCTCTACTTTCTTGTGATGAATTGAGTTTTCCTCTTGAAGTTATCTTATCGGATTGAGTCTTTAATGATTTGAGAACACGTGATGTATGCCTTGCCGTGCGTATCTGTGGTGACAATGGGATATCACGTGATCCACTTGATGTATGTTTTGGTGGTCAACTTGCGGGTCCTGCCCATGAACCTTTGCATAGGGGTTGGCACACATTTTCGTCTTGACTCTCCGGTAGAAACTTTGGGGCACTCTTTGAAATACTTTGGTGTTGGTTGAATAGATGAATCTAGTATGAACTCTAGATGACATTAGGGTTTTGGTTGATTTGTGTCTTAAGGTGTTGTTCTAGTATGAACTCTATGATAGATTGAACGGAAAGAATAGCTTCATGTTATTTTACTACGGACTCTTGAATAGATAAAATATAAAGGATAACTTTGAGGTGGTTTCGTACCCTACCATAATCTCTTCGTTTGTTCTCCGCTATTAGTGGCTTTGGAGTGACTCTTTGTTGCATGTTGAGGGATAGCTATATGATCCAATTATGTTATTATTGTTGAGAGAACTTGCACTAGTGAAAGTATGAACCCTATGCCTTGTTTCCTACCATTGCAATACCGTTTGTGCTCACTTTTATCATTAGTTACCTTGCTGTTTTTATATTTTCAGATTACAAAAACCTATATGTACCATCCATATTGCACTTGTATCACCATCTCTTCAACGAACTAGTGCACCTATACAATTTACCATTGTATTGGGTGTGTTGGGGACACAAGAGACTCTTTGTTATTTGGTTGCAGGGTTGTTTGAGAGAGACCGTCTTCATCCTATGCCTCCCACAGATTGATAAACCTTAGGTCATCCACTTGAGGGAAATTTGCTACTGTCCTACAAACCTCTGCACTTGGAGGCCCAACAACGTCTACAAGAAGAAGGTTGTGTAGTAGACATCAGCCATCATCATCTTGTGCTCATGATCTCCATCACTGAAGCATCGTCATGATCTCCAACGTCACTGGTGCGACACCTTGATCTCCATCTTAGCATCATTGTCGTCTCGCCACCTATTGTTACCATGACTATCGCTACCGCTTAGTGATAAAGTAAAATAATTACATGGCGGTTGCATTGCATACAATAAAGCGACAACCATATGGTTCCTGCCAGTTGCCGATGACTTTGTTACAAAACATTATCATCTCATACAACAATTTATATCACGTCGTGCTTGACCATATCACATCACAGCAAGCCCTGCAAAAACAAATTAGACGTCCTCTACTTTGTTGTTGCAAGTTTTACGTGGTTGTTATGGGCTTCTAGCAAGAACCGTTCTTACCTACGCATCAAAACCACAACGATTTTTCGTCAAGTGTGTTGTTTTAACCTTCAACAAGGACTGGGCGTAGCCACATTCGATTCAACTAAAGTTCAAGAAACGGACACTCACCAGCCACCTATGTGCAAAGCATGTCGGTAGAACCAGTCTCGCGTAAGCGTACGTGTAATGTCGGTCTGAGCCGCTTCATCCAACAATACCGCCGAATCAAAGTATGACATGCTGGTAAGCAGTATGACTATTATCGCCCACAACTCTTTGTGTTCTACTCGTGCATATAACATCTACGCATAGACATGGCTCAGATGCCACTGTTGGGGAACGCGGTAATTTCAAAAAAATTCCTACGATCACGCAAGATCTATCTATGTGATGCATAGCAACGAGAGGGAAGAGTGTATCCATGTACCCTCGTAGACCAAAAACGGAAGCGTTTAGTTAACGCGGTTGATGTAGTCGAACGTCTTCGCGATCCAACCGATCCAAGCACCGAATATATGGCACCTCCGCGTTCAGCACACGTTCAGATCGGGGACGTTCCTCGTACTCTTGATCCAGTGGAGGCCGAGGGAGAGTTTCGTCAGCATGATGGCGTGGTGACGGTGATAATGAAGTTACCGGCGCAGGGCTTCGCCTAAGCACTACGACGATATGACTGAGGTGTGTAACTGTGGAGGGGGCACCGCACATTGCTAAAACAATGTCAATTTCCGTGTCTAAGGGGTGCCCTCCTCCCCATATATAAAGGAGGGAGGGGGAGGCCGGCCGGCCTCTCTAGGCGCGCCAAGGGGGGAGGAGTCCTCCTCCTCCTAGTAGGAGTAGGACTCCCCCTTTCCTAGTCCCACTAGGAATAGAAGGAAGAGGGGGAAGGAGAAAGGAAAGGGGGACCGACCCCCTCACCCAATTCGGATTGGGCTTGGGGGCGGCCTGCCCCTCCTAGGCTGCCTTCTCTCCTCTCCCACTAAGGCCCATTAAGGCCCATATGCTCCCCGGGAATGTTCCGGTAACCCCCGGTACTCCGGTAAATGCCCGAACTCATCCGAAACTATTCCGACCATTTCGAGACTCCTCGTTATGTCCGTGATCACATCCGGAACACCCAACTACCTTCGGTACATCAAAACACATAAACTCGTAATACCAATCGTCATCGAACATTAAGCATGCGGACCCTATGGGTTCGAGAACTATGTAGACATGAACGAGACATGTCTCCGGTCAATAACCAATAGCGAAACCGGGATGCTCATATTGGTTCCTACATATTCTACGAAGATCTTTATTGGTCAAACCGCATAACAACATACGTTGTTCCCTTTGTCATCGTTATGTTACTTGCCCGAGATTCGATCGTCTGTATCTCAATACCTAGTTCAATCTCATTACCGGCAAGTCTCTTTACTCCTTCCGTAATACTTCATCCCGCAACTAATTCATTAGTCACAATGCTTGCAAGGCTTTTAGTGATGAGTATTACCGAGAGGGCCCAGAGATACCTCTCCGAAACACGGAGTGACAAATCCTAATCTCGATCTATGCCAACCAAACAAACACCTTCGGAGACACCTGTAAAGAACCTTTATAATCACCCTTTTACGTTGTGACGTTTGGTAGCACACAAAGTGTTACTCCGGTATTCGGGAGTTGCATAATCTCATAGTGCGAGGAACTTGTATAAGTCATGAAGAAAGCGGTAGCAATGAAACTAACACGATCATAATGCTAAGCTAACGGATGAGTCATGTCCATCACATCATTCTCCTAATGATGTGATCCCGTTCATCAAATGACAATACATATCTATGGTTAGGAAACATAACCATCTTTGATTAACGAGCTAGTCAAGTAGAGGCATACTAGGGACTATAGGTTTTGTCTATGTATTCACACATGTACTAAGTTTCCGGTTAATACAATTCTAGCATGAATAATAAACATTTATCATGAATTAAGGAAATAAATAATAACTTTATTATTGCCTCTAGGGCATATTTCCTTCACATGGCGCGTGGCACAAGCACTTGCTGAATTTCTAGCCAGTCGGCTAGATGGATTGTGGGGCAGTGGAAAAAAGATAAGGATTACAATTTCTAGCCACATGGGGCCCATGGCGCGTGGCACACGCGCCCGCCGAATTTCGGGCTAGTCGGCTAGATGGATTGCGGGGCGGTGGAAAAAAGATAAGGATTGATGTTTCTAGTCGCATGGGGCTCATCGCGCGTGGCGCACACGCCCACCGAATTTCTAGCCAGACGACTAGATGGATTGTGCAGCGGTGGACAAAAGATAAGGATCGTAGTTTATTGTCGCATGGGGCCCATCATGCGTGGCGCATGCGCCCGCTGAATTTCTAGCTGGTCGGCCGAATATAATCGTTATCCGTATTAGATAAGGGGCAAATAAATGTAATTTGGGTAATATAGTATATTGGATAACAAATGTTTTCAGATAAGTGGGCACTGTAAAAATGTGATTTTCATTTTTTATAGAAAAAATTGATTTGGGTAGGAAAAAAGGAGACCGTGATAACTTGATATGCCCCGGAGACTAACTGGCTTCTCCCTGCAGCCTCCTCCATGCGATGGCATTTTAGGCAGCACCCTCCTCTCACAGTCGCCTCCCAGCCCCTCCACCGCGATGTCGCCAGTCCCTTCCACGGCGTCGACATCACATCCGGCGCGGTGAATAGCCGAATCCGGCGGGGAGGTGCAGAAGGCCTTGCCGTTAGCCATTCACGCGGCCACGTAGCTGACCCATACGGATCTCGCCGAGATGACCCGGGGGAACATCGGTGTGGCGCCGCAAGTTTTAGGGACAACGCCCTGGTCGTCGGGGTCGGTCTTCTACATCAATCAAGCCACACCGTCGATCTCCATGGTGAGGCCATCCCAAGTCGATTCCCGGTGCCGAGGGAGATCACCACGACGACCCAACCTGCAAGAGATAGAGATGGGTGTCGAGGCAGTGGAAGAAGATGAGGAAGGGGATTATAGTTTCTAGCCGCATGGGGCCCATGGCGCGTGGCGCACGCCCAACCGGCTGAATTTCTAGCCGGTGGGCCAGATAGAATCGTTATCCTTATTGCATAAGGGGCAACAAATGTAATTCAGGTAGTATATACAATGGATAACTGTAGGAATAGTTAGCCCGTTGAGCGAGCGTAGTCTGCAACAACTCAATGGTGTTCCGGGTCTCCACTGCAATTGGCGACTCACCAGTGACGGGAATTCCGACAAGCCGGGTTGCCGCCGCCACCATGTTATCCATCGGGTAAGAAAAATGACTCGATGGTGTCGTAAAGTGCGGCGGCGGTGTCCGACCGTGGGGCGGGTTAGGTCCCGACTCTTCCCTCCGGACCGGCTCTGGCTGGTGAGGCTGGGTTGTCGTCTTGTTCCCATGCGCGTCCACAGTCAACTGGGCCCTGGTGTGTTGAACAAATTCATGGGCTCATAATTCAGGGGTAAACGAGTCTGGTGCCTCCTTTGAAGGACTGCATTGGAGTGTTTTGATCCAGAATTAAACGCCAAGCTTCTGCCTTCAGGCGCTCCTGTCTTACGGGAACCTGGGCCTGTAACTCGGCCGTGTGATCGCTCTCGGCATTAATATCCTCCTGGGCCTTGGTCATCTGCTCTTAAATCCTAGCAACTGTTGCATTGTGTTCAGCTTGGTTTTCGGTAGTGACTTCAGCCGCCAGCAGGGTCATCAGAGTCCCCATCAGGTCGGATTAAACTTGAGCCTGCGGTCGGGCTGAGCTGGATGCACCGGCCGATGCAGCTGTCAGGTCAGATGTTGCTGCTCCAGTCACCGAAGAATTGATAACCGGCGCCGTCCTTGCCATAAAGATGGCGGCTCGGCACGGCGGTTCATAGAAGTCCGGAATAATGTTGCCATCGGAACAACACCCAAGCCCGCAGTCTTGGAGTTGATAGACTGACTCTGTCTCGTCAATCAAGGACTCATCGCCTGAGTAGATGAGAGTCTCTCCCCCAGACGCAGAGTTTTCCGCAAGTTCAACACCTTGTGTGAAACCAGTGAAGACGTGCTTCCGGCCGGCTCGCACCCGGGCGGGTTGCGTGCGCTGAGCCGGCTCGACGAGTTCGGTGCAGATATCCGGCTCAGGCTTAGATCCGCCGATCGTGCCGATGAAAACGTTGATTCCGTCGAAGGGGACCCGGTACCCGTACTCAATTGAGTCGGCCTCAGGGCCCCAGCCAGCGTTGTCGATGTAGAGTTTGTCATGGCGACTCTTGGTCATCCTGCCAGCAACGTATCCCTCGATCCCTGGGAAAGAGCCCTTTAAGAACTCGAAACCATCATGCGTTGGCCCCATGGTGGGCGCCAACTATCGTGGTTTTGTCACGATAGAAGTGTGAGGACTTAGTGGTGAGGCCATCGCAACTAGGTGATTGCTTGTCGGGGTTGAGCAGGACGAGAGACATGGGTTTACCTAGGTTCGGCCCCTCACGGCGGGGGTAAGAGTCTACTCCTGCTTTTATGCTTATTGCATGAGTATCTTTTACAAGGGAGCGGATCCGCCTGACCTCCGAGACCCTGGCTTACAAGAGTCCAGGTCGGGTTACGATCTGTGACCGAACCTAACTTTTAAGTCGCCTTGCCTTCTATGACAAGACATCAAAATGGCAGCTTACAACTCCGGGCCTCTTGCCACCTTCTGGCTTCGGGCCCTAAGCCGGCCCATCTGTGAGCGGCCCTTCTGGTCCTGCATCTTGATCATCTTGGCCCATCTAAGGCCTAAGTCTGAGAGTCGCCAACGACTTGACCCGGCCCTTAAACTCGAAAAAAATGGTGCCGCGATCGACTTCGAACCCGCGACCTCCGTCTCCGAAGGGAACAGCACTAGCCATTCGGCCATCCCAGCCGTTGTGAAAATTATTCATTTTCCACTTCTTATTTCTTCCTTCAATCGTGGTTTTTCTTCCGGACGTTTGCATTCGGTGTTTCATTTTTTTCCTTGCATTTCCACTTTTCTCTTTTTTAAATGTGTGGATTCTTAAACAAATCTTGAACTTTTACTTCAAATCGATGAACCTTTTTTCCGAAATCCATGAACTTTCACTCAAATCCATGAAGATTTTTTCAAAATCTATGAACTTTTTTCAAATTTGTGAACTTTTTTAGAAAAATGGATGACTACTTTGCAAATTTGATGAAATTTATTTCAAATTCAATGAACTTTTCTCAAATTCAGTGGATTTTTTTCAAAAATTTGATGAACATTTTCAAATTCAGTGAACTATTTTTCAAATTTGGATGAACATTTTCGAATTAGATGAACTTTTTTCAAAATCGATAAACTTTTTAAAAAATTGTGAATTTTTCTGAAAATCGATGAACTTTTTTCAAAAAAAAATTGTGAATTTTTCTTAGAAAATGATGAACTTTTTTCAAAACCGATGAACTTTTCAAGTAATTTTTAAATTTAAGTGAACGTTTTAGTAAAAGCAATAACTATAACTGTGTTCTCTTAATGGACACCAAGACGAGCTTGGTCCAGTGGTGGTTGCGTTCGTGTGTAGACGTGAGATGGTGAGTTTGAACCCCAGCTCTCACACTATTTATCTTTCACGTTTTCCTTTGTCAGCGGGAAATGGGCCAGATTCAAAACCAGCCCAATCAAGAAACGTGCAGGCGCCAAGTTGTCTAACCGGCGCCGATGAGGGGCTCCCCCCTTTCAGGGCGAGTTATACTGTGGGGTTATATCCTCAACAGGTGGGAAGCTTCGGTGCCCCAGCGGCGAGACGGTGGTGGCGGCTAGGTGGCGACGTTGGGGGAAGGTGTGTCGGCATCGGCTGCTGGCAGAGGCACCGACAAATGGGTGGCGACGACGACGACACGACGGAGGTGGGCGAGGGTTTGTTGTCGATATGGGGGGTGGGAGAGGATGTCCAATGTGCCACCGACTAGCGGGCCAGGGGGAGCTTCGATGCACTATTTATTTTCCACATTTTCCTTTGTTAGTGGGTAATGGGCCAGATTCGAAACCAACCCAATCAAGAAACGTGCAGGCGCCAAGTTGTCTAACCGGCGCCGATGAGGGGCTCCCCCCTTTTAGGGCGGGTTACACCGTGGGGTTATATCCCCAACAGGTGGGAAGCTTCGGCGCCCCAGCGGCGAGACGGTGGTGGCGGCTAGGTGGCGACGTTGGGGGAAGGTGTGTCGGCACCAGCTGCTGGCAGAGGAACCGACAAATGGGCGGCGATGACGACACGGTGGAGGCGGGCGAGGATTTGCTGTCGATATGGGGAGTGGGAGAGGATGCCCAATGTGCCACCGACTAGCGGACTAGGGAAAGGAGTAGGCTGGCACCGATGTGTCTCGTGTCCGGGTGGACACAAATGAGGCTAAAAAGTGAGCCGAAAATAGCTCGGCAAGCGGACGCCCGTCATTTGAAGTCGGCGGTTGGGCCGATTTTTCTGTCCGCCGCAACCTAAACAGACGCGCGGACGGGTTGGGTTGCCGCGCTTGGATTTGCTCCAAACATGTTCACATCCGGAGAGTTTTGAACAATCGAAAGGCTTTGACGGTGGTGCATATCAAGTAAAAAAAAGAAGAAGAAGATGGTGGTGCAGATCCCAAGGCAAGAAGCACAAACATCGCTCCTCCAATCTCCAATGGTCAAGGCACCGGACCCACCAGAGCCCGCACGCATCCCTATGATCACGCCCCCCTCTGTCGTCCTCCTCCCGCTGCTACTGGCTGCTCCGTCACGTCCCGTCGCCGCTGCCATTTACTGCTGCTTCGCCTCTTCCCCAAGCGAGCGCGTGCACTCGAGTACCCGACCTGACCGCGCCGCAGCCGAGACCTAGAGCCTTCTTCTCCACCCACCCTCCCCTTTGCTCTCCATTCACACTCGTCTCTCTCCAAGAAAACCCTCCGCCTGGCGGCCGGAACACTCGCGTCGCGTCGCGTGCGCAGCAATCTGCGCTCCTCCTATTTTGCTCAGCCGCCGGAGACCATTACCCCCGCCGCGAGATTGATGGAGGCAGCTAGCGGCGCCTCTTCCTATTCCATCGGTATGTCCTGTTTCTGCCGATTCTTGCTCATGTGTCGTCTAGGTCTTCTCTGGTCGGTCGTTGCAGGAAACGGGGTTAATTAAGCATGGATCCAGCAGCGTTTTGAGGTCGTTTCGTCGCAGATTTCTCTCGTATTATTCAACGTTGGTATTATTTCTGTTTCGCCAGATCGAGTCCGTGATTTGTGCTCTTATAAACATGAGTTTTTTTTAGGAATAAACACGAACTTTTTTGGATAAGCGGCACTAGACAAACGCTGATCTTTTTCTTTCCCTCTCTAGAATTCTTTCCCTCTCTAGAATGAATGCGTCATCCTTGTCATGATACACGTTCTTGCCCAAAAAAAGAGAGTAAACAGTGTGTTTCATCATATACACTAGTAGAAAACAGGGCTTTCGTCCAGGTCAGTTTAGCCCATTAGTCCCGGTTCAATCCAGAACCGGGATTAATGTGAGCATTTATCCCGGTTCGTGCGGCTAAGGCATTAGTTCCGGTTCACCTGTGCCCTTTAGTCCCGGTTTGTGCCTCAAACCGGGACTAAAGGGTGCGATGTCCATTAATCCCGGTTCATGCCTCAAACCGGGACTAAAGAGTAGACCTTTAGTCCCGATTTGAGGCACGAACCGGGACTAATGGGGTTGAGACCTTTAGTCCCGGTTCCCCTCACGAACCGGTACTAAAGGTCCTATTTTCAAACTCTACCTCCCCGGTGGATCGCCTTTTCAATTTTAAAAAAAATAAAAGGAAAATGATGGAAATGTCAAAAAAATAAAAGAAAATAAGTTTCCCATGTGATATGTGGTCTAGTTGTTGGAAAAATTTGCAAATGTGAATTTCGACTTTATTTGTAAAATCTCTTTGGAATTTGTAAATATGGGCATAACTTTTGCATATTAACTCGGATGAAAAAGTTTTTTATATGAAAAATCATCTACTCGAAAAGTTACATCCAAATTTAACTGGGGAAACCCCGTTAAACATTTTCAAAATCCTCAAAAACCTAACCGAAAAAAAGTTACGGGGCTTTTAAGATCTAGAGTGGAAAATCGAAAAATTTCAAACTGTGGTCAAACAATGGTCAAACCATGGTCAAACTAATTATTCTAGAATATTAGTGTTACTAAATAATTTGTTTAGTTATTTTGAATTTTGGTCAAATCTGGTCAAACTGTGGTCAAACAATGGTCAAACTATGGTCAAACCATGGTCAAACTAATTATTCTAGAATATTAGTGTTACTAAATAATTTGTTCAGTTATTTTGAATTTTGGTCAAATCCGGTCAAACTGTGGTCAAACTATGGTCAAACCATGGTCAAACTAATTATTCAAAATAACTATTGTTTTCTGAATAATTATTGTTTTTGAAAACAATAGTTTGAAACTCAAACTGTGAAATGTGTCAATTTATGCTCAAGCAAAATTCCTGAGGGTTAATAGGATTGACATCTTATTATTGTCAGGAAAACAACAAGTGCAGACTTGGAAACGAGGGAGAATAGAACCCGGAAGTTAAGCGTGCTCAGGCTGGGTGAGTGGGAGGATGGGTGACCGTTGGAATGATGAGGGTGATTAGAGAAGAGGATAAATTGAGCAGTGATGAGGGATGCTGATTACTGATTAGGGGTTAAAATAATTCAGAAATTTGAAAATAAAAAATTATTCAAATAAAATTTCAAAAAAAAATTCAAAAAAAAATCATAAAATTTCCATTAGTCCCGGTTGGTGTTACCAACCGGGACTAAAGGTGGAGCTCCACGTGGCATGACCTTTAATCCGATTACGGATTGAACCGGGACTAAAGGGGGAGGCATTAGTACCGACCCTTTAGTCCCGGTTCACCAACCGGGACTAAAGACCCTTACCAACCGGGACAATAGGCCCTTTTTCTACTAGTGATATCTACTGTCAGTTTTGCACTAGTACATGAATCTTGCATTTTCTCGAGAAAAAGAGAGTAACTGAATCTGCACGCTTATGGCGATATTTATGATAAGAATGTGGATTTTGTTAACCATAGATCCTGCTTTCAAATTCACATATTTTACGTCTCTACACTATCACTATGCATCATGGTACTCTATGTGACGAGCTAATTCATATTTTGTTTGTGCAAATCCATTCATATGTATGTTCGGCGTTGGAAAAGCAGTAATGATCACGTGATAGTCGAATCTAGATCTTGTTGGTATTTGTTTTAGACATGCTGATGCTGAATAGTACGTAAGGTGTGAAATGAGATGTGCTACAAAGAAGATGGTGGGAACACGGGAATCTCAAAGCATGAATGGACGCTGGATGTAGGGGTTGTATGGCCCACCGGGGCAGCAATGTATATACTATCCAATTAAGATATTATTGATAAGAAATTCAGTCTTCTTTTTAGTATGAAGCGATCAACGTTTTTATTTATTTTTGCTTATCAGGCACTTGAATTTCACATCATGAGGTGTTAAGCTACATGGCTGAAGATACGCTAAAGGAAGGGCGTAAAGGCCGCCGTAGCCATCCCGTCAATGAAACTCGTAAGCAATTAGCATGGCAAGTATCTATTAAACATTGATATGATCAACTATATTTATGACTGTTTATCTCCTTTGCTGCAGCATTTGAGGCATTTTATGATGGCTCATGGCATGGAGTTGATCATATAAGGGTCAGGGATGGCGGTCTGTTCGTTAAGTTCATCTACTCTGGTTCCACAGTCGAGCACAATGTTGATGGGGATTATCTGCGGATACGCTCCAGAAGGGCTACATGCTTCGACTGCTCGCATCTTCTCAAGCCGGGCGTTGATGTCTGTGTACAACCGTCTCATCCACTCCATGGAAGTCCAACTGGGGAAATAAAACCTTCCGTATGTCAGCTTTCTATTTGTGTGTTTTTTTTGTAACAAGTTTACATACCCATTCTGTTTTATCTTCCAAAAATACATAGTAATGGTTTTTAGGAAATAGGAACCAAAAAGACATAATGCGCCGAATATGAATAGTTGGATGCGAAAACCATATCATTGTTTGTTATCCACTACATTTAATAACATCTTTCTTTCTCAAACACACAGTCCCAAATGCGCGCCTTTTGTATTAGAAGAAACATAAGATAACACAAACCCTACAACTCAACACCGAAATGAAAACCACAGAAGAAAGAACTATAAGAGGCTAAACTACCAATCATTGTTTTTAAGGCGTCCTGCCTTGGACGCTTAGGAGATAAGGCGCCCTGGCAGCGCCTTACAAATATGCCTGCCTTAGGCGCTTAGGCGTTGTCTAGGCGCTCGCCGTAGGTCACCTTACCGCCTTATAAACAATGCTATTGATAAACTGTTTAGGGAAAACCGCATCGTCTCTTGATTACTTTATTCTCTTATCCATGCAGATGTTACTGTGTCATGATGCAAGACTCATCACAATTAAGAGAAATCATATTGAAGATCAGTGTTTCTGCTTGTTTTTTATTATGCTCTACAAGAACCAATGTCCTGACAATACAGAAAATGGAGAAGTGATATCTGATAGAAGAGAAGAGGTGGTAACCCTAAACAATATCTTCCTCTTGCAAAAGCTCCAGCCTAAGGAGCTCCATGAAGGAAGCGTACAATGGAGTTGTGCGGAGGACTGCCTCTCTCACAATAGAAGCAAGCTGTTAAGTGCTAGATTCTCCGAAGAAATAGCACATCTCATAGTTTTGTCTATCCTGAATGGGATGGAGTTCAGCATCGAGTTGGTGGAAGGCAAGATCATCTATAGAATCATCAAAGGAGGGAAAGTGTGTCACAATCTCAATTCCATGAGCACACATCCAGGGTCGGACAACAAGATGGAGATAGTTTCATTCCAACGGCGTGATGAGGCTTTATGTCCAATTATCAGAAATATCTTTGTCACTCATGCAAAGAAGCGCAAACTCGCAGAAGACAAGAGATTCACTATGAAGACTGAATTGGATCGTCAATTAGAATACATGAGGTTTGCTGTCAAGACTGAATTGGATTGTCTATTGGATGTCTATGAACAAGTGGGGTTGAGGCACTCAAAGCGTCGGAAAACTCAAGCAGAGCGCTTTACTAGTTATGATACGCCTAATTTTGGTCGTGACAGGTATAAGAGACGTGGTGCATGTTCCACCAAGCATGACGATTCATACCGAGGTATGCATGGAGAATCACCAGTTGAAGTAGAATCAACCCATGAAGAGGTCCCGGTGGACATCACACGGAAACAAACAAGTGCAAGCACTTTCGTGGTCAAGGAAAACCCAAGCTCCACAGAAGGGAAGCATAAGAGCACAACAAGGATAACTCCTGTGAAGGAAAAACCCAGCTCAGCGGAAGTGAAGGAGGAGAGCACAGTTGAAGAAAGATCTTCGGATTGTCATATTTCACGGAAACCTGCAAAGAGCAAGGAGAAGAATCGTCGTCCCCCTTTACCTATTCGACAGAAGTTATTTACTTCATCACACAGCCTAAATGGCAATTCTGAGCCAGCATTTTATCAGAAAAGAGGAAGAAAAAGAAAGCAACGCATGTGCGGAACAGAATACAAGAAAATGATCAGCCAATGCATAGGAAATATCCAGAGTGAAATGGAGAGGGACTTGGAGTTTAATCTAGGTGTTCCTATGACAAATTACGATCATGGTGCTTACGGAGAATTGAATTTTACATGGCCAGCTTATTCTGATAGTGATAGTCAAGATGAGAAGGATGATCTTGTGGAATTTTGGAAAGAAAGGGACCACTCATGGGCCACACTAGAACTTGAGAAAAATCAGGTACACATATTTCTTTTACAATTGTTCAACTTTCTGTGAAATAATTTAGAACTTCTTGAGAAAATGAAAGGACCTTGAATTTGGATACAAGCAGTTGTGTTCCTTTTGTAGCTATGCACATATTTATTCTTTCTTATTTAATATACCGAGATAGTCTTTAAGATACTGCGATAGTGGTCATTCTGATATAATTAATCCTGAATCTGTTTCTACTTCTAGAAAACCTATGTATGAAACCTTAGGAATTATGCTATTGTTTTTGGGACAATTCTTACTTAATTAATGATCAGTACATAAATAAAAAATTGATTCATATGTCCTTATTATCTGCTACCCCCCACACACACACACACACGCACACACACGCACACAAATTTTGTACTAAATCAGCGACTTATTTTGGGACAGAGGGAGTACTAACTTCGTTCTAAATCCGCGACACTTATTTTGGGACGGAGGGAGTATTTAACTTGCCCAATCAGGAAAGATGAACCACGGGAACTCGCTGAAAGTTCTGCATCTGCTCCTAGATCACAACTCTTTTTGGTTGCAATATGATAAATTATTTTAAGTGCAATTCAACATGTCGTACCATAAAAACATTTCGTTATGTTACGTCATTTGGCTGATCATTCTTGCTGCTAGGATATAAAACGAGGTGTAAGGACTATGGATAAAAGGAAAAAAAAAATTAGCACTCCCATGCAATCATTAATGTCGTGAATCACTTGATGACATTTATAAAAAGAAGTATGATATGCTAATTGTTGTTGTTTTCGGCACTTTGAGAATAATACAAGATACAAATTTTCAGGACTCACATTCAGAAGCAGTTCATGAAAGCACTGCTGGTTTAGGTAAAAGGGAAGAAGATCCATGTTTGCATGACTGCATGCAGGATGAGGAGCTTGGACTAGTGTGCAGGTTATGCAATGTAGTATGTGTTGAGGCGAAGGATATATTTCCAAAAATGGTAGGTCCAATTAAAGCAATTTCAACTTATTTTCACCGCTTTCACTACTCGTCATGAACAGGATGCATAATATGTTCGTTCCATGCAGGCCAATGGTAACGAATATAACAAGGAGAGACCTGGACGCCGCAATTTTGGCCATGGTGATCTTGTACTTGATCCTTCTCTTCTTGCAATCTTGGGACCAGAATTTTCAGAACTGAGGGGCTCTGGGAACTTGTGGAGTTTAATACCCAATCTTGGGCCAAGATTACTTCCTCACCAGAGGAAAGCGTTTGAATTTATTTGGAAAAACTTGGCGGGATCGTTGCAACTCGAGGAAATTGGTAATCCATCAACCAGTAAAGGTGGCTGTGTGGTTGCACATACTCCTGGATCAGGGAAAACACTGCTGCTGATCTCATTTCTTGTCAGTTACTTGAAAGTTCACCCGAGAAGCCGGCCATTAGTTCTCACCACAAAATCTGCTATCCATACATGGAGGAGAGAATTTGAGAGATGGGGCATTTCACTTCCTCTGCATGTCCTTCACCAGGCTGGTAAAAGAGGCAAGAAATTGGAGGCTATTGATCCTAGGCTGCAGGCAATTTTAAGCAAGTTTCACCAACCAACCAGGAAAAATATTTGCCTTGTGGATCGTCTGGACAAGTTATGCAAGTGGCATGAGCGTCCAAGTGTTCTTTTGATGACGTACTCGTCTTTTCAACGGCTAACGACAGAAGACTCAGTAACGCCGCAGCAAGCATTCATTGCGCAAGTCCTGATCAACAACCCTGGGTTGTTGATCCTCGACGAGGGTCACAACCCGAGGAGCACCAAATCCAAGTTGAGGAGGGCGCTCATGAAAGTGAAAACTGAGTTTAGAATCCTCATGTCTGGTACAGTCTTCCAGAATAATTTTGAAGAGTATTTCAACACCCTATCTTTGGCCAGACCTCGGTTTGTTGACGATGTTATGACTGCGCTTGTCCCGGAAAAGAAGAAGGAAACGAGCGGCAGGGAAGCTGAACATAGAGAAGCAGTGGCAAGGCGCATCTTCGTGGACAGAATTGGGCAAATGATCGAGTCTAGCGACAAATGGGACCGGTCAGATGGCATCAGTTTGTTAAACAAGCTTACATGTGGGTTCATCGATTCATTCGAAGGGTCAAAGCAAAGCAGCCTTCCAGGGATACATGTATATACCCTTTTCATGAAACCCACTGAAGTTCAGGAAGAGATACTTTCAGAAATAGCGATGGCTAGTATACTATCGAGGTTGAGCTCCTATCGAGGTTGAGCTGCTCATCACCATTGCTTCTATTCATCCATGGTTGATAAAAACAACCAAATGTGCTAGCATTTGCTTCACTCCAGCAGAAATAGATAAAGTTGACAGGTACAAGAGGGACTTCGCTGTCGGTTGCAAGGCGAAGTTTGTCATCGATCTGCTGCACAAGTCGTCGTACATGGGGGAGAGGGTGCTCATATTTTGCCATAACGTGTCCCCGATAAGCTTTCTCATCGAGTTGATTGAGAATGTGTTTGGATGGCGCCTCGGGGAGGAAGTCCTGGTGCTCCAAGGTAAACAAGAGCTGCATGTCCGCTCTGACATCATGGACAAGTTCAACACTGACAGTAGAGGAAAGATGAAGGTGCTTATCGCTTCTACAACGGCCTGCGCCGAGGGTATCAGCTTGACAGGTGCATCAAGATTGGTTCTGCTGGATTCAGAGTGGAACCACTCCAAGACCAGGCAGGCGATAGCACGGGCATTCAGGCGTGGCCAGGAGAGGACCGTGTATGTCTATGTTCTGGTGGCATCTGATACATGGGAGGAGGAGAAGTACAATATCAACATGCGGAAAGCTTGGATGGCGAAGATGGTCTTCCACGGGCGCTATTTCGATTATCCATTACAGAACGTGGTGACTACTATTGATGATAGTCTTCTCAAGGAGCTTGCCGATGAAGATAAGACCAAAACCTTCCATATGATAGTTAAGCAGGACTGACTGACCCAATGGCTGTTCTATCTCCCCTGTTCCTCTCCTACATGCCTATTTTGTTCTTCGGATGAGTAGACCTTCACCGTGGAGTTTATGCAAGATCGCATATAGAATAGATATAGCATATATGGACATGCTCTAATCTAATGTGAACTTATCTGACATTATGTAATGCTCTTTTGTTGGTTCTAGCCAGATGTTTTTCTGCACTGGATGACAAGTTAGAGATGTGGCACAAAACTTGACTCAACATCAACAGTTTGTTCACTTTAGCTGTGTGTCTCCCTTTCTTTGTTGCAACTGGAAACCATTTGGGCCATTCCAAAAAAAAAAAAATCCAAGACAAGATATTTTGCAGATAGGACCCAACTGAATTATTGCTTACGGGCCTTTGCTTGTCATGTTGCTGGCATCTCCTCCGTCGTACTATCCTTCACCCTGTCAAACCAAACTGATTCATGTCCCAACCTCACGTCCATCATCAGTGTCTTTTACTAGTTATAAGTATCATCCGGTTAACCCATAGTGATTACACTTTTGCTTCGGTAGGCCCCCCTAAACGCATTGACGGTTGAGATCTCTCTATACCTCTTCATAATAAAGGGCAGGATGGACTTTTCACCCACGCCCATACGCGTCCCCTTTTTTTTCCTCATGGCGTCTTTTTTTCTCGCGAGTCGCGACGCCGTCAGCTGGTTTTCACTTTCTTTTTAAAAGAAAAAAAAGTACATGTAACATGACTCAAACTCAAGACTTCTTGTTCTAAGGATGACCACACTAACCAACTAGGACATCCTAATGCTTGCACATATTTACTTATTTTTGTCTTTTCTTCTACTTCAGTTCGCGGCTGGGCCGGCCCATTGTTGAATATATCCTTTCATCACTATTTCTTCTTTGTTTTTTTTATTTCTTTTTCTTTTTCAGAAAAGTCCCACACTTATAGAATTTAGTTCATAAAGTACGAATGTTCGCATTTTAAAAATAATGTATAGATATGTTAAAAATTCTTTGTTTAAATAGAAAAATGCTGACATCAATATTATTAAATTTCTGAACATCTATTAAATAGGACACTGGTGGAAAAAAGGCCTTTGGTCGCGGTTCGCAACTGCCATTAGTCGCGGTTGCGCAACCGCGACCAAATAAGCGCGACTAAAGCCCCCCACCTGTAGTCGCGGCTGCTTAAGAACCGCGACTAACGGCCCGGCCACGTGGGCGGCCGGCGGCCGTCAGGCGGAGGACCTTTAGTCGCGGTTCTTCCGCCAACCATGACTAAAGGCCGCCACAGGTTTAGGGTTTTAGCCCCCCTAAACCTGTTTTCTGTTTAATTTGTATTGTTTTATTTCTTTTGTGCTTTATTTTAATTTTGAAGGAGTTTCATATATTCTACGATACTACATACATGCATATGAATGTACAATTTCAAATAAATTTGAAATTAGAACCAAAAAGAATTCAAGAGGAATATACAATATATATTCAATATCATCGGATGACCATATACAATTTTGAACAAGTTTCCATACATGATTTAATGCATATAAAGTTCTACGTCCTCGTAATAGTGTTCTCCTTTAGGATGGAGGACTTCCTGTTGAACCATCCAAATAGTTCCTCTTGAAGTGGTCGGAAGCGAGCTTACGGACTAAGCATCATCCGGAGGCTATTCCTCCGAGCATTGGTATCACTCGGAACCCGCTCGGAGGTGTATCTCCGGATCCTCTCACGAACATAGTATCCACATAGATTGTTCTCCGTTGGCTGAATATCCCAATAATTCTTAGGCTTTAACATTTTGAATTCTAGCTCTTTTTTGAATTCACTGACCTTTGTATCTACGAACCGTCTCCAAACCCTACGAGGCAAAGAAAATTAAATGAACAAGAGAGTTATTAGTTACTTGATATTAGGAAATGAACGAAATAGGCCGATCGATATAGAGCGCAAATGAATGAAAATAATTACTTCGCAGCATTCTTCTCATGTCGGCCCAAAGCTTTGGATCCATATTCGAGAGTCGTGGACGAGACATTACGAGGTGTTAACTTTAATTACTAGCAGAATCCAAAGGAACCTGCGGACACGATACATGCACAAAGACGTCATGCATAACTCATCGATTAGCCGCCACATACCATGCACATGGAGTAAACAAAAGAGAATGTGCTCAAGATGTAAACACTCACCCAAAATGGTAAGGAAATAGAATATCACTTTTGAGTTCCTGCTTTGTAAGAAACCGCCACAGGTCTGCCTCCACGTCGGCGGGGTGACGCTCCAACACATGTCCATTAACGATGTGTGGGTCAATGAACCCAACATCATGGATGTTCCTTACTCTGCATTCCTTAATGTTCATTCTGCATGTATAATAGCGGACACAACAATATAGTTAGGACATATATATAGTGCAGGCAATATGAACGAGATGGGGTAGAAATTAATAAATCACTTACAGAACGTAGCAACCGATGATAGATTTGTCGAGCTCGCGCAGATTGAAAAGCTGGAACAATTCACTCAGTTCAATTTGTACATAGTAATGTTTGAAGTGATGCTCATGTCTAACTTCCGCATAAATATATTCTTTGGCGTTTTATTTTTTATGTAACCCTTGTACCAATTCAGCAGACCTTTCATTTGTGGAGGTAGATCATTTTCTCTGCAAGCAGTTCGACGAGAGGCCCATTCTTGACATATGTAATTACTACCTCCTTCATCGGGCGCCTCATCAAGGCCTAACAGTTCACGAAGAGTAATACCTAAGTTGGCCGCTTGTTCTCCGCACTCGTTACATAATCCATGTGCTGTCGCAGCTTGTATGATCTCGGGGTCATCCGGATGTAAGGCTTCCACTATAAGCGGGCAATCGATTGTTTACTTTGTTCCCGAGCTGGGCAACTTGTTTCCGCTTATTTTACTTTCGGCCTTCTCCCGCTCTTTGTTCTCGTTGAACATGAGTGCCTGCCTCAAGTTCACGTGCATAGTCGTTAGGCGATTCTTCGCGGCTTGGGACGGTGTGCTCAAAATGACTTAGCCCACTTCTTTTGCTCATCGTAATATACCGGCTTGGGCTCGGGCTCTCTTTTCTTCTTGCAGTCCGCCTTCCATTTCTCATAATGAGCAGCCGCCGCTGCCGACTTCCTCGGCACTACGTTCCCAAGGCCTTGTGGGGAGAGGCTTGATGATGGCTCCGGTACCTTTGTGGTCTTAGGTACATAAGGGTCCGGGTTAATAATCCAGACTGCTTCGCTTCTTTGTCGGAGGTGGATTGGGGCGGCGTCGATCACCACGGACGAGGATCGGGGCGGCGGCTGATCACCCGCCGGACGTTGTGGACTGGGGCGGCATCGGCCGACGTGGCGGAGGTGTAGGTGAACCGCCACCACCACCACCACCACCACCACCGCCACCGCCACCACCACCACCGTGAGGGGGGTGGACTTGTTGTCCTTGGCGCCTCGCTCGAAACTTGATAAACTTCTTTTGCCATAGAATGAAATGGCGCTTGACATCTCCAAGTCTTTTCTCCCTTCGTGTAGCAATGTCAATCTCCGTGTCCTCAAACCCTTGGACTATGTCCTCCACCGTGACACGAGCATAGCCATCTTGAATGGGGTTGTTGTGGTGGAGTGCTCCTGTAAACATGGTAAAGCACTGCCGATGGCTACCTTCATGGACATGTTCCCGATAGGATAATACAGATGACATTCTTTCATCTCCTTTATATCGCCCACGGGTAGCGAGGAGGCTCCGGTGCAGTAATTTCGACCACCAGAGGCTCCGGTGCAGTAATTTCGACCACCGGAGGCTCTGGTGCAGTAATTTCGATCGTCGGTGCATCTGCACCCGGCCGGTGGGCCTCCGTGGAAGCCACGCTGCTTCTCCGCTCCGCTTCCGAGATCCGCTGGATGATCTTCATGCTGCACCCGAGCTGCATCTCTTTCGCTACTAGTACACTCATGGTTTTCTTCATCACATCCATTTCCGATGCCAACCGCGCCACAACATCCGATTCCCGATCCATCTTTCTCTTACGGCTTCAGAATCAGACGGGTCATCGCTCGGGGAACCCTATTTTCCACGGAATGTGCCCCATGCCTCGTGACGCCCTCCGTGTTCAGGATTCCCGAGGGCTTTTGTCGGTAGCGTCGTTCTCTCTGTTGAACTTGATCTTCCCCTGTTGAGCATCCTTCATTGCGTCAATAAGGGCTTGGGTGGGTTTAATTAATTTGCCCGGTAAACACACTCCCCTGTCTCCGGGTTCAGCGTTCCCCATGCCCGCATTCACCAGCTTTTGGCCCTTGGGTCCCATCCTCCGCACTGGACGGATTCCTCGCGCCCTCATCTCGTTCTCCATCTTCTCCAACCTAGGCACCAAAATGCGATACCCTCCTGGCCCCATAACATGATTGTACTCCTTCTTAGCCGCATTTTCCTTATTTTTTTCGATATTTCAATGAACTGCTCCGATTTCTTTTGCTTCACAAATTCTGTCCAATCATGTTTCAGTTTCTCATATTGTCCTTTGAAATCCGGAGTCTTGTTACGCTTGACAAAGTCACGGGCTAGATTTTGCTTGAATTTCCGGAATGCGTCGGCCATCTTATGAAGAGCGAACTGTTTGACTAGCCTCCTCCTCTCCTTGTTTTCCTCAATCTTGTTACCCTCCTCATCGAATTTGTTGTATTCGGAGGTAGAACGAAATGTTCCATAAGCTTCTTGAAGCAATCTTTTTGTTCTCTTATCGACAAAAGTGAAACCATCAATTCGTGCCTTCTTTGGCTCATTCCACTCCTGGGACGGTGATCGAGACGTTGTCTCTAACAATGGCTCCGCATTGGTGACAAACTTGGTGGCGTTCTTGCGGGGCTCCGGTGACCTGCCGGTTGCCTTGTCGACAACCTCGATGGTGCATGTTTCTCCTTGTTTCATCGTCTTGGTTGCGCCACGCTTTGACGACGTACTCGATTGTTTCGACGATCCGCCGAGGGCTAAAATAAGAAAGAGAGTCGCACGTTAGTACACACATATTTATTCAAATCGGTTAGTTTGTATCACCGGAGGCTCAATGTATATATATACCTCGGCGCCGGAGGTGGTTGCTACTTCCATTTGAAGATAAATGCGTTTATCGACGCTTTCTTGACATCTTCTTCTTGACGGCGCCCTTCATCTTCACCGTCAAGGTTCAGATAAGAAGAGATATCATCTTCTTCTTCTCCGGTCGGCACATATTGAATATCGCCGTTTATGATGCCGAACATATGTGCTTCACCGTCCGGATCAGAGTTGTCCATAATCGGTCAGCTCTATCGTCCGCCATTATGTCATCCTGAAAACATGTAGTAAAAACAAATTAATTAAGTGAAGAAGGGGCGGTGGCGGTGGCGGTGGCGAAGGGCGGTGGCAAAAGGAGGCGAGGAAGGGTGGGAGAGGGTGTCACGGTAGAGCGCGAGACGGGTGCTCCGTAGTCGAACTTGGGGTCGCCAGCCCCTCGGGGTCTCTAGGAAAGAAGTAACGGAGGGGGAACACAATAAATAACAGAGCAATCAAAGCATCACAAAGCGTAACCTGGCAATACGCTGGTGCTAGGTGTGCCCTAACGCGGAGGGTCGCATCGGCGAAAGAAACATCCGGAAAGTATCCCGGTGATTCGCGTTTTAGACGAGATGAACCGGAGGAAAGTTACGTGTTTGCTATGCTAGGGATGTGTGGCGGACGAGCGGGCTGCGTATCCGGATCCGCCTCATCGTTACGAGCAACTTTCATGTACAAAGTATTTTCATCCGAGTTACGGATTATTTTATATTAATTTTTAAAGTTTTATATCATTTTTAGAATTAATGTAATTAATTAAATTGTCTGCATTAACTAATTAACCAAGTTAATTAGATTAATTAACAGATTAGTTATATTAGTTATTTAATTAGGTTTACTAAACACAGTTAATTAAGTTAATTAATTTAATTAACTGATTAATTAATTAATATATTTATTTATTTATTTTTTAAATTCTCTTCTCTCCTTTTTTTAAATCGTTTCTAGGGCGTGGGCCCCAATTGTCATTGGGCCAGGGGCCTTAATGGCGCCGGCGCTTAGCGGGCAGGTGTGGTGCCCATGCCCGAGGCCGTAGCTCGCCCGGGCGAGGGGAGCCGCACGAGCTCGTGACGAGGGTCGCGATGGCGCCCGGCCGAACAGGCGGCAGGCGGAGGAAGTGGCGGTCCGGCGAAGCCAAGAATCGACGCAGGGAGTCACACGCGGGCGCCGCCATGCAGGCGGGCGCGGCGACGGACGGGCGGGCGCAGCGTTCGGAGGGGGCCGGGAGACGGCGGACGGGCCCGATGGGGAGCTCACCAAGGAGAGGCGGCGGCGCGTGGGGAGGACCGACGAAGGAGAGGCGGGACGGGCAGTCCGGGCGCGACGGGGCGAGGGCGGGCGGCCGAGGGCGGCAGAGACGAACCGATCGGAGAAGACGAGAATAGATCGGAGCGTATTTATAGCCCCCCCTTTAGTCGCGGTGGGCTACGAGGCCCGCGACTAAAGGTACCTTTAGTCGCTGGTCGCCTGCCCAACCGCGACTAAAGGTTTTTAAGCGAAGTTTTTATGCGTTCACGCTTCACCTTTAGTCGCGGCTGGTCTGGCGACCATGACTAAAGGCCCACCTTTAGTCGCTGGTCTCGGGCGACCCATGACTAAAGGCCTTGTGCTGCCTCGCCTAAAAGTTTAGTCCCACCTCGCTAGTTGAGAGAGCTCGAGAGTGGTTTATAAGCGCCGCGCCCACCCTCTCGAGCTCCTCTCAACTGCAGGCTTCGGGCCTAATCTGTCACTAGCTATGTGCTGTGGGCCTACTTGGCCTCCTGCGGGCCTGAATCTGGCCCATGTAGGGTTTCTAGTCGTATTCAGGCCGTGGGGGTCCAGATGGCGGCACTATTTTTTTCCAGTTTTTTGTTTTGTTTTCTGCATTATTATTTATTTTTGTTGTTTTTGCTTTATTTTTTAATTCTTTTTGCTTTTAGTTTTAGAAAAATTATAAACTTTACATTAGTGCCATTAGTTTTCAAATTTGAAAACACTTTTTTTGTTTTCTTTGTTGCTTTATTTATTTTATTTTGTTTCTACTTACAACAAAATAGCTATTTTAGTCGCGGGTCGCTTGCCCAACCGCGACTAAAGGCCGCCATGAGTTTAGGGTTTTCCGCCATTTCTTCCCCTGTCTTCCCGCCTCTTTCTTCCCGCCACTTTCTTCCCGCCTCCTGTCTTCCCGCTCCCATTTTTCCCGCCATTTCTCACTACATATATGTAGCCCGGCTTGGCCAACATTATCACATCTCTACAATCTCTCATCACTCTCTCATGGCTTCCACCGCACCCACTCTAACCTACCGGCCGGTGGAGGAGCTTTGCGCCTCGAACTACCCTTGTCCACCGGGCTACAACGCCCCACCGGCCGGAGCCTAAGCGCCGGCGGCGTGCAGTCCCTCCCGTCCCTCGTGGTATCAGCCGGGCGGCCATCACGAACCACTACTACCTCGACCTCACGCCGAGCAGCGGATGAATCCCGGCATCCCGATAACCAAGATACTTGGGACGCCTTCTTCATCAATCGGCGTGAGAGGGCGCCGCCAGTATGAGGAGGACGGTCTGCCTCCTGGGAACTTCCACGAGGCCGGCCGTCGGCTATGGTGGTATGGCGGACTCTGCAGAGCGTCATGGACTACATCACAAAGAAATGACAAAGAAATGCGACGACGACGGGCGGCAACTTAGAAGGCGCATTTACTACCAAGACAACGACGACGGCGGCTATGAAGACTACAGTATGCATATTATACGCCTAGGCAGGAGTATGACTAAATCACTCCAAATTTCATGTATCATCGGTGGTATCTCGAATCATTCAAATGGACACCAAACACATCACGGGTAATATAATTCACATGATCCATTCAACAAAGTTTGGTACAATAAATTATTACACATCATTTCTTCCCTTGTGTTCCTGCTTGCTTACGATTGTGCCGTATCCATGGAGCATCCTCATCATTTAACTTAATGCTTGGGTCGGTGTTCACTTTGAAGGGCGGAATTTCAGCAAACATATTATAATCTTCGACATGTCTGTCTTGTCCTCCACTCCCACGATGTTTCTTTTCCTGAAGAACAATGTGGCGCTTTGGATCATCGCATGATGTCTTGATCGCTTTTCTTATCTTTCCGTTTCCTCGGTTTGCTACTCATGTCCTTCACATAGAAAACCTGAGCGACATCTTTCGCTAGGGCGAATGGTTCGTCAAGGTAACCAAGATTGTTGAAATCCACCATTGTCATTCCGTATTGCTGGTCCACCTTTACCCCACCTCCTGTTAGCTTGAACCATTTGCACGGAACAAAGGGACCTTAAAGGAGGGTCCATAGTCAAGTTCCCATATCTCCTCTATGTAACCATAATATGTGACCTCTTGCCCATTCTCGGTTGCTGCATCAAAGCGGACACCACTGTTTTGGTTGGTGCTCTTTTATCTTGGGCGATCGTGTAAAATGTATTCCCATTTATCTCGTACCCTTGGAAAGTCGTTATAGTCGAAGATGGTGTCTTGGCCAACATGTACAGCTGATCTACAACATCATTGTCATTCATTAAATGTTTTCTCAACCAAGCGCGAAAGTCTCCATGTGGGCCTTCCTAATCCAGGATTCAGGCTTCCCGGGTTGTCGAATGTAAAATATTCTTGTGTTTCTCAAAGTACGGAGCCACCAAGCTGGAATTGGTCAAGACAAAGGTGGTGTGCTTCAATCGGAGAATGGCCGTCCATACATATCGTTGATTTCATTCCGATCGTGCCTTTTCCACTTAGTCTCCCCTCGTGCCGCGATCGAGGAAGACCAATCGGCTTAAGGTCAGGAACAAAGTCAACACAAAACTCAATTACCTCCTCATTTCCATAGCCCTTGGCGATGCTTCCTTCTGGCCTAGCACGGTTACGAACATATTTCTTTAATACTCCCATGAACCTCTCGAAGGGGAACATATTGTGTAGAAATACAGGACCGAGAACGAAAATCTCTTCGACTAGGTGAACCAGGAGGTGCGTCATAATATTGAAGAAGGATGGCGGGAACACCAACTCGGCCGACAAGACATTGGATCACATCGTTCAGAACCGTGGTAGAACTTACTGGATTGATTACCTTCCGAGAGATTGCATTGAGGAATGCACATAGCTTCACAATGGCTACTCGAACATTTTCGGCGAGAGCCCCTCAAAGCAATCGGAAGCAATTGCGTCATAATCACGTGGCGATCGTGAGACTTCAGGTTTTGGAACTTTTTCTCCGCCATGTTTATTATTCCCTTTATATTGGGCGAGAATCCAGACGGAACCTTCATACTGCTCGGGCATTCAAAAAGATGACCTTCTCTTCTTTGGTCGAGGCGTAGGTGGCACGACCTTGAAACCATTCCGGATGCCGGTCATCGTGGTCTTTCAAGCGTTCTTTGGTCTGCCGTGCTTCCTTTGTATCATTTGTCTTCCCATACACGCCCAAGAAGCTTAGGAGGTTCACGCAAATATTCTTCGTAACGTGCATCACGTCGATTGCAGAGCGGACATCTAGGACTTTCCAATATTCTAGCTCCCGAATATTGATTTCTTCTTCCACATGGCTGCGTGCCCGTCGGCTCCTTCGAACTGATTGTCCGCCAGACCCTTTCCAATGATGACTTTCAAATCCTTGACCATATCAAATACCTCAGCACCGGTCGTTCCATGAGCTTCGCCGGTGATCTGCCTTGCCGTTGTAATGCTTGCCTTTCTTTCTTCTTGGATGAATTTTCTAAGAAATCGGCGATGCCCAAGGTACACGTTCTTCTTACAATTTGGCAAATGTACACTTTCAGTCTCATGTAAGCGGTGCGTGCATGCATTGTATCCCTTATTTGGACAGTCCCGAAAGGTTACTAAGAGCAGGCCAATCGTTGATGGTTACGAAAAGCAACGCCGTAGGTCAAATTCCTCTTGTTTGTGCTCATCCCACACGGACACCACCCAACAGCTGTAAAGTTCATCAACTAATGGCCTTAGGTACACATCGATGTCGTTGCCGGGTTGCTTCGGACCTTGGATGAGCACGGCATCATAATGAACTTCCGCTTCATGCACAACCAAGGAGGAAGGTTGTAGATGCATAGAGTCACGGGCCAGTGCTATGGCTGGAGCTCGCCGCCAAAAGGATTCATGCCATCCGTGCCAGAGCAATTCTTATGTTCCTTGCGTCGGCTGCAAAATCTTTGAACCATCATCGATCTTTCTCCATTGCGTTCCATCTGCGGTGTGTCTCAACTCCCCGTCCGACTTACGGTCCTCTTTGTGCCATCGCAACAACTTGGCATGCTCTTTGTTCCTGAGCAGACGTTTCAACCGTGGTATTATAGGAGCATACCACATCACCTTGGCGGGAACCCTCTTCCCGGTTTCGGCCCTCAACATCGTCACCGTGGTCATCGCCTCTCGATCTTATAACGCAATGCAAAGGTGCATACCGCATTCATTCAAATTCTCGTATTCACATGCGGTAGAGGATGCGATCGTTGATGCATGCATGTATCTTCGTAACCTCTAAACCTAGAGGGCGGACAACCTTCTTTGCTTCAGATGCGTCTTTGGCGGGCAACTAGTTATACTTTGGAAAAATATTCTTCAACATTTTCAGCAAGTTTTCAAATGCCGAGTTAGCTACACCTGCCTCTGCCTTCCATGTCAGCAAATCCAGTGTGCAGCCCAGCTTTTTCAGACCATCATCGAATCCGGGTACAGCGCCTTTCATGATCCTCTAACATGCGATCCAAATTCTCCCTCTCCTTTTCGGTTTAGCGGCGTCTCCGTGCATCGGCAATGGTCCCACCAAGATCATCAACGGGATCATCACGTGCCTCTTCTTCACCTTCCCCTTCACCTTCAGCATCCTCCATGAAAGTATCACCGAAATGAGCAAGATAGCTTTCATCGATGAAATCATCCCTTCTTCATCTTCTTCCATTATAACCCCTCTTTCTCCATGCTTGGTCCAACAATTATAGCTTGGCATGAAACCCTTCAAGCGAGATGCATGTGAACAACTCTTGAGGAAGAGTAACCCTTCTCATTCTTACAGATAACACATGGATGTATAACAAAACCCCCGCTTGTTCGCATTAGCCACTACGAGGAAATCTTTCAAACCCGTAGTGAACTTCGCCGGAGAGTCGGTTACCGTACATCCATTGCCGATTCATCTGCATTATTATAATATAAAATATATAATTAACCATCATGCATTTGTTAAACTAACTAGCTACAAACAATATAAATTAAACAATGAACTACACACATGCATATTGACACATCAAAGGTTCATCAAGTTGCTCTCCGCGATCGAAGAGTGTGGCTCCAACACTTCATGTCATGTTTGTTTCATGCTCTTGGGGCATTTCATCAAACACCTTATGTGCATAAGAGGAACCAAAAGCAAACCTACACCCACTTGTGAAGAGAATGGCTCCAAATGGCTAAGTGTTGGCTGCCGGATGGGTATATATAGGGAGGGGCTTTAGTTGCGGTTGGCACGGCAAACCGTGACTAAAAGGTGCCGAAAGGCCTTTAGTCGCGGTTGTCCTGCCAACCGCGACTAAAGCCTCACGTGCACCAGCTGGCCACCGAGCGCCTGGCCCAGGCCTTTGGTCGCGGTTCACCTACAGAACAGCGACTAAAGGTCCCATTAGTCGCGGTTCCTACAGCTTCGCGACTTATGGGGCTGGACGGAAGCCCGTTTTTCCACTAGTGGGAAAATTGTTCGTTTATTGTTTGATTCAACAAAAATGTTCGTATATTATCCATTTTAAAACATGTTTTAAAATTTGAAATATTTTGGAAACACAAAAAATATTATTGTTTTCAAATATTTTTTACAAATATAAAAAAAATTCTGGAATTTTGAAAAAATGTTCCCATTTTATTCTCTCCGTCCTAAATATTTGTCTTTTTAGATATTTCAAATGGACTACCACATACGGATGTATATAGACATATTTTAGAGTGTAGATTCACTGATTTTGCTCCATATGTAGTCACTTGTTGAAATCTCTAAAAATACAAATATTTAAGAACAGAGGGAGTATATTTTTGTCCATATATTCTATAATTGTTTGTGTTTAAATATTTTTATAAATTTCTAAAGAAGTATGTGGTTTGCAATTTGTGTACAACATCAATATTTTGGAAATTATTAACAATTTTGAAAAAGTTTCATGTTTATAAAATTTTCATACACAAATTGAAATTACAAAATTGTTGAAAAATTTCAAGAAATAATTCAGATATAAAAAAATGTTCATGTTGATTGATATTGATAGAAATTACAAATAAGAAAAGCTTTGCCTACCGGCATGCCCGAACCCCCCGAACCCCCACCTTTGAACATGATGTGCTTCTTGACATACATGAAATGACACCAAATTTTGCCAGCATGTGGGCATGCTCATGACAGGCCTAAATGCAAAAATTGAAGGAATTCAGACAAAGAACGCACTTTGCGTCACGTACGACTAGTGTTTTGGAATTTTCTCACCGGGAAAATCCTAGAAAATGCGTAAAATGTCATAACTCAGTGAAAATTATCATGGATGCTTTGCATGGTGATGCTAGTGTGTGGAAAAAAATGGGGTCCATTTTATTGATGTGAAAAAATGCATCTAGACTTGCCCTACCGGACTACCCGAACCACCACCTTTGAACATGGGTGTGCTACTTGCCATGCATGAAATGACACCAAATTTTGCCAACATGTGGGCATGCTCATGGCAGGCCTCCATACAACATTTGAAGGAATTCAGACATCAAACGCACATTGCGTCACGTTCGGCTAGTGTTTTAGGTTTTTTCACCGGGAAAAGCCTAGAAAATGCATAAAATGTCAGAACTCAATGAAACTTATGATTGATGCTTGGCATGGTGATGCTAGTGTGTGGAAAAAATCTGGGTCCATTTTATTGTTGTGGAAAAAAGTGCATCTAGACTTACCCACCGGCCTACCCGAACCACCACCTTTGAACATGGTGTGCTTCTTACCATGCATGAAATGACACCAAATATTACCAGCATGTGGCCTTAATCATGGCAGCCTCCATACAAAATTTGGAGTAATTCGGACACCGAACGCACGTTGCGTAACGTTCGGCTAGTGTTTTTGGGTTTTTTCATTGGGAAAACCCTAGAAAATTTATAAAATGTCAGAACTCAATGGAAATTTTATCATGGATGCTTGTCATGGTGATACTAGTGTGTGGAAAATTTTGGGCCAATTATATTGATGTGAGCATTTTTTTAAAAGAACAAAAATGAAAAACGAAAAACAATAAGAATGAAAAAGAAACAAAAATCGAACGATAAACCAGTCGCTGATCGATATATTTTCATTATTATTTTTCTATTTAATAGATGTTCAGAAATTAGAAGTGTTTGATTTTTTTATGTGAGGATGTTTCTATTTAAACGAACAATAAACAAAGATTTTTTTAATCAAACAATAAACGGACAATTTTTCTATTTAATAGATGTTCATAGTTTAATTATATTGATGTCAGCATTTTCCTATTTAAACAAACAATTTTTTGACATATTCTGTACAATTTTTTTAAATGCAAATTTTGTACTTTATGAACAATATTTAAAAAGCGAACATTTTTGGAATTTCTGAGAAAAAATTATATGTGTGAGCTTTTTTTTTTGAAAAAGGAAACGAAAAAAGAAAAATGTATAGAAAAAACAAAAAATACTGATAAACTGACTTGTTCAACAATGGGCCGGCCCAGCAGCAAACTGGAGTAGAATAAACAAGAAAAAGAAGTGAATAAGCACACGCATTAGGGTGTCCTAGTTGGTTAGAGTGGTGGTCCTTAGACCAAGAGTTCTTGAGTTTGAATCTTGTCACATGTGCTATTTTTTCAAGTTTAATAAAAAGTAGGTACGATGCCTCATACATGGCACATATGCGTATGAGTATACAGCTTGGTGAAATGACCATACTGCCCTTGTACGGTTTGTGGAGGGTTAGTCTACCGAAGCAGGCCTCGAGTGATTATACGACCACCCTCTCTTTCCATCGACAAAAAATGGATGCAGCCTCCGTTCCCGTGTTGGTAAAATTAACTCCCACTTGCTGGCATATAGAATGAGTAAAAATCAGAATTTTGAAGAATCGCAAGGACCAGATGATGGTTTGATGCAGGAAGCAATGCAGTGTGATAGCCTTTGCTTTAGATAGGAGCCTGCATCTACGACTTTCCCACTTGCTCAGCAGATCTCCTAATCATGTCCACCTGCCTTAGCTAGACCCAACACAAGTGGACATGCCAGTTTGATTATTACTTCACTATGCCTTTCATGATAGTTTGAGATCTTCTCATCAATACTTTTCAAGGAATAAGTTGCTCTCGTTACAGATACGTAAGGTAATTTAGTTTTTTTTCTTGAAAAGTGTTTCATTCATTTTCCTTATAGAGAATTGGAATTTAATGTTACCGTAGGATCGATTAAGTATGCCTAAAGGGGGTGAATAGACTACTCTAAGTCAAAAAGGAGACTCTTTTCTCAAATTTTAGTTTCCTTGGCAATTTTAGGCTTTTTTAGTAATTTATCGAGTGCCTTACACATGCAGTTCTACGAGAGTATGAGCAGTGGAAAGTAAAGAAATGTCTGTAACAAGGTAGAGTTGGCACGGGTGGACGCAGTGAAGATTTTTCCATGGTTCGGATAGTTGGCGCCGTCTTATATCCACGTTTATGGAGGCTTCAGTCCACGAAGGACCTAAGATCACAAGGATCACTACTACGAGATCCCACTAAGGAATGATCCACAGAAGACAGTCACCTGGAGTTTCATAATAGACTAAAAAGACGTACGGAAGAAACAAGCAAAGCAAATGTTTCATTACCAATTTCCACTTATCAAGAGTGCTACACTCGCCTGTAATGGTGCAAGAAAGTTGTCTTCATAACCCAAGTGCATAGATGCGCTATTTCGGACGTGGTTAAATGGGTTACAACCTGAGGTCGCGTCAAGTATTCAGATTAGAATATACGCACTTCTCTGGGCTATATGGAACTACAGGAATGATATGATTTTTAACATATTACATATTTTAAACTCTTGCAGGTTATTTTTAGAGCTACGACATGGATCACTACGTGGTTGTTACTCACTCCTATGGGCTCCAGGGGGCATTTGGCTACTGGGTGCAACCGATGGGAGATGGTAGCATGGGCTACCTTCAACCGGTTTGGATGGCGGTCACATAATAGGATAGGTCCTTAATGTAGTCTCATCCAGCCGGTTGTGGCTTTAATTTACTTGCTTAGCCTTTTTTATTTGTGCTCCCTTTGTGAGTTGTACCCTGTATTACAGACTTTGTATTTTGCTGAACTTGTTTAATAATATGGTCGCATGCATCTTTCGGATGTAGAGGCCGGGGGATGACCTCCTTTTCTAAAAAGAAGTGTTGAGATCGGTTGTAGGTATTTTTTCGAAAAATAGAGTGTTGAATCCAATGAGAAGTGGAAAATAGAAATGATCAAAAGAACAATTGCAAAAATGTAATTTGCAACAAAAGTACAATGTTGCAACAAGTAGACCAATACTTAAGCGTGCTAAGGACAAGCCGGTTGTATTACTTATGTGGATCAAATCGTTCTCAAGGGCGGAGGGGATTTCACCTAGTTCGACTAACTGTGGTGGAGCCTAAACTAATGTATTATTCTTACTTGAACAAAATACATATTTATGATCCATGCAAGCATCCATAAATACGAGATAATAACTAATATGCAATCTACCCACAGCACTAAATTCCCAGGTATTTACTCCTCTACAATAATTCACAAACTTAGCGCACGGTAATATCTGCCATTCCGGAGAAATCTTATCACATACATGCTCTCCTCTAGGACCACAAAGATGAACTGATATGCAGTCAGCATTTGCAAACCACCACTAGAAAACTACAACATAACATAATATCAAAACACTAAACTTTACTCAATTTCACATATTTACTAGAAACAAGGTTTCTCCTAAGTCCTCAAGAAGGTAATGGACTACTCACAACATATCGTATCGATAATGATTGGTGGGGTAATGATATGGTAAACAATCTGAAACATACAATTCTTTCACCAATAAACCACCAAGCATCAATTAACAGCAGAAAGTCATCTCAACAGCTGATCTGAAATAATAGTTCACATATTGAAAAGTAGGGATGAAGATGGACTTGTGTTGCTGGTCATGAAGATGGTAATGATGATCCCCAAAATGAACAAAGTGTTGGTGATGTTGAGGCTTAGAATTCCCCATCCGAATGGGAAGGATCCTGGAAGGTTAGCCCTTCGGGAGCAAAAAGTGTTGCACTCTGTTTCCGCCTCTAAGATGGCGGCAAACAAATTCTGTAAAATCCAGAGGAAAGTTTTAGGGTAAAATAGAACCACAGGTGATGGGAAGAGACAAAGGTGCACCCTATGGGCCCCACATGACCTATTGACACAGCCATGGGACTGGGCTGCTATCACGTTGCGATCACGATCTCAACACGACTTGGTTTTCAACTTATGGGTCAAGAAAAAAAATCAACTTGTCTACCCATGAATCAAAAAATAAAACATCAAGTCCAATTACAGGTCAAGAAAACGATCAACTTGTCTAGCAAGAAACCAAACATTAAAATGGCAAAATAAATTTGTGCTTCTGTAAGGCCACAGACTAGACTTCAGTACACCATTCACGCGCATGTCACACGCCCGCTCCCGGTGAGGAGAGCTCACTCCTGTGGAGCATGGTTAATAATATAGCCCACTATTGGCTATAACATATTGTCATGGCATCTATAGCCAATGTAATAGCTAACATGTATAGTGGTTAGCTAAAAGAAAGTACTACTCCTACTTTATTACCATATGGCACATCTTACACTCTCACATACTACCTCCATCCTGGTTTATTAGTCCTCCTTGTAGTTTGGGTCAAATTTGACATTTGATTTAAGTATTAAAAAATAAGTTATATACACTAAAAATAATATCACTGAAACCTCTTTCAAATATTGAAAGAGCATGGTGCCCCATGTGTTGGTTTTAGTAATTGATGGCAATCTCTATGGACTAATGGTTGCCTTGAGTTATATTTGAAGGGCTTGTCCATAGGAATTTCTTGAAGTCCATTTGTTGATTTCACGGAGATTATGTGATGACCAAGGTGCTACTCAAGAAATTATCCAAATATTGGTCATAAAGAAGACAGAAATAAAAGGTTGATCAAGACTAAGCCAAAGAGTGAATCAAGTTGATCAACACACAAAGCGTACAAGATGTACCGAGAGGGATCAAGTGATCCCATGGTATGGTAAGAATTGTCCATTATGCTTTGTGTACTAACCCATGGTCTATGTGAGAGTTGTGAGGTTAGGTATGTTTTCATGGGCTTGCATCAAGAGGAAGATCTCATACAACCCATGGAGGATGACATCAGGTGGTGATCGTCATCAAGATTGCGATGTGCAAGTTCAAGTGGAGCATCACGAAGAGATCATGCTTGAAGCTTGCCATCCATTGTGGTGACAATGGACTTGTGAAGATGTGCCGAAGAGTGGTTCATCCATAGTGGAGTATGGGGGAGCAATCTACTTGTCTTCATCGAGCCAACACAATCAAGAAAGGTGGTCCAACTTGAGGAAGTCAAGAACATAATCATCTATCTCAAGTGGGCTATGTGCAAGGCAAAGGTTTGCCCTTGATAGGTTTTCTATTTTACCGGTCTCATGGTGGTAGTTGGGAGACCAGGTTATAGGATCGATTGTCGTACTATCAAGCGTGACTCTCAAGTAAGTTGCTCGATCATATCGTTCATAGAGAGCTCAAAACATTGCATCATTGCATCATCTTTCTTGGTTCTTGTTTGGTTTTTCTCTGTGTGAGTTTTTGAGCTTGTGGTCTTCTTCCTGACAAGCTCGATTTCATCGAAAACGGATTTCGTATGCATCTTTTACGATGTTTTTGATGATGGAGTTTTCACTGGTTCTTCGCCGATGGAGGTTTCACACCTTGCTGCTGGATAGTACTTGTCGTCATGTATCCAACAAGCTTGAGTTTGCTAGATTCAGAGCTCATTTGCAGAAGTTGTGGCAGTTATGGTCTTCTTACATCTATCTGTTTTGCTTAGGCTATTTTTTAAGCTCACTTGCGGTAGTAATGTGATGGAAATATGCCCTAAAGGCAATAATAAAATGGTTATTATTATATTTCCTTCATCATGATAAAGGTTTATTATTCATGCTAGAATTGTATTGACCGGAAACTTTAATCCATGTGTGGATACATAAATGAATACAGTGTCCCTAGTGAGCCTCTACTAGACTAGCTCATTGATCAAAGATGGTTAAGGTTTCCTAACCATAGACATGAGTTGTCATTTGATAACAGGAGAGAAGAATGATGTGATGGACAAGACCCAACCGTTAGCATAGCATATGATCGTTCAGTTTATTGCTACTGCTTTCTTAATGTCAAACACATGTTCCTTCGACCATGAGATCATGCAACTCTCGTATGCTAGGGAATACCTTGTGTGCTATCAAACTTCACAACGTAACTGAGTGATCATAAAGATGCTCTACAGGTATCTCCGAAGGTGTTTGTTGAGTTGGCATGAATCGAGATTGGGATTTGTTACTCCTTGTATCAGAGAGGTATCTCTGGGCCCTCTCGATAATACACATCACAGGAAGCTTGCAAACAAAGTGACTAAGGAGTTAGTTGCAAGATGATGTATTACAGAACGAGTAAAGAGACTTGCCAGTAACGATATTGAACTAGGTATGAAGGTACCGACAATCGAATCTCGGGCAAGTAACTGAAGGAAATATGCCCTAGAGGCAATAATAAATTTGTTATTTTATATTTCCTTATATCATGATAAATGTTTATTATTCATGCTAGAATTGTATTAACCAGAAATTTGATACATGTGTGGATACATAGACAAAATACCGTGCCCCTAGTAAGCCTCTACTAGACTAGCTCGTTGATCAAAGATGGTTAAGTTTCCTAATGATATGTCCATTTTGCATCATGCTTTTATATCGATATTTATTGCATTATGGACTATTATTACACGTTATGTCACAATACTTATGCCTATTATCTCTTATTTTACAAGGTTTACATGAAGAGGGAGAATGTCGACAGCTGGGATTCTGGGTTGGAAAAGGAGCAAATATTAGAGACCTATTCTGCACAACTCCAAAAGTCCTGAAACTCCACGGAAGTCATTTTTTGATTTAATAAAAAATACTAAGCGGAAGAAATACCAGAGGGGGCCCACACCCTGGCCACGAGGGTGGGTCACGCCCTACCCCCCTAGGCGCGCCCCCTGCATCGTGGGCCACCTGGTAGCCCTCCGGTGCCTATCTTGTGCTATATGAAGTCTTTCACCCTGTAAAAAAAATCATAAGCAAGCTTTCGGGATGAAACTCCGCCGCCACGAGGCGGAACCTTGGCGGAACCAATCTAGGGCTCTGGTGGAGTTGTTCTGCCGGGGAAACATCCCTCCGAGAGGGGAAATCATCACCATCGTCATCGCCATCGATCCTCTCATCGGGAGGGGGTCAATCTCCATCAATATCTTCACCATCGCCATCTCCTCTCAAACCCTAGTTCATCTCTTGTATCCAATCTTTGTCCCAAAACCTCATATTGGTACCTGTGGGTTGCTAGTAGTGTTGATTACTCCTTGTAGTTGATGCTAGTTGGTTTATTCGGTGGAAGATCATATGTTCAGATCCTTAATGCATATTAATACCCCTCTGATTATTAACATGAATATGATTTGTGAGTAGTTACATTTGTTCCTGAGGACATGGGAGAAGTCTTGCTACAAGTAGTCATGTGAATTTGGTATTCGTTCGATATTTTGATGAGATCTATGTTGTCTCTCCTCTAGTGGTGTTATGTGAACGTTGACTACATGACACTTCACCATTTTTGGGCCTAGAGGAAGGCATTGGGAAGTAATAAGTAGATGATGGGCTGCTAGAGTGATGTGCTTAAACCCTAGTTTATGCATTGCTTCGTAAGGGGCTGATTTGGATCCATATGTTTCATGCTATGGTTAGGTTTACCTTATACTTATTTTGTAGTTGCGGATGCTTGCAATAGGGGTTAATCATAAGTGGGATGCTTGTCCAAGAAAGGGCAGTACCCAAGCAGCGGTCCACCCACATATCAAATTATCAAAGTAACAAACGCGAATCATATGAGCGTGATGAAAACTAGCTTGACGATAACTCCCATGTGTCCTCGGGAGCGCTTTTATCTATATAAGAAATTGTCCAGGCTTGTCCTTTGCTACAAAAAGGATTGGGCCACCTTGATGCACCTTATTTACTTTCATTGCTTGTTACCCGTTACAAATTATCTTATCACAAAATTATCTGTTACCGATAATTTCAATGCTTGCAGAGAATACCTTACTAAAAACTGCTTGTCATTTCCTTCTGCTCCTCGTTGGGTTCGACACTCTTACTTATCGAAAGGACTACGATAAATCCCCTACACTTGTGGGTCATCAAGACTCTTTTCTGGCGCCGTTGCCGGGAAGTGAAGCGCCTTTGGTAAGTGGAACTTGGTAAGGAAAAATTTATATAGTGTGCTGAAATTTATTGTCACTTGTTACTATGGAACATAATCCTTTGAGGGGCTTGTTCGGGGTATCTTCACCCAGACCAGAAGAGTAAAGAGTTGCTCCTCAACCTACTGAAACTACTGAAAATGTTTACTTTGAAATTCCTTCAGGTATGATAGAGAAACTGCTAGCTAATCCCTTTGTAGGAGATGGAACATTGCATCCCGATTTACACCTAATCTATGTGGATGAAGTTTGTGGATTATTTAAGCTTGCAGGTATGCCCGATGATGTTATCAAGAAGAAGGTCTTCCTTTTATCTTTGAAGGGAGAGGCATTGACATGGTATAGGCTATTTGATGATATGGGATCATGGAACTACAAATGATTGAAATTGGAATTTCACCAGAAGTTTTATCCTATGCATCTTGTTCATCGTGATCGTAATTATATATATAATTTTTGGCCTCACGAAGGAGAAAGCATCGCTCAAGCTTGGGGGAGGCTTAAGTCAATGTTATATTCATGCCCCAATCATGAGCTCTCAAGAGAAATGATTATTCAAAAATTTTATGCTCGGCTTTCTCTCAATAATCGCTCCATGCTCGATACTTCTTGTACTAGTTCTTTATGATGAAGACTATTGAATTCAGATGGGATTTATTGTAAAGAATTAAACGCAACTCTGAAGATTGGGATCCCGACGAAGGTAAGGAGTCAGGTATGACGCCTAAGTTTGATAGTGTTAAATCTTTTATGGATACCGATGCTTTTCATGAATTTAGCACTAAATATGGAATTGACTCTGAGATAGTAGCTTCTTTCTGTGAATCATTTGCTACTCATGTTGACCTCCCTAAGGAGAAGTGGTTTAAATATAATATTCCCACTGAAGTAAAAGTAGTTGCACCTATTACAGTTGAAGAAAAAACTATCACTTATAATGATCCTATTGTTCCTACTACCTATATTGAGAAACCACCTTTCCGTGTTAGGATAAAGTATCATGCTAAAGCTTCAGCTGTGGTTCGTAAGAGTAATACTAGAACATATACACCACCTGAGCAAATTAAAGTTGAACCTAGTATTGCTATGGTTAAAGATCTCTTGGATGATAATATTGATGGGCATGTTATTTATTTATGTGATTCAACTGCTAGAATTGCTAGACCCGATGCTAAGAAACATAGACCTGTTATAGGCATTCCTGTTATTTCTGTTAAAATAGGAGATCATTGTTATCATGGCTTATGTGATATGGGTGCTAGTGCTAGTGCAATACCTCATTCCTTATACAAAGAAATTATGCATGATATTGCACCTGCTGAGATAGAAGAAATAGATGTTACAATTAAGCTTGCCAATAGAGATACTATTTCACCAATTGGGATTGTTAGAGATGTTGAAGTATTGTGTGGGAAAGTTAAATATCCTGCTGATTTTCTTGTTCTTGGTTCCCCACAAGATGACTTTTATCCCATCATATTTGGTAGACCCTTCTTGAACACTATTAATGCTAAGATAGATTGCGAAAAGGATGTTGTTACTATTGGTTTGGGGGATATGTCTAATGAGTTTAATTTTGCTAAATTTCGTAGACAACCTCATGATAAATAATTGCCTAGTAAGGATGAAATTATCGGTCTTGCTTCTATTGCCATGCCTCCTAATGATCCTTTAGAACAATATTTGCTAGACCATGAAAATGATATGTTTATGAATGAAAGAAGGGAGATAGATGAAGTATTCTTTAAACAGGGACCTATTTTGAAACACAACTTGCCTGTTGAAATCTGAGGGGATCCTCCACCACCCAAGGGTGATCCCGTGTTTGAGCTTAAACCATTACCTGATACTCTTAAATATGCTTATCTTGATGAAAAGAAGATATATCCTGTTATTATTAGTGCTAACCTTTCAGAGCAGGAAGAGGAGAGATTATTGAAAACTTCGAAGAAGCACCGTGCTGCTATTGGATATACTCTTTATGATCTTAAGGGCATTAGTCCCACTTTATGTCAACACAAGATAAATTTGGAAAAAGACGCCAAACCAGTTATTGATCACCAACGACGGTTAAATCCTAAGATGAAAGAACTGGTAAGAAAGGAAATACTAAAGCTCCTGGAGGCAGGTATAATTTATTCCGTTGCTAATAGTCAGTGGATAAGTCCTGTTCATTGTCTCCCTAAGAAGGGATATATTACTGTCGTTCCTAATGATAAAGATGAATTGATCCCGCAAAGAATTATTAAAGGTTATAGGATGGTAATTGATTTCCATAAGTTAAATAAAGCTACTAAAAAGGATCATTACCCTCTACCTTTTATTGATCAAATGCTAGAAATATTATCTAAACATACACATTTTTGCTTTCTAGATGGTTATTATGGTTTCTCTCAAATACTTGTGTCAGCAGAGGATCAAGAAAATACCACTTTTACTTGCCCTTTCGGTACTTTTGCTTATAGACGTATGCCTTTTGGTTTATGTAATGCACCTGCTACCTTTCAAAGATGCACGATGGCTATATTCTCTGACTTTTGTGAAAAGATTTGTGAGGTTTTCATGGATGATTTCTCTGTTTATGGATCCTCTTTTGATGATTGCTTGAGCAACCTTGAGCGAGTTTTGTAGAGATGCGAAGATACTAGTCTTGTCTTGAATTGGGAGAAGTGCCACTTTATGGTTAATGAAGGCATTATCTTGGGACATAAAATTTCTGAAAGAGGTATTGAAGTTGATAAAGCTAAAGTTGATGCTATTGAAAAGATGCCTTGTCCCAAGGACATAAAAGTATAAGAAGTTTCCTTGGTCATGCCGGTTTTTATAGGAGGTTCATTAAGTACTTCTCTAAAATTTCTAGGCCTCTGACTAATCTCTTACAAAAAGATATTCCTTTTGTCTTCGATAATGATTATGTAGAAGCATTTGAAATACTTAAGAAATCTTTGACTTCTGCACCTATTGTTCAGCCACCTGATTGGAATTTACCCTTTAAAATTATGTGCGATGCTAGTGATTATGCCGTAGGTGCTGTTTTAGGACAAAGAGTTGATAAGAAACTGAATTTTATTCAATATGCTAGTAAGACTCTAGAAAGTGCCCAGAGAAATTATGCTACCACTGAAAAAGAATTTTTAGCAGTTGTATTTGCTTGTGATAAGTTCAGACCTTGTATTGTTGATTCTAAAGTAACTATTCACACTGATCATGCTGCTATTAAATATCTTATGGAAAAGAAAGATGCTAAACCTAGACTTATTAGATGGGTTCTCCTACTACAAGAATTTGATTGGCATATTATTGATAGAAAGGGAGCTGATAATCCCGTTGTAGACAACTTGTCTAGGTTAGAGAATGTTATTGATGACCCACTACCTATTAATGATAGCTTTCCTGATGAACAATTAGCTGTCATAAATGCTTCTCGTACTGCTCCATGGTATGCTGATTATGCTAATTACATTGTTGCTAAATTTATACCACCTAGTTTCACATACCAGCAAAAGAAAAAGTTTTTCTATGATTTTAGACATTACTTCTGGGATGACCCACACCTTTATAAAGAAGGAGTAGATGGTGTTATTAGACGTTGTGTACCTGAGCATGAACAGGAACAGATCCTACACAAGTGTCACTCCGAGGCATATGGAGGACACCACGCTGAAGATAGAACTATACATAAGGTTTTGCAATCCGGTTTTTATTGGCCTACTCTCTTCAAAGATGCTCGTAAGTTTGTCTTGTCTTGTGATGAATGCCAAAGAATAGGTAATATTAGTAGACGTCAAGAAATGCCTATGAATTATTCTCTTGTTATTGAACCATTTGATGTTTGGGGCTTTGATTATATGGGACCATTACCTTCCTCTAGTGGATATACACATATTTTAGTTGCTGTTGATTACGTTACTAAGTGGGTAGAAGCTATTCCAACTAGTAGTGCTGATCATAACACCTCTATTAAGATGCTTAAAGAAGTCATTATTCCGAGGTTTGGAGTCCCTAGATATTTAATGACCGATGGTGGTTCACATTTTATTCATGGTGCTTTTAAGTAAAATGCTTGCTAAGTATGATGTTAATCATAGAATTGCTTCTCCTTATCACCCACAGTCTAGTGGTCAAGTAGAATTGAGTAATAGAGAGCTCAAATTAATTTTGCAAAAGACTGTCAATAGATCTAGAAAGAATTGGTCCAAGAAACTTGATGATGCATTATGGGCTTATAGAACTGCATATAAAAATCCTATGGGTATGTCTCCATATAAAATGGTTTGTGGGAAAGCATGTCACTTACCTCTCGAACTAGAACATAAGGCATATTGGGCCATTAAAGAGCTCAATTATGATTTCAAACTTGCCGGTGAGAAGAGGTTGTTTGACATAAGCTCACTTGACGAATGGAGAACCCAGGCCTACGAGAATGCCAAACTGTTTAAAGAAAAAGTCAAAAGATGGCATGACAAAAGGATACAAAAGCGTGGGTTTAATGTAGGTGATTATGTGTTGCTTTTCAACTCTCGTTTAAGATTCTTTGCAGGAAAACTTCTCTCTAAATGGGAAGGCCCTGACGTTATCGAGGAGGTCTATCGCTCTGGTGCCATAAAAATCAACAACTTCGAAGGCACGAATCCGAAGGTGGTGAACGGTCAAAGAATCAAACATTATATCTCAGGTAACCCAATAAATGTTGAAACTAATGTTATTGAAACCGTATCCCCGGAGGAATACATAAGGGACACTTTCGAGAACGTTTCAGACACCGAAAAGGAATAGTTATGTGGTATGGTAAGTAAACCGACTCCAAAACAGTTCTAATAGCAAATTTTCTCCGTTTTGGAATATTTAAGAAAATAGGAAAATAAGAAGTAGTCCGGGAAGGACACTAGGAGTCCACGAGGGTGGACGGCGCGCCCTACCCCCCTGGGCGCCCCCTGTCTTGTGGCACCTCGTGTGCTCTCCGGACTCTATTTTCTTGCACGATACTTCTTTCGGTCGGTAAAAATTCATTATATAATCTCCCAAAGGTTTTGACCGCCGTATCACGCAAATATCCTCTGTCTTTGTTTCGAGCTGTTTTTCTGACAGATCTAGAGCACCATGACTCTTCAAGCGCCCCCAAGGACAAGTTTTTCGAGAAGGTCATCAACCCCTACCTCGCGGAGGTGCTGCATCACCCTCAAACCATTGAGATGCATGAGGGGGTGCTGCACATCCGCGATGTTGAGGGACCAAGGAGGACCGGAAGTGTGGAGACAAGACTCGAAGCAATGGAACAACAAGTTTTCAAGTGCCAAGGGATGGTGGAACGCGGACTCAACGCCAACCAGATGATGATCGCGGAAGTCACCAACAACCACAAGCTGGACGCCAAGAACATTGGGGAGACCATCTTGAAGCTCCATGAGAAAATCGAGCACCTCCAAGCCCAGATCTATGACCTGCAAAACCAAAACTGTGAGTATGAATATAGATTCAAGAGGATGAGTTTGGCTGCAAATTTGAGGATCCCGGAGACTCGATCATCCTTCTATGATGGTGAGCCTATGCCTTGGAAGACGGATGACAAGCCTACATCATCAACAACTCCATCATCACCACTTCCGAAGAGGGAGACATAATCACATGAGTATGGGCACTCCCCTTGGCAACTGCCAAGCTTGGGGAAGTTGCCCCGGTATTGTATCACCATCACATCCCTATCTTTACTGTTTTTCTTAGTTCGTTCCTTTTAGTAATATCTTGATCTAGTAGAATAAAGTTTATGTATGATTTATTTTTGAGTTTTGCCTTATGATCCCTCTATGTAATCGAGTCCGTGAGCTATATATAATAAAGATTAGTGTTGAGTCAAGGGCTTTGCTATCTTGCTATGATCTTAAGGGAATAAATAGAGTAAAAAGAAACAATATAGATCATATTGATCTTATGGAGAGTAATGACTTCACAATAAAGAGTATGATGAATAAAATTTGTTGAGAGTTGGCAAACATAGTTTTGGTCATCGTTGCAATTAATAGGAAGTAATAAAGAAAGAGAGGTTCTCACATATAAATATACTATCTTGGACATCTTTTATGATTGTAAGCACTCATTAAAATATGACATGCTAAAGAGTTAATGTTGGACAAGGAAGACAACGTAATGGGTTATGTTTTCTCATGTCCGAATTAAAGTATATTGTCATGGATCATCCAACATGTTGCCTTTCCCCCCTCATGCTATCCAAATTCCTTGCACCAAGTAGACATACTAATTGTGCTTCCAAATATCCTTAAACCCAGTTTTGCCATGAGAGTCCGCCATATCTATCTATGGATTGAGTAAGATCCTTCAAGTAAGTTGTCATGTTGCATGCAATAAAAATTGCTCTCTAAATATGTACGACTTATTAGTGTGGAGAAAATAAGCTTTATACAATCTTGTGATATGGAAGCAATAAAAGCGACGGACTGCATAATAAAGGTCCGTATCACAAGTGGCAATATAAAGTGATGTTTTTTTGCATTAAGATTTCGTGCATCCAACCAAAAAGCACATGACGACCTCTTCTTCCCTCTGCGAAGGGCCTATCTTTTACTTCTTGTCTTACATTAAGAGTCATGGTGATCTTCACCCTTCCTTTTTACATTTTATCCTTTGGCAAGCACCTCATGTTGGAAAGATCCTGATATATATATCCAATTGGATGTAAGTTAGCATGAACTATTATTGTTGACAATACCCTTCAGGTAAAAGGTTGGGAGGCAACACTGTAAGCCCCTATCTTTCTCTGTGTCCGATTAAAACTCCATACCCGTAAGTATTGCGTGAGTGTTAGCAACTGTGAAAGACTAAATGATAGTTGAGTATGTGGATTTGCTGAAAAGCTCTTATATTGGCTCTTTCCGATGTTATGATAAATTGCAATTGCTTCAATGACCAAGATCATAGTTTGTTGGTTCTCAATGAAGTTTCTGATTCATACTTGACATTGTGGATAGATTATTACTTGATCATAAGACATCATATGACAAAATATATTTATGTTGCTCTTATAATAATGATCATGATGCCCTCATGTCCGTATTTTATTTTATCGACACCTCTATCTCTAAACATGTGGACATATTTTTTGATATCGGCTTCCGCTTGAGGACAAGTGAGGTCTAAGCTTGGGGGAGTTGATACGTCAATTTTGCATCATGCTTTTATATCGATATTTATTGCATTATGGACTGTTGTTACACGTTATGTCACAATAATTATGCCTATTCTCTCTTATTTTACAAGGTTTAGATGAAGAGGGAGAATGCGGTAGGTTGGGATCTTTGAAATTTGGAAAAGGAGCAAATATTAGAGACCTATTCTGCACAACTCCAAAAGTCCTGAAACTCCACGAAAGTCATTTTTGGATTTAATAAAAAATACTGAGCGGAAGAAATACCAGAGGGGGCCCACACCCTGGCCACAAGGGTGGGCGCGCGCCCTAGCTACCCCCTGGGTGCGCCCCTGCCTCGTGGGCCACCTAGCAGCCCTCCGGTGCCCATCTTCTGCTATATGAAGTCTTTCACCCTGGAAAAAAATCATAAGCAAGCTTTCGGGATGAAACTCCGCCACCACGAGGCGGAACCTTGGCGGAACCAATCTAGGGCTCCGGTGGAGCTGTTCTGCCGGGGAAATATCCCTGTGGGAGGGGGAAATCATCACCATCGTCATCGCCATCGATCCTCTCATCGGGAGGGGGTCAATCTCCATTAACATCTTCACCAGCACCATCTCCTCTCAAACCCTAGTTCATCTCTTGTATCCAATATTTGTCCCAAAATCTCAGATTGGTACCTGTGGGTTGCTAGTAGTGTTGATTACTCCTTGTAGTTGATGCTAGTTGGTTTATTCAGTGGAAGCTCATATGTTCAGATCCTTAATGCATATTAATACCCCTCTGATTATGAACATGAATATGATTTGTGAGTTGTTACGTTTGTTCCTGAGGACATGGGAGAAGTCTTGCTACAAGTAGTCATGTGAATTTTGTATTCGTTCGATATTTTGATGAGATGTATGTTGTCTCTCCTCTAGTGGTGTTATGTGAATGTCGACTACATGACACTTCACCATTGTTTAGGCCTAGAGGAAGGCATTGAGAAGTAATAAGTAGATGATGGGTTGCTAGAGTGACAGAAGCTTAAACCCTAGTTTATGCATTGCTTCGTAAGGGGCTGATTTGGATCCATATGTTTCATGCTATGGTTAGGTTTACCTTATACTTATTTTGTAGTTGCGGATGCTTGCAATAGGGGTTAATCATAATGGGATGCTTGTCCAAGAAAGGGCAGTACCCAAGCACCGGTCCACCCACTTATCAAATTATCAAAGTAACGAACGGAAATCATATGAGCGTGATGAAAACTAGCTTGATGATAATTCCCATGTGTCCTCGGAAGCGCTTTTCTCTATATAAGAACTTGTCCAGGCTTGTCCTTTGCTACAAAAAGGATTGGGCCACCTTGCTGCACCTTATTTACTTTCATCACTTGTTACCCGTTACAAATTATCTTATCACAAAACTATCTGTTATCGATAATTTAAGTGCTTCCAGAGAATACCTTACTGAAAACCGCTTGTCATTTCTTTCTCCTCCTCGTTGGGTTCGACACCTTACTTATCGAAAGGACTACGATAGATCCCCTACACTTGTGGGTCATCACCTAACCATAGACATGTGTTGTCATTTGATGAACGTGATCACATCATTAGGAGAATGATGTGATGGACAAGACCCATCCGTTAGCATAGCATATTGATCGTTAAGTTTTATTGCTATTGCTTTCTTCATGTCAAATACATATTCCTTCGACTATGAGATTATGCAACTCCCGGATACCGGAGGAATGCCTTGCGTGCTATCAAATGTCACAACGTAATTGGGTGATTATAAAGATGCTCTACAGGTATCTTCAAAGGTGTTTGTTGCGTTGGCATAGATCAAGATTAGGATTTGTCACTCCGAGTATCGGAGAGGTATCTCTGGGCCCTCTCGGTAATGCACATCATAAGAAGCCTTGCAAGCAAAGTGACTAATGAGTTAGTTGCAGGATGATGCATTATGAAATGAGTAAAGAGACTTTCCGATAACGAGATTGAACTAGGTATGAAGATACCGATGATCGAATCTCTGGCAAGTAACATACCGATGGACAAAGGGAATAATGTATGTTGTCACAATGGTTTGACCAATGAAGACCTTTGTAGAATATGTGGGAGCTAATATGAGCATCCAGGTTCCGCTATTGGTTATTGACCGGAGAGGTGTCTCGGCCATGTCTACATAGTTTTCGAACCCGTAGGGTCGGCACGCTTAACGTTCGATGACGATATTTTATTATACGAGTTATGTGATTTGGTGACCGAATGTTGTTCGGAGTCCTGGATGAGATCACGAACATGAACAGTAGATGGTGGAGGGGTGGATGAACAGTAGCCCGTGGAGGGGTGGTTGAACAGGAGCCCGTGGAGAGGGGTGGTTGAACATTAGCCAGTGGAGTAGCACGCGGTGGAGGCTGGATGAACAGGAGCCCGTGGATGAACAGGAGCAGGTGGAGGTTGGAGGAGGTCGACGGTGGATGAACAGTGGCCCGTGGAGGCTGGAGGAGGTCGATGGTGGAGAAGAACAGTACCCTATGGAGTCCCGTTTTGCGGTACGCCACACCCCTCCCGATGAACATGACCCCCGTTTCGACCGTAGCGCTCCAACACAAGTCCGTTTCCTCCGTTTTGCGGTACGCCACACCCCTCCCGATCAACAGGACCCCGTTTCGACTGTAGGAGGTCCAACACAAGTCCGTTTCCTCCGTTTTGCGGTACGCCAGACCCCTCCCGATGAACAGGATCCCGTTTCAAACACGACCGGTCGAACACGAGGCCGTTTCCTCCGTTCTGCAGTACGCCAGCCCTCGTTTCCATCGCCTGTTCCGTCCAAGCCCTCCCGATGAACACGACGACGCATTGCGTTCCGACCCAGCTGGTTGGCTCCCCATGAACACGACGACGATGCTGTTTCTCCGTTTCGACCCAGCCATGTACACGAGCCCTGGCCGTATGTATGTGCGAGTAGGCGGTTGAGACCCCGCCCGTATGTACGTACGTGGCCGTATTTACTTTCTTGCACCCTGGCCGTTGTACGTACGTGTACATGTTACGTGCGCGGCTCTACTACGACACGTGTGCGCCTCTACATCGACCAGTATGTACGTACACATTCGCGACCAGAATGACAATGCTACGTACGCTTCGACCAGGTGGGTCCCGACTGTGAGGCACTTCCTTGCGTGCGAAGATGTAGCTGGTAGGTCCCAGCAGTCAGGGGGTGATTCATTTTTTTTGCCTAGACGCACTTCCTTGGGTGCGAAGATGTAGCTGGTGGGTCCCAGCAGTCAGGGGGGCGAATCGTTTTTTTTCCCGGGCGCACTTCCTTACGTGCGAAGATGTAGCTGGTGGGTACTAGCAGTCAGGGGGCGAATCATTTTTTTTTGCCCGTAATATGGACACACTTCCTTGCGTGCGAAGATGTAGCTGGTAGGTCCCAACAGTCAAGGGGAAACATTTTTTTTGCGAAATACGGTGGCCCGTACGGTGGGTCCCTGCTGTCAGGTGGAGGAATCATTATTTTCCGCGTAATGAGGAGGCACTTCCTTGCTGCGACCATGGACCCAGCTGTCAACCTCTCCACGTACAGTCCACGTCTGATGGAAGTTGTTCCTTGACCACGTTGACCGCGCTGCGCCGAGAGCACCAGGGCGGTGGACAACGGCGAGGCCTAGGAAGGGGACGAAGCGGAGCTGGGGAAGACGCGGCAGTGGATGCCCACGCGTAGAGGAGTATGAGGGTTCACTCGTTCGGCTGCGGTGTGAGGCTACTGTCACCGCAGAATAACATGGGGTGTGGGTGAGTAGAGGGATGGCCTGGCCAGTGGTGGGAGTAGTAGGGGCGGTGAGGCCTCCGCGGCATCACAGTCGACCACGGGAGGCAGGAGCACGCTGCACGACCTACGCTGCTTTGGGCGGCTGGAGCAAGAAGACCAGAGGTTGAAGAAGCACTACGGCCGTTGGATGGACATCGTACGGTAACTGGAGCTAGAATCGTTCATATTGACTAAGTTGACAAAGCCCTCCGTCCCCATCAGCTTAGTAGGCCCACAAGTCAGCCTCCCACCAAGGTGGGTCCCAGCTAGTAGGGGGAGTAATTCATTTTTTTCTGCGTAATAAGGAGGCACTTCCGGTGGGTCCGAGCTGACAACGGGGGGAACGTTTTTTTCGCGAAATACGGTGGCCTGTCAGGTGTGTCCCAGTAGTCAGGGGGAAATGTTTTTTCGCAAAATACGGTGGCCTATCCAGTGGGTCCCTGCTGTCAGGTGGAGGAATCATTATTTTCCGCGTAATAAGGAGGCACTTCCTTGCTGCGACAGTGGACCCATCTGTCAGCCTCTCCACGTACCGTACACTTCCGATGGAAGTCGTTTCTTGACCACGTTGACCACGCCGTGTTCCGTTGCATGCATGCGTCCATGGGCGTGGTGCGTCCCCACTATCAGCCTCTCACGTACAGTCATCTTCCGATGACTCTCGGTTGTTGACCACACCGTGTAAAGCGCACAAAGGTCGATGGACGATGGCGAGGCCCCAGACTGGAACAACCCGGAGATGGGGAAGACGGGGCAGTGGAGTCGCAGATGGAGAGGAGTGGGAAACTTGACTCGTTTGGATGCGCGGCAGCACAGCCGCGGTGCCGCCCACGGGAGACAGGAGCAAGAACAGAGGTTGAAGAAGGAGCACGACTATTGGATTAACATCCAACGGTCCAGCTGCTAGAATCAATTGTTGATTAAGTTGACAAAGCCCTACGTACACGTCCGCTTAGTAGGCCCACAAGTCAACCACCAAATCTGACGGGTCCCAGCTATCAACGGGAGGAATAATTTTTTCGCATAACAAGGAGGCACTTCCTTCCGTGCGAAGATACAGCCAGTGGGTCCCAGCTGTCAGGTGGAGGAAACATTTTTTTCAGCTTAATAAGGAGGAACTTTCCTTGCGTGCGACCATGGACCTCATGGGTCCCAGCCGTCAGGCTCTCCACGTACAGTCCTCTTTCGATGACTCTCGTTTGTTGACCACGCCGCACCGAGCGCAGCAAGGCGGTGGACGACGGCGAGGCCCCGGACGGGAACGACTCGGAGATGGGAAGACACGACAGTGGAGTCACAGATTGAGAAGAGGAGAAGGGTTATAACTGGTTCTAGTGCGGCGTGGGGCTGCAGTCACTAGAGAATAAGAGGAGGTGTGGAGGGGTGGAGGGATAGCCTGGCCGGCGGTGGGGTAGTGCTTCGCAGCGATGCGTGCTAAGCAGAGCCGCTAGACGCTGGAGGCCGGACTAGGCAGTCCCGGCGATGCTGGAGGAAGAAGTCGAGAGATTGAAGGTGCATGCTGGCCGTTGGATATAAATCCAATGGCTGTGGATGTCATAATAATTTGTTGTCCAAGTTGACAACACACTGCGTAGGTTTCGACCAATTGGACCACATGTCAGCCTGCAAAAATGTGGCATATATTTAACCCATGTTTTCTAGAATGTACAGTCCATTTGCTGGGCTGGGTGAACAAGTAATTTCGCGTCAATCAGGCCCATTTATATTTTCTAAGAAATCCCAGCCCATTTCAATTTCTTGAAATACACGAATTAGCTGGGCTCGTTATATACGTAATGTTATGTTAGAAGGAGCAATTAATATCAAAAAATAAACCGGAGAGGCACATTATATATATATATATATAATTAACAAATTAGCGAGTTATTGCTCAAAATAAAAATGAGCGCATTATTATTAAACTGGTCCTTAAAATCTTCGCAAGCTTTTGTACGCAATCACCAGGATTTTCGTTTCCTGTGAGTAAAAAACAACCAGGATTTTCCTTGCCAACTTCTGTTAAGCATTTACTTTTATAAGTTAATAACACGTGGGATGTTTTCATAATGTATATATAAGTCTCTATAAATATACGATAATAGTAATAATATAAATATATATAATGTGGTTAGAAGGGAAAACATAAATTGGACACAGCATTATTATTCTTATATATAGATAAATCGAACAGAGACCTGCGTTTTATTTAAAAAAATACATTGGGATGCCAATCTTTAAGAAAAAGCACATAGGCCGGTATGGACCTCAAAAAATAAGTTGAAACTACTGTCTCCGTATGTCGTGGGCTACGCATGTTAAAATACAAAACCTAGGCCTAGCTGATACTTGTTCGCCCTCTGAAAAAAAATGATACCAGATCCCCGAGCTTAACTGGATTAAAGAGGGGGTCATGACACGATCAAGAAGCACATCAGGAGCGATTTTTTTTCTTCAGTAGATGGCTCTCGATTGCGTTTTTTTACTTGCCTCTGCACCATACAACTTGTATTTTTTTGCCTCCCAGTCCGTCGTGATGGACCAGCAGCCCATTTGCTAGGCGGGCCAACCTACAGAAACCAACACTCGATTTTTCATCAAGGCCCAAAAACAATGCAGTACTATGTTTGTTTTGAGGCCGAAAACATTACGGCAGGGGTTGAGCGAGGGAGAGGGGAAGACAGAGTAATAAAAAGATTAAAAAGAGCTGATGCGCCGTTGATACCCTAACAAAGCAGGTGCAATTCTTCTCGGGAAGAAGGTGTGTCGTTGACACCCACACGTCACATACCCCACAATAGGCATACTAACAAGTTCACACACAAATACAACAGAAAAGGTAAACATTCGTATCAAACTCAGGTTCATAGGACACGTTCATATTCATAGCCAACATTCATTATCGACAACTCATAAGATTCATATATACACAAGTTCAGCATATCTATGCATCCAAATGATTGATAGATCACACGACAATATTCATACATAATTCAAAAAAGATTCAGATATACACATGTTCAGTATGTTTATGCATCCAAATGATTGATATCACAGCTAATATATATGATCCATGGATGAACTTTAATTACCTAGGGTACAGACTGGTAAATGTTGTTCAGTCGGAGGTACTTCTTGCTAAAATTAATTCTTGTACGAGTAAACTTTTGAGTACATAAGAGGCAGCACAGACAATCTGAACTTTGCTTGTAGGTTTATCCTCAAATAGTGGCCTCGTGCCGAGTGAGGTTTGAGCAACTTGGCCACTACTTTCATCCAACTAGTTTACTGGCTCATCTTGGTCCTGTAGCTCACCAAAATTCTACATTGCATACGAGAAAGGAGGCGGTTGAGAAAATGAACCACCCAATTTCTTTGTGCAGTTCAACTAAAATGGAGCATCCCTGGCGTGCAGACTGGTTAAGTGCCAGATGAATATACGCGTCAACCAACTTGTCTGGAATCTTTAGACTCCATGCCATACAGTTCGCTACCATATCTGCCGATAACCAATAGGCACAAGTCGGGACCAAAGACTGGACTGTGTTCTTCTGGGCTATGCGGCAAGCAATATTTTTGGCGTTCACTCTCCTAATACTTGGAGTTTGACAACTGGTTGACGCCGGTTGATACTTGAATGAATATAGGCACTTCTTGTCAACATCAATGCTTGTCTGAGTGAACTTTGGAGTACATAGCAGCAACATAAGTATCTGTCCATCTGATCATTCTGTGCAGTTCTACTGAAGTCACCCAATGCAATGATTTGGCTGCGAGTTCAGGCTCCAAGTTACTCCTTTATAAAATCGGCAAACAGTAGCACAATACCAAATTACCAATACATGACAAGCACAATAATCAGGATAAAGACCAGTACCAACCTGTGTGAGGTAGCATATCAATTACTATTTCCTTTGATCGAAGCCGAGATAAGTGAAGCGGTGACGACAAAGGAAGAAATCAAGCCGAGATTAGCGGCGACGGAAAGGGACGGAAGCTGCCAAGGCAATGAAGCACCCAAAGTTTTTGTGCAGTTCCACCAAAATCGAGCATCCTGTTGGCACATATATTGAGAGAGTGAGATTACAGTACTAGTGTGACTATCTTATGAAACATACACTAACAAATAGAAGCACCCTCATTATCTTAATGGGTAAAGTTAGCAACATAGTAGTCTTGCTTAAAGATAGGTATTAGTTTATTTAATCAGTGCCAATTAGCTCAGCACTCAAAGCATTGCCATTTATCATAGGTTGCAAAACTTTAACGTGCAAAGATAAAGGAGTTTCTCATGACAGTAGCACGATACAAATAAAGATGACAGCAAACTAATATGGATGAAGGCCTTAGGCCGTACCAACCTCGAGAAAAAAGCTTATTCATGTAGTCCCATAAGAGATGATAAAGCACTCACTGGAATCACTCAATAGTATATATTTTTGTGCACTTCAAATGTATGATTGAAATCACTCTTGTTTACCAGTGCTGAGATTATATCGAAAGATTATCAAGAACTTCCAGCAGAGTTAAAGCATTGGCTGGGATACAGTTCATTGTATTGTCTTGTGCAGTTCCACTAAAATGTATGATTGGCACAACATGATCCCTGTTTGCACAAGTAGGAACAAGGTGAAACCTTCATTAGCTTAGTGAGAAAGGATAGGAAGACATTAGCATATTACTCTAACAATAGCATCAAATTCATGATGGACAATACACAAAACATTGCCTCATTGAACCAATGGCAATAAATTGACATGCAGAACAATAGCACTATTATGTCATGACACTAATAATATTCCCTCCCCGCTCCACCACATGATTCACCTCCATAGACAAACATACACACGTACATGATTCAGCATAGGGTCCTAGTAAAGATTTGTTTAACTCCGACAGGAAAATTAGGGAGCAATAAATTAGTGGTACTTAAGTACTCCTAATTAATTAAGTGAGACAATAGAAGTGGAAGGGCTCCCTGGAGGATCGTCTCACATGTAAGGTAGTCGTTGCCGAAGCCCTTGAATGGCCTCTACTGAGCCCTCTGGCTTCAGCAAGATCTCCTTGGCACTGTTTATTCTTTTTCTTCTTCCTCTTCATGCTCTGTTTCTCTTTCTCCTGACCAGTTGATGAAACCAAGTACATGACTGGCCTTCTATTCAAGAATTGGTTTTGTCAGTGAGGGAGTACAAGTGTACTAGTAAAAAATAGCATTATTTTCTCATGGCAGTCGGAAAATAGAGATGAACACATGCATGCATTAAATAACTTCCTTACCTAAAGGAAGGTTATGGCGCCAATATGGATGATGAGGATTGGAACACATATCTCCCTTTGTGCAGTTCCACCGAAATGAACCAACTGTTCCATTCTGACATTCCAGTTAAACAACACAAAAGTCACTTCTTTGAAGATGAGTTTTGTGCAGTGCACCAAAAGGTCACAACAGCAACTAGGTGAATTGGATATCCCTGTTTGCACAAAAAGCTACAGAGGAAACAGTCAGAGTCTCAAACAATTACAGGCAAAAACATTTGGCTAAACTTGTCATGGCTTATAACAGTGGCATGGCTTCATTTTACCAGGGACATTAGATTAAGAACAGCTAAATATTTGGTATAAGGGCATGGGACAGTGGGTGCACAGCAGTCCAGCACCATGTACGTAAATAGGGGCATAAAGTGGTGATTCATAGTTTGTTGCCCCGAGAAACAAACATCCAAGAAACATATCTGGGTTGGTCCCATTTTTGTTCACCCTAGCCACCTACTCCTATGTGTGGATAGCAAATCTAGTCCTGGTCATACCACTGTGTACATCGTTACCCCTATATTTCCCTTTTCAACCAAGAGACCGGTTGGATGACCAGTCTGTACTACTTTCACCCCCTTTCCTTCCTGTTTGTACCAAGTCCGATGTACATACTAAATTCCCCCACCCCCACTTTATTTCTTGTTTGAACCAAGTAATCCCTCCGTCCGGAATTACTTGTCATCAAAATGGATGTTTCTAGAACTAAAATACATCTACATACGTCCATTTCAATGACATGTATTTCCGGACGGAGGGAGTACAAGATTCGACTCCATGAAGTAGCTTTACCTCTAACAATAGAAGAAAAAAAAATAGGTGACGTTGGACAATCCGATCGAGAGGGGCTAAGAGGTAGAAAATGATGCACATGCAGCGACATATCAAGCTGGGGAAGTAGAGCTAAGGCGTTTTCGAACGAACATATAGCTGAAGGTCGTCGGGATGTGGATCGGTAGGTGGCGGGAGGCTGGATCCGCCCACAGGCAACGGCGAAGGGATCGGAGGACCTCCCGCGCCGGCGCTCGGCCAGAGATAACGGTGCGGCCGGCAGTGGGTCTCCTCCCTCGCTGTCGACGACGGCCTAAACGCTGCCCCTCCTCCCCTTCACTGGCGGAGGGGGATACGTCCGGATCTGTAACCAACGGTGAGGATAGAAAGACAATGTTTTTTGAAGGGAGAAAGACAGTGTTACCACCCCTATCTTGTTTAGATCTGGAGAGGATGAGAGTGTGTGAATAGAGCAACCCTAGCAAGCAAGCGCGAAGGCTCCGGCCTATATATACGTAGTGGGGTAGTTTTCCTTTTTCACTCCATGAAAACAATCATTTAAAATTGTGTACTACATGCCAGGTAGCGTTTTTTTAGTTGTTGATTGTTTTTCGAGATAGCTACCCGCTTGTTCCAAGTGGTGTTACGGTGTGCCAGGTCGCACTTTGTATCGTTCAAGTCTGGTACAAGTCCCTCCATTAAATGAACAACCACCCCCTCGTAAAAATTGTGAACAAGCCCACGGCTAAAATTAGCAGAAACATGGGTTGCCCCAACATGCATTATTATTTATATTTTCTACTCCCTCCGTTCCTAAATATAAGTCTTTTTTATTAGCCACACCTAAGACAAGAATTTTTTTATTAGCAGTGAACCCCACATGTCATAGACACAAAAATTGTGGCAAGATTCCTTTAGGCAAGCCAAAGTGTGTCTAACAATTTGAGCAACTCAAGTTAGGCATGTGTGGCAAGTGTGGGAAAAATAATGTGGCAACATAAGACAAACATAGTCACAATCCAAACAGCCCTGTAATTTTTTGTGACATGCAGGAAAATTTGGTTAGTTAAATTTATAGTCAAAATTTGGCAAGGTGCATCAAATCAACACATGCAAGTATCAAAAGGAAAGTCACGGCATGCATGCATGCATTGTACTCCCTCCGTTTCCAAATATGTCTTTTTAGAGATTGCAACAAGTGACTACATACGAAGCAGAATATGTCTACATACATCCGTATGCTGTAGTCCATTTTAAATGTGTAAAAAGACTTATATCGAGTGCAGTGCTTTGATGTGTCGCGTCAACTCGTACAAGACCAAGAAGTTTGATTACTATAACGCCCTCTCCCTCGCGGGCTGAGCTCCGGTGCCTTAACTGCACCTGCCTTTGGCTGCATGACAGGTGGGCCAACCACCTGTTGGGCCCACCTGTCATAGACGCAAAGGCAGGAGCAGTAAGTCAATGAAGCTGCATCCCTCCCTCACGCATGAGCGTGGTGGCTGGCAGGACTAGTAGAAGCTTTTGCTACACGCTATCCCTCCCGCACGAGGTGGACGGACATGTAGCAGTGGGTTCGATACTGTAGAAGTAGGAGTAACATCATTGCTCGTCTTCTCGAAGATGCGAAGAGCCAAGTGCAACCTGAACGTGGCAGTTGCGAACGCTCGCCTGGTGCGGTGCCTTGGAGCACGCATATAGTAGCCAGGCTCTTGCATGAGACAAAATTGCTATTTGAGACCACTATTGTAGTAGTACTAGTACTTGCTACTCCCTCCGTCTAGGTGAGTAAGTCACTGAATTTGTAGCTAAGCTTCCCTCACTGAATTGTTTAACAATTGAACTCCATCATCCATTGGTTGATAGTCATTCTGCATAGGTCCACGCGCTTAGCACCGTTTCCTCCTGGGGTCACCAATGTTTATTTGCTAATTAATAGCATTGCATGCAATGAACTAGCCAGTGCATGTCGTGTTTGGTAGTCTCAAGTCATTAAAAGCATGCACACCTCTCATCTCTTATTGGTTGATATGTCAAGAAACAAGAAACAAGGTAGAAGTTAATGCACCGCGCCTAAGTGTTTTGGGATTATTTGGTTTTCGTAAGATGACTTACACACCTAGACGGAGGGAGTAGTATAGCCCTGTAAACTGGAAAGGAGTATTTGCCTTTCTAGAGATTTCAACAAGTGACTAGCTGAATGTAACCGTATATCAATCGTCCAATAAAGTTCCTTGTTTCGTGTAAAAAAACAAGTGACTAGACTACACGGCGTGCAGTACTCCCTCCCTTCCGATTTATAGGGCTCAAATCTCAAATCTCATGAACCAAGGCATTTTGCGATTGGAGGAATGTATCTCGTACTTTACAAAACTACTCTAAATTAATTCATGCATTAGTTACGTAGTTCTCTCGTTTTCCTCTCCGCCTTGGTCGCGGTGCAAAATATTGAGCACTCCTATATGACTAGCCGCTCTATCTACATGCGGGACATCAAAGCATCCGGGCCCGCGTGCCATCCACCAAATCACAGCGAGGTGCTACAGTCGAAACTCATCTATCACCCCGGTGTGGCCGTCATGACCCGTCATATCACAAAACCCACACCTTTACCAGCAGTGGTAAATTGGCCTCCAAGTTGGACTGGACGAAGCAACCATCATTTCACTGGAACGCTCATTGAAGCCCTTTCTTCCCTTTCTTGAAGAAAACCTCACTCCAGGCTACTCACTTCTGCCATTTTTCTTCCGTACCGACGAAGGAAAGGTGGGCGAATCAATTATGCTGCTATATTTTCATTCCAAGAATCTTCTTTTTGCGAAGCACTGACCGATTCGCATAGCCTATTCTTTTCCCGTTTTCATTGCGATTGTGGTTTCCTTTCGATTGGTTTTTGTTTGTCAGTTCATTGATGGATCCTGGAGCACTAGGCAAAGAGTTGCCGGCGGACAACCCACTGGAGACAACGATCTCCAGGAAGCGAGTACCGACCAACAAGTTGACCATGTTGGCGGGCCAACCCATGGAGATGAAGAACTCCAAGAAAGAAGCACTGGCCAAAGAGTTGACGACGTTGGCGGACGAACTCCTCAAAGAAAGTTGGAAGAACAGCAAGGGCCCCACCGTGCCTACCCGAAACTCGATGGCCACCTATCACGAGGCTCAAGGCCGAGTTTGAGGAGATAGTTGCCGTTGAGAAGCGGTATTCCCTGGCAAGGTGATGGCCCCCATCGAGGATGAGGAGATGGCCCCCGGAGGGATGAGATCCCCCAGTGACCTGCACAAGGTAAAAAATAATGGCTTATTACCATAGTTGTGGTTTTTGATTATTTGCAATGTGCTTGCTAATATGTAGGGTTGTGCAGGTGCCGATGGACGTCCTTCATGATTCCGATGTCGCGGCCCGTCCTGTGGACAATGCCCCAGAGATCATTTTCGATGTCGCGGTCCGTCCTGTTGGCATCGCCCTGGAGATCGACTCTGATGCCGCTGTCCATCCTGTGGACATCGCCCCAGAGATCGATTCTGATGTCGCGGTCAGTCTTGTGGACATCGCCCCAGAGATCGATTCCCATGCTGTTGTCTGTGCTGTGGTCATTTCCCAAGAGATCGATGACAAGAAATAGTTGGTCGTGCTAATCCTTCAGGGTTGTTTGCATTTCCCTGTGTTTAATTACCAGAATGATGCGTGTTATCAAACCATCTTAGGGCTAGTGCACTGTCTTGTGTGGGCGGTACTTGCTACTTTTGTTTGATAGTGAATCATGCGAACCCTCTCTGATTTATGGAAACAGATGTATCCTCACCAACTTTTGATGTAATATATGGCATGCTTAGATGTAAGTTTGAACTGTTTATCATATCAGCAGGGCTTGTTTGATGATTCTTGGTGTTAGTAGGCTAGCTACTGTGCGAGCTATAGTACCTGCAAAACACTCACCGAAGAGAAAGCGTTGGGGCTGATGAGCTCGTGGTACGCTTATACTTATCCGTCGTCGATCGACCAATAGCCCTAGCTCCTAAAATTGTAGGCTTAGCGATCGATCGGACAATAGTCAACACGGATACATTCAGGCCTCATTTGGTTCATAGGATAGGAAAATCATAGCAAAAGTACAGAGACGTACAACACAAAATCATAGCAGTGCAGAGACGTACTCCCTCCGTTCCAAAATAGATGACCTAGGTGGGCTAGTTTGGCCTAGTGGGTTCAGTGATGTGACGTGGTACAGTTCCGTCCAGTCTTCGCGTGTGGTAGAAGTATTGCAGGTACAGTAAGTTTTCTTGAAGAAGCGGAATTCAACGAAGTCATGATGGTTCCTTCGTCCGAACAACTTACAGTGGGAAAGGTTGGGCCTGCTTGATGCGGTAGGGGTAGACCAGGATAATTTTGTGCATGGCAGGTGGACCAGGATGGTCGATGTCCCACATGTCGGCGAATGAAAAGTATTCTTTCCGATATAGAGGACGAGCAATGAGTATTCATTGTTTATAGTTTATGAAAGCTATTGTCTCCACTGTTACGACGGAGGAGTGTGAAACACGGCAGCCCAGTGAACTTGGCATGTGCACCACTCCCTCCTTCCTCATGTAATGCTACCACACTGTTGACTATAAGGTTGGCTATAAGGTTAAAACTTTTTCTCACTTTCTCTCTATCTATTTCCTCTCAAATGTTTTTTACCTTTCTTTTTTTTGACACAATTGTTTTTATGCCTTTTATTAGAATTATTTTTTATACCTAGGAGCAGTGTAAAGACGGGCTCTTGAAGAGCCCACTCCTTGACTTTGTCAATGCCTCTCTCTCCTCCACATAAGCGGGCTTATAGCCCAGTTTTTTAGGTTGGTCGTAATGGGAGTATCATAAGTGGTATCATGCATGCCAACTAGGTTTTTTAGATGATGTGGCGCACAACTAAATGAGGAAAGAGGGGGTGTGGTATCATATCATGCATGATACTAGTATATGATACTACCTCCATAATGCATAGTATCATAACTTAGTATCTTAGGTTGGCTTATTAATTGCCATGCATGACACAAAGTAGTACTCATACTAGTATATGATACTCCCCATTACAATCAGCCTTGCTGGTAGTACTGGCTATGCATGCATGCGGCGGGCAGCTGGCGTCTTGAGGGGCCAGGGCGGTCAGAGCGGGCTCCGGAAGCGGTCCGGACTCCAGCATGGCCCATCTCTTCTCCCTCCCCCGTTTCTCTCTTCTCAGCCGACGCCCGTCGAGCGATTAGATTTTGGCTATCGACGGTTTATTCAATTACAGTCCCACATGTCAGTGAAATTGCAAGACAATGTGTGTCCCCTCTAGTGAGCAGCGTGCGAGCCGGACTGTCGGGGGTGCGACGCGTACGATTCATAAGTGTGCCGCCTTTTCCTTTAGAACTTGCAAAGCATAACATTTTCGCGTGATCGATTGATAGAAATCCAGAACAAAATGACAAGGGCGGTGCTTTCACGCTTGTTAGGCGAGCTAGTTTAAGTGATATGACGTGCTACAGTGCCGTCCACTTGCTCCATTTTTATGTAAGCAAGAGTTTACACTCTTACGCGGGAGGGGTGCGATACACCGCAGATCTGGTTTTGATCGAGGGATAACTATTCCCTGCAAAATAATGGAGCACTGTTAGCGATTATAGCATGATAGTTAGGGCATCTCCAGCGCCGGCCCACAAATTTACACCGGCATCTGTCCGAGGACACTAATGGATGCCATCCGATGCTGCCCGCATACATTTCGACAACTATATGAACTAAACTGCATTTAAATTCATGCAAACAAAGCAAATTTCAAATTAATCGATGAAATTCATTACATTTTAAAAACCTTTCCTACAAACCGGACGAAATTCATTACATATTTCGCACAAACCATACTAAAACCTCATCAGAACCTAATCTAAACGATCGCCGGTGGCCGACCACCATGTCCGGCCATGAACCCGAGAAAGCCGGCCATTGCCTTTGCCACCTCCTCATCCGCCTCGATAACCTCCTCCTCCGGAGCACAAGGTTCTGAAGATTTCTGCCTCCACGTTGCCATCAAGAGGCTAATCGGCCGTCGATGGTTACCCCACCAAGCTTGGCATCGATTGAGTGGAGTAGCGGTGGCCTTCCTGGGACCAGAGCGGCGGCGACCTACCGTGTACTACTCTTCCTCGCTGCCGGCTGCGCCCGCGCACACGCGCCGGCTTTGTGGTCATGGCGGCAGAGGGCAGACAGGGGGGTGCCGGAGATCTCCTTCGTTTGCTCCTGCGGCAGTACGTCGAAGAGAGCTTTGGAGCGCGCCCGGAGCAGAGCTGCCGATGTCTCTCATCTGCTCTTGCGACAGTACGTCCAAGAGAGCTTCAGAACACCAGGAGGCCATGGTTGGAGTGGTGCTGATAGAAGGAAGGGACCGGAGGAGAATAAGTGTGGGTCTTTGGCTATGGTTGGGAGCTAGGGCTCAAGTTAATATAGAGGGCGAATGGCAATGAGCCGCGGCAGACGGATGGACGGCTGGCGCCGGTGTAGGTTCATCGGGCGTGAATGTGGACGCTGCTTCAGTGACTTAACTACAGATGCGTTGGGTTACTGACATGTGGGCCCAACGGGCATCTGGCCCGCATGTCAGTGACACGCCAACTGCACCTGCAGTTAAGTCCGGTGAATGCGACATTGACGTTCTGGAGAGACGGTGACCGTTTTAGGCGGGAAGCACGCACTAGCGATGGAAGGGGTTTCGGTAGGCCAGGGCGGTCAGACGCTGGCGTGATGGTAAAGTGTGAACTCATGGATGACGAGTCGTTGAAGCATATGCGGCACATATTGACAACCGCTCTTGTCACCAGCTAGCCTTCGACGACCACCATTAGACACCACACAACCATGCATAACTTACGAATAATGGACGAATCGATCAGACACACACTCGTGTGCAGTGGCACTAAGACCAGTCGCTCACGATAGTACATACTCCGTACCATAGTATCCTCTCTAGCTAGGCTGTTTTACAGATTGCCATTGTGATGAACGATATACATGAGCAAGGCGCTCCGAGTATGACCGTTGGTGTTGAGCCAGGTGTTGACACCAGATTTTGGCACAATAAATAACTTATTTAAGATGACCTCAAATGGAGAAGTGTTCTACATGAAAGAGTTCCGTATTGTTGATATGAACATCTTTGAAGTTTGGGTCATTGCCGTCCGATTTCATCTCGAAGGCCGAAACTATGATCAAAGTACTAAGATCTTATATTCAGAGTACAGTTTGGCCGATTAAGCCCTCAAGTTGACCTCAAATGGAAACATGATCTACACGGATTGTCTTCGTATCATCGAAATGATCAATTTTGATATAAAACGTTTCAATCTGAGTTTGTATGAAAAAGTTAGAGCCATCGGAATACAGCCCTGTCAGGAGGCAAAAACTGGGGCGCCCCACCAGACACCCTGTCTGATGGGTAGCGCGAATAATAGCCTGTTTTGCGCGATCGATTTGGCCCTCAAGATTACCTCTTATCAAAAAACTTAAACATAAAAGATGTTCGTCTCGTCGAAACGGTCAAGATTGCTTTTAGGCTCGTTTCCATCCGAGATCGTTTACCACCTCAAATATTACTCGCAAGATGCAGCCAGTTTAAACCGAACAGTTTTGAAAAGTTCGGACAAAACCAATCCGAATTTGACTAGGGTTTTGGACGTGAATCCAAGCCTTTTCCTTGGACGGAAAGTCCAGCCGCCTCTTATATACCTAAGGGGCGACGGCCGATTGAACAACACACAATACATCAATTCATCTACCACTTTTTATCTTTTATTTTTTCTCCTTAACCCTAGTTCTTCTTCTTCCTCGTTCTTCGTCTGTTCTTCTTATTGCAGGGCGGCAAACCTCGAGGCCCTAGGGGTGATCAGGTCGACCTAGGGCAGCCCATAGCCGTCGCACACCCTGACGGGATCCCTCCCGGGCATGTGGGGTTTCGGGTATACAAAAGTGCCCGCCGGATTGTGCTGCGTTCCGCGCTTCCAGCGGGTCTCCTTTGACGTGAGCTGCGGTGCATCACCCCCGACGTCGAGGGTACACGGCAACGTGTTCGTGTGCAAACACCAGGTGAATACATGCTCGGCGTTTGTGTAGGCCTCCATCAAACGTCTAAACAGTAATGTCAGGCACCGCCGGGGCGCGCAGGTGATGGGCTCGCCGTTTGCATTGCGCTATGAGCAGGACTTTGATTTAGAGGGCGACATGCATGCATTAGCATGCTTTGACAGCGTGAGCGTGAGTGTCTGACGCAAAGTAATTCATTTTCATTTGGCTGACGAGGGTGCGTTGCAGCGATGAGTCCGCGGTTTGATTATCCACATACGCATAATTTTGGTTTTTACAGTATTTCTTTCTCCATTGATAGGTAGGCCAGCATAGATAGATAAAGAACACGAGCTGATGAGGCGCATGCGGACTGTTTGACTGGTCAACCAGACAAATACGGAGCTATACGCTGAGCCAGTTACCGTATAATCACCATATCTTGTATACAATGATCAAAGTGAGCTATCAAGACAAGTTCGATGACCACCAATGCATTTTACTCGGTAATAAACGACCAGGATTGAAGGGGAATCCAAATTTTCTTTGTATTCTGTCCTTGAGCTCTTGACAAACCATTGCACTATACGGTTGTTCGGCCACTCCACCCCAGAGCTCTCACCAAGCGTCGTTCATGCCACCGCGCCGCACACTAACCGGTAAGGCGGCGATGGCATCCCGCCGCACCGAGTTCCTCGCCGCCCACGACCGCACACAAAATGGTAGGGAAGCGATGGCATCCCACCGTGCTGAGTTCATCGCCGCTCGCGACCTCACACCTATGTGGGAGGAATTTGAAGATGCCAAGGCCGAATGGGCGGTAGAGCAAGAGGCGGCCAAAGCCGCACAGAGGGAGCGGAAAAGTCCGAAAGCACTCAAGAAAAGAGAGGCCCGCTGCTGCAAGAAAGAAGAGGACGCACACGCTACTACGGAGAGGTCGGCGGAGATCCAAGCACGGAGGGGTGTCGCCGACAAAGCCGGGAAGGAGAACGACGGCGTTTGGCCAGCATGTGAGAATTAGTAGTACTAGTAGTTAGTGTGTGTGTTTCTGTGTCTGAGTACGAGCATGTACCAGTACTACTAGTTACTACTGTAGTTTTTAGAGCAAATTACCAGTACATTAGCCTAGACTAAATGGAAAAATTCCTATCCTATGCATCAAATGGCATCTCTTTCTCTATAGGAATTAAGATGCATGTCATGTCACTTCCTATGATTTTCATATTCCTATAAAATTCCTATCCTATGAACGAAAGGAGGCCTCTGTTGGAGTAACTACTGTAGCTAGTAGTACTACTGGTATAGTAGTTTTCTTCAAGAAGCGGAATTCAACGAAGTCATGATGGTTCCTTCGTCCGAGAAACTTCAAAGTGGGAAGTGGGCCTGTGATTTGATGGCTCATTAGTCATTGTTATTGCGGCGCGATGACCGGGGTGACTCTCCCTTGGAGTTCTGCGTGCATGGCAAGTGAACCAGGATGGTCGACATCCCACATGTTGGCAAACGGAAGTATTCTTTCCGATATCGAGGAGCAAGGAAATCGCGTGGTATAGTATCACTGCTGATTGGTTCTCCAAAAAAATAGTATCACTGCTGATTTATAATTAATTTTTATTTTCGATGAATGCTAGCGTTTCAACTCTTACGACGAAGAGTGCCAAACACGGCATGTGCTGGATGTCCCACACGTCAGCGAAAGGAGTGGGACATCAACAACGTGGTAGAGCCCAGCGCAAAAAAAAACATCATGGTAGAGCATCTCCACTTCTGGGTCGGAGACCACATGTAGTAGTACTTAGTGGTATGAACGATACAAAGTGCGACCTGGAGAGAAAGACACGTCTTGTTGGAAGGTCTCGGGGCATACACGTAAACAAATATAAAAGTTAATATGTGCCTCCAACTAATATAGTAGTAGTAGAGTACTTAGGCACGTACTCCATAACATCACCATGCATTGCACGTACAACATTTAATGGTAGTATGTAGTAAGAGAAAAATGCCGCCCAAGAGTTCCCTTCTTAACCCACTTTTGGGTGTTTGGTAGAGTGTATGGAGGGTGCATGAGTCCACACTAGTTTAGCACAAATACACTAGAAGCATGCATGAAGAGAGCACGCATGAAGAGGGGTGTTGAGTTGAGCATGCATGAAGAGGGAACAACTATCTTTGAGGCGAACGCATGACCAAATACACCCTATATGCCATGCAAGTTCAGACCATTTGTGCCTTTCTACTTCACTTACTGCGTTACATTACTCAGGTTCATACGTCCACTCCTGGGTACATGTCCATCTCGTAGTTCCAGTCCCACGTGTTCTTCCTATAGATGGAAGGATCCTTGTATAACACATGCACCTTGATGTTAGATGTCTCGCGTGTTGGCAAAAGGATGAACAAAGCTCATGTAAAAAAATAGAGTGGAAGAACATAGATTCCCGACGACCGAGAAGGAGCAAGGAACCTCGTGGTGGAGCATCTGCACTCATAATATTTAATATTATTCAGCGATATAAAATCAACCAAACATCTCCACAGTGGACTGGAAGAGTATGAAACACGGCAACCCAGTGTTGTTACATCATACTAGTATATGGCTAACCCACGCTATCACCATATTTCTTGGCTTTCGCGCGACACCTATCTCTAGTAATCCAGCACCCTGTATCGCTTCTCCCTCCTCGTCTCTCTCAAAGTGCGGCGGGCTGGCGTTTTTGCCGTCTATTGAGGTCGGTTAACTCATCACATGTTAGTGACTTTCCAAGAGTATTCTAAAAAAATTCCTTTCACGTTCCGTTTTCAAAAAGAAAAAAAATCCTTTCACGTACGAATTTGACGGTATGCTTTGAGCAGCTTGCATGTCCTATACTGCTCATGTGTGATACTCTAAGTTAGCTAGAGGTTAGACTAACTCATGACTTACCCTGAACTAACTGTAGCCAAAGAGGTGTTTGGGTGACAGGGTTAGATTGACAATAAATGCACTTGATGGAGAGAGAAAAGTGATTTTTCAGTGGTCCCAATGAGAACTATCTCCAGTTAGCACCTCTTGGGTGGGATATTTTATTTTGGTGGGTTTGGTGCAACTTGCTCCAATTTAAACCCTCATGCTTGGATACTTTCGGGCTATTTGAGCCCCAACTAGCTCAAACTAACTCTAACCCATGGATCCAAATAGGGCCTATGGCCAGTCTCGACGCGGAGCAGTCGCGTGCATCAGGAAGTGGCGCTCTCTCGGCCGTCGCGCCACTTCAAAGCCGGCGCCAGTGAGAGGTCGCCTCCGCTCTGGCCGGGCATTAATGCTGCACTGACGCTCCAAGGCGACGCTGACCGTTTCACGCGGAAAGCGCGCGCTGGCAAGGGAGTATAGGTTTCGAACCGTTTCAGGTGTAGTACTAGTAGTTTGCAAAACTACTCAATTATTGCACTCAGTTTCCTAAGAAATTGTGGTAAAAAACGTTACTCCATAGCCCGCTTCCCTTCTCCTTTCTCTTCCACCACCCGCGTACGTCCGCGGGAAGTGACCGGTCAACACTTATATAGGAGTGCTAGCACAAAAAGATGCATGCATGACCACTAAAATCTCCATATTAAAGCGCCGCTCCGGCGGGAGTATGGCATATATTGTTACCTTCGGCCGGGCCATGGCTACCGGGCGACAGCGACCAGAGAAGAGGCGGTGGGAGGGGAATTAATGCAGCTACTGTTTGGGTTCGCCGTCCGGCTTAAATAAATGTGCAACATCATGTGTACCCGTGGGTGCACAAATTGTAACATACGTGTCTGCTTAAGTGGGCGTCATGTAACTGGTGAGAGAGAGAGAGAGAGAGATTCTAAGAGATAGAGTGCGTGTGTGCGACTCTACTCTTCGGACATGTACTCAACCTTTCGCATCGGGATACACTACTGGAATCTGGCACTTTGCCATCTGCCATGGCAGATGGCAAAGGCATGGTCGGCGGATGGCAAAGGCAGATGGCAAACAGTTAAATAAAACCTCGCCGGTAAAGGCTTCTTTGCCATCTGGCTGGCTGATGGCAAGAGCACAATGGCTTTGCCATCTGCTGGCAGATGGCAAAGCCTCTTAACGGGGTTAGCTCCGTTAGAAGGCTAACGGCATACTTTGCCATCTGTCAGCAGATGGCAAAGGCTGCAGGCTCTTTGTCATCTGCCAACAGATGGCAAAGGCTGAATGCTTTACCGTCTGCCAGCAGATGGCAAAGAGATTTTCCATCTACTGTCAGATGGCAAAGAGCCCAAATAGGCCAGCCCAAATGTTACATGTAGATGACACGTGGCCTCTTTGCCATCTGCCAACTGATGACAAAGCTCTTTGCCATCTGCCAGCAGATGGCAAAGTGACTATATTACGCCATTTAATTTTGTTTTTTCTTATATCAATTCATTTTCACAGAAATCAAACACAAATATATTTATATGACCAATATAGCATATTCAACACATATTACCAATAGTCATGAACACATATGTATCCAACACATGTTACCAATAGTAGCAAGTTTCATCCGTACATATACATGGTTTCAACAATATTACAGTTTCATCCATAGGTAGCAAGTTTCACAAGGTCAAAACAAAAACTAAATACAAGCACTCCATCAACCCAAGCTTCCGTGATCTTAAGCAAATCTGTAAAATGGGAAAGAAGAAAGTTAGAAGAAGAAGACTAGAAGAAGAAAATTATTATGATGCAACTAAAATGTGAAGATTATTATGATGCAACTTATATCTGTAAAATAGGTCATTTTGGAGCTAAGTATGGTTATTATGTCATTTTTGAGCTAGCTAAGCATACTAAGTCATTTTGGTGTAAAACATGCTAAGATCATTCTAGAGCTAAGTAACATCCATGACCAGCCTGTATTTAAGGCATGATTACGGTAACATCCACAGGATCTGAAATGAAAGTGAGCTCACCACCTAAAGAACGAACTCCTCCCCAAAGGCTTAACGCCAGACCGTAAAGCCAGCTCCTTTTACACCACGTCAATTTCTTCCAACGTCTCGATGGGTTTGCTGAAAAACTGGAGAAAAATAAAAGATGATTATAAAACTAAAATAGTTTATAAGGAGTACAACAGGTCCCTGTTCTGCTGCGGATCAAGGATGGAGTAAACTAAAACACTTTGTTGTTAAAACTACCCTCCTTGTTCCGTGAATCGACCGAGAAATTCCATTATCAGTTTCTTCTTTTTGTAATGCATACATACGCATAGAGGAGTATGTAGTATAGAAGTTGTTGTTGCTCAAGCAGTGTATATGCATACGTGCATCTTATATAGACATAGGTTTGAGATTTCTATATAAGATGGACTGAAGAGGGGTGCTTAGAATTAATTAATATAGTCACTTTTTTCGAGTAGAATACTAATATCAACCTCAATGTCCTTGATCCGTTGGTGCTTCACTGAGTTGACAGACAAATATTCCATGTTGATGTTGTCTTGGTAAACAATGTACAGTATGCGAGTGGATGATGTAGCTCCTGCAGCAGCTGGCATAACCAACATGTTTCAGCGACATCGTGAGTTGTGGCATGGTACTTGGCTTACACAATAGACTGGGACTCGTGATGTTCTTATTTGGAAGACCAAGAAATGATATCATCGCCCAAGCATACACAATCCCCACTACTTGTTAGCAAGAATTCTGTATTACTCTAAAATAAAATAATATCTATGTGAATTATGCGCCTCGTTTAATACATGATTCACAACAGCATGGTCCTATAAATACAGTGAATGTACACTGACAACATACAGTTTCTGCAGTTGATATCTAACTAAGACATCTCTTCCCAAATTACCAAGATTAAAAAATTGTCCGATGGTTAGCACAGCAGATGCCAGCCAACATAATGGTGGTCCTAAAATATTTTCGTGCCCAAACAACAAATAAGCGACAACTAACTCTAGTTGTTCAGGGCAAAAGACAACACAACATGTGAATTGCACACGATCCCTGTACTTTTATTTTGGCTGCAAGACTTTCACATTCGTACAAAATTCAGAAGTTTAGATACAGAAAAAACATCAAAAGTGCAACAAAGTCACTTCGGTGAATGATTAAATCAACGATTTTTCTTTCTAATCAAACCATACAGTCTACACAAGCTATTTGAGAAGCAATTGAATTAGGAATAGAAGACGGTGAGAAACATAACGAAACATACAGCCTGCAGGAACGTCACATGTCCGTTGACTCGTCGGTATTCTTGAGTCCAGCCAATTAACGGGATGGTTGCACGGGTAAAACTACTTGAGCTGCTGGTTGCGCTCCTATGGATCCGTCTCCAGCGAAGCTTTGTAGGGTACGGAGATCCTTCTCTCCTGTGACCGTGAGCCACTCCTTGCCGGGGCTGCCATCGACCATGGCTGTACGAGGTCACCGGGGGGGGGGGGGGTCTCTTCTCTATCAGATCTGAGACAAACCATACAAAATCTATATTAACCATCAAGTTAGCATGGCATATATTTACACAGAAACAACACAACATCCTAATTGATAATTTTCCTTCTTGCTTATAGTTCTAATTTTGAACATGGCACAATGATCTATTCCCCATTTTAATCTTGAACAACACAACAAATTCAATCTGTGACACGCTTATAGTTGAGAACTGATTATATGCCTTTAGATTCAATAACTCAATTATCCTTTAAAGATTTTACTATCTATTTACGACCATACCACTTAAGCATGAAAGATAAAAGTTTAGGAAACACATATATGCAGTCAAGATGAATGAATCAAAGAGAGGAGATATTACCTTGGGGATTACATCTTATTTGGAGCGAAGTGCATGCCCATGTCACGATAGCATCTACTCGATATAAATAACCACATTCGGATTTCCACGACTCAAGTTACATGTTCTAATGGCCTGTAAATAATTAAGCATGGTGGTGAGAATGCAATATATAGAAAACAACACAAAATTTGGAGGTAGAAAAAGAGATTTAATAATATTTTTAACCAACTAGTACTAGTGTAGGTAGGTAAGATGAGGAAACATGAGGTAAAGTTTTTTAACCCAGTTACACATCAACATGAAGAATTTAGATCTGGAATCAAGTATAATAAGAAAATAAAGAGCAATGGTACATGGATCAATCATGTGCAACTGCTGCAACAGGAGATGAGTCACCATACACCAGAGTGCGGATCAGCATCTCCCGGCTGGGCTCGACGGAGACGGAGACGAATATCCCGAGGAGTGCAACAAGTAGCCACAGGTAGAGGCTGCTTCCGCTTCCGGCCATCCCTCACGGCAAGCGGTAGCTATGGAATCGCTGGTTCTTGGTCAAAGGGGGGATCTTGACTACACCTGCACGGCAGTCCAGTCCAATACTAAAATGAGATATGTAGTAAATTCGCCATTTTGGAGAAGCAGAAACGCATATATACAAGCTAGCTAGCTACAAGCTAGCATGCAGCGTCGAGAATCGTCGGATCCGCCCGGATCCAGCGCAACGAGGGTCATCAAGGAGCGGCGAAGCGAGCTAGGGACGGGCCTCCATGGCGGCCTCCTGGCGGCGGGGTTCGTCTGCGGGGGAGAGAGATGGGTGAGGGAGTAGGGGAAGAGAGGAGAGAGGGCGGTGGCGCAGGGGCTCACCATAGCCGCGGGTGTCCACGGCGGCCACCACCGATCGAGATGGAGCACGGGCATCATTTCCGCGCAACCCTAGATCAAGAGATACGCATGGGAGGCGCGGCGAACAGATCTCGCGGTGCGGCGAGGGGAAGGGGGAGGCGGAGGTGGGGAGCTTACGGAAGAGGATGAGGCCCCCGAAGGCGCCGACGAGGGAGGAGTAGGCGACGCGGCGGATGGAGAGGTCAAGGCAGGTGTCCCACTTGGCGTCGAGGTCGTCATGGCGGGATCCCGGACTGGCGGCGGGGGGCAACTTTGGCGCCAGCGCGCCGGGCAGGCGGGCGAGGAGGCGGCAGGCGCCAGCGGCGTTCTCGGCGACTCCGCCATGGGAGGGAGGAGAGGATGGGATGAGGGTTTCTCGCGACACGGGAGGTGGACGGGGAGGAGGAGGCGAGGGAGGTGGGGTGGAGCAGCCTTGAATGGGGGAGGGAAAGGCGGAGGAGGGTTGGGGGTGAGGGGCTACTGGTCCATTACAGCGCCGTTATCCATTGGGCCCCACCCACTTCTTTGCCATCTGCCAACAGACGGAAAAGATTCTTTGCCATCTGCTGGCAGATGGCAAAGAGGTGGGTTGACAGGCCGTTACAAAGATCGACCTCGCTTACCTCTTTTGCGATCTGCTGGCAGATGGCAAAGATTATTTGCCATCCACTAGCAGATGGCAAAGAATTGGCTGATGGCAACCATGTTCTTTGCCGTCTATCAGTTCTTTGCCATCTGTTTTTTATAAACAGATGGCAAAGACGTTCTTTACCATCAGCTGGCAGATGGCAAAGAGCTGGCTGATGGCAAATTCCCAGTTTCCAGTAGTGATATAAGTATAATGGTATTTACTTTAGCTAGTGATTTACGTGGCCATGTTAACGTGGTTGTGTAAAAAAATGTCACTTCCTGCTCGTGATTTGCGTTATATAATTACAAGCAAGATGCTCGTGCATTGCACGGAACATCAATATGCATTTTTTTACAAAACACCTGTTGTGATTGACCCATGCAGGAGTAATCCCATGTGTAAAAACTAATGATATCTCGAGAATTTTATCGGAAAACTGGTATGTCGAGAATGTCATCGAAAAAGTGAAAGATGAGATATAAAGTGAGGAGGAGTGGAGCGTGGTGGTGACTGGTGGTCGGAATGGGCAGAGGCATGGGGATGGACGGCATCGGCAGGCGGCAGCGGCCACCATGCTAGATTGTTCCAGAGACTTCCTTTTTTAATTGATGAGCAATGATGTTGTGGGAGATAAGGATGTGGAGAGAGGTGCGGGTATCTTTTGTAAAATTATCATAGTTTGCTTTCTATCCGTCAGATATAGATCATACGGTCTGTATTACAAGATGGCAGGCACACCATCATCGCCAACTCGTTTTTTTATAAGGGTACAAATGATAAGTTTGCTGACTACTAAAGTAAAGTGGAATTTGTCCATGTTATACAAGTAAATTCAGGTGATTGTTTATCACACAGGTAAGGTTGGATGAAGGGTGGTAGGAACAAATGCTCTGCCTAGAGCATGTGTGTGTGAGATGGAGTCTTTGTGTGTGTGTGTGTGTGTTTGGGAGAGAGAGAGAGAGAGACAGAGATGGAGTCTTAGTGTGTGTGTGTGTGTGTTTGTGTGTGTGTGTGTGTGTCGTGGGTTCCTCGGTGGCGGATGTAATTTAAGTGTGCATGGCTTCATCATAGAGATGGCAGAGGCCACTAACGATGGGGTGCGAGAGAGAAAATGCCCATAGAGAGGGATCCGACATCGAGAGAACGTGTTTGTTCGAGAGACACCGAGGAAGACTACTATATATTGATGGTGCATGTAGGCGGGAATTAAACAAAGGGATGGTCTTATTGGTTTCGGGGATATAGGGGAAGAGTGAGGGGGGGGGGGTAGCTAGAAGGAGATTGTTAAGTGTGAGTGTGTGTTTTACCCATCCAGGCAGAAGTTATGTGCACACAAGAAGAGAACGATTCGATGTGGCGTTAGGGTTGAGGGTAATTAACGAAGTATGGAGACATAGAGACCTTGAACGTGCATGTGTGACAGGTATACATGTATACGTGGGATGTGTGTGTGTGTGTGTGCACGCGCATGATTGAGATAAAAGAAAGAAGACATAAGTCATAAGATCAACGATGTGGGGGAGACGGATCGGTATGACAATATGCATGCATGTGAGAATGCAGGGAAGAAGGCCCGACAATTGATCATGTGTTTTTTTCTTTAAGAGATACTAGCGTGGGCTGGAGCATGCATCTATGGCGAGGTGAGGGAGTGAGGCATACCGATTGTGCAAAAGAAATCAACCTATAAATGCATATGTATGGAGAGACATATATAGTGTGGGTGATAGGAAGCAAGACTCTGTGCGAGAAAGAAATATTGACGGAGAAACTACAGATAGATACAGAGATGGAGATGCTAGCTAGAGGGACATCCGCTAGTTTTAGTGTTGGAGATGACCGCCGGGTGGTTCAGAGGGTGAAGTTATATATGTGTGTGTGAGAGAAAGATAAAAAGTGGGCACTTGACTGCATGTAGAGAGAAACATATGTAGTGTGCGTGATAGGAAGCAAGAGTGAGGGCGAGAAACAAGGTTGATGGAGAAACAGATAAATAGAAAGATAAAGATGCTAGCTAGTGTGCGTTAGAGATAGGAGTCGAGTGGATCAGAAGGCTGAGTTATGTGTGTGGGTGTGAGAGAGATAGAGAGAGGGTGCATGTGAGTCACATACAAACAAATATCAGAGAGAAAAGAGATCCCGAGAGACGGATTTTTGTGTCTGTGAGAGAGAAAGATATTACACAACGAGAGTGATAGCTAGAGAGACATATGAGGGAACGCAAGATATCTCTAGGGAGAGAGAGTGTGTGTGAGTGACATACAAGAGAACAGTGGAGAAATATGAGACCCTGGGAGACAGAGTTTGTGTTTGTGTGTGAGAAAGAGATATTTAAGAGGAAGAGTCGTAGGTTCTCATATCTAAGGAGCGAAAGACATCTCTGTATGAGGGGTGTCTTGAGTGGCACACAGGGGAATAGTAGAGAGAAATGAGACCCCGGGAGACAAAGTTTTGTGTTTGTGTGAGAGAAAGAGATTCCACATGGAGAATCATAGTTAGAGACACATAGAAGGGAGCGAGAAATACTTAGAGAGAGATAGAGTGATGAAGGTCGAGGGAGAGAGTACCGTCAGTGTGTTACGAAGATAAAAGATCATTGTCGACATACAGGTAGCACGAGAGATACATGAGAGATGATGAACGTGTATAGGTTCACAGAGATAGTCCTATATAAGCATGAGTGATAGCTATATGAGACGAATATCTGGATTAAAGGGGATTCAAATATTTAAACTGGAGATCATGACATCGATAATATCATAACGCAAATTGGTGTATCAAACATGCATATTCATTTGAATTTGGGCACACGTGTAATGTTATATAGTTTATCAATATTGGCGATCCATAGATTCTTTAATTACAAACAATGCATGGTTTATATGCAAGTAATGTCTAAACGGGATTACACTATATGTTGCGTGTGTGAAACACATTATACATATTTGAGAAGTAAAAAAAAACCCACATGAAACACACATTAATTAGAGACAGTTAGCGAGGAATGCATACATTGGATTTCAACATAAAGTGGTTTCAAATATTTGAAAATCCAAATTGATGGAACAACCTTATGAATCTAAGATCATGCCATTTGTAAACCATATTTATGTATAAATGGTGTTGTGCTTTTGAAAGTATATATAAGAAATGATGTATATAGAATTTAATTCCAATCAAAAATGGATCCCGCCCAAAAAAATAGAATACAAACATGATTCGAATTGATTTGGCACGGTAAAGATGCACTCTGCAAAATTTGAACGAAGCGGGGAAAGTCGCAGTAACTGCCCGAAACCAAAATCCGCGAGATGGAAATTACTACTGCCTATCCCTGCCACACAAAGCCTATCTGCTGGATTTCTATAGGTTTCGATAGGGGTAGGTTTGTAATTTCACCCAAACGTGACATAACCGCCTCTCACCCGGATTCATACACGGTGGGCGCCAAAACACAGTGTGTCCTCGGCCGAAATCGACTCCCTCCCCGATTCATACACTGTGGGTGCCAAAAACAAACTCTCGTCGGCAAATATTCGATGTATGCGAGATTACCGTCGTATCCCCAACCGACTAATATTGTTGTGATGTAGGAAATTTGAAACGGGGGCTAAGTTTGTAAATTTCCTCGCATTTAAGACAACGCGCCCTAAATACATGGTTCCCCCCTTCCTCTGTACCTCCCTTTTCCTCATTCGTACTCCGTGGGCGCCAAAACACCATCTCCACCCCAGCCTCCTCCGTCCGCCACCCCATCCACCGCCGTCCTCCTCAACCATGCTGGAGCTGATACCCCGACGCCGCCGTCCATTACAAGAGATCGACCTCTCTCGTCCACAGCTTCAGACCGGGATCCTTGCATCCTGTCCTCTCGCTTCATCCACGCCGTCGTCCACCTTGTCGGCGCCGCTACTACGACCGTCTCGTCTACCGTGCCCTGCCGCCACCGTCTACCCTCCTAGATCTGCTTCCACGCCGCCGACAGCCATCGGTACCGCAGCACCGTCAAATTCTCAGCAGATGCTTACACGGCGCCGCACCAGAGGCGGTACTCTTTCGTATCTGCTCAACTTATTTATCACAGCAAGAAAATAGATCGCCACTGCTTTACTCTGATTTCTTGTTTTGGTTGCGGTTGCCTTTGTCCAGTTTGCACCTTCAGACCCGTCATGGCACGCTCAACACTATACTCCCAATGCTTATGGTTTTCCCCTTTTATATTCCACACTAGTTAAATCATAGTAGACTAAATTTCCAAATTGGGTCAGTCGATTTTTCAGAGCTAGCCGGAGTTCGCCGGTGCGAATGAAGGGGCTCGGGTGGTTGTGGGGGGTGGTGGTGGGGCCTCGCTGAACAAAGAAAACTCGATGCGGGTGGGGGCAGGGGTTAGGATGGTGGAGGAACACATGCGGTGGGGGCCGGTGGTCCGGTCGGCGGCCCATGCGGTGTTCTGTATGGGAAGAATCAGAGACGAGGAAGAAGAAGGGTTAGGAGACGTAGGATCTTCATCCAACCACCTGAAATGGTCGAGAGACAGCTAGGAATTGCATTCTTAATGCGCTCTGGTTCATCATGTGTGGGCACTGCGCAACCAACATTTTATTATCCAAAATCTGCTCGCTCTTCTTTACCATGTTCCTCTTCCGTTCTTCTTTAATAAGTACTCTCTCCATTCCTAAATACAAGTCTTTGTATAGATCGCTACTTAATGGGCGTGCGCTCAAAGGATACAAACAGGGATTCGCAAACAAAAAGGGGAATTCGTAGTCACTTTTTCCTGTCGCGTAAAAAAAAGTCTTTACGCGAGAGCAATAGAGGTTGGGATACATCTATCTCTTCTGAGCAACCTCTTTTGGATTCTTAAGACCACCCTTGCAGTAGGATACCATCTGCTTTGGGTTCTTTATTATCTCCTTCGAGGGATTTTTAGGATCGTTCAGGCTATATATATTTAGTCTATTTTGGCTTCCACCATGGACTACATATGGAGCAAAATGAGTGAATCTACACTCTAAAATGTATCTGGATACATCTGAATGTGATCCATGGTGGAAATCTCTACCAAGACTTATATTTTGGAACGGAGGGAGTATGGTAGTAGTACAGTATGTTACTTGTACTGAACATGAGCAGGGATATTTGCAGTGTAGAGGTCTATACAGTCGGTTGTGATGGACACTTTGAGCTTCTTTGATTCATAGGATTTTGTAAACATAGGAATAGGATTTGTAGTGGCCTGCCCACTTGAATCCTATAAGAATAGTAAGGAAATGCTGGGAGCTGTGTCGCCTTTGAGAGTTACACTGATATTAACAGTACCGCACCTTCACTTGAAGAGAGCTGGTATCCGAAGCCTTTCTAGCTGTACCAGCAATACTAGCACATATATTCCAGCAAGTTCCACTTTGCTGATTTTACTCTGATGCTTAAGGTTTTCCCGTTATATCTACACTATGATCTGTGTAGCTGCTTTGTGTCGCACTAGCAGCAGTCCACTCTTGAAGCTAAACACTGCAATGACTTAAAAAATTGGCACCAAGGCATTGAGTGCCGTTCTGGATGCAATGAAACTCATACGCTCCCCACCTGTAGATTCTTGTTCAGAATATGATCCTAATGACTATTCTAACCTTGAGGAGTCAAAGGCAGATGGCCTGTCATGTTCACCCATCAAGGTGCCTGTTATAATTTGGCAAGGTTTTATTGCTTGCGCTTATCTTGCATATGTTGTCTTGCATTTCTTATACTTTTTTGCACCACCATCTACTTAGTTTACTCATCATATATGTCGAGATGCCATGCCCATCCATTATTAATACATATTCCATCTATCATCATACCATGTTTTTCCACTCAAATGTTGTTCTTGTGCATCAGACATCAAAAAGGAAGAGGGTGATTGCCGAACCTGAAGGAGCACTAGCAAAGTCCTTAAAAACATGGTTGTGCCGGAGAAATCAGACATCACCCCCCTTATATTGGCTGTAGAACCAGTGACACAAAACGTAGGACCGACTCCAGCAGACTGTACCCATACTTCACTGGCCACACCACTAGCCCCACCACACAGGACCTGCACTCCAGCAAAAGGTATGCCGATTTCAGTTGCCATAGCACCAGCCGTACCACAGAAAAATCCCACTCCAGCAAAAATTACAGCAAGTCCACCGGCCGAAGACCTATCCCAACTGCAGAGATGGCCAATTCCTGCAGATTGGAACCCCATTCCAGTTATTCCCAGTTTAAAAGACAATGCTTTCAATGTTGTTAGGGACTACGTGCATATATTCCCATCATGGGAATATTATAGTGAATAAAAACACCATTTTCACATCTTCCTGTCTCACTTACGTGTAAGTGCTATTATTCATGGTGATTATTTTCCTGTTTTCTGCTGATTGAACACATCAATGATTTACATTACATTGTTGTAAGTAGGCGAGGGTCAATCTGGATGGTCATGACGAGCAAAGCTTGCTTGCGATTTTCAAGGAAGCATTGCAACAGTATCGGTGTTACCTGAGGAAATCACACTTTGATGACAAGTCTATAAACGAATTTCCGGTGAAGTCTCCTGTGCTAAATTTAGAAGATATTGAATGGAAAAACCTTGTTATGCACTGTTCTTGTTCCGAGGATGAGGTATTGTCTATGATATCGCATGACAATTTGAACTTCTACTTTTCCGCATGTGCCTTATGGACATTTTTTGCAGGAAATCTGCTCGAAAAAGAATTCCGGTTTGAAAAGAACGACAGGATATCGCAAATATGCTGCCCGCTGCTTTGCTCTTGTTAGTACCTGTTGTCCTGTATCACTGTACTTGCATACATACCTGGTTCATTATGTGACAGCAGTATGCATGATAGCTTGCTTATCAATTGTTCACTCCAAATTATCTGATCTATATGAATGGTTACATTAGTGTAGAATACATCCAATGCCAATGAAATTTTTTAGCTCTGCATTTTTCTTGTAAGTACCTGCTGTCCTTTATTAGTGTACTTATATTGACAGGTAGTTGCTCATGTACCATCACTCTGCAGCTTATTTTCATTTTCCCTCCATTTTCTACACATCAGATCTATATTTACTCTTACCATAAGGTTGGATAACACCGATGGTACTGAAGAAGTTTAGCTCTGCATTGCTCTTGGTTGTACCTTTTGCTGTATCATTGTACTTACATTTATAGTTACTTGGTTATGTAGCATCACTCTTCATCTTATCTTAAATATTCTCCATTTTTTCTTATATTGTCACATCTATATTTACTCTTAACAAAATGTAGAATAAAGGCAATGCTTATGAAGAAGATTCTGTGGTAAACTTCTTGAATTGCCCCCCCCCCTTCAGAATGGACAAGGGCTTTATAGAGCCTGCCTTCACCAATAATGTAAGTTTGTCCTTCTCAAGCCTTCAAACTTTGTTGTGTATATTTGGTTAGGCATGACTGCAACAACTGTTTATTTTTGGTGTTTGCATCAAATTGCATGTTTAAAGTTTATTATGCAGTTCATAAACAAAAGTTTGTCCTTCTCAATTTAAGTTTTCAGTTGTATAAGCAAGTTCCTTCTTCATGCCATGTAAATTAAACTATACAGAGAAAGTGATATTATTTTGCCAATCTGAAATGGGTAAATTGACATCACACTAACCATCGATACTTATGAGTTCTTGATCTATAATCCAGTGGTGTCGTGAAGCTGCCAAATCCTTCACAATGTTATTTCCTGCCATGTCTTGACCTGAACAATACCATATTGTGTTAATGCTATTTTAAACTGTGTCACTTTATTCGTCAGTAAGAAATGTGATGAATTGTCAGCACTGATACTTATATGTGCAAAACCTGTCATCTGTCTGCTTGTTTATCTTTCAGAGTGAGGAGGATATAAGTGTCAAACAAGTGCAGTCTCATCAGCTTGCTCAGCTGCTTGTGCTGCATCTGTCGAGCAGGGCTAACCTTTCTTGAACTCTATTGAAGTGCTGTCGGTTTTGTATATTATTTTGTCGGCGTGTTTAATTGCACTGGTGGCGATCTTTGATGCCCAGTGTATGTAATCTGCTGTCTGCTTGTGCTTTATTGTCATAGTGGCGAACTTTGATGCCCAGTGGATGTAATATGCTGTAATTTCTTTATTGTATAGTCTAGGTTTTTTTTCTTATTCATGATGCTGCAGTTATTTTACTATGTATATATCCTGTCTTCGCAGTAAACCGGCCAAACCGTAAAATTATGGTACATAATCGGGCCGTCATCCAAATCGCTATGTATGATCTGCATCATGGGCCCCGTCATCTTGGTCCGTTAACATGCCTAAATGTAAACTGGCCCACTAGTAGATTCCGGCCTTTAATAGGCCGAGTAAACCGCCGACCCTATTTTCCCAGGAAAAATCAGTGGGCTTTTAGGAGGCCGAAAAGTAGGTTGGGCCTAAAACATGCCGAACAGCTCACGGGCCGGCAGCAGGACGAAATAGACCCCGACCCATGATTGTGCCAATAAAATCATGGGCTTATAACAGGACAAAGTTGTCTCGGTCCTTGTTTGTCCCAATCAGATTATCGGATGTGAGCAGGCCGGATGCAAACAAGGCTGTAGTTAGGCCCAACTATATGACGGGCTTTTAACATGCCGAAATATATATAGGGCCGAAATGTTAAACGGGCCTTTAATAGGACGAAACTAATATCAAGCCGAATTACTAAATGACCCTTTATCAAGTGGGCCCAAAAGCATAGCGTCCAGTTGACGGGACGAATCTGATATGGGCCATAATTTGGCCCAAAGCCTCTCAAAGGGCCGGACCTGATCTGGGCCGTAATATGGCCCAGAAAGTGGGAGGATTTAACGGGCCGGATCTCATATGGGCCTCTATTAGGCTCGGAACGTGGCTGGCTATTAATGGACCGGATCAAATATGGACCGACATTTGGCCCAAAACATGGCAGCCTGTTAATGGGCCGGCCTACTAGTGTCATCAAAATCTTTTGGGCCTTCAGCTGGGCCGGCCCATTATGGGCGGCGGAATCTCGTGGGCCTTTAGCTGGGCCAGCCCATTATGGTCCGCAAAGTCTTAGGGGGCCTTTAGCTGGGCCAGCCCATTATGGCCCACAAAATCTCGCGGGCCTTTAGCTAGGCCGACCCATTATGGCCTGCAAAAACTTGTGGGCCTTTAGCTGGGCCGCCCCATTATGGCCCGCAAAATCTCGTGAGCCTTTTGCTGGGCCGACCCATTATGGACCGCAAAATCTTTTGGCCCTTTAGTTGGGCCGGCCCATTTATAGTTTATGGGCCACTTTTGGGCCGGTCCACGTGTCAACATTTCATAAGCGCATCTCGCCCATTGGATGAGTGACACTTGTGCCAACGGGGAGCTGACACATGTTTCCTCCAGCCAATGATGATTTTACACGTGGAAAATCCCCATTGGTCCGGGCTATTAACGGGTTATCGGATCCAAAACCGGACCCGATAGCTTAACGGCGTTCCATTACGGTGGATGCCACGTGTCGGTCACCCTTGACGAAAGCACTTCTGTGACCAACGATTTATCATCATGGAAGTGGACACTTCCGTGATGATAATTTTGGTAATGTCATGGAACACTTCTACGAGAGCACAGGTATGACTATCTTGATTCTGTCATAAAATCGTCATGGATGTACATGGATGACAAAAAACGCGACCTACTATGACAAACACGTATCATCACGGAAGTGTATTTTTTTGTAGTGTGAGAGTGCGTATAATCCATGGACTCAACATTATTCATAAATAACTCACATACTTATTGCAAAAATCTATTAGTTATAAAACGAAGTACTATGCGCATGCTCCTAGGGGGATAGATTGGTAGGAAAAGACCATCGCTCGTCCCCGACCACCACTCATAAGGAAGACAATCAATAAATAAATCATGCTCCAACTTCATCACATAACGGTTCACCATACGTGCATGCTACGGGAGTCACAAACTTTAACACAAGTATCTCTCAAATTCACAACTACTCTACTAGCATGACTCTAATATAACCATCTTCATATCTCATAACAATCATAAAGAACCAAACTTCTCATATTATTCAATGCACTTCATATGAAAGTTCTTATTATATCCATCTTGGATGCCTATCATATTAGGACTAATTTTTATAACCAAATCAAATTACCATGCTGTTCTAAAAGACTCTCAAAATAATATAAATGAAGCATGAGAGTTCAACAATTTCTATAAAATAAAAACACTGTCGTGCTCTAAAAAGATATAAGTGAAGCACTAGAGCAATATTGTCTAGCTCAAAAGATATAAGTGAAGCACATAGAGTATTCTAATAAATCATGATTCATGCTTGTCTCTCCAAAAAGGTGTGTACAACAAGGATGACTATGGTAAACTAAAAAGCAAGGACTCAAATCATACAAGACGCTCCAAGCAAAACACATAGCATGTGGTGAATAAAAATATAGCCTCAAGTAAAGTTACCGATAGACCAAGACGAAAGAGGGGATGCCTTCCGGGGCATCCCCAAGGTTAGGTATTTGGTTGTACTTGATTTTTTTGTTGGAAATATGCCCTAGAGTCAATAATAAAATGGTCATTATTATATTTCCTTGTTCATAATAATTGTCTATTGTTCATGCTATAATTGTATTAACTGGAAACCGTAATACATGTGTGAATACATAGACCACAACATGTCCCTAGTGAGCCCCTAGTTGACTAGCTTATTGATCAATAGATGGTTATGGTTTCCTGACCATGGACATTGGATGTCATTGATAATGGGATCACATCATTAGGAGAATGATGTGATGGACAAGACCCAATCCTAAGCATAGCACAAGATCGTGTAGTTCGTTTTCTAAGAGCTTTTCCAATGTCAAGTATCATTTCCTTAGGCCATGAGATTGTGCAACTCCCGGATACCGTAGGAATGCTTTGGGTGTACCAAACGACACAACGTAAGTGGGTGGCTATAAAGGTGCACTACAGGCATCTCTGAAAGTGTCTGTTGGGTTGGCACGAATCGAGACTGTGATTTGTCACTCCATATGACGGAGAGGTACCTCTGGTCCCACTCAGTAATGCATCATCATAATGAGCTCAATGTGACTAAGGAGTTAGTATCAGGATCATGCGTTATGGAATGAGTAAAGAGACTTGCCGGTAACGAGATTGAACGAGGTATTGGGATACCGACGATCGAATCTCAGGCAAGTAACATACCGATAGACAAAGGGAATTGTATACGGGATTGATTGAATCTCCAACATCCTGGTTCATCCAATGAGATCATCGTGGAACATGTGGGAGCCAATATGGGTATCCAGATCCCACTATTGGTTATTGGCCGGAGAGGTGTCTCGGTCATGTCTGCATGGTTCCCGAACCCATAGGGTCTACACACTTAAGGTTTGGTGACGCTAGAGTTGTTATGGGAAATAGTATGTGGTTACCGAAGGTTGTTCAGAGTCTCGGATGAGATCCCAGACATGACGAGGAACTCCGGAATGGTCCGGAGGTGAAGATCAATATATTGGACGAAGGGTATTGGAGTCCGGAATTGTTCCGGGGGTACCGGGTGATGACCAGCGTGTCCGAAAGGGGTTTTGGAGGCCCCGACAAGTGTTGGGCGGTCTTATGGGCCAAGGGGAGGTGGCACATCAGCCCACTAAGGGGCTGAGTTCCCCTCCCACCCCATCTCACGTAACCTGGAGAGGTGGGGCGCCTCTCCTAGGGCAGCCGCCCCTCCCGGCTTGGGGGGCAAGTTTACTAGGGTGGGGTCACCCAAACCCATCTAGGGTTTCCCCTGTGGCCGCCGCCCCTCCCCTAGGTAAACCCTAGGCACCTCGTCCTCCCCCCTTTCCCCTATATATAGTGAGGGAGAAAGAGGGCAGCAGCCACTCCTTCCCTGGCGCAGCCCCTCCCTCCTCCAACACCTCCTCCTCCTCCGTAGAACTTGGCGAAGCCCTGCAGAAATACCACAAGCTCCACCACCACGCCGTCGTGCTGCCGGAGCTCTCCCTCAACTTCTCCTCCCCCCTTGGTGGATCAAGAAGGAGGAGACATCCCCGGCTGTACGTGTGTTGAACCCGGAGGCGCCGTCCGTTCGGCACTAGATCGAATCTTTCGCGATTTGAATCGCCGCAAGTACGACTCCATCAACCGCGTTCTTGTAGCGCTTCCGCTTAGCAATCTTCAAGGGTATGAAGATGCACTCCCTTTCTCTCTCTCATTGCTAGCATCTCCTAGATTTATCTTGGTGACACGTAGGAAAATTTTGAATTATTACTACGTTCCCTAACAGTGGCATCATGAGCTAGGTCTATGCGTAGATTCTCTGCACGAGTAGAACACAAGTAGTTGTGGGCGATGGTTTGTTCAATTTGCTTATCGTTACTAGTCCTATCTTGGTTCGGCGGCACTGTGGGATGAATTGGCCTGGACCGTCCTTACACATACGCTTACGTGAGACAGGTTCCACTGACTCACATGCACTTGTTGCATAAGGTGGCTAGTGGGTGTCTGTCTCCCCCACTTTAGTCGGATCAGATTCGATGAAAAGGGTCCTTATGAAGGGTAAATAGCAATTGGCATATCACCATTGTGGCTTTTGCGTAGGTAAGAAACATTCTTTCTAGAAACCCATAGCAGCCACGTAAAACATGCAACAACAATTAGAGGACGTGTAACTTGTTTTTGCAGGGTATGCTATGTGATGTGATATGGCCAAAAGAATGTGATGAATGATATATGTGATGTATGAGATTGATCATGTTCTTGTAATAGGAATCACAACTTGCATGTCGATGAGTATGACAACCGGCAGGAGCCATAGGAGTTGTCTTAATTTATTGTATAACCTGCGTGTCCATGAAAATGACATGTAATTACTTTACTTTATTGCTAACCGTTAGCCATAGTAGTAGAAGTAATAGTTGGCGAGACAACTTCATGAAGACACGATTATGGAGATCATGGTGTCATGCCGGTGACGAAGGTGATCATGTCGCGCCTCGAAGATAGAGATCAAAGGCGCAAGATGATATTGGCCATATCATGTCACTTTATGATTTGGATGTGATGGTTGTCATGTTTACATCTTGTTTTCTTAGAATGACGGTAGAATAAATAAGATGATCCCTCACTAAAATTTCAAGAAAGTGTTTCCCCTAACCGTGCACCGTTGCGAAGGTTCGTTGTTTCGAAGCACCATGTGATGATCGGGTGTGATAGATTCTAAAGTTCGCATACAACAGGTGTAAGCCAGATTTACACACGCAAAACACTTAGGTTGACTTGACGAGCCTAGCATGTATAGACATGGCCTCGGAACACGAGAGATCGAAAGGTCAAACATGAGTCGTACGGTAGATGCGATCAACATGGAGATGTTCACCGTTGATGACTAGTCCATCTCACGTGATGATCAGACACGGCCTAGTCGATTCAGATCATGTATCACTTAGATGACTAGATGGATGTCCATCTGAGTGGGAGTTCATTAAATAATTTGATTAGATGAACTTAATTATCATGAACATAGTCAAAAGGCCTTTGCAAATTATGTCATAGCTTACACTTTAGTTCTATTGTTTAAGATATGTTCCTAGAGAAAATTTAGTTGAAAGTTGATAGTAGCAATTATGCGGACTGGGTCCATATACTGAGGATTGTCCTCATTGCTACACAGAAGGATTGTGTCCTTAATGCACCGCTCGGTGTGCTGAACCTCGAACGTCGTTTGTGGATGTTGCGAACATCTGACATACAAGTTTTGATGACTACATGATAGTTCAGTGCGTAATGCTAAAAGGTTTAGAATTGAGGCGCCAAAGACGTTTTTGAAACGTCGCAGAACATGTGAGATGTTCCAAGGACTGAAATTGGGATTTCAGGCTCGTGCCCACGTCAAGAGGTATGAGACCTCCGACAAGTTTCTTAGCCAACAAACTAAGGGAGAAAAGCTCAATCGTTGAGCATGTGCTTAGATTGTCTGAGTACCACAATTGCTTGAATCGAGTGGGAGTTAACCTTCCAGGTGAGATAGTGATGGTTCTCCAAAGTCACTGCCACCAAGCTACTAGAGCTTTGTGATGAACTATAACATATCAGGGATAGATGATCCTTCACCTATTCACGGTGTTTGACACCACGAAAGTAGAAATCAAGTAGGAGCATCAATTGTTGATGGTTAGTAAAACCACTAGTTTCAAGAAGGGCAAGGGCAAGAAGGGATACTTCATGAAACGGAAAATCAGTTGTTGCTCTAATGAAGAAACCCAAGGTAGAACCATAACCCGAGACTAAGTGCTTTTGTAATGAGGGGAACGGTCACTGAAGCAAAACTACCCTAGATACTTGGTAGATGAGAAGGCTGGCAAGGTCGACAGAAGTATATTGGATATAAATTATATTAATGTGTACTTTACTAGTACTCCTAGTAGCACCAGGGTAATAGATACCGGTTCGGTTGCTAAGTGTTAGTAACCGAAATAAAAAGCTATGGAATAAACGGAGACTAGCTAAATGTGAGATGACGATATGTGTTGGAAGTGTCTCCAAGGTTGATGTGATCAACATCGCACACTCCCTCTACCATCGGGATTGGTGTTAAACCTAAATAATTGTTATTTGGTGTTTGCGTTGAGCATAGACATGATTGGATTATGTTTATCGCAATACGATTATTCATTTAAGGAGAATAATGGTTACTCTTTTTATTTGAATAATACCTTCAATGGTCTTGCACCTAAAATGAATGGTTTATTGAATCTTGATCGTAGTGATACACATGTTCATGCCAAAAGATGTAAGATAGTAATGATAGTACCACAAACTTGTGGCACTGCCATTTGAGTCATATTGGTATAAAATGCATGAAGAAGCTCCATGTTGATGGATCTTTGGACTCACTCGTTTTTGAAAAGTTTGAGACATGTGAACCATGTCTATTGGTGTATACGCATGAAGAAACTCCATGCAGATGGATCATTTGGACTCACTTGATTTTAAATCACTTGATACATGCAAATGATACCACATGGGCAAGATGACTGAAAGGCCTTGTTTTCAGTGAGATGGAACAAGAAAGCAACTTGTTGGAAGTAATACATTTTGATGTGTGCGGTCCAATGAGTGCTGAGGCACGCAGTGGATATCGTTATGCTCTTACTTCACAGATGATTTGAGTAGATTCTAAGTATATTTACTTAATGAAACACAAGTCTGAATTATTGAAAGGTTCAAGTAATTTCAGAGTGAAGTTGAAGATCGTCGTGACAAGAGGATAAAATATCTATGATATGATCACAGAGATGAATATCTGAGTTATGAGTTTGGTATACAATTAAGACGTTGTGGAAATTGTTTCACAACTAATACCGCGTGGAACACCATTGTGTGATGGTGTGTCCGAACATCATAGCTGCACCCTATTGGATATGGTGCATACCATGATGTCTCTTATCGAATTACCACTATCGTTTATGGGTTAGGCATTAGAGACAACCGCGTTCACTTTAATAGGGCACCATGGAATTCCGTTGAGATGACACCATATGAACTATGGTTTAGAGAAACCTAAGCTGTCGTTTCTTAGAAGTTTGGGGCTGCGATGCTTATGTGGAAAAGCTTCAGGCTGACAAGCTCGAACCCAAAGTAGATAAATGCATCTTCATAGGACATCCAAAACAGTTGGGTATACCTCCTTTCTCAGATCCGGAAGCAAAAGTGATTGTTTCTAAAAACGGGTCCTTTCTCGACGAAAAGTTTCTCTCGAAAGAATTGAGTGGGAGGATGGTGGAGACTTGATGAGGTTATTGAACCGTCACTTCAACTAGTGTGTAGCAGGGCACAAGAAGTTGTTCCTGTGGCGCCTACACCAATTGAAGTGGAAGCTAATGATAGTGATCATGAAACTTTGGATCAAGTCACTACTAAACCTCGTAGGTCGACAAGGATGCATACTACTTCTGAGTGGTACGTAATCCTGTCTTGGAGGTCTCATGTTGCTAGACAACAATGAACCTACGAGCTATGGAGAAGCGATGGTGGGACCGGATTCCGACGAATGGCTCGAGGCCATAAAATCCGAGAGAGGATCCATGTATGAAAACAAAGTGTAGACTTTGGAAGAACAACTTGATGATCGTAAGGCTGTTGGGTACAAATGGATTTTAAAAGGAAGACGGACAGTGATGGTAAGTGTCACCATTAAGAAAGCTCGACTTGTCGCTAAGATGTTTTCCGACAAGTTCAAGGAGTTGACTATGATGAGACTTTCTCACTCGTAGCGATGCTAAGAGTCTGTTGGAATTATATTAGCGATTCTTGCATTATTTATGAAATCTTGCAGATAGGATGTCAAAACATTGTTTCCTCGACGATTTTCTTGAGGAAAGGTTGTATGTGATACAACCAGAAGGTTTTGTCAATCCTAAAAGATGCTAACAAGTATGCAAAGCTCCAACAATCCTTCTAAGGATTGGAGTAAGCATCTCGGAGTTGGAATATACACTTTGATGAGATGATCAAAGATTTTTGGTTTATACAAAGTTTATGAGAAACTTGTATTTCCAAAGAAGTGAGTGAGAGCACTATAGAATTTCTGATGAGTATATGTTGTTGACATATTGTTGATCGAAATGATGTAGAATTCTGGAAAGCATATAGGGTTATTTGAAAAGTGTATTTCAATGGAAAACCTGGATTAAGCTACTTGAACATTGAGCATCAAGATCTATAAGGATAGATAAAAAACGCTTAATAGTACTTTCAAATGAACACATGCCGTGACAAGATTTTGAAGGAGTTCAAAGTAGATCGGCAAAGAAGGAGTTTTGGCTGTGTTATAAGGTGTGAGTATTGAGTTGACTCAAGACCTGACCACGGCAGAAGAGAAAGAAAGGACGAAGGTCGTCCCCTATGCTTTAGACGTAGGCTCTACTGTATGTTGTGCTGTGTACCACACCTGAAGTGTGCCTTGCCATGAGTCAGTCAAGGGGTACAAGAGTGATCCAGGAATGGATCACAGGGCAGCGGTCAAAGTTATCCTTAGTAACTAGTGGACTAAGGAATTTTTATCAATTATGGAGGTGGTTAAAGAGTTCGTCATAAAGGGTTACATCGATGCAAACTTTGACACTAATTCGGATGACTCTGAGTAGTAAACCGGATTCATATAGTAGAGCAGTTATTTGGAATAGTTCCAAATAGCACGTGGTAGCTGCACCTACAAGATGACATAGAGATTTGTAAAGCACACATGGATCTGAAAGGTTCAGACCGTTGACTAATAACCTCTCTCACAAGCAAGATATGATCAAACCCCATGGGTGTTGGAATCATTACAATCACATAGTGATGTGAACTAGATTGTTGACTCTAGTGCAAGTGGTAGACTGTTGGAAATATGCCCTAGAGGCAATAATAAAATGGTTATTTTTATATTTCGTTGTTCATAATAATTGTCTATTGTTCATGCTATAATTGTATTAGCTGTAAACCGTAATACATGTGTGAATACATAGACCACAACATGTCCCTAGTGAGCCCCTAGTTGACTAGCTCGTTGATCAATAGATGGTTATGGTTTCCTAACCATGGACATTGGATGTCATTGATGATGGGATCACATCATTAGGAGAATGATGTGATGGACAAGACCCAATCCTAAGCATAGCACAATATCGTGTAGTTCGCTTGCTAAGAGCTTTTCTAATGTCAAGTATCATTTCCTTAGACCATGAGATTGTGCAAGTCCCGGATACCGTAGGAATGCTTTGGGTGTACCAAACGACACAACATAACTGGGTGGCTATAAAGGTGCACTATAGGTATCTCTGAAAGTGTCTGTTGGGTTGGCACGAATCGAGACTGGGATTTGTCACTCCGTATGACGAAGAGGTATCTCTGGGCCCACTCAATAATGCATCATCATAATCAGCTCAATGTGACTAAGGAGTTAGTCACGGGATCATGTGTTACGGAACGAGTAAAGAGACTTGCTAGTAACGAGATTGAACGAGGTATTGGGATACTGACGAACAAATCTCAGGCAAGTAACATACCAACAGACAAACGGAATTGTATACGGGATTGATTGAATCTCCGACATCGTGGCTCATCCGATGAGATCATCGTGGAACATTTGGGAGCCAATATGGGTATCACGATCCCACTATTGGTTATTGGCTGGAGAGGTGTATCGGTCATGTCTGCATGGTTCCCGAACCCGTAGGGCCTACACACTTAAGGTTCGGTGACGCTAGAGTTGTTATTGGAAATAGTATGTAGTTACCGAAGGTTGTTTGGAGTCTTGGATGAGATCCCAGACATGACGTGGAACTCCGGAATGGTCCGGATGTCACATCCCTAATTCTGGTATGACCTAGACTAGATAGTCATGTGTGCATCATGTTTAAATTCAAATGAAATTGAATTGAGGAATTTTCAAAAGCCTCACAAGACCTCTAAAAATAACCAACATTTAAATCTCATCAAATGAGTCCAAGAAAAATGTTCCTGTTAATCTCTGGAAATATTGGCAAGGGTTAAAATTCAAACCAATATTTCTAGAATCTCAGAGACAATTATTTTGGGCCTTTGAATCAATCCAATAAATATTTGAATTGGATCTATATTTGTTATATAATAACTATATGTCCAATAATTCTGGAAATTGTTGTGTAGCTTTGGAAAAGTCCATTTAGTTCACACAATTATTTCCATGAATTTTGGAAATGGTTTGGTCTTTGAACTAAATCAAAACATAATAGCAAAAAAAGAAAAACAGAACAAATTAAATAAACACAGAGAGAGAGTCACCTGGGCCACTTACCTGGCGCGGCCAGCTGGACGGCCAACCCACTGGCTGGAGCGGTTGTCTTCAACCTCTGCCAGTAGGCAGAGGCGTGTCGACGCCTGCGCGCCCGAGGCCTCCACCTCCTCTCTGCCTGCTCGCCTGGATGCCTCTGGACGGTGCCACGCACCCCCGGGCCCCCTCCCTCTCTCTCTTGCGTCCATCCCCTCCTCTCCCTCGCCCTCTCCCGCGACGGTCGACGCGGCCATGGAAGCGCCGCCGTGAACCACCGCGCTCCCCGACCCCCTCTCGCCTCCCCGTGTTGCGTGGAAGCTCCGCCACCGTCGCCTACACCTCCTGGACGACCCGCAGGACGCCGGACGCACCGCACCACGACCATGGCGTCGTCTTCAACCTCTCGGGTCACCGAGATCGCCGGCGACCGTGCTCCCGCTCCGACGCATCCCCGAGCCCTCTGAGTCGTCCATTGGATTTCCAGTGAGCTCCTCCGTTTTTCCCCTCACCCCCTTGCTCTAATTTGCGTGCTAGCCACCGCCCCGCGAGTCCCGAGCACCGCCGTCCGCCATGGCCGATGAGGTCCTCGCTCCTGAGCACCTCCGCTCGCTCCAGTGGCACCAGCATGCTCCTGGAGCTCCCAGGAGTCCGCCCCGCTGCTTAGCTCGCTCGTCAGCCAAGCGTAGCACCTCGCCCGCGCTAACCCGAACTCCGGCTGCCGCAAACCTCGTCACCAGCCATGATTCCGGCCACCCCAGCTCCTCCCGTTCGCTCCACCAGATGCGCGCAAACACCAGCTCTCCGTAGGGCCAAACCCGCGTCATAAGCGGCGCTTTGTGGCGAGCCCGAGCAACTCCGTGAGCCTGCAGCCATGGGATATGGTCATGGCGCTTAATTCGCGACGGCGGCGTGGCACGATTAGTTAGGGTTAATGACACAGTTAGTAACACCCTGGGACACAGACATCCGGGCCCCACTGCCTAACTAACTGACTAACTAAGTAAGATTAAGATTAATCTAATTACAGTGGGCCCACGTGTCAATTTTTGACTATGCTGATGTGGGCTTTGACCTGACCCCACCTGTCTGTGACCTAGGCAGCACTGGGTCACTGACGAGTGGGTCCCACGTATAAGGTTTGACCTGGGTCAACACAGTTGACCTGCTGACGCAGTGCTGTCGTCATGCTGACGCAGTAAATGTATTCTGGCGTTTTATAATCCAGGAAATTCCAGAAATTAGTATAAACTTCTAAAAATCATAGAAATTCAACCGTAGCTCAGAATGAAATAAATTATATATGAAAAAAGATCAGAAAAATCCAATCTATCCATCTGTACCATTTTCATGCATGTCAGAACAACTTATAGCTGCTCTTTAGCACAAAGCATATAAATGGCATTTTAATGTCCATATATGGAGTTTGAATTTGAATCTTGGATTCAAACCAACTTCATTTAATCTGCTGCTAGTTGCATTAGCTCAAATCATAGAATTTTGACATGTCATGATCATTCATCATATTGTGCATTGCATTGATTGTGTTCTTCCTTGTTTGCCGGTATTTGTCCCCTCTCAGTAAATGACGTACCGACGATGAGTTCGATGACACCGATGAAGAACTATATTATCTTCAGAAGTGCCAGGCAAGCAAAACCCCCTTGTTCATTCCAATACAATCCCACTCTCTCGCTCCTGCTCTCTTTTACTGCATTAGGACAACAACCGATTCAACTATTACATGCTGCGGTAGTTGAACCCCTTATCCTCTGCATGACCTATCATTGCCACAGTAAATAGATGAAACACACTAGCATGAGTAGGAGTTGTTTGAGCCCTAATGTGCCTACTCATTCATGCTTGTTTGTCATGCCTGCTATTGCTTAGAGTTGTGTCAGGTCTGATTCATCAGGGATGAATTGTTGGTGTGTGAACATGTCCTACTGTTGAGAGCTAAGTGTGTGAACAGGTTTTGGTATAGGTAGCGGTGATAGGCCATGTAGGTGTACATTGTGGGTTGTCTCATTGCAGCCGTTCTCGTGAACTGAGTTACGTGTTTGTGATCCAGGAATAGTTACTACCACGCATTGGAATGCTTAAATGCACCTCTCGACTTATTAATCAACCTGATCTCTGTCCAGGAGTTGCAACTAGTTTATGGTGTTTGTAGGTAGTGTTAGTAGTCTACCAAGTGGCACCCGATGCATGTGGGCTTGGGACAGACTAGGCACCATGGCACGGTGTACCAAGCGTAGAACCACCCGTCGAGGTGGGCTTGGGAACCCTGCACACATCGTTTGGGGCCGTGAGCGACACCCCGACCAGATCTCCTTGGGGATGGAACCCGAATAGGCGATAAACCTGGACTAGAGACTTGTGTGGTTAGTCAGGTCGTGGCCGACTCCCTCGCCAGGCTTCCGCTTGAAGGTTGCCGAGATACATGACATGTACATGGCGGTAAGTGGCGAGCGTGTGTGAAGAAGTACACCCCTGCAGGGTTAATATGATCTATTCGAATAGCCGTGTCCGCGGTAAAGGACTTCTGGGTTGCCTATATCAGTTCATAGACAAGTGATAGTGGATACTCTAAAATGCGCCAGATAAGCGTGAGTGCTATGAATGGCGTTCTCGTAGGGAGACCGGAGCGGATCTATAGTGGTGTATTGAAATGGTGAATATGTGGACTCGTGTGTGCCACCGCAAAAGAGTTACTTGCAGTCGTAGTTCAGGATAGCCACCGAGTCAAAGCTGGCTTGCTGCAGTTAAACTCCACCACCCCCTTTGTTGATAATGATGCATATGTAGATAGTTCTGATGTAAGTCTTGCTGAGTACATTTGTACTCACGTTTGCTTATTTTATGTTTTGCAGAGAGACGTCGGTCTCGCTAGTAGTTCCGCGTGGACTTCGACGTTTAGCTTGTTACCTCAGCTACGATCTTGTGCCCTCGGCAGGATCTGGTAGATAGTCAGGCTTCTCAGCCTTTTTCATTTGTAGATGTCTGTACTCAGACATGTTAGGCTTCCGCATGTGCTTTGACTTGTATGCTCTGAATGTTGGGTCGTGAGACCCATGTTTGTAATATCTCGCTCCTCGAAGCCTAATAAATAAATATTTGAGTCGTAGAGTTATGTGGTGATGCCATGTTGTATTTACACATATCGAGCATATTGTGTGTATGTTTGAAATGCTTGGTATGTGTGGGATCCGACAATCTAGTTGTTTATCCTTGGCAGCCTCTCTTATGGGGAAATGTAGTCTAGTGCTTCCATGAGCCATAGTAGTCCTCTACAGCCCGGTTCACCGGAGTCCTGCAAGCCGAGCACTACTACTCAGGACGCTTGACTGGCCGGCATGTGTTTCACTTTGTTCCTGTGTCTCTCCCTTCGGGGAAATGTCACACGGTGACATCCGGAGTCCTGCCTAGCCTGTTACAGCCCGGGTTCCCGGAGTTATGTTAGCCTAGTGCTACAGCCCGGATTCACACGCTGCTGATCGACATGCTCGAAGTTGATTCATGTATGCCTGTCCCCATGGGTTAGTGCCGCTTTGGGTTCACGACTAGCCATGTCGGCCCGGGTTATCTGTCATATGGATGCTAGCACACTATCATATACGTGAGCCAAAAGGCGCAAACGGTCCCGGGCCCTGGTAAGGCGACACCCGTGGGAATACCGTGCGTGAGGCCGCAAAGTGATATGAGGTGTTACCAGCTAGATCGATGTGACTTGGAATCGGGGTCCTGGCAGCTTTGGTATCAGAGCCTGACTGCCTGTAGGATTACCAAGCCAAACTGGTCGAAGTTTTGTCTAGAAATGCTTTAGTTACGTAAGGGAATTGATTGTGGAATGGAACGTAAGGCTCTTTTACTCCTTATACCTCATGGCCTTCGATCCGAAGTCATCCTCTTCTTTTCTACGGGGATTAAGAACTAGGCCTTCTCATCTATCTATCAGGATGACGTGTTACTAATCCATAGACTTTTAAGATTGTTGGTTTTACGCCCCAGTTCAGTTTCTACTACTTCTGTGTGTTCATAGATGGTTTCGGAACCTTGATATTGTGATGTTGAGTGGTCATGCCACCATTTTTGCACGATGTCTCAAATCTTTTTGAGCATTTACAGCCGTTATGCTATCCGAGTCATCCCAGGTTTCTAAACTATCTGATGCATTTGCAAATTCTTCCTTCCTGTTCACGGTGTCCTTTTGGTCAGAATAAGCACACTAATCGTCTGTTGAGGTACTCCTTGCCTTGGCATATATCTTGGAACTAGTATTATGTCCCTAGGCATCTTAGAGGATCACATGGTAATATGGCCATGTTTTTGTGTTCCCGGTGTGATGATTCTGGCCATCATTCTCGAAAGCATTCCGTGATGCCACTTAGTTAGTAGGTATTCTATTTCTGGGTCCTTGAACCCGAGATTCACCCTACTTACCTCCTGTTGATAGTGTTTGCTAGTTCCTTTAGGATATTAGTAACTTTGCGATAGTCCTCGAGGTCCGTGGCATTTCCTTCTTCCAAATACCATGAACTATTTAAGGCAGAAGTTATTTGAACCAAAAGATCACAATCAGAGTACTCTTGAGGAGTTCTCCATTCATAATTGTGACTCTGCCAGTCCTACCTCTCTGCATGGGTGAGGGAGTCCTGGACTAGGGGGTGTACGGATAGCCGAACTATCATCACGGCCGGACTCCAAGACTATGAAGATACAAGATTGAAGACTTTGTCCCATGTCCGGATGGGACTTTCCTTGGCGTGGAAGGAAAGCTTGGCGATACGGATATGTAGATCTCCTACCATTGTAACCGACTCTGTGTAACCCTAACCTATCCGGTGTCTATATAAACCGGAGGGTTTTAGTCCGTAGGGCGAACAACAATCATACCATAGGCTAGCTTCTAGGGTTTAGCCTCCTTGATCTCGTGGTAGATCTACTCTTGTACTACCCATATCATCAATATTAATCAAGCGGAGTAGGGTATTACCTCCATCGAGAGGGCCCGAACCTGGGTAAAAAAATAGTGTCCCTTGTCTCCTGTTACCATCCGCCTAGACGCACAGTTGGGACCCCCTACCCGAGATCCGCGGGTTTTGACACCGACATTGGTGCTTTCATTGAGAGTTCCTCCGTATGCGTCACCGATAGGCCCGATGGCTCCTTCGATCATCAACAACGCAGCGGTCCAGGGTGAGACTTTTCTCCCGGACAGATCTTAAATATTCGGGCGGCTTTGCTGCGGGCCAATTAAGCTTGGCCATCCGGAGCGGATCGAAGCTACGCCCCTGGCCATCAGGTCAGATTTGGAAGTTTGAACTATGCGGCCGATATCCGCGGAGACTTGATCTTCGACGGATTCGAGCCGCAGCGCTTGCCGTGACTGTCTCGATGGGCATGATCTAGCTCAGAGCCGAGCAAAGGCCCTGGAGGCCGCACCGCATCCGCTCCGACCCTTAATCCGGGCCGGATTCCCCGATCGAGGACGAGCGGTTGGACACCGCCTCGGGGCTACGATCTCTGCGGCGATTGAGCGAACTCCATCCCTCGCTGCGAAGACCTCGACTCCAGGTGCGGACTCCTCTCCGGACTCCGAACCTCTGCGCCCTTAATCGAATCCGATTGGGCGCCGATCATGGAGTTCACTGCCGCGGACATCTTTCAGCACTCGCCCTTTGGCGACATCCTGAATTCACTAAAGTCTCTCTCTTTATCCGGAGAGCCCTGGCCGGACTACGAACAGGAAGGTTGGGATACAGATGACGAAGGAATTCAACGCCCACCCACCACCCACTTTATAGCCACTGTCGATGATCTAACCGACATGCTCGACTTCGACTCCGAAGACATCGACGGTATGGACGACGATGCCGGAGACGACCAAGACCCAGCGCCTACAGGGCACTGGAAGGCCACCTCTACATAAGACATATACATGGTGGACATCCCAAAAGATGGGAACGGCGATGGAACAATGGAGGATGACCCCTCCGGGAAGCAACCGAAGCGCCGACGTCAGCGGCGCTGCTCTAAATCCCGCCACAATAAAAATGGTGATTACAGCACGGAGATAATAACACCGGACGGTGCGAAGACAACCCCCTCCAGCAGGACTCAGCGCAGGAGGAGGGAAAAGCAAGTCCGCACGACAATGCGGCAGAAAGAGAGGCCGAGGACGATAATTATGCGCCTCCCTCCGAAGATGAGGCAAGCCTCAACAACGACGAATTTGTCATGCCTGAGGATCCCGCCGAACAGGAGCGTTTCAAACGCAGTCTTATAGCTACGGCAAGCAGCCTCAAGAAAAAGCAGCAACAACTTAGAGCTGACCAAGACCCGCTAGCTGACAGATGGACTGAAGTCCTTGCAGCGAAGAGTATGAACTCGAACGCCCCTCCAAAAGCTACCCCAAACGCAGGCCGTTGCCTCGATCAGAGGAGGACGCACCCAAGTCACCAACGCCGACGACATGGCAGACGGAAACCCCGTGGCATGACGGAGAAGCCTCACGGCCCTCCGCTCAAGCCACACCCCGCCGCTCAAAAAGTACCAAGGCACGGAAAACACGCCGGACTTGCGAGATATATGGGAGGATAAGGCAAAACATACAAGATCGATCTACGGACCGCGGGGGCGCCCAACGACTCGGGATGATTACCGTCGCGCCGGATAGAGCAAACCCGGCCGGGCCGAACATAGTAGACAAAGCTCATATGAGCTACGTCGTGATATGGCCCAATCTGAGGCGCCAAGACACCCACTATGCTTCACATATGAAGTAATGGATCATCAAATCCCCGAGGGCTTCAAACCCGTAAACATCGAATCATACGATGGTACCACAGATCCTGTGGTCTGGATCGAGGACTATCTCCTCCATATCCACATGGCCCGTGGTGATGATCTACATGCCATTAAATACCTCCCACTCAAGCTTAAAGGGCCAGCTTGGCACTGGCTCAATAGCTTGCCAGCAGAATCAATTGGTTGTTGGGAGGACCTGGAAGCCGCATTCCTTGATAACTTCCAGGGCACATATGTGCGACCACCAGACGCCGATGACCTTAGCCACATAATTCAGCAGCCAGAAGAATCGGCCAGACAATTCTGGACACGGTTCCTAACAAAGAAAAATCAAATCGTTGATTGTCCGGATGCAGAAGCCCTTGCAGCCTTCAAACATAACATCCATGACGAGTGGCTCGCCTGCACCTAGGACAGGAAAAGCCAAAATCCATGGCAGCCCTCACAACACTCATGACCCAGAAGCGGAGCTCTGAGGTGGACAGGGTGGGCCGCGCCCACCCTGGGATTTTGGACCAGGCGGTACCTCTACGTATTATAGAGATGGGCCAGACAAAAATAAAAGCCCAATACGACCCATATCTGGCTAGCCCAAGAAGAAACAAACGCACGCAATTGTTCGGGTCATTGCTCGTCCAGAATAGCTGCATCCCTCGACTCCTATTCTTCCGTCGTCTCGCTGCTGCTGACCTCGTCGGACGTCGTCCTCGCCTACCTCACCATCCTAGGAGTGGAGGAGATGATTTCCTTTCCGTCTGGCCCGCCCGCCGCTCAGAGCCTCCACGCGTCCGCGGCTCCCACCGTCCTGCGTGGATGTGCCCCAGCCCAAGTGCGGCAAGCCAGTAAACCGGCAATGCCCACTTCCTGACGAGCGGTGGCTGGTACCCTGGCAGCCCAATCCGCAATTCGGTACTCTGCTATTTTTCCATTTGAGGTACTGCCCATTCCCCAAATTTTGATTGAGGCCTTGCTAATTGATATACGTTCCAGTGCTGTACATATGTAGATGAATTCATGAACACATTCGTGCAGGTACGTTGCGTCCTTCTTTTACGCAAAACTGAGACTTCATTGATTCTACTACGTTTGTAAGGCTAGATTAATCAATTTATATGTGGTAATTAGTTATATAGTTCACATGTCATATTTGTTGTCAAAATATTTTTTGGACCACCCTGCTTCCAAATCCTAGCTCCGCCACTGATGACCCGCTTTTGTGCGGGAGAGGACAGCTGGCTAGCTCGAAGCAACAACTTGGCCAAACACCCTGATAGTTCGGATACCAAGGACAGCAATGGCAGGTCGCGTCGCAACAAGAACAAGCGCCGCGTTAACGGCGATAATACTCGAAGATACGGCCGTCAATGCCGGATTCGTAGGCTCTAAACCAGGTCAAGGAAGAAGCCATTCAAAAGAAATACCCAGGGCCCGTCCAACTTGGACCGAATACTCGATCGCTTGTGCCAGATACATGGCACCCCCGAAAAACCAGACAATCACACCAACAGGGATTGTTGGGTGTTCAAGCAAGCAGGCAAGTTAAGTGCCGAACTCAATGACAAGGGGCTGCATAGCGACGATGAGCAAGAGCCCCGGCTGCCGAACAATAGAGGACAGAAGGGTTTTCCCACACAAGTGCGAACGGTGAACATGATATATGCAACCCACATACCCAAAAGGGAGCGGAAGCGTGCACTAAGGGACGTCTATGCGATGGAGCCGATCGCCCAAAGTTCAACCCATGGTCTTCCTGCCCGATCACCTTCGATCAAGGGACCACCCCACTAGCATTCGTCCACGGCGGTTTCGCCGCATTGGTCCTTGACCCAATTATTGACGGATTTCACCTCACCGTAGTCCTGATGGACGGCGGTAGCAGCCTAAACCTGCTTTATCAGATACAAGGCGCAAAAGGGGCATAGACCCCTCAAGGATTAAACCTACAAAGACGACCTTTAAAGGCGTCATACCGGGTGTAGAGGCGAATTGTACGGGCTCAGTTACACTCGAAGTGGTCTTCGGATCCCCGGATAACTTCCAAAGCGAAGAGTTAATCTTCGACATAGTCCCGTTCATGGCGGCTATCATGCATCGCTTTCGGACGAACCGCATTTGCAAAGTTCAATGCGGTGCCGCACTTTGCATACCTCAAGCTCAAGATGCCAGGCCCTCGAGGAGTAATCACGGTCAATGGAAACACCGAACGCTCTCTCCAAACGGAGGAGCACACGGCGGCCCTCGGGCGGAGGTACAAAGCAGCCTCTCACAGCAATTCTCGAGTCCGCCACTAAGCGTCCGGACACCGCCAAGCGCCCGAGTAACCTACAAAGAAGACCGCTGGCACGATTCAAGCACGCGTAGCTATCCGCCCCAACCCCAGCCCTCGCGAAATTGCGAAGCGATTACGCTGCATATAACTACGCTCCGAGATACCATGGGCATAAGGGGAGGGGCATGACCACTGCACGCGAATGCGGCTCAACCGCACTGTGGGCTCCGATTGTGTCATTCTTTTTCTTTTTTCCCTTTTTCTTCCCTTTTCTTACTCTCAGGACTCCGTCTTCCAGAAGTCCTGTCCGACACTATAATCGCCGAACTCACGACGCAACAGCCAGGGAAGCAGAGAGCCACGTCAAGTGTTCAGGTGGTCTCTATTACGAGCATTATACCTATTTTACATATCATCCCGTATCTTACCCCTGGAGGGGGACATGTTAGATAGTCCCATCCCTTTCTTATCACACTATTTGTATCGTCCTGCCTTCATTGCAGTACCTTTTTGAATAAACAATACATAGCTTTTGCCTATTTTTGCCCTCTTTTCTTTATCTATATATATGTTCATTTCATGACATGTTGCACCCGTACACTTTGGTACGGCCAATACACCAGGGGCTTAAGTACCCCAAAATTATGGTGTGATAAGTCCGAACACCTTCACAAGTGCGGCACCCCGAACTTATAGCATTATATGAATCGGCTCCGAATCATGTCTTGGGTCAATAGTTGGGTTTGCCCGGCTCCCGTGTTTTGGTACCTTAAGTTCCGTTATATCGGCTAAGGTAGCACCGGGAGAACCACTGCGATTGTGCCCTAGTTGAGCTGGGTCGAGCACCTCAGTGGAGAAATCTAAAACTGACCGTCATGATAGGGCGAGAGCTGGTCGCTGTTCGAGAGGTTTTTTTTTTCCGGGTCCCTAAAGACTTATGCCGCCTAGAGCGAGGAACCGGAATTGTCCGGCCAAGGCGTGGATAGCGCCCCGAACTCGGTCTTCCGAATACTAGGGGCTTCGCCGAAATTTAAAATTATAGAATTCTATGGCTAAGTGAGAGTGTTCAAGCATTATAAGTCCGGTTGCCTTGTTCATTGCGTTGAGCGCCTCCCTAGATGGACCCAAGAATGGGAACAAGAGTGCTCAAGTTTATCCCGAACACCCCAAAGACTGTGGCATGGGGGTGAAGCCAATGACTTGCCATCTCTCAAATTTGATAAAGCGACCACACGTAAGGTAATATTTTAAATTAACAAGCGTTGCTTAGCGCGTATGAACAAGTTTTCAGCGTACAGGATAACAAATGCGAGTCTATTCAAAAATTACATCTTTGGAGCACTCATCCGTTATTCGGCGGGCACCCTTCAGGAGGCCCTCATAGTACATTTCGGGCGTGCGATGCTCCTTGCTCTTCGGTGGCCCGTCCGTCACAAGCTTCTCCGCATCCAGCTTGCCCCAGTGCACTTTAGCACGAGCAAGGGACCGACGGACACCTTCAATGCAGACGGAGCGCTTGCTGACTTCAATCCGTGGACAAAGGCCCACCACCACGCTGCACTAAGCCAAGTAGCTCCTGTGCATGGCTTCCAATGGCCACACCGCACTATAAGGCCCTTCATGGCCTGTTCGGCGACCTTGTGGAGCTCGACCAGCTGCTTCACTGGTCGCTCGAGGGCACGGACGTCCGGCCTCGACATACTAAGACCAGAACACCATTTTGTTGAGCTCCCTCTTGGCGCGGTAGAATGCGGCAAGATCGTATTACAATACGGGCAAATCTGCGAATGCTCTGGAGAGCTCCGAATCCGTAAGTAATAGGTAATTTACTTTCACATGCTTGCTTTGCATAAAGAATGCCTTACCCGCCGCTATCTTCTTTAATGATTCAATTTCTTGGAGGGCTTTTTGGGCCTCGGCCTTAGCAGCTTTGGCATTCTCAAGAGCGGAGGCGAGCTCGGACTCTCGAGTCTTCGAGTCACGCTCCAAACTCTCGTGTTTTTCCACGAGAGCTTGGAGCTCTTGCCGTACCTTGTCCAGCTGCGCCTCCCCCTTTTCTCGCTCGGTGCGCTCCGCGGCCGCTTTGTTTTCGGCCACAGACACCGCTTCCTTCAGGGTCGCCACCTCGTTCGTGGCCCCTGCAGTACCCATGTTATTCCTGTTATTTTTTGCAACCGAAACCTTTCTATAAGGTATTTCTTTAATAAGGTATTACTTACCTTCCTTGTCCTCGAGCTGCTTCTTGGCTTGGCCGAGCTCGTTCTAGGACCGCTCGAGGCTCTGCTTCAATGCATTGACCTCCATCCGGTCTGGCAAAGGTCGGCGCAGCCTGCATTCCCATATTGACATACTTATGTTAGACTCCTGCGTATATCTTTTTAGATCCTTAGTCCGGCTTTTCTTGCGAACACCGAACTAAGCATCGTGGGCTACCGCCTATGCGGTAATATTTTTACATATTCTAAAACTTACCTCAAAGCCTGTTAGAAGGCTGGCAAGCTTGATCAGCCCGCTCTTGGCGGACTGAACTATCCGGATCACCGCACTCATAACAGTGTTGTGCTCCTCCTTGATGGAAGCGCTGTTAAGCTCCTCCAGTAAGCTATCCGGTGCCTCCGGTTGGACGGAGGACACCGGCGTCTTACCCTTCTTGCGAAGGGACCGCTTGCCGGACTCCGGAACCGCTGAAGGTTCCGGCATGGAGTCTGGACAAGGGTCGGGCTTAGAGCCCCCGGGGGTCTCACCCCCCACGCGCCTGGAGTCCGGGAGGTTGCCTTGCGCCACCTCCTGCGCCACCTCCTCTTGACCAAGCCCCCTTTGGGGCCCCACCGCGGCGTCGTCCGCAACGTGAGGTGAGGAGGCGGTCGGAAGTGAAGTACTCTCCATTTCCAACGAACCCAGGGACCCGCTCGATGAAGCGGCGAACTCGCCCTTGGGCGGGCTGCATGATTGTTCAACATTAGAGAACACTATGCAATAATAAAAAAGCCATGGATATCCGGACAATTACGATCTCGCCAGGGGCTTGGCCCTTGTTGGCCAATCCTCCTCCTCGTTGTCGACGTTGGTGGAGAAGTCCGGAGGAAGGGTTCTTCCCTTCTTGGACCCTCCGGCCTCCCCAGTTGGGGCGGCCTTCCTTTTCCTCTCCTCCCCCGCTGGGGGAGAAGCTTCTTTTTCATCCTCCTCGTCCTCAGGAGAAGATTCTGCTTCAGAATATGATAGCACATGGCGTCGGGAGCTCCTTCGAGTTCCCGTGGCCTCCTTCTTGGCCTTCTTCTCTGGCACCACATGGGGTACCAGAGCTAGCAGCCCCGTCAATCGAGCGTCCGCTGGATCTTCCGGCAAAGGAGCCGGACAGTTAATCTGCCCGGACGTCTTCAGCCAGTCCTGTCAAAGATTAGGGAGTTTTAGATCCCACATAGAGTCGATCTATGAAAAAAGAGTCCCGTAAAGGGTAAAATAACTTACCTCGCCCGGCTTGACGCTGAAATTGTATCCGCGATCTTGATGGCGGATGAGGGAGCCTCGGCGCCCTTGAACAAGCACCTTCCATGCATCTTCGTGCGCCGTGTCGAAGAGCCTTTTAGAGTTGAGTCTTTGTCGGATCGAACTCCCACAATTTGAAGTCCCGTTGTTGGCATGGGAGAATCCGGCGGATGAGCATCACCTGGATTACGTTGACAAGCCTGAGATTCTTGTCCACCAGGTTTCGGACGCATGTTTGGAGTCCGGATATCTCGTCCGAATTCCCCCATGTTAGGCCCGTCTCTTTCCATGATAGGAGCCGTGTGGGGAAGACAGATCTGAATTCGGGGGCCGCCGCCCATTTGGGGTCGCGCGGCTCGGTGATATAGAACCACCCCGAGTGCCACCCCTTTATTGTCTCCACAAAGGAGCCCTCGAACCATAGGACTTTGGCCATCTTGCCAACCATGGCCCCTCCAAGACTGCTGATTTGCCGCCCACAACCTTCGGCCCGACATTGAAGGTCTTTAGCCATAGGTCCAGTGGGGCTAGATGCAGAGGAAGGTTTCGCATACACGACGATAAACGCCGAGATGTTGAGGATGAAATTGGGCCAGGTCGTGGAAGTCCAGGCCGTATTAGAACATGAGCCCCCGGACAAATGGGTGAAGTGGAAAACCTAGTCCTTGGAGGAAGTGGGGGAGAAATACCACCCTCTCATGGGGCCTGGGGGTTGGAATGAGCTGCCCCGCTTCGGGAAGCCTGTGCGCAATGTCGCCGGACGAATATCCGGCCTCCCGCAGTCTTGTGATGTGCCCCTCCATGACGGAGGAGGCCATCCACCTGCCTCCCGCTCCTGACATGGTTGGAGAAGGTTGAGGTGGGATGTGCGGACTTGGGCGCCTGGAGCTCGAAAAGTCAGGAAATGGATGAGCAAAGGAGGAAGAAGGCGAGGTGAAAAGGTGGATCCTTATCCCCTTATATGGACGGACGGGTTATGTGTCCCCCACCAGCCCTGGTAAAACTCGCTTATCTCCCAAGCGCCAGAATCAATGGCGTGGATGGGTTACCCACGTCCCTATTGATGAGAATCCCGGAATAAGGGGGCACGATCTATGCTTTGATAAGACGTGCCGAGGAAACCGCCTCGCTAAACGCGCTAAGATGGAACGGTAAAAACGATTCATGTAAAGGCCTGACTGCGGTGTGATGTCACGCCGCGGAATACGCCGCCAGATCTGTGCAAAAATTATTCTCTATACGGTGGTATGTGGAACTTGTTTTGCGAGCCGGACACTATCCTGGTGTTCAAAACCTTTTATGAAGTATTTGGAGGAGGAACCCGCCTTGCAATGTCAAGACAATATGCTACCGACTCATCATCATTGAAGCCTGGTTCAGGCTACCGAGGGAGTCCTGGACTAGGGGTGTCCGAATAGCCGAACTATCATCACGGCCGGACTCCAAGACTATGAAGATACAAGATTGAAGACTTCGTCCCGTGTCCGGATGGGACTTTCCTTGGCGTGGAAGGAAAGCTTGGCGATACGGATATGTAGATCTCCTACCATTGTAACCAACTCTGTGTAACCCTACATTATCCGGTGTCTATATAAACCGGAGGGTTTTAGTCCGTAGGACGAACAACAATCATACCATAGGCTAGCTTCTAGGGTTTAGCCTCCTTGATCTCGTGGTAGATCTACTCTTGTACTACCCATATCATCAATATTAATCAAGCAGGAGTAGGGTATTACCTCCATCGAGAGGGCCCGAACCTGGGTAAAAACATTGTGTCCCTTGTCTCCTGTTACCATCCGCCTAGACGCACAGTTCGGGACCCCCTACCCGATATCCGCCGGTTTTGACACCGACAATGGGTTATCCGGAAGAAACATGTTGTACTTGGTGCGACATACTAATCTATGCATCCACAACTCAGAAATATATATGATCCTTTGAGTTGTTTCCATTGCAGCTATATTCTGATCCCCGTCTATCAGTTGGTAGTCAGGAGTAGTTGTGCATTCATGTTATCGATGCCTATTACTCATGTGGTCCGTCAAGCCATTCTATTCTGGAATGACTAGGAGAAACAAACTCCAGTACCTCATCCATATCCAGGATTGGGTCAAAGCAGTTGTATTCCGCAGATCAAAATGCCAATTCAGCTTTTGTTCTGTTCTACCCTGAAGTATTACCCACTTTATGTCAGGAACATCATGAGAATTGCACCTTCTCTTATGAATTCTTGACGTAGTGATACTTCTCGCTATCATTATTCATTCCTCGGTCCCATGTTGATGTAACCGGAATGCCGACAAGTGAATTGTGATGTGTGAAATCGATACTCCTAGCAACCTCGTTGCTTGGTAGTTAATGGACAATATTCTCATTCTTAGCGTGTTGGTTATTAAATCATCATACAAAGATAGAACGTGCTACCTAGACCTTAATTCTCGTGCACCCTTCGATCAATGAGTTAGGATTATTCAATCCCTTGCTTATTTGATCATATCGTCTTGCCCTGAAAAGCAAGATTGTTCTCGAGCTTAATAACATATCGGTGGTTCGTGACTTTCCAAATATATTCTTGGAAGTGCTACCAGGTTGTCGCCTGACCGCTATGTTAAGTTCGTGATCAAGTTGGTTTCTTGTAAACCACCCCTTCTCCAAGAATCCGTGTTGGATAACCCTGAGCTAGTTGGTTAAGCTAAACAACAACTTGGAGAGTTGGAAGATGAAAGCTTGTCCGACTTAGTTCATTTTAAGGGATATCCTTTTGAGTGTGTGTTGAAGAAAGATGATATCTTCATCGATTGGTCCTCGTGATCAGTTGTTGGATCTATTGCCTTGTCAAAACCTTGACTTGAGTATGGGCCATCGTCAAGTCAAATCAGAACCAACGATATTTGTGATGTTGTCTTACTCGTGGTTGATCCCTCAAGCATACACCATTACATCTTCTGGTCTGACCAATACTATCACCGTGTTCACATGATGGCGGAAGTCCAGTGATATGGAAATTCCGATGAGTTGTTGTTGAGCCCATCAGCAGCATTTTGTCTCCCCCATGATTCATGTTGAACATCAACCTAGTGTTGGAAACTTTTATAAGCATTATCTTCATGTCCAATTCGTGAAGAACATGTTGGATGAAAGAAGTGACTTTCTCTGATTCACGTGCATTTGGTGCAAGTTGTCGCCGTGAGTTCGAGAAAGATTGTTTTTGTTTCCTCTAGAACCATCCCAAGTCAGTCATGCATACGTGCAAAGTATTCTATGGTTTGGAGACTTGCAACCTTCATTCTATATGTATCCCTAGCACACCAAGCCACTGATTGATTTGTTCAAGGAGAAGGAGTTCCTTCATAAGAGCTAATCATGACTTATGTTAGGACTTCGATATCCTTGATGATGGTTCCCCCACCTGAACTTGGTAGTGTTTCATTATAAGACTACCACGTGATCATGCTTGTCTTGGACAACGTGTTCACATGTTTGTAGCTGAACCAGCTCATCTTTTGGAGCTTGCTATCATAGTTCATCCCCTGAGAGTCTCGCAACGTCATCTCGTCGATTTGTGTTGCAAACTTTCATGTTTCCTTCTAGACTTGATGAGTCTGGATTATCCTGACACCAAACAGATCTCGAATCTCGTGTGATATGATGGTTGGAACGTTTCTCAAGAACTATAATATTGGTCTCTTTGTAATCCGGTAAAGTGGATGTTGTGGCCAACACACCCAACCGGAAGACTTATTATTGTAGTATCTTGATTGAGAAAGTTGGTCACCTCCCCATAAGGATCTCGTAGAATTTATTCCAATAGTTGTTCCTTATGGATTATTGTGTTCCAGAAGTCCGACCTTTTACTTGATGTTCTAGATATCAAACCATATCTATGAATGGATTAAGCTAGCACATCAAGGAGAACATTAGAAGCGCAGTGCTAAATGTCTCTCGGTCAATCATCCAGATTTCGTTCTCTTGGCCTCGCTAAGGGGAAGTCTGAGAAGGTGTTATCTTCCTTTGTATCCGCATCATCCATCACTATTCATCATGGTAGTAAGATGTGCTGCCAGGATCCTCGGCACGGATGTTGGTAAAACCTTGATGACTATGGAAATGCTCAAGTTCTTGAGAGCACACTCAGTCACTAGGTTATATCCTCGGTATCAATTGGAATGTGCCTTCCGTTTGCCGAGTTGTTCTATAACCATAGTTCCTTTCCCAACTGAGTATGCCATTACCCCGAACCCCCTTTCAAATGATCGTTGTGAATTGCCTTAGCCTGGTATGGAGAGTTTCAATGATCTTTTCCGATAGAGTTTCTTTCTAACGTCATCGAGTTGGATGAAGATCTAGAAAGCAAAGACGTCAAGATCACTATGAAGCAATGAATCAACATCATGAGAAGGACAGTTGGATCGTGAAGATCATGTTAGCTTGTGACCCCTCTGACTTCTTACCTCACGACTTGAATCTCGGGATGAGATTCTTGTTTAGTACGGGTGAGCTGTCACATCCCTAATTCTGGTATGACCTAGACTAGATAGTCATGCGTGCATCATGTTTAAATTCAAATGAAATTGAATTGAGGAATTTTCAAAAGCCTCAGAAGACCTCTAAAAATAACCAACATTTAAATCTCATCAAATGAGTCCAAGAAAAATGTTCCTATTAATCTCTGGAAATATTGGCAAGGGATAAAATTCAAACCAATATTTCTAGAATCTCAGAGACAATTATTTTGGGCCTTTGAATTAATCCTATAAATATTTGAATTGGATCTATATTTGTTATATAATAACTATATGTTCAATAATTCTGGAAATTGTTGTGTACCTTTGGAAAAGTCCATTTAGTTCACACAATTATTTCCATGAATTTTGGAAATGGTTTGGTCTTTGAACTAAATCAAAACATAATAGCAAAAATAGAAAAACAGAACAAATTAAATAAACAGAGAGAGAGAATCACTTGGGCCACTTACCTGGCGCGGCCAGCTGGACGGCCCATCCCACTGGCTGGAGCGGTTGTTTTCAACCTCTGCCAGTAGGCAGAGGCGTGTCGAGGCCTGCACGCCCGAGGCCTCCACCTCCTCTCTGCCTGCTCGCCTGGATGCCTCTGGACGGCGCCACGCACCCCCCGGGCCCCCTCCCTCTCTCTCGCGTCCATCCCTTCCTCTCCCTCGCCCTCTCCCGCGACGGCCGACGCAGCCATGGAAGCGCCGCCGTGAACCACCGCGCTCCCCGACCCCCTCTCGCCTCCCCGTGTTTCGTGGAAGCTCCGCCACCGTCGCCTACACCTCCTGGACGACCCACAGGACGCTGGACGCACCGCACCACGACCATGGCGTCGTCTTCAACCTCTCGGGTCACCGAGATCTCCGGCGACCGTGCTCCCGCTCCGACGCATCCCCGAGCCCTCCGAGTCCTCCATTGGATTTCCAGTGAGCTCCTCCGTCTTTCCCCTCACCCCCGTGCTCTAATCTGCACGCTAGCCACCGCCCCGCGAGTCCCGAGCACCGCCGTCCACCATGGCCGATGAGGTACTCGCTCCTGAGAACCTCTGCTCGGTCCAGTGGCACCAGCGTGCTCCTGGAGCTCCCAGGAGTCCGCCCCGCTGCTTAGCTCGCTCGTCAGCCAAGCGTAGCACCTCGCCCGCGCTAACCGAACTCCGGCTGCCGCAAACCTCGTCGCCGGCCATGATTCCAGCCACCCCAGCTCCTCCCGTTCGCTCCACCATATGCGCGCAAACACCAGCTCTCCGTATGGCCAAACCGCGTCGCAAACGGCCGCCTGTAGCGCGAGCCCGAGCAACTCCGGCGAGCCTCTGCCGCGGGATATGGTCGCCGGCGCTTAATCCGGTGACGCTGTCGTGGCACGATTAGTTAGGGTTAATGATGCAGTTAGTAACACCCTGGGACACAGACAGCCGGGCCCCACTGCCTAACTAACCGACTAACTATGTAAGATTAAGATTAATCTAATTACAGTGGGCCCACATGTCAATTTTTGACTATGCTGATGTGGGCGTTGACCTGACCCCACCTGTCTGTGACCTAGGCAGCATTGGATCACTGACCAGTGGATTCCATGTATCAGGTTTGACCTGGGTCAACCCAGTTGACCTGCTGACGCAGTGCTGTCGTCATGCTGACGCAGTAAATGTTTTCTGGCGTTTTATAATCCAGGAAATTCCAGAAATTAGTGTAAACTTCTAAAGATCATAGAAATTCAACCGTAGCTCAGAATGAAATAAATTATATATGAACAATGATCAAAAAAATCCAATCTATCCATCTGTACCATTTTCATGCATGTCAGAACAACTTATAGCTGCTGTTTAGCACAAATCATATAAATGGCATTTTAATATCCATATATGGAGTTTGAATTTGAATCTTGGATTCAAACCAACTTCATTTAATCTGCTGCTAGTTGCATTAGCTCAAATCACAACATTTTGACATGTCATGAACATTCATCATATTGTGCATTGCATTGATTGTGTTCTTCTTTGTTTGCCGGTATTTGTCCCCTCTCAGTAAACGACGTACCGACGATGATTTCGATGACACCGATGAAGAACTATATTATCTTCAGAAGTGCCAGGCAAGCAAAACCCCCTTGTTCATTCTGATACAATCCCACTCTCTCGCTCCTGCTCTCTTTTACTGCATTTGGACAACAACGATTCAACTGTTACATGCTGCGGTAGTTGAACCCCTTATCCTCTGCATGACCTGTCATTGCCATAGTAAATAGATGAAACCCACTAGCATGAGCAGAAGTTGTTGTTTGAGCCCTGATGTGCCTACTCATTCATGCTTGTTTGTCATGCCTGCTATTGCTTAGAGTTGTGTCAGGTCTGATTCATCAGGGATGAATTGGAGGTGTGTGAACATGTCCTACTGTTGAGAGCTAAGTGTGTGAACACGAGTTGGTAAAGGTAGCGGTGAGAGGCCATGGCGGAGTACATGGTGGGTTGTCTCATTGCAGCCGCCCTCGTGAACTGAGTTACGTGTTTGTGATCCATGAACAGTTACTACCACACATTGGAATTCTTAAGTGCCCCTCTCGACTTATTAATCAACCTGATCTCTGTCCAGGAGTTGCAACTAGTTTCTGGTGTTTGTAGGTAGTGTTAGTAGTCTACCAAGTGGCACCCGGTACAGGTGGGCTTGGGACAGACTAGGCACCATGGCACGGTGTACCAAGCGTAGAACCACCCGTCGAGGTGGGCTTGGGAACCCTGCACACATTGTTTGGGGCCGTGAGCGACACCCCGGCCGGATCTCCTTGCAGATGGAACCCGAATAGGCGATAAACCTGGACTAGAGACTTGTGTGGTTAGTCAGGTCGTGGCCGACTCCCTCGCCAGGCTTCCGCTTGAAGTTTGCCGAGATACATGACGTGTACATGGCGGTAAGTGGCGAGAGCGTGTGTGAAGAAGTACACCCCTGCAGGGTTAATATGATCTATTCGAATAGCTGTGTCTGTGGTAAAGGACTTCTGGGTTGCCTATATCAATTCATAGACAAGTGATAGTGGATACTCTAAAATGTGCAAGATAAGCGTGAGTGCTATGAATGGCGTTCTCGTTGGGAGACGGGAGCGGATCCATAGTGGTGTATTGAAATGGTGAATATGTGGACTGCAGCGCCACCTCAAAAGAGTTACTTGCAAAGCGTAGTTCGTGATAGCCACCGAAGTCAAAGCTGGCTTGCTGCAGCTTAAACTCCACCACCCCTTTGTTGATAATGATGCATATGTAGATAGTTACGATGTAAGTCTTGCTGAGTACATTTGTACTCACGCTTTTCTTATTTTATGTTTTGCGAGAGACGCTACCTCGCTTAGTAGTTCAGCGTGGACTTGACGTTTAGCTTGTTACCTCAGCTACGATCTTGTGCCCTCGGCAGGATCTGGTAGATAGTCAGGCTTCTAAGCCTTTTTCATTTGTAGATGTCTGTACTCAGACATGTTAGGCTTCCGCATGTGCTTTGACTTGTATGCTCTGAATGTTGGGTCGTGAGACCCATGTTTGTAATATCTCGCTCCTCGGAGCCTAATGAATAAATATTTGAGTCATAGAGTAATGTTGTGATGCCATGTTGTATTTACACATATCGAGCATATTGTGTGTATGTTTGAAATGCTTGGTATGTGTGGGATCCGACAATCTAGTTGTTTATCCTTGGCAGCCTCTCTTATGGGGAAATGTAGTCTAGTTCTTCCTTGAGCCATAGTAGTCCGCTACAGCCTGGTTCAACGGAGTCCTGCTAGCCCAGCACTACTACTCAGGACGCTTGACTGGCCGGCATGTGTTTCATTTCGTTCCTGTGCCTGTCCCTTCGGGGAAATGTCACGCGGTGACATCCGGAGTCCTGCCTAGCCTCCTACAGCCAGGGTTCCCGGAGTCCTATTAGCCCAGTGCTACAGCCCGGATTCACACGCTGCTGACCCACATGCTCGAAGTTGATTCATGTATGCCTGTCCCCATGGGTTAGTGCCGCTTTGGGTTCACGACTAGCCATGTCGGCCCGGGTTCTCTGTCATATGGATGCTAGCGACACTATCATATACGTGAGCCAAAAGGTGCAAACGGTCCCGAGCCCTGGTAAGGCGACACCCGTGGGAATACCGTGCGTGAGGCCGCAAAGTGATATGAGGTGTTACCAGCTAGATCGATGTGACTTGGAATCGGGGTCCTGACACCGGAGATGAAGATCGATATATTGGACGAAGGGTATTGGAGTCCGGAATTGCTCCACGGGTACCGGGTGACGACCAGCGTGTCCGAAAGGGGTTTCAGAGGCCCCGACAAGCATTGGGGGGCCTTATGGGCCAAGGGGAGGTGGCACACCATCACACTAAGGGGCTGAGCGCCCCTCCCACCCCATCTCATATAACCTGGAGAGGTGGGGGCGCCTCCCCTAGGGCAGCCGCCCCTCCCGGCTTGGGCGGCAAGTTTCCTAGGGGTGGGGGCGCCCAAACCCATCTAGGGTTTCCCCCGTGGCCGCCGCCCCTCCCCTAGGGAAACCCTAGGCGCCTCCTCCTCCCCCCTTTCCCATATATATAGTGAGGGAGAAAGAGGGCAGCAGCCACCCCTTCCCTGGAGCAGCCCCTCCCTCCTCAAACACCTCCTCCTCCTCCGTAGAGCTTGGCAAAGCCCTTCAGATATACCACAAGCTCCACCACCACGCCGTCGTGCTGCTGGGGCTCTCCCTCAACTTCTCCTCCCCCCTTGCTGGATCAAGAAGGAGGAGACGTCCCTGGGCTGTACGTGTGTTGAACGCGGAGGCACCGTCCGTTCAGCGCTAGATCAGATCTTTCGTGATTTGAATCACCGCAAGTACGACTCCATCAACCGCATTCTTGTAACGCTTCCGCTTAGCAATCTTCAAGGGTATGAAGATGCACTCCCTTTCTCTCTCTTGTTGCTAGCATCTCCTAGATTGATCTTGGTGACACGTAGGAAAATTTTGAATTATTACTACTTTCCCCAACATTTTTACCTTGGGTTGCCTTAGGCATCCCCAAGCTTAGGCTCTTGCCACTCCTTATTCCATAGTTCATCAAATCGTTACCCAAAACTTGAAAACTTCACAACACTAAACTCAACAGAAAATTTTATAAGCTCCATTAGTATAAGAAAATAAATCACCACTTTAAGGTACTGTTGCGAACTCATTCTTTATTTATATTGGTGTAATATCTACTGTATTAGAACTTCTCTATGGTTTATACCCCCCGATACTACTCATAGATTCATCAAAATAAGCAAACAACACACGAAAAACAGAATCTGTCAAAAACAGAACAGTCTGTAGTAATCCGGAACTTTCGAATACTTATGTAGCTCCAAAAATTTTGAAATAAGTTGGTGGACGTGAGGAATTTGTCTATTAATCTTCTGCAAAAGTAATCAAGTCAGAATCACTCTTCTATAAAAAATGACAGCTAATCTCGTGAGTGCAAAGTTTCTGTTTTTTACAGCAAGATCGCATTAACTTTCACCCCCAAGTCTTCCCAAAGATTCTACTTGGCACAAAAACTAATTAAAAAATAAAAACACATCAACCAGAGGCTAGATGAATTATTTATTACTAAACAGGAGAAAAAAGTAAAGAACAAAAATAAAATTGGGTTGCCTCCCAACAAGCACCAACCATTCTAAGGAAAGGTCTACCAAGAATAATAGGACATGTAGGATTGCAATCTATATGTCACGACCGATTTTTCAATAAAAATGTTTATTGAACAACCGACCTATGAACTCCAGTATGAGGAAAATCCTCCATACCGGTAGACAAAACTTTGATACAATAAGCCAGTAGCATTAAAATATTACAGGGTCGGGCTGAAGATGCCCAACCAATTATTACAAACACGCCAATAATTATACATAATGGCGGATATGACACAATGGTGTGGGGTGGAAATACTACTGACTTGAGATATGAGTGATTGGTGGAATAATACAGTGGGGTAGATAAAAGACTACTACACTGGCGGCTCATCGAGCGTCGAGGTGAGGCTCGATGTATTTATTTGGGTAGCGGAAGCGGATATATCACAATGACTAATCCAGGGGTCGCACGAGACTGACTGGGATTCCTCTAGGCGCCGGACTCGCTATCGAACTCTTCATCCATCAGATCGCTTTCACAAGATCCGCGAAATCAACAAGACAGGTGAGTATTTTGAAAGTACTCGCAAGACAGTTCGGACAAAAGATATAACAAATGTATGCATGAATGTGACATGATTGATTTATAACAATGTGCTATAAAATCAGTAACACAAGTAAGTAAAAAGGGGATCGGCGGTAGTCCGCTCGAAAACCCAAGAAAAATAAACTCAAAACCGATCGAGTGTCTGAAGCGACGCCTCAAAGGGTGAACAAATAAGTAAAAGATGCCACAGTCGGGCATCTAAGCGACACCTCATAAAGGGCTTATATTGAAAGAAAAGACAATGCGTGCCGCAGTCGGACGTCGGAGCGACATCACATAAAGGGCTTATAACAAAATTAAATAATAATAATGCCGCAGTCGGACGTCTGAGCGACATCGCAGAAAGGGCTTATAATAAAATTAAACAATAACAATGCCGCAGTCGGACGTCTGAGCGACATCACAGAAAGGGCGTATAATAAAAGTAAATAATAACAATGCCGCAGTCGGACGTCTGAGCGACATCACAGAAAGGGCTTATAATAAAAGTAAATAATAACAATGCTGCAGTCGGACGTCTGAGCGACATCACAGAAAGGGCTTATAAAAGTAAATATTAACAATGCCGCAGTCGGACGTCTGAGCGACATCGCAGAAAGGGCTTATATTTCATTATTCATAACTGACAAGAAATGGTGCTCATGGAAAAATATTCCTCACGAGACAATAAGCGGGTTAGTCCATTCACAGGGAAATAAACATTTAACACTCATATGGTTATCAGGAGTTTCTGTCAACGAGACTGACATTTGACAAGATAAGGTGAACACGGTACTCAGACATGAATAAGATGAATTCAAGAATTTTGACTCTGCAGAGTTTGTATCAAAATTGTCCACAGCCAACGGATTTCCGTAGTCACGAAGGACTAGTTCCGTTTACGGTATTTCAGAGGACACACAGCTAACTAGTACACACCCATCATACTTCACGTTGCCAGGAATCATCTTAGACTGCGTTTAAGAAAAACATTGAGACGGGGAGATCACAATCTCGAATAGCATGGGATCAAATTTATTTACGCGCGCTCTAAGGGGTGCCCCCCTCTCGGTCCCAACCGGAAACACCCATGCCCCCTGACCGGATGAAAGGCTTTAATCCAGGCCATGGAACCCTCATCCCGGCCTCTCGATATGGTGTGTACCAGGAAGTGGTTTGCAACTTACTAAGCCGTATCCCTTGCGGGAAACAGGTGGTAGTACGAAAGGGGATACGGACGGGAATTTGACTGATTTATGTTGACACTGGGTCAACGATCTGGCATAAGCCTGGCATGCTACAGCACTGCCAACTTACCCATACTCATGCCAACTCATGGCCATGCAACATGTTTCCAACAACTCATGGATTTTTCCGAAACTCACTTGCCTCAACTCTTACGAGATAAACTTTCATCGAGATGCTCATGAACGTGCCATGATAGAAAAATAATGCTAACATGGCCAAACACTCATCATATCAAAATTTCAAACATTGCTTGCCTGGTTCGGAGTAGTCGGGGTCTAGCTCGGTGAAGTTCGCGGTTCCGTCACCTCCTTCGGTATCTACGGTACACAAAACACACGCGCTAACGTAAATACCGTGGGGTACAGAAAAGTAATCCAAATATTTTTCAAATAAATATGATAAAAAACTAGACAAAATTTTGAAGAGGAAAGAAAAAGAATCACTCAAAAATTCCTTTCTGTTAAAAAGTTATAAGAGTTTTGGTCCAAGGACCCATCTGTAATGAAACAGAAAACCCTCAGGGGCCTAAGCAGAAAAGTGCAGAAAAACATTTCAGAGTAGAAAGCGTATTTGCCAGAGTACGCTTTCAGAAAACGGTTCGAAAAAAAAACAACAGAGAGGCTGGCGGGCGGGTCCCACACGTCAGGTTTGAATATTTGAAAGAGGTGGCAGAGCACGTCGGTGCCCGAGAGCCGCGGTGGTCGCCGGCGTCGATCCGTGGCGAGGTAGGGAGATCGGAGGGTACCTCCGTGCTCAGGGCGCCATTCCGCGTCTGTGGGTGGTGGTGGTGGTCGCCGGCGAGCACCACGTCGACGGCGGCGCTTGCTCCCGGGACGGGCGGTTCGGGTGGTCGTGGGCCTCGTCGAGAGAAGTCTTTGCGGAGGTCAAATTGAGGTGGGGGTTAGCTTCCTAGTGGTGCCACGAGGCTACGGGCAAGAGTAGGGCGGTGGAGGAGTTCTCACCGAAGAGAATGTTGCCGGAGCCCGAGGCGGACGGAGTTGGCCGGAGTCGAGGAAGAAGGGCCCCTCGGGGCTCTTCCAGTGGCTAGGCGGGGTTTGGCGAGGTTGTGGAGTTGTGCGAGGGCGAGAGCAAGCTTGGGGGGTGCCATTTATAGATGGCCCGAGGCGGTTGCTGTGAACGGATAAGTCCGACGAGTGTTACGGCGGCGCAGGGCATTGGTCGGGGTGGTTTTAGGGTTGAGTGCCGACGTGGAGGTCAACTGACTCCGTTTAGGTGCTGAACGAGCCGGGGTTTGGTTGCTTTGGGCATGCTCGACGGAACGGGGCGGTGCGGACCCGTCGGCGGCGAAGCACGTTCTGTGCTTGCCGGGCCACGGCAGCGACAGTGCCTTGATGCGTCTTGGCATGCATGAGCCAAGCGGAGCGCTAGGGAGAGCTGGGCGGCGCAGAACGGCGTTAATGGGGTGGTGCCTTCCGCCGACCGCCACGGAGGTCCCGACGCCTTGAAAGACGCCGGCGAGGTTGGGCCAGGGCGCCACCGACGCCAGGAATGAGCCAAGCGCTCGTGTGGTGCTCCGGACAGAGAGGAGGGGCTGTGAGCAACGAGCCAAGTGCACTGTCGACGCGTGACTGAATTCTGACGAGGAGAAACGACACTGAACTCTGAAACTTCTGAATATTTCTGAAACTGCAAGAAAACAGTGCCGGCCAGGTGTTCGATAGAATGATTTTGGCATGTGGGAGTTTCTCCCTGAGCTGATTTTTGGTGGAGGGGCCTCTCATTGCATCTAGAGGCTGCCTGAATTTTTGTGGAATTTTTGGAGCAGAGAAGATATGAATTTCACCAAATTTGACAAATCTGGTCCAAACTTGCAGAGATTGAAATTTGAAATTTTTGAAAAGAAGAGTGGATCTTGATTGTTCTAGGTTCTGGGTACCAAGGACTATCCAGGGGAGTTGGTTTGAGGTCAAAGCTCAATTGCATTTAGGTACTTGCTTTGCAAATCACCTAGGCTCAAAATAATGGACAAAAAAGATTTGGGAGGAGAAATAAATGAAATAAAATTCAGAAAAGGATTGAACTTGTTGAGACAGAATGTTTGGATTGCCCCAAAGTGGAAGGAGAGATTTTGGGAAGATTTTACCATGTGGTGCATGGTAAAAATCATGAGTGGTTTCAATATTGGAGAAGATGTAAAACTCCTAGGGTTTTCTTTTAAAAGAAAATTAGAATCCAAAATTTTGAAATTTTGAGAAGAGGGCAATCAGAAGAAAAGTTTAAAAACCAAACACCAGAGTTGAAGGAGATGCCAAAATAAAATCCTTGCTAGAGGGAAAAAGTTTTTGAGAGAGATTTTTGGAAGGGTTTAGAAGACCTCCTTCAAATCCATCAAATTTTTTGAAGAAAACCAAAAGAACATTTTTGGAGTGTCACACTATATCAAGAACAATGAAATCTAAGGGCAAATAATTCCTATTTGAAAGAATAAGAACATCATAACCCTTCCCATAGCTTTCTTAATGGTGGAATCCGCAAGATGCAAATTTAGACAATAATCATCAAATTCACGGAAACCTAACACATCCCACAAAGTTTTTGGAATCGTGGAAACACTAGCACCCAATCACACAAAGCATAGCATTCATAATCTTTAATCTTAATCTCAATAGTAGGTTCCCACTCATCATAAAGTTTTCTAGGGATAGAAACTTCCAGTTCAAGCTTTTCTTCAAAATATTGCATCATAGAAACATGGATTAGTGAAAGCTTTGTTTTGATTATAAGCATGAGGAGAATTTAAAACAGATTTCAACAAGGAAATACAATCTATTAAAGAACAATTATCATAATTAAATTCTTTGAAATCCAAAATAGTGGGTTCATTGCTACTTAAATTCTTGACCTCTTCAATCCCACTTTTATCAATTTTTGCATCTAGATATAAAAGCTCCGAATCATTGGGACGCCTTTTAACTAAAGTTGACTCATCTCCAGTCCCATCTTTATCAAGATTCATATTGGAGAAGAAAGATTTAATAGGAGTCACATCAATCACTTTTAGATCTTCATCATTATTATCATGAAAACTAGAAGAACACGCTTTTACGAACCAATCTTTTTTAGCACGCATCTTAGCGGTTCTTTCTTTGCACTCATCAATGGAAATTCTCATGGCACTGAGAGACTCATTGATATCATGCTTAGGTGGAATAGATCTTAGTTTCAAAGAATCAACATCAAGAGAAATTCTATCCACGTTCCTAGCCAACTCATCAATCTTAAGCAAATTTTCTGCAATCAAAGCATTGAAATTCTTTTGCAAACTTATAAATTCTTTAACACTATTCTCAAAATCAGAGGGCATCTTATTATAATTTTCATAAGAGTTGTTGTATGAATTTCCATAATAATTAGAGGAATTACTAGGAAACAGCCTAGGATTAAAATTGCCTCTATACGCGTTGTTACCAAAATAGTTCCCACCACAAAATTCACATCCATAGATTCATTATTATTCTCAATCAAAGTGGACAAAGGAATATCATTAGGATCAGAAGAAACGTTTCTATTAGCAAATAATTTCATAAGTTCATCCATCTTTCCGCTCAAAACATTAATCTCTTCAATCGCATGAACTTTTTTACTAGTGGTTCTTTCGGTGTGCCATTGAGAATAATTAACCATAATATTATCTAGGAGCTTAGTAGCCTCTCCTAAAGTGATTTCCATAGAAGTGCCTCCCGCGGCCGTATCTAAAAGATTTCTAGAAGAAAAATTCAATTTGGCATAAAAATTTGGTATGATCATCCACAAATTCAAACCATGTGTAGGGCAATTACGTATCATCAATTTTATCCTCTCCCAAGATTGTGCAACATGCTCATGATCAAGTTGCTTAAAGTTCATAATATCGTTCCTAAGGGAGATGATCATAGCGGGAGGAAAATATTTAGAGATAAAAGCATTTTTACACTTATTCCATGAATCAATACTATTTTTAGGCAAAGATGAGAACCAAGTTTTAGCACGATCTCTAAGCAAAAACGGGAATAACTTCAATTTAACAACACTGGTACAGCGAGGTGCTATACAAACGGTTTTTAACCCCTTTCCACGATGGTGTTCGGAACCGTCACCTAGTGAGTGTGGACGATTAGGGGGTCCTTCCCACACGACCCAGAAACCGTCGGGGATATGCCCTTCTGGCACACACGCTCGGCAAAATGAGGTCCTGTGTGACGGGCGAGCGAGCAAATACGATTATATGTACAGTAGTGCTCAAAAAAATGATTATACAGGTGAAATCATTTTCGGTCGTAAGTACATCCCATATAGTCAGTCCCTGCGAAACGTTTCGGTTCATATATACAACCCACACAGTCGCTGGAAGGAAAACATTTCCGTTCGTAGGTATATCACACACAATTTTCCCTGCTAAATCGTTTATGACGGCGTTCCCATCGCACACAATATTAAAAAATTATTGGTTTGCGTTATTGAATGCATCACACACGGTGCGTAGAAGAAACTGTATGGCAAAGGTTGACCATCACACACAGTTTTTATGCGGTAAACGTTTGCGCAAGGTGGCCTAACACAACCAGTTTTGAAGAGAATGTCATGTGTGATTGTTCATCGATCCAACAGGGTTTATTCCTAGAAACTGTGTGTGTTTCCTTAGGTTATCGGCCACGGTATTTTCTCAATAACCATTTGCAATAGCAAAAACCAATTAGCAGGCTAATTGCCCTATTATTAATAATCCATGTATTAATCTAATTAACATTCATGTTAAACACAAAATATATTTCATTCCCATATTAAGGAAGCAGGATTTCATAATTGAAATACATCATGGTACAACATGATAGCTTCAGCACTCAGCTACCCCATTACACAATTGCACCAGCACCAAGTTTCACATGACCTTTCGAAATTAGCATCATAGACGGTACATAGACACATGCATCTCATCTCGAAAACTGCTGAAGCGGAAGGCAAATATTGAGCCCTCATTGATGTTGAAGGTGTTTGCAACTTTAGGCCAATGCATGTGGATGATTGACCGTCCATCCTTCGTCCTCTTCAGGAACACTTCAATATTGAACCATGGGTGTTGTATGAAAACCTTCCTCGCCTCCTGACCATAGAGGTGGTTTGAGAGGTAATAATCAGTGAACTTCTTTGGAAAGGCCTGAAAACAAGGATGTGCATGAATATCTTCTCTATATTGGAAATGGGGCACATGAATAAAAAAAAGGCAAGGTATAATAGTTAGTACCATCTTGTAGTGAACTGATGTCTTTTTCATTTTGCAGACAAAGATCTTGTTGTTTTCTGTCGCCAATTTCTTTATCCTAACAATCTTTCTGAGTTTCTTGACTTGATTGATATTCATGGACAACTCATTTCCCCATATGCAAAAAGGGTCAAACAGTGGGTCAAAACCTCTGACAGCAGGACCTACATGTGCAAGACCAAATTGTTAAAAACCTAAATATTAGAATGGTTCCTGCAATTGCACAATAATGTGCTATTAGACAACGGACCATGCACGTGCTAACCTCGATTGTAAACCTCAGTGCTTCCCATTGTTTCCCTGCAACACATATAAGGTAGTTAGTCATCAGGTTAAGTAAGGGTTTGCATGCTATCAGTAAAATATGTTGATGAAAAATAAGCACATTGCACATTCATCAGATTAATTCAAGCCACATGGAAAACCCATTTATCCAAACCAAACAAGATTAAGAACTAGGAAATATAGCACTTGTATATGTTTCTCATGTATTAAGTGCAGCCAAATTCGATTTATTCCTCACATGCACAACAATACAAAATTCCAACCACGAAAATTGGAGATCGCATTGCATAATTGAACCAACACTACTAGGGAAAAGCCTAGCAGTAGCGCTGGTTTTTGACCTACCAGTAGCACGGGCAAGCGCGCTACTGCTAAGGTGCTACAGCTAAAGCTTAGCATTAGCGCCTGCTGGCACGCGCTACTGCTGGCAAGCTTAGCATTAGCATTACCCAAACTATCGCTACTACTAATTACTAGTAGCACTTTCGTGAACAATCGCTACTACTGTTATTCCTAGTTCCATTTTTTATTTTAGGTCGTATTCATACACCTGCATAAATTTTTTCATATAGTAACAATTTAGAGATTGTTTTAACATCATAATGAGTTATTAAATCACCAGGTGAAAGAACTTTGGATTAGTTTCAAGTGCATGGATCCAAAGTAACCAATGGTCACTTTGGATCCATCAATTTGAAACTAATCCACGGTTCTTTCACCCAATGACATAATAACTTATCATCATCATCATAATATTATTAACAACTTATCATCATAATATATCATTGTCATACATCATATAACAACTTCGTCACTAGTTATAATAACAACTCCTCCTCCTCATCATCATAGTACTCATAATCATTACTCCTACTCAGCATCACCATCAAGTCTAAGACATTGTAGTCATATATAATCAACACTAACTAATTGTTCTTAATACTTAAGACCTACTCCTCTCTCCTAGCTAAAATACCATAAAACAGATAAACTGGTCCTTCACCATTATGGAGAATGGAAATAAACCTATCTCCAACTTGTGGCTTGCAGACATTCATTTTGTCTCCAATTATTTGTGTGTGCGCATTCATCACTTTGGTCCATTCTTTGATTTTGAGACTTCCGTCATTTGAAGAAATCGAGTATGCAGTATGGTAAGCCTCCGAAGGAGTTGGCCGTAAGCTAACCATATGCATATCACCTTCGGTACATAGCATGTCAGGCACAACCTACTTCGGGAGCCTCTGTTCAAAAACGAAATAGTAACATATATAGTTAGCAATGTAGTTTACTTGAGAATAATGTATGCAATGAAGTTACCATCATTAACAAAATCTTACCAAGTTTTTGGCAATGAAGTTACCATCAAGAAATTTATGGACTAGTGGCACGTATCTAATATAATTTTGGCTGATAGAGTGACTAGTTTTGAAGGCCTCAACATCTTCTATGAATGAGACAAGATAACCTTTCTCCTCACAATTAAGCTTGGAGTCATATTTGTAGTATGTGCTGTCTACTACCTTCCGAGTATTTCTTGAAGATAAGAAATAAGCTGACAATTATAAATAAATAAGTTTAGTATGGACGAACACCAAATATTTTTAAATTAACAACATAAATTACTAAACTTAACAAATTAGTTTGACAAACTCACATCTAACTGGAGGCATATCCACATCCACCCAGATGTTGATATTATCATCATCATCATAATCTTTGATACGAATATCAAATCTTATTCGCATTCCCTCCTCAAATCCATATGCCTTACAGAGAGCTTCCCAATTAGAGCAACCGAAATGGGAGCGATTGACCGCATTGTAGAACTTAACCAGAAACTCATAACCATGTTTAGTTCTTAAGTGAGCCCTCCTCGTCTCCACATTCTCAAAGTCATCTAAAACAAAACCAAGCTTGTCCAATACATATGGTCTAGCATGGCACGAGATGTACTAGTCGAATTGCAAAAAAATCCATAAATTACACGTTGAACAAAAGAAGCACAAGTGATGATATTTATTACGATGAAATGCTTGTCGTTGCATACCGTACAAACATCAAAGGTCTCTTCCAGCTTCACGGTGAAAAACCTATCATTTTGAAGGTGAGGAAACCTGTCGCACACACCACTGTCATCATAGCAGTACCCGCACTCCGGGATCCCATCGTCATCAGACATCTCCTGTGTTCAAAATTCAAAGATTATAACTCGACGACAAAACCCAAAAAATCCGGCATGACCTTTGCTAAAAAAAGACATATCAAGCGCCTAAAATTTGCTGGAACGGAAATTAACCAACACTCCGGCAAAACATAGGCCACTTATCGATGGTCATTGCCTTTCAATGGTTCAAAATATGAAAAAAAAACATTTGAAAATATCTTATATATAATCCTAACACTAAATAAACTAGTTTTATTAACTATTTACTAAATAAACTAGTTTTATTAACTACTTACTAAATAAACTAGTTCTATTAAGCACTTACCAAATAAACTAGTTCTATTCAGTACATAATATAAATAAACTAGTTATATTAATCACTTACTAAATAAACTATTTTGTATTAAACACTTTCTAAATTTTCTTACTTCTATTTTATTCAAAACACCTACACTTGCTACAAAAGTATGATTTGCAAGAACAAAGACAAGGGAGGGAGGGAGGAGAGAGGAGGGGGAGGGGCCGGCCGGAGGAGGAGGAGGGAGGGGCGGTGGGAGGAGGGTTGCCGGCGGAGGAGGGAGGAGGGGCGGCCGCAGGCGGAGGGAGGAGGGCATGGTGGGAGGAGGAGGGAGGAGGGTGCGCTGGGAGGAGGAGGGACGGAAGGAGGGAGTACCTCGGTGGCGGACAGACGACGGCGGCGGCGAAGAACGACGGCGGTTATCGGCGTGGGCGAGAGTGAGGGGGAGAGTGAGTGAGAGAGAGAGGGGTCGGCCGCGCGCGTGGGGATAAGGTAGGGTTAGTAGTAGGCCGGGTAAGATAACGCACTACAACTAACGAGCATAGCAGTAGCGATGCACGAGTATGCACGCTACTGCTAAGTTGGACTAGCAGTAGCGCTTTGCTAATAATAGCACTACTGCTAAGTTATCTGTCAAATGCAAAAATACATTGGCCATCAATGATCTTTTTGTGTACAATCTGAATTGTCAATATGAGTCCTCTCCGGTAGGAACCAGAGAAGACTCATATTGCGGCCACAAATTCTACACATAGAGTTCAGTGAAGACCAACTTGTTGTGATAGTTTGAGGAGTAACATATTTAAGGTGGTAAACACCCTGTTCGCGGAGCAAGGTGGGACTAAACTATTGGGCTGAAATTAGCAGTAGCGAGTTTTAAAGAAGTGTGCTGCTGCTAACATCTGTTGCAGTATCGCGGTTCATTATAAGGCGCTACTGCTATAACTAGCTGGACGGCGAGGTCATGGCAATTAGAGTAGTAGCGCGGTTTTGCTGGAACGCGCTACTGCTACTTTTCTTTCAGCAGCATGTTTTTGTAGGACCTTGAGAAGAGGTGTCTAGAGGGGAGGTGGTTAGACACTAAGTACCAAAGTTGCAGTTTTTAAGTTTCTTTAAAGTTTGAGTGGAGTTTAGGCACAAGTTCAACATTCACAACATATAGCAAGCAAGCATGCAAAGAGTATATGAGCAGCAGAACATAAAGCATGCAACTTGCAAGAATGTAAAGGGAAGGGATTGGAGGATTCAAACGCAATATGGAGGCATGTATTTTTTTGGCGTGGTTCCGATAGGTGGTGCTATCGTACATCCACGTTGATGGAGACTTCAACCCACGAAGGGTAACGGTTGCGTGAGTCCATGGAGGGCTCCACCCACGAAGGGTCCACGAAGAAGCAACCTTGTCTATCCCACCATGGCCATCGCCCACGAAGGACTTGCCTCACTAGCGGTAGATCTTCACGAAGTAGGCGATCTCCTTGCCCTTACAAACTCCTTGGTTCAACTCCACAATCTTGTCGGAGGCTCCCAAGTGACACCTAGCCAATCTAGGAGACACCACTCTCCAAGAAGTAACAAATGGTGCGTTGATGATGAACTCCTTGCTCTTGTGCTTCAAATGATAGTCTCCTCAACACTCAACTCTCTCTCATAGGATTTGGATCTGGTGGAAAGAGGGTTTGAGTGGAAAGCAACTTGGGGAAGGCTAGAGATCAAGATTCATATGGTAGGAATGGAATATCTTGGCCTCAACACATGAGTAGGTAGTTCTCTCTCAGAAATAGGATGCTGGAAGTGTAGGTTCAGTCGATGGCTCTCTCCACGAATGAAGAGGAGGTGGAGGGGTATATATAGCCTCCACACAAAATCTAACCGTTAACACAATCTACCAAACTCGGTGGGACCGAATCGTTAAACTCGGTTAGACCGATTTAGCAGATAATGTGACCATTAGGGTTTTCGGTGGGACCGGAATGCAACTCGGTGGGACCGACTCGGTTAGGGTTAGGGCATAACGTAATCTCGGTAAGGCCGATTACACAAACTCGGTGGGATCGATTTTGGTAATAAGCTTTCCAGAGAGTTGGTCAGGCAAACTCGGTTTGACCGATTATTAAACTCGGTGGGACCGATTTTGATAATAAGTTAACCAGAGAGTTTGTATTGTAATCTCGGTAGTACCGATTGCTCAAACTCGGTGAGACCGATTTTGATAATGGACATACACAGAGAGATTACAATCCCATCTCGGTGAGACCGAGATCCCTATCGATGAGACCGATTTGCCTAGGGTTTGTGGCAATGGCTAAGACATCCAAACTCGGTGGCGCCGGATAGAAAGAATCAATGGGGCCGAGTTTGACTTTAGGTTTAGGACATATGTGTGGAAGTGGGAAAGTAGTTGAGGGTTTTGGAGCATATCACTAAGCACATGAAGCAAGAGGCTCATTAAGCAACACCTCATCCCTCCTTGATAGTATTGGCTTTTCCTATAGACTCAATGTGATCTTGGATCACTAAAATGTAAAATGAAGAGTCTTGAGCTTGAAGCTTTAGCCAATCCTTTGTCCTTAGCATCTTGAAGGAGTTCCTACATCCTTTAGTCCATGCCACTCCATTGTTGAACTTATCTGAAACATACTAGATAAAAGTGTTAGTCCAACAAGAGATATATTGTCATTAATTACCAAAACCACCTAGGGAGCACTTGTGCTTTCAATCTCCCCTTTTGGTAATTGATGGCAACATACATCAAAGCTTTAGATAAAGATATAAAGAATAGCAAGTAAAGCTTTGGAAAGACATGTAACAAACATAGGCTCCCCCCACATGTATGCAATCATGTGAATATGAAATATAGAAGCATGTGATAGCATAACCATGATAGAGCAGGCAAAGTGTTACATGTATCTTGGCTATTTGCATCAGAGCAAAAAGTATTAAAGAGAATACCTTCATGCCCATGAGTCCTTCTTGCAAACAGTATGTACATCAACAAGAATTCCTCATACACATGATTGTGATGCATATACTTACCTTATAGTCTTGAGTTGGCTTAGGATGGAATGAACCTGCGTAAACAAGGTTAGATAACACATATGCATCTACTAGCCAGAGCAAATAGAAGAAACCACAAGAATACCAAGACTGGGATGACATGTAGAGAGTGAGTACTGAGTACCGCATTGGATTAGACATGTCCCCAAGAGTAAAGATATGCAATGAATTTAAATGATATCTTTCCCTTAGATGTCTTGCTCCCCCTGAATCTAACATGGGATACTTGGAGAAGATAGGGAACAGAAAATCAGAGCTGAAGGAAAACAGAGCTGAAAGATATGAATGATGATCAGAGCTAAAGTTCAAAGCTAATGTATGCTAATGCAAAATTTATCACAACAGATCATATGAACATGTCTCTCCCCTCAAGAATACATGTGAACATCTCTCCTCTTGAACACCAAGTGAGGGAGTCCTGGACTAGGGGGTGTCTGGATAGCCGGACTATCGTCACGGCCGGACTCCAAGACTATGAAGATACAAGATTGAAGACTTTGTCCCATGTCCGGATGGGACTTTCCTTGGTGCGGAAGGCAAGCTTGGCGATACGGATATGTAGATCTCCTACCATTGTAACCGACTCTGTGTAACCCTAACCTATCCGGTGTCTATATAAACCGGAGTGTTTTAGTCCATAGGACGAACAACAATCATACCATAGGCTAGCTTCTAGGGTTTAGCCTCCTTGATCACATGGTAGATCTACTCTTGTACTACCCATATCATCAATATTAATCAAGTAGGAGTAGGGTATTACCTCCATCGAGAGGGCCCGAACCTGGGTAAAACATCGTGTCCCTTGTCTCCTGTTACCATCCGTCTAGACGCATGATTCGGGACCCCCTACCGAGATCCGCCGGTTTTGACACCGACATTGGTGCTTTCATTGAGAGTTCCTCTGTGTCGTCACCGATAGGCCCGATGGCTCCTTCGATCATCGACAACGACGCGGTCCAGGGTGAGACTTTTCTCCCGGACAGATCTTCGTGTTCGGCGGCTTTGTACTGCGGGCCAATTCGCATGGCCATATGGAGCAGATCGAAAGCTACGCCCCTGGCCATCAGGTCAGATTTGGAAGTTTGAACTATAAGGCCGATATCCGCGAAGACTTGATCTTCGACAGATTCGAGCCGCAGCCAAGCGTGCCGCACTGTCTCGATGGGCATGATCTAGCTCTGCAGCGAGCGATTGCCACGAGGCCGCACCGGATCCGCTCCGACCCTTAATCCGGAGCCGGATTCCCCGATCAGGGCGAGTGGTTGGACACCGCCTCGGGGCTACAATCTCTCTGGCGATCGAGCCAAACTCCATCCTGTCGCTGCGAAGACCTCGACTCCGGTGCGGACTCCTCTCCGGACTCCGAACCCTCCACGCCCCTGCCAATCGAATCCGATTGGGCGCCCGTTATGGAGTTCACTGCCGCGGACATCTTTCAGCACTCTCCCTTTGGCGACATTCTGAATTCGCTAAAGTCTCTCTCTTTTTCCCGGAGAGCCCTGGCCGGACTGCGGACAGGAAGGTTGGGATACGGATGACGAAATTCAACGCCCACCCACCACCCACTTTGTAGCCAATGTCGATGATTTAACCGACATGCTCGACTTCGACTCCGAAGACGTCGACGGTATGGACGGCAGCGGCGGGAGGCGACCAAGACCCAGCGCCTCTGAGGGCACTAGAAGGCCTCCTCGTCATATGACATATACATGGTGGACATCCCAAAAGATGGGAACGGCGATGGAACAACGGAGGATGACCCCTCCAAGAAACAGCCAAAGCGCCAATGTCAGCGGCGCCGCTCCAAATCCCGCCACAATAAAAACGGTGATTCCGGCACGGGAGATAATAACACCCCTGACAAAGGTTGAAGAGAACTCCCTCCGGCAGGACTCGGCCGCAGGAGGAGGGAGAAGCAAGTCCGCCGACAAAGGCGGCAGAAAGAGAGGTCGAGGACGATAATTATGCGCCTCCCTCCGAAGATGAGGCAAGCCTCGACGACGGCGAATTTGTCGTGCCTGAGGATCCCGCCGAACAGGAGCGTTTCAAACGCAGGCTTATAGCCACGGCAAGCAGCCTCAAGAAAAAGCAGCAACAGCTTAGAGCTGATCAAGACCTGCTAGGCAGCGGATGGACTGAAGTCCTTGCAGCGAAGAGTATGAACTCGAACGCCCCTCCAAAACCTACCCCCCACGCCGGCGGTTGCCTCGACTAGAGGAGGAAGCACCCAAGTCACCAGCGCACGACATGGCAGACCGGCCACCCCGTGGCCGCGACAGAGAAGCCTCTCGGCCCTCCGCTCAAGCCACCCCCCGACGCCGCTCAAAAAGTACCAAGGCACGCGAAAACGCGCCGGACTTGCGAGATATATTGGAGGATAACGGAAAACACAAAAGATCGATCTACGGATCGCGTGGGCGCCCAACGATGCGGGATGATTACCGTCGCGCCGGATACAGCAAACCCGTCCGGGCGAACCACGATGAACAAAGCTCATATGAGCTACGTCGTGATATAGCCCAATACTGAGGCGCCACACACCCACTATGCTTCACGGATGAAGTAATAGATCATCAAATCCACGAGGGCTTCAAACCCGTAAACATCGAATCATACGATGGTACCACAGATCCGATGGTCCGGATCAAGGACTATCTCCTCCATATCCACATGGCCCGCGGTGATGATCTACACGCCATCAAATACCTCCCACTCAAGCTTAAAGGACCAGCTCGGCATTGGCTCAACAGCTTGCCGGCCAGAATCAATTGGTTGTTGGGAGGACACGGAAGCCGCATTCCTTGATAACTTCCGGGGAACATCTGTGCGACCACAAGGCGCCAATGACCTTAGCCACATAATCCAGCAGCTGTAAGAATCGGCGGACAATTCAGGACACGGTTCCTAACAAAGAAAAATCAAATCGTTGACTGTCCGGATGTAGAGGCCCTTGCAGCCTTCAAACATAACATCCGCGACGAGTGGCTTGCCCGGCACCTAGGACAGGAAAAGCCAAAATCCATGGCAGCCCTCACAACACTCATGACCCGCTTTTGTTCGTGAGAGGACAGCTGGCTAGCTCGAAGCAACAACTTGGCCAAACATCCTAATAGTTCGGATACCAAGGACAACAATGGAAGGTCGCGTCGCAACAAGAACAAACGCCGCATTAACGGTGATAATACTGAAGATACAGACGTCAATGCCGGATTCAGAGGCTCTAAACCCGGTCAGCGGAAGAAGCCATTCAAAAGAAATACCCAGGGCCCGTCCAACTTGGACCGAATAATCGATCGCTTGTGCCAGATACATGGCACCCCCGAAAACCTAGCCAATCACACCAACAGGGACTGTTGAGTGTTCAAACAAGCAGGCAAGTTAAGTGCCGAACTCAATGACAAGGGGCTGCATAGCGATGATGAGGAAGAGCCCCGGCCGCCGAACAATAGAGGATTGAAGGGTTTTCCTACACAAGTGCGGACGGTGAACATGATATACGCAACCCACATACCCAAAAGGGAGCGAAAGCGTGCACTAAGGGACGTATATGCGATGGAGCCAGACGCCCCAAAGTTCAACCCATGGTCTTCCTGCCCGATCACCTTCGATCGAAGGACCCCCCACTAGCATCCGTCACGGCGGCTTCGCGCATTGGTTCTTGACCCAATTATCGACGGATTTCACCTCACCAGAGTCCTGATGGACGGCGGTAGCGATCTGAACCTGCTTTATCGAGGATACGGTCGCAAAATGGGCATAGACCCTCAAGGATTAAACCTACAAAGACGACCTTTAAAGGCGTCATACCGGTGTAGAGGCCAGTTATGCGGGCTTAGTTACACTCGAAGTGGTCTTCGGATCCCGGATAACTTCCGAAGCGAAGAGTTAATCTTCGACATCGTCCCATTCCGCAGCGGCTATCATGCACTGCTCGGACGAACCGCATTTGCAAAGTTCAATGCGGTGCCGCACTACGCATACCTCAAGCTCAAGATGCCAGACCCTCGAGGAGTAATAATGGTCAATGGAAACACCGAACGCTCTCTCCGAACGGCGGAGCACACGGCGGCCCTCGCGGTGGAGGTACAAAGCAGCCTCTCACAGCAATTCTCGAGTCCGGCCACTAAGCGTCCGGACACTGTCAAGCGCGCCCGGAGTAACCTACAACAAGACCGCCTGGCAAGATTCAAGCACGGGTAGCAATCCGGCCCCAACCCCCGCCCTCGCGAAATCGCGAAGCTAGTATTACGCGTACATAATTGCGCTCTGGAGATACCATGGGCATATGGGGAGGGGCAAGACCACGGCACGCCAAGAATGCGGCTCGACCGCACCAGGGGCTCCCGATTGTGTCATTCTTTTTATTTTTTCCTTTTTTCTTCCTTTTTCTTGCTTTCAGGACTCCGTCTTTCAGAAGTCCTGTCCGGCACTAGAATCGCCGAACTCACGATGCAACAGCCAGGGAAGCAGAAAGCCACGTCAAGTGTTCAGGTGGTCTCTATTATGAGCATTATACCTGTTTTACGTACCATCCATGACTTACCCACGGAGGGGACATGTTAGATAGTCCCATCCCTTGCTTATCGCACTATTTGTATCGTTTTGCTTTCATTGCAGTACCCTATTTGAATAAACAATACATATATTTTGCTTATTATTGCACTACTTGCTTTATCTATACATATGCTCATTTCATGACATGTTGCAACCGTACACTTTGGTACGGCCAATACACCAGGGGCTTAAGTATCCCAAAATTATGGTGTGATAAGTCTGAACACTTTCACAAGTGCGGCACCCCGAACTTATAGCATTATATGAATCGGCTCCGAATCATGTCTTGGGTCAATAGTTGGGTTTGCCCGGCTCCGTGTTTTGGTACCTTACATTCCGCTATATCGGCTAAGGTAGCACTGGAGAACCATCGCGATTGTGCCCCAGTTGAGCTGGGTCGAGCACCTCAGTGGAGAAAGCTAAAACTGACCGTCATGATAGGGCGAGAGCCGGTCGCTGTTCGAGATGGTTTTTCGGGTCCCTAAAGACTTATGCCGCTTAGAGTGAGGAACCGGAATCGTCCGGCCAAGGCGTGGACAGCGCCCCGTACTCGGTCTTCCCAATAATAAGGGCTTCGCCGAAATTTAAAATTATAGAATTCTATGGCTAAGTGAGAGTGTTCAAGCATTATAAGTCCGGTTGCCTTGTTCGTTGTGTTGAGCGCCTCCCTAGATGGACCCAAGAATGGGAACAAGAGTGCTCAAGTTTATCCTGAACACCCCAGCACTCGTGGCATGGGGGCTGAAGCCAACGACTTGCCATCTCTCAAATTTGATAAACGGCCGCATAGAAGGTAATATTTTAAATTAACAAGCGTTGCTTAGCGCATATGAACAAGTTTTCAGCGTGCGAGGATAACAAATGCGAGTCTATTCAAAATTACATCTGGAGCACTCATCCACTATTCGCGGGCACCCTCAGAGGCCCTCATAGTACATTTTGGGCGTGCGATGCTCATGGCCCTTCGGTGGCCCGTCCGTCACAAGCTTCTCCGCGTCCAGCTTGCCCCGGTGCACTTTAGCACGGGCAAGGGCCCGACGGACACCTTCAATGCAGATGGAGCGCTTGATGACTTCAATCCGTGGACAGGCATCCACCAGCCGCCGCACCAAGCCAAAGTAGCTCCCAGGCATGGCTTCCAATGGCCACAGCCGCGCTACAAGGCCCTTCATGGCCTGTTCGGCGACCTTGTGGAGCTCGACCAGCTACTTCAGCTGGTCGCTCAGGCACTGGCTGTCCGGCCTCGGATATCTGAGACCAGAACACCTTTTCCGTCGAGCTCCCCTCCTTGGCGCGGTAGAATGCGGCACATCGGACACACCTACGGGCAAATCTGCAAATGCTCTTGGAGAGCTCCGAATCCGGGTAAGTAATAGGTAATTCACTTTCACATGCTTGCTTTGCATAAAGAATTCCTTACCCGCCGCTATCTTCTTCGACGACTCAATTTCTTGGTGGGCTTTTTGGGCCTCGGCCTTAGCAGCTTTGGCACTCTCAAGAGCCGAGGCGAGCTTGGACTCTCGAGTCTTCGAGTCACGCTCCAAACCCTCGTGTTTTTCCACGAGAGCTTGGAGCTCTTTCCGTACCTTGGCCAGCTGCGCCTCCTCCTTCTCTCGCTCAGTGTGTTCCGCAGCCGCTTTGTTTTCGGCAACGGACACCGCTTCCTTCAGGGTCGCCACCTCGTTCGTGGCCCCTGTAGTACCCAAGTTATCCCTGTTATTTTTTGCAACCAAAGCCTTTTCTATAAGGTATTTCTTTAATAAGGTATTACTTACCTTCCTTGTCCTCAAGCAGCTTCTTGGCTTGTACGAGCTCGTTCTCGGACCGCTCGAGGTCCTCCTTCAATGCATTGACCTCCGCAGTCAATGCGGCAGAGGTCAGCAGCGTAGCCTGCATTCCCATATTGACATACTTATGTTAGACTCCTGCATATATCTTTTTATATCCTTAGTCCGGCTTTTCTTTCCAAACACCGAACTAAGCATCAGGGGCTACTGTCTATGCGGTAATATTTTTATATATTCTAAACTTACCTCAAAGCCTGATAGAAGGCTGGTACAGGCTTCGGTCAGTCCGCTCTTGGCGGACTGAACTGTCCGGATCACCGCACTCATAATAGTGCGGTGCTCCTACTCGATGGAAGCGCTGTTAAGCGCCTCCAGTAAGCTATCCGGTGCCTCCGGTTGGGCCGGAGGACACCGGCGTCTTACCTTCTTGCGAAGGATCCACCGGCCGGACTTCTTGATGGTTCCGGCATGGAGTACGGACGAGGTCGGGCTTAGAGCCTGGGGTCTTGCCCCCAGCGCTGAGTCCGGGAGGTTGCCTTGTGGCACCTCCTGCGCTACCTCCTCTTGACCAAGCCCCCCTTGGGGCCCCACCGCAGCGTCATCCGCAGCGTGAGGCGAGGAGGCGGTCGGAAGCGAAGTACTCTCCATTTCCGACGAGCCCAGGGACCCGCTCGATGAATCGGCGAACTCGCCCTTGGGCGGGCTGCATGGTTGTTCGGCATTAGAGAACACTATGCAATTATGAAAAAGCCATGGGTATACGGACACTTACGATCTCGTCAGGGGCTTGGCCCTTGTAGGCCAATCCTCCTCGTCGTCATCAACGTTGGTGGAGAAGTCCGGAGGAAGGGTTCTTCCCTTCTTGGACCCTCCGGCCTCCCCAGTTGGGGCGACCTTCCTTTTCTTCTCCTCCCCCGCTGGGTGAGGAGTTTCTTCTTCTTCCTCCTCGTCCTCAGGAGAAGATTCTGCTTCAGAATCTGACAGCACCTAGCGTCGTGAGCTCCTTAGATTTCCCTTGGCCTCCTTCTTGGCCTTCTTCTCCGGCACCACATGGGGCGCCGGAGCCTGCAGCCCCGTCAATCGGGCGTCCTCCGGGTCTTCCGGCAAAGGAGCCGGACAGTTAATCTGTCCGTACGTCTTCAGCTAGTCCTGTCAAAGATTAGGGAGTTTTAGATCCCACGTAAAGAGTAAAATAACTTACCTCGCCGGCTTGACGCCGCGAGCTGTATCCGCGATCTTTGTTAGCGGATGCGGGGGCTTCGGCACCCTTGAACAGCACCTTCCAGGCATCTTTGTACGTAGTGTCGAAGAGCCGGCTCAAGGTTCGATGCTGTGCCGGATCGAACTCCCACAAATTAAAGGCCCGTTGTTGGCATGGGAGAATCCGGCGGATGAGCATCACCTGGATTACGTTGACAAGCTTGAGATTCTTGTCCACCAGGGTTTTGGACGCATGTTTGGAGTCCGGATAGCTCTTCTGAATTCCCCACGTCGGGCCCGTCTCTTTCCATGACGAGAGCCGTGTGGGGAAGCCAGTCTGAATTGGGGCCGCCACCCATTCGGGTCGTGGCTCGGTTATATAGAACCACCCCGATTGCCACCCCTTTATTGTCTCCACAAAGGCGCCCTCGAGCCATAGGACCTTGGCCATCTTGCCAACCATGGCGCCTCCGCACTCCTCTTGACGGCCGCCCACTACCTTCGGCCAGACATTGAAGATCTTCAGCCATAAGCCGAAGTGGGGCTGGATGCAGAGGAAAGCCTCGCACACGACGATAAACGCCGAGATGTTGAGGATGAAATTCAGGGCCAGGTCGTGGAAGTCCAGGCCGTAGTAGAACATGAGCCCCCGGACAAATGGGTGAAGTGGAAAACCTAGTCCGCGGTGGAAGTGGGGGAGAAACACTACCCTCTCATGGGGCCCGGGGGTTGGAATAAGCTGCCCCGCATCGGGCAGCCTGTGCGCGATATCCCCGGACAAGTATCCAGCCTCCCGCAGTCTTGTGATGTGCCCCTCCGTGATGGAGGAGGCCATCCACCTGCCTCCCGTTCCTGACATGGTTGGAGAAGGTTGAGGTGGGATGTGCGGACTTGGGCTCTGGAGCTCGAGTCTTGTGAAATGGATAAGCAAAGGAGGAAGAAGGCGTGGGTGAAAAGGTGGATCCTTATCCCCTTATACGGACGGACGAAGCTATCGTCCCCACCAGCCCTGGTAAAACTCGCTTATTTCCCAAGCGCCGTAATCAATGGAGCGGATCGGTTACCCACGTCCGTATTGATGAGAATCCCGGAATAAGGGGTCACGATCTATGCTTTGATAAGCCGTCCCAAGGAAACCGCCTCGCTAACAGCGCTAAGGTGGAACGGTAAAAAAATGATTCATATAAAGGCCTGGCCGTGGTGTGATGTCACGCCACGGAATACGTCAGCAGATCTGTGCAAAAGTTATTCTCTCTACGGTGGTATGTGGAACTTGTTTTGCAGAGCCGGACACTATCCTTGTGTTCAAAACCTTCTATGAAGTATAAGGAGGAGGAACCCGCCTTGCAATGCCGAAGACAATATGCGCGCCGGACTCGTCTTCATTGAAGCCTGGTTTAGGGGCTACTGAGGGAGTGCTGGACTAGGGGGTGTCCGGATAGCCGGACTATCGTCACGGCTGGACTCCAAGACTATGAAGATACAAGATTGAAGACTTCGTCCCGTGTCCGGATGGGACTTTCCTTGGCGTGGAAGGCAAGCTTGGCGATACGGATATGTAGATCTCCTACCATTCTAAACGACACTATGTAACCCTAACCTAACCGGAGTCTATATAAACCGGAGGGTTTTAGTCCGAAGGACGAACAACAATCATACCATAGGCTAGCTTCTAGGGTTTAGCCTCCTTGATCTCGTGGTAGATCTACTCTTGTACTACCCATATCATCAATATTAATCAAGCAGGAGTAGGGTATTACCTCCATCGAGAGGGCCCGAACCTGGGTAAAAACATCGTGTCCCTTGTCTCATGTTACCATCCGCCTAGACGCACAGTTCGGGACCCCCTACCCGAGATCCGCCGGTTTTGACACCGACACCAAGCATCTGGGATCCTTGAGAAATACTTTCTACTTAAGTATCCTCTCCCCCTGGAGATCTCTCTCTCCCCCTGAAGGATCTCTCTCTCCTTCTCTGATGTGATCTCTTTCTCTAAATGATAAGCTTTGATGTGATCTCTCTCTCCCCCTTTGACATCAATTTCCAAGAAGGGCTTGATAAAGAAGTAATCTCTCTCTCCCCCTATGGAATTTGTCGTGAATGGGTTTGATCCTTGAGACACAAAACAAAGCAATGATGAAAATGTGATGCTTGTAGAGGACAAGATTCATTGAGTGGAGCTGGATCATAAGAAACACAGAATATGTGGCAAAGAGTTTTTCCTGTTATGAAATCGGTGGCACCGAGTGGTATGCTTGATGCGTGCGAAAAGATTCGGTTGGAACGAAAATACCAAATCGGTGTAACCAAGTTCATCGCAGAGAAAACACTTGTCACCTCAGCTCACTAGACTAGTAAGCTCTCACAAAGATTTGCAAGGAATTAACTGAAAGATATGCAAGGAATTAGATGCAGAAAATGCAGAGAAAACAGAAAGAAATCTAGATGAAGTTTTTTTGAAAGGGGAAACACAAATGCATGAGACAAATGCAAAAACTCAGAAAAGAACACAGGAGAACTTCATCTAGAGATGGTCGGCGACAAAGTCACCTATGTTAGAGTATATTGACTTAGGAGTCAAGTGAGATCACTTGATCATAGGCCATACTCATCATTTAAGCTCAAAATGGGGTTGCCATTTTTTGTTTAAGCATCTTGATGTATTCACATCTTGTCGAGTTGCTTTAACTCATGACTCGGAGTAAAGCTTCTCTAAGATGAAATAACATACCTTGGTTTGTGGTGTTGTCCATGTAGTTGAACTTGCGTGGGTTGCTCAAGGTTGATGTAGCTCATCAAGAATTTGGAGCACCACTTGGAATTTGAGTCCATCTACCTACATGGGTTAGTTCTTGCAAGGAAGAGCACTTGTATATCCAAAAATGACAATCATGAAACTCAACATAGATTTTGTCAAAGGATATGTTTGAATGGTTTCGTGCTTCCTTGTCTTCAACCACCTTGTGTAGAGACTTGGTGATGTAGAGATTGCTCAAGATATGAGTAGGTTTCAACGTCATGGAATTTGATTCAACCAAGTACCTACATGGGTTAGATAACATGCAAGATACAAATATATCCAAGACTTAAGTTTTTCATCATAAGAGAAATATCAAGGATTAGTCATAAGCTCATGTCTTGCATGTATCCAATGGAGTTTCTACTCCAAGTTTGAAGCATCAATGATGTTCAATTCTCCTCTTAACCTGCAAAACACTTTCTCATCAAGAGGTTTAGTGAATATATCTGCTAATTGCTTTTCGGTGTGAACATGCTTAAGATCAATGTCACCCTTAGCAACATGATCTCGAATGAAATGATGATGAACTTCAATATGCTTAGTTCGAGAATGTTGCACAGGATTATGACCAATTTTGATAGCACTTTCATTATCACAAAGCAATGGAAGATGTCTCACATATATCCCATAATCTTTAAGAGTTTGGGTCATCCAAAGTAATTGAGCACAACATGAACCAGCGGCAATATATTCAGCTTCGGCGGTGGATAAGGATACCGAGTTTTGTTTCTTGGAGGATCAAGACACAAGAAATCTACCAAGAAATTGACAAGTACCCGGAGTGGACTTTCTATCAACCTTGTGTCCGGCATAGTCCGAGTCGGAATAGCCAACAAGATCGAAAGAGGCCCTCTTAGGATACCAAATGCCAAAATTTGGTGTATGGATTAAGTATCTCACTATCCTTTTCACGGCCTTAAGATGACATTATTTAGGGGCAGCTTGATATCGTGCACACATGCACACACTTAGCATAATATCGGGACGTGAAGCACATAGATATAACAATGAACCAATCATAGAGCGATAAACCTTTTGATCAACCGGTTCACCATCTTTGGTTAAGTCAAGATGTCCACTAGTAGGCATGGGTGTAGTCATACCTTTGCATTCTTGCATATTGAACTTCTTGAATAAGTCCTTGGTGTACTTTGTTTGCGAGACAAAAGTACCTTCCTTAGTTTTCTTGATTTGCAAACCAAGAAAGAATTTGAGTTCACTCATCATAGACATCTCAAACTTCTCCGACATTAGCTTCCCAAACTTTTCACTAAATGATGGTTAGTTGAACCAAATATAATATCATCAACATAAATTTGGCACACTAAGAGTTCACCATTAACCCTTTTAGTAAAAAGAGTAGAATCAATTTTCCCAATTTCAAAGCCTTTTTCAATAAGGAACTTGGTCAAGCATTTATACCATGCTCTAGGAGCTTGTTTAAGTCCATAAAGAGCTTTGTGAAGTTTGTAAACATGATTGGGTTTCTTAGGATTGACAAAGCCGGGAGGTTGTTTAACATAAACTTCCTCCTCTATTTCACCATTTAGAAAAGCACTTTTAATGTCCATTTGGTACAAGGTGATATCATGGTGATTAGCATAGGCAAGTAAGATGCAAATGGAGTCAAGTCTAGCAACGGGGGCGTAAGTCTCACCATAGTCCATACCTTCGACTTGTGTGTAGCCTTGGGCGACAAGACGTGCTTTGTTGCGAACTACGTGTCCATCTTCATCTTGCTTGTTGCGAAACACCCATTTGGTACCGATGATGTTGTGGTTGTTGTCGGACTTCTCAACCAATGTCCAAACTTGGTTCCTCTCAAAGTTGTGTAGCTCTTCATGCATAGCATTTATCCAATCCGGATCTTCCAATGCTTCTTCGACCTTCATAAGTTAGCTAAACGAGTTTTACAGCGAGTGGTTCTCCCGGTTTGAATATCATTGTAGATTTGCTTGACGGGATGGTCTTTAGCAATTCTTGCTCGAACTTGTGAAAGCTTTTGCTTGGGTCTTCGTTGAACATCTTCTTCATCTTGTTCTTCTTCTTGGCCTTCTTCATTGTTGGCGTTGTCGTTCTCTTGTCGTGGTGGAGAAGGAGGTTGTTGACGTTCATCTTGATGCACTTCCTCGTTTTCTTCATCTTGGTGTGTCCCACTTGTGGATGCTTCCGTATCAACTCTTGGTTCACCTTGTCGTGAAGTAGAAGCTTCCACTTGTACGGACGAGGTACTCTCCTTCACCTCCGTTGGACGGACCTTGCCAATAGACAAGTCTTGGATTGCTTCTGAAGGATCTTTGTCTCCTACATCACTTGGAAATTTCTCTACTTGCGAGCCGTTAGATTCATCAAACTTGACATCTACCGTCTCTTCAACCTTTCGGGTGAAATTGTTATAGACAAGTAAGTGTGAGAGTTTGAGCTATAACCTAGTAGGAAACCTTCATGAGACTTAGGAGCAAATTTAGAACGACGATGCTTATCAAGAATGTAGCACTTTGAGCCGAATACTCGAAAGTATCCAACTTGGGGTTTGTTACCGGTGAGTAGCTCATATGCCGTCTTGCCGAGTAGCTTGTGAAGATACAAGCGATTTGTTGCATGACAAGCTGTCTCAACCGCTTCTGCCCAAAAGTGCTTGGGCGTCTTGTACTCATCAAGCATCGTTCTCGCCATTTCGATGAGCGTCCGGTTCTTCCTCTCAACAACTCCATTTTGTTGAGGTGTGTACGTAGCCGAGAACTCGTGTGAAATCCCTTCTTCGTCAAGAAAGGTGTCCACATTTGCATTCTTGAACTCCGTTCCGTTGTCGCTGCGAACCTTCTTGATCTTCACTTCAAATTGGTTTTGGGCCTTCCTAGCGAATTTTTTGAAGATCTTTCGGACCTGCGATTTATCCTCGAGAAAGAACACCCACGTAAATCTGGAAAAATCATCAACTATAACTAGACCAAAAGAATTTCCACCGAGACTCTTGTAAGAGTTGGGACCAAACAGATCCATGTGAAGTAGCTCGAGTGGCCTCTTCGTGGTCATGATGTTCTTCACGGGATGCCTTCCTCCAACCTGTTTACACCTTGACAAGCACTGCAAAGTCTATCCTTATCAAATATGACATCATTAACTCCAAGGATATGATTCCCCTTAATAAGCTTGTCAAGGTTTCGCATACCAACATGACCAAATCATCTATGCCATAACCAGCCTTTTGAGGATTTAGCAATGAAGCAAGTTTTAGGTTGAGCCTTTTTAGTGAAATCAACAATGTATAGATCACCACTACGCACACTAGTAAAGACCATTTTATGATTATCTCAACGAAACACTTGGCAATCTACTTCAGTAAATAGAACATTGAAACCGAAATCAACAAGTCTAGATACTGAAAGTAAGTTGTAACCAAGAGATTCAACGAGCATAACATTTTGTATGGAGCTATCATGTGAGATGGCCACATTACCGAGGCCAATCACCTTACCCTTTGAGTTGTCACCGAAAGTGACAAACTTTCGAGGACCATCATTTTCAGCAAGCTCACGAAACATGTCTTTATCACCGGTCATGTGATCGGTACATCCACTATCAAGAACCCATTCCTTTCCTCCTGACATATATCCCCGAAGATTGGCCATAAGACCAAAATGTCTCATTGCATCATCAAGATCGAAGTCACTATCATCATCCTCATCATAGTATCCATGTTCAACATCGTCATGTGGTGGATCAAATCCTAGAGAGGGTGATTCATTAGAGTGAGTTTGACACAGATCTTGCTTATGAATTCTTATAGCTTCGGAAATAATGTCACTAATAATACCAACATTTCCTTTGGCACGCATAATGTTTGTAAGCTCAAATAGACGATCACCAAACATAGGATCACTAGTACTCATTTTGCTCAAAGCAATAGACTTATATAGAATCTCATCTAGATTTTTCAAGGAATAATTTGGAAAGTGTTCCTCAAGAAATTTCCATATAGTGTAGGCACACTCAAAAGTAGGCAAGATTCTAATCAAGTTTCTAGGCAAGCCTCTAGTGATAAGATTAACAGTTCTAAGATTTCTAGTCATGTCAATAGCTTCATCAAGGGTAGGATGCATAGGATCAACATGAGGAGCACAAGGGCTAGCAATGTACTTGTTAAAATGATATTGATTGAGAATAACAAGCATCTCATTTTTCCACTCACGAAAATACTCTCAATCAAGAATAGGCACTCTATGTCTAAGACTCCCTGAGGGAGTCCTGGACTAGGGGGTGTCCGGATAGCCGAACTATCATACCGGCCGGACTCCAAGACTATGAAGATACAAGATTGAAGACTTCGTCCCGTGTCCGGATGGGACTTTCCTTGGCGTGGAGGCAAGCTTGGCGATACAGATACGTAGATCTCCTACCATTGTAACCGAATCTGTGTAAACCTAACCTATCCGGTGTCTATATAAACCGGAGGGTTTTAGTCTGTAGGACGAACAACAATCATACCATAGGCTAGCTTCTAGGTTTTAGCCTCCTTGATCTCGTGGTAGATCTACTCTTGTACTACCCATATCATCAATATTAATCAAGCAGGAGTAGGGTATTACCTCCATCGAGAGGGCCCGAACCTGGGTAAAAACATCGTGTCCCTTGTCTCCTGTTACCATCCGCCTAGACGCACAGTTCGGGACCCCCTACCCGAGATCCGCCGGTTTGACACCGACATTGGTGCTTTCATTGAGAGTTCCTACGTATGCGTCACCGATAGGGCCCGATGGCTCCTTCGATCATCAACAACGACGCGGTCCAGGGTGAGACTTTTCTCCCGGACAGATCTTAAATTCGGCGGCTTTGCTGCGGGCCAATTAAGCTTGGCCATCTGGAGCAGATCGAAGCTACGCCCACAGCCATCAGGTCAGATTTGGAAGTTTGAACTATACGGCCGATGTCCGCGGAGACTTGATCTTCGACGGATTCGAGCGCAGCCGAGCATGCCGCCTTTGTCTCGATAGGCATGATCTAGCCCTCTGACGAGCGAGGCCACCGGCCGCACCCGATCCGCTCCGACCCTTAATCGGAGCCGGATTCCCCGATTGAGGACGAGTGGTTGGACACCGCCTCTAGGGCTACGATCTCTACGGCGATTGAGCCGAACTCCGTCCCTGTCCTTTGCGAAGACCTTGACTCCAGGGTGTCGGACTCCTCTCCGGACTCCGAACCCTCCGCGCCCCTGCCAATCGAATCCGATCGGGCGCCGGTCATGGAGTTCACTACCGTGGACATCTTTCAGCACTCGCCCTTTGGCGACATCCTGAATTCACTAAAGTCTCTTTCTTTATTCGGAGAGCCATGGCCGGATTACGGTCAGGAATGTTGGGATGCGGACGACGAAGAAACTCAACGCCCACCCACCACCCACTTCAGAGCTAATCGCCGAAAGCTTACACGACGTGCTCGATTTCGACTTCGAAGACATCGACGGTATGGACAACGATGTAGGAGACAACCATGAACCAGCGCCTATAGAATGCTGGACAACCACCCCATCCCATGATGTGTACATGGTGGATACACCTAAAGGAAATGAAGACGAGGAACAACGGGACGCTATGAAGGATAAATCCCTCGAAAAGCAGTCAAAACGGCAACGTAAACGCCGAACCAAGTCCCGCCTCAACAAAGACCCAGCCATAGAGGAGGCCAAACCGGTGGACGACTAACATGCTATCGAGCAATTGTCTGAACAAGACAACTTGGATAAACAACCCGTCCCGGCGAAGACAACAGTCCGGACGATCTCACGCCGGACAAATTGTTGGAGCAGAATAACCTCCACAAAGGCTCGTCGCCATCGCTGCGCGTAGCCTGAAAAAGCGAAGCGGAAGCTCAAAACAGCGGAAGATGCACTCGAGAATCAGATGGAGCAGAGTATTCAACACCGCGAGACAAATCTGGCGGCGATCGCCGAACAAAGAGCTACCCAAGGAGAAAGTTGCTGCCGAATTTGACGAGGAGGCCTTAGAGCCCCACAATCAAAAAGTAAGAAGGCCACCCGGTCGGATGGGCGACCCACGGCAAAAAGAGAGCGGCAAATGGCACCGCACACAAGCCGATGCTGCGATCCGCATAAGGATTCACATCAAAAGAATGGCCCAGTTAGGTCCGTCTATGGGCCGAGAAAACAAGCTCTTCAAAGCAATGCAACACGCCAAATATCCGAACATCACGGCACACCCAAATACAGGGGCGCCGCACATCCCCTATGTTTCGCTGATGAGGTGCTGGATCATGAACTTCCAGTGGGATTCAAACCCATATACATAGAGGCATACGACGGAACAACAGACCCTGGAGTCTGGATTGAGGATTACATCCTCCACATACACATGGCTAGAGGAGATGATCTCCACGCCATAAAATACTTACCCCTCAAACTCAAAGGGCCAGCTCGGCATTGGCTTAAAAGCCTCCTCGAAAATGCCATTGGAAGCTGGGAAGAGCTCGAGGATGCGTTTCTGGCAAATTTTCAGGGGACCTATGTCCGCCCTCCGGATGCAGATGATCTAAGTCACATAAATCAACAACCCGGAGAGTCAGCCCGGAAATTCTGGAACAGGTTCATTACAAAAAGAACCAAATAGTCGACTGTCCAGACGCCGAAGCCTTAGCAGCCTTCAAACACAACGTCCGAGATGAATGGCTCGCCAGACACCTCGGCCAAGAGAAGCCGAGAACCATGGCCGCATTAACAAGCCTCATGACCTGCTCTTGCGTGGGAGAGGATAGCTGGCTAGCAAGATGCAGCACCAGCGACCCAAGTATTTCCAAGTCGAGGATGGAAGCGAAACCACGCGGCGCAACAAGGTCCAAATACCGGATTAAAAGGAACAGTCCAAAGAGCGCGGCGATCAATGCCGGATTCAAAAAGCTCACGGCAGAACAACAAAAACTGCCCTTAAGGACAATAGCGATGAGCTATCCAACTTAAAGAAAATCTTGGACAAGATATGTCAAATCCACAGTACTCCGGAAGGCACGCAAACCATACCCACGGAGATTGTTGGGTCTTCAAACAGTCCGGCAGACTCAAGCCGAACACAAGGGGCTCGACACACCAAGTGAAGATGATGACGAGCACCACAAGCAGAGCCCCGGAAAACAAAAGAATTTCCCACAAGAGGTTAAAACAGTAAACTCACTTCACGTGATCAAAGGGAAAAACAGAGCAGCGCCCACTAGAATACGTGCCGCACAAAATACCCCAGCGGAGTACCAACACTGGTTGTCAAAACCAATCACCTTCGACAATCAGGACTATTCTGAAAGTATCCGGAACACAGGATGGACTGCCTTGATATTGGATCCTATAATAGACGGATTCCAATTTACACAAGTACTCATGGACGGTGGCAGTGATATAAACCTGATATATCAGGACATAATCCGCAGGATGGGGATAGACCCAAACAAAATTCGCCGTAGCAACACCTCCTTTAAAGGAGTAATGCCAGGCCCATATGCCCATTGTACGGGCTCCATACTGCTAGAAGTTGTGTTCGGTTCATCTGACAACTTCCGTCGCGAAAAGTTAATCTTCCATGTTGCCCCGTTTAAAAGTAGCCATCAAGCACTATTGGGACGCGAAGCTTTCGCCCGCTTTAACGCAATACCGCACTATGCATCTCTAACACTTAAAATGCCCGGTCCACGCGGCATCATCTCATTAAAAGGGAGTATTAAGTGTTACTCGAGCACGGAGGAATGTGAGACTGCCTTAATAGGCCCACACCTATCCGGCTCCGCTAGTCAAAGAACCTGAATAGGTCATTCAAACTCCGGGCACGGCTAGACGAGTCCGGCGCTCACTAGCGGCCTACCCCCATACAAGGGGCTACATGCAAGAGACAATAAAGCTCAATTTTATTCATTTCTTCGAATTGTACTCTGCTTATTTAATATAAAGACATCTTTCGCACGACCTTTTTTTCTTTCAAACTAAGTTCCTCTCTTTTACAGATGAACAACGTGCTACACCCGTCCAGGATACGGCACAACGGAGACACAGGCACAGACGTGTAGTAGGGACCCGTTGCAAGGACTCTTTTCAGATTAAGACCCTGCGTAAACCTTTTTTACTATCTCTTGTTGATATACATCCCCCGGTTTCTTACTATAACCGAGGAGGAGGCTGGCGTTTTGGCATTGGCCGCACTGAATTTTCGCGGCGTGCACTGGACACCAGGGGCTTAGGGCATTATTCTGCCCGTCTTTATAATGACCGAATACCTTAGGGAGTATTCGACGTCTCGAGTTAGGCCTTATATGCGTCAGCTCCGAATCATGTCTTTGGTCAAATGTTGGGTTTGCCCGGCTCCTGTGTTTTGCTGCCTTATGTTCCGTTTTATCGGCTAAGGGGGCACCAGGAGAACTACTGCAATTGTGCCCCGGTTCGGCCGGGAGAGCACCTCAGTAGAGAAAGCCGAAAACTGACTGTCATGATATAGCGAGAGACTGGTCAACCACTCGATGACTCACCGGAATGTTTAGAATTCCTCCGCATTAATGAAGGACCGGTTTTTGGTCAGGCTCATACGCACCCCGAATTCAGGAGAGTGCGGTGCCGCCAGGGGCTATATAGTAGCCCCACCCTCGAACTCCTATGGCTAAGTGAAAGTGATAAAGCATTATAGTCCGGTTGCCTAGTTTGCTACGCTGCCACCTCCTTAACAGGACCAAGACGTTGGATTAAGTGTGAAAAAGCGCCTTCTTTGCAAACACCCCGCACTATGTGCGTGAAATTTGAAGCCAAGGACTGCCATCTTTCAGGTTATATATACATATACATAAACGGCCGCCTGTGGAGTAGTCTACTACTTGAACGCACAAGTATAAAAAGCTCTTATATTATATTGAAACATTGTTTTAACAAATCATACATGTCATTTAAACATAATATCCTTCGAGCACCGCGTCTCTATTAAACGAGCGCCCTGTAGGACTTCCTCAAAGTAGTGCTCGGCAGGTACTCGGCTTCTGTCCGAATCTTGGGATGCAACCTCGGTGGCCTTCATCTCTACCGAGTATGTCTTGACACGGACCAGAGCCATCCGCGCTCCCTCAATACACGCCGACCGCTTCATTGCGTCGATACGCGGTACTGCACCAAGGAACTGCTGCACTAAACCAAAATAACTCTTCGGCTGGGGTCCGCCCGGCCACAAATGAGTCAAAACATGCTTCATGGTGAGTCCGGATAATCGATTCAGCTCGTCCCATTCGGCCAATCGATCGGTCAACGGAAGAAGACGCTCCGGACTGTCGAATTGCGACCAATATAGCTCTTACCTTCTGTGCCCCTTCTGGCCTCGGAAGTGCTCAATCACATACGCAGCGCTCGCCGCTAAGTCCAGATAAGCATCCTCCGAACTCCACAACTTGTCCAATTGAGCATATTTTGGATCCGTATATTTCCTCCTTGAGAAAGCGGTTTCCAACCGCAATTGCCCCGGCTGACTCAGCTCCTCCTTGGCATCTCTCAAAGCCGAATCGGACATCCTTGGATTCGGGCGGCGGCCTTTTCAGGCCCTCTTGCTCCGCTTGACGCGTTCTTTTCAAGAACCTCGCGGTGATCGGTAGTATTCTTCATCTTTACGCCATATCGCCATTTGCTCTTTGCTTCGGCGAAGGAGCAGCCCGTTAAACTTTAGCTCTTGGCCGCCCTTAAAGCAGCCACATTTCTATTTAAACTTGCTCTTTCGCTCGGGCGAGTTCCGCCCCCAGCTCCTCCACAGCAGCGGCACCATCTGCATTAAGCATACAAATAGTAAGACATGGGCGTCAAGCTCCCTTACCAGGTGTCCGCGTAGAAGTCGCATACCTTGTGACTCGTCAAACCGTTTATTGACTAGCGCGATGTCCGCATCCGCCTCGTCAAGTTGCCGCTTTAGTTCGGCATATTCATGAGTCCGGCTGGCCACCGGACGCCCCGCCACCTGTTTAGGAACGGCGATATGTTATAACTGAGATTTTGATCCTCGGCACGCTGTCAATTTTGACAACATACCGAGTCTCAGGGGCTACTATCTATGCAGGGCGCATTCTATATGCATAACTGTCAGAAGATACATCATTTTTGCATACCTCGAACCCCGTCAGTAATCTTCTGACGGCTTCATGCAATCCGCTCTCCGCGGATGCAATTCTTTCAATCACCATACCCATTAGAGCACGGTGATCTTCTGAGATAGCCGCCCGCCCAAGTAGATCCTTCAGCTCCTCCGGCCACACACCACTTGGCGCCGGACCTTCCGGCCCCGCCGGACTTGGGGGAACCCTCCGCGACGACACCTCAGGATTGTCCGCCTCGCATGAGGGTGCGACAGGTGGAGGCGTTTCGCTCTCCATCATCTCCGGAAGAAGATCCCCTGAAGACGAGCTCTGCTGAGAAGGGCTGAGGTCCGAACTACAAGGTACAATTTCGGTTATCTTCATAAATAAATGCAGGGATGTTCCTTATTTACAAGACCCCTTCTTTTTACTTACGGCTCGCTGGAGGGCTGATCCCCTTGGGGAAATAGTGCGGCTGGGTTAATTCCCAGCGCCGGACTCTCTGACGAAGATTCCTTTCCCCTTTTTGAGGCCTTGACCTCCGGATCTTCCGAAGCGGTCCTCTTCTCTCCTCGAAAGATGGGACTTTTAATCCCTCCTTCCTTGATAGCCTCCTTCAGAGAGGCAGTTGCTTCCCGCTCCCCCTTCGCCTTCTTCAAAAGGCGCGGCCTTCAACATCTTGGTCAACATGGGATCCGGCATGGTCTCCGGGAGGGGAGCCGGACACCTTATTAACTTTGCCTTGGCTATCCACTCCTGTTCAAGAAACGGCTCCTTTAAAGGGCATACATATATGATAAATGAATGAACAGCTTGTCCGGTTACATGACTACTTACTTGAGTATCTGGGCGATTGCAGCTTAGTCCTGCGTCCTCAGTCAGGTCCGGACACCTCTCTGGTGATCCAGAGAACAGTTTATACATCTCCACGGGCGTCGTGCCCATAAAATTTTGGAGAGCTCGTGGTCCCTCGGATTAAATTCCCACAGGCGGAGGCGGCGTTCTTGCAGGCGTAGGCGCCGGATCAACATAACCTGCGCCACTGCAACCAGATTGATCTCCCTTTCTTGGAGGTCTCGAATACGGCCCTCCTGCAATGGAACGTCCTTGGACGGCCCCCAGTCGATCCCCTTGTTGACCCATGACGCCAGCCGCTGTGGTGGACCTGAGCGGAAGGCGGGGAGCGCCACCCATTTGGTGCCCCTGGGAGCGGTGATATAAAACCACTCCCGTTGCCACAAACCAAGCTCCTTTTGAAAAGACCCCTCGGGCCACGGAGCATCAGCACATTTTCTTATGACCGCCCCTCCGCACTCTGCTTGTTGCCCCTCGATCATCTTTGGCTCCACCTTGAAGGTCTTGAGCCACAATCCAAAGTGAGGTGTAATATGGAGGAAGGCCTCACATACAACAATGAATAACGAGATATGGAGGATGGACTGCGGGTTCAAGTCATGGAAATCCAGCCCATAATAAAACATGAGCCCTCGCACAAAGCGATCCGTCGGGAAGCCTAAACCTTGAAGGAAGTGAGACACGACCACCACGTTCTCGCCGGGCTCGGGAGTGGGAATGACCTGCCCTGGAGCAGGCAGCCTATGCGAGATCTCGCCGGTTAGATACCTGGCGTCTCGCAGCTTTAGCACATATTCTTCTGTGACGGAGGAAGACATCCATCGGCCGTGCTGGCCGGAGCCGGACATCGTCGAAGGTCCGAAGCGCCTAAATCTGAAGCTTTGGGTGTTAGAACTCGAAGCGCGAGGCGAACTCGATGGAGGGTGTAAAAAGAAGAGGGGCTTGGTGTCATTATAAAGAGGTTGAATACCAAGAGCCCACCCCGTGGTCGACTAGGACTCGCCTTTGATAGAGGAGGCGTGCCAACGAGCACGGTTGGGTTACCCACGTCCGTATTGATGGGAATCCCGGAATAAGGAGGCATGATCTATGCTTTGATAAGACGTGCCAAGGAAACCGCCTCGCTAAACGCGCTGAGGTGGAACAATAAAAAACAATTCATATAAAGACCTGGCCACGGTGTGATGTCACGCCGCGGAATACGTCAGCAGATCTGTGCAAAAGTTATTCTATCTACGGTGGCATGTGGAACTTGTTTTGCAGAGCCGAACACTATCCTTGTGTTCAAAACCTTCTATGAAGTATTCGGAGGAGGAACCCGCCTTGCAATGTCAAGAAAATATGCGCCGGACTCGTCGTCATTGAAGCCTGGTTCAGGGAGCTCTTGAGGAGTCCTGGACTAGGGGTGTCCGGATAGCCGAACTATCATCACGGCCGGACTCCAAGACTATGAAGATACAAGATTGAAGACTTCGTCCAGTGTCCGGATGGGACTTTCCTTGGCGTGGAAGGCATGCTTGGCGATATGGATATGTAGATCTCCTACCATTGTAACCGACTCTGTGTAAACCTAACCTATCCGGTGTCTATATAAACCGGAGGGTTTTAGTCCGTAGGACGAACAACAATCATACCATAGGCTAGCTTCTAGGGTTTAGCCTCCTTGATCTCGTGGTAGATCTACTCTTGTACTACCCATATCATCAATATTAATCAAGCATGACTAGGGTATTACCTCCATCGAGAGGGCCCAAACATGGGTAAAAACATCGTGTCCCTTGTCTCCTGTTACCATCCGCCTAGACGCACAGTTCGGGACCCCCTACCCGAGATCCGCCGGTTTTGACACTGACACTCCCCAAAGTAGACTCATCCATCTTCCTCCAATGGTGATTAAACCAAGGCAATGGAGACCAAAGCTCTGATACCACTTGTAGGACCTTGAGGAGAGGTGTCTATAGGGGGGTGATTAGACACTAAGTACCAAAGTTGCAGTTTTTAAGTTTCATTAAAGTTTGAGTGGTGTTTAGGCACAAGTTTAACATTCACAACATATAGCAAGCAAGCATGCAAAGAGTATATGAGCAGCGGAAAATAAAGCATGCAACTTGCAAGAATGTAAAGGGAAGGGATTGGAGGATTCAAACGCAATTTTGAGACACGGATGTTTTTGGCGTGGTTCCGATAGGTGGTGCTATCGTACATCCACGTTGATGGAGACTTCAACCCACGAAGGGTAATGGTTGCGCGAGTCAACGGAGGGCTCCACCCACGAAGGGTCCACGAAGAAGAAACCTTGTCTATCCCACCATGGCCGTCGCCCACGAAGGACTTGCCTCACTAGTGGTAGATCTTCACGAAGTAGGCGATCTCCTTGCCCTTACAAACTCCTTGGTTCAACTCCACAATCCTGTCGGAGGCTCCCAAGTGACACCTAGCCAATCTAGGAGACACCACTCTCCAAGAAGTAACAAATGGTGCATTGATGATGAACTCCTTGCTCTTGTGCTTGAAATGATAGTCTCCTCAACACTCAACTCTCTCTCATAGGATTTGGATCTAGTGGAAAGAGGGTTTGAGTGGAAAGCAACTTGGGGAAGGCTAGAGATCAAGATTCATATGGTAGGAATGGAATATCTCGGCCTCAACACATGAGTAGGTAGTTCTCTCTCAGAAATAGGATGCTGGAAGTGTAGGTTGAGTCTGATGGCTCTCTCCACGAATGAAGAGGAGGTGGAGGGGTATATATAGCCTCCACACAAAATCTAACTGTTACACACAATCTAGCAAACTCGGTGGGACCGAATCGTTAAACTCGGTCAGACCGATTTAGCAGATAATGTGACCGTTAGGGTTTTCGGTGGGACCAGAATGCAACTCGGTGGGACCGATTCGGTTAGGGTTAGGGCATAATGTAATCTCGGTAAGACCGATTACACAAACTTGGTGGGACCGATTTTGGTAATAAGCTTTCCAGAGAGTTTGTCAGGCAAACTCGGTTTGACCGATTATCAAATTCGGTGGGACCGATTTTGATAATAAGTTAACCAGAGAGTTTGCATTGTAATCTCGGTAGTATCGATTGCTCAAACTCGGTGAGACCGATTTTGATAATGGACATACACAGAGAGATTACAATCCCATCTCGGTGAGACCGAGATCCCTATCGGTGAGACCGATTTGCCTAGGATTTGTGGCAGTGGCTAAGACATCCAAACTCGGTGGCGCCGGATAGAAAGAATCAGTTGGGCCGAGTTTGACTTTAGGTTTAGGACATATGTGTGGAAGTGGGAAAGTAGTTGAGGGTTTTGGAGAATATCACTAAGCACATGAAGCAAGAGGCTCATTAAGCAACACCTCATTCCTCCTTGATAGTATTGGCTTTTCCTATAGACTCAATGTGATCTTGGATCACTAAAATGTAAAATGAAGATTCTTGAGCTTGAAGCTTTAGCCAATCCTTTGTCCTTAGCATCTTGAAGGAGTTCCCACATCCTTTAGTCCATGCCACTCCATTGTTGAACTTATCTGAAACATACTAGATAAAAGTGTTAGTCCAACAAGAGATATGTTGTCATTAATTACCAAAACCACCTAGGGAGCACTTGTGCTTTCAGTTTTCCTCGAACACACTGCTGCTAATTAGCAGTAGCGTTTGTTTTTAAACCATGCAGCTGGTAAGATTCTGTGTATAAGGTTTTTCCTAGTAGTGCAAGCAGTTAAATAAACACCACAACAAATGAACCAAACATTAACTGAGCACCACATTGCACAATATAACACACTCCTAATAGAAGATAAGACAGTTAACCGAACCAAGCATGCTTAACAACTTGGAGATATAGCAATTGTATTTGTTTCTCATGTATTTAGTACAGCCAAATTTGATTTACTTCTCACATGGTATACGATAACAAAATGCACCCACAACTATTGAATATCACATTGCAGAATTGAACCAAACAGTTAACTAAACACCACAACACAAATGAACCAAACATTAACTGAGCACCACATTGCACAATGTATAACCAAACCAAGCATGCTTGATAACTTGGAAATATAGCGATTGTATTTGTTTCTCATGTATTTAGTACATAGAAATTCGATTTACTTCTCACATGGTATACAATAATAGAATGCACCCACAACTATTGAACATCGCATTGCAGAATTGAACCAAACAGTTAACTAAACACCACAACACAAAAGACCAAACGTTAACTGAGCACCACATTGCACAATGTATAACCAAACAAAGCATGCTTGACAACTTGGAAATATAGCAACTGTATTCGTTTCTCATGTATTTTGTAAAGATAAATTCGATTTATTTCTCACATGGAAGACAATACAAAATTGCAGCCTGAAGAATTGAACATCACATTTGCAGAAATGAACCAAACAATTACCTGAAGACGACAACTAAATAACCAAACAGTAAATAAGTGAGCACCACACTGCACGACATATAGAACATATACACAGGAGCAACCAATTGCATGGTAAAATTAGATAGCACAATTCACTAGAACTTGTTAAGCAAAGGCAGGAGCGACACACGCAACGGGTAAATCGAGCATGATAAACCGGCATAGCTAGCAAATGGCAAGGTGCTCCTCCAAGATCTGGGGGTCGGCACGAATGGTAGCCATCACGACCTCATCTGCCAGTGCGGCCATGATTTGCTTCTGCGCTGCCAAATGCTCCTTGAGCTCCTGGCTATACTGCGTGCACCATGGCTTAGGGACGCGCTTATTCGGTGGATGGGTCAGTGATTTGGGTGGAAGGTGTCGCGTCGGTGGTCGGGGCATGTGGGATGTGGAAGGAGGAGGAGGATGGGGGTCTGGTGTGGATCACCTGCCTGGATAGACGAGGCCGAGCAGCGTGAAGGAAGGTCGCCGGCGAGGGGGGCGGCGCTGCAAGCAAGGACTAAAGGTTTCAACTTGGAAAGGAAGGCAGAAACAGGGGAAATGTGGTTTTTGGGGAGGGGAGGGGCGGGGAGGTAGATATTTCCGTGGAAGCCGGAAATTTGGAATCGCTTCAGCGAAAAACTGGCGCACAAAGTGTCATCAGACACAGTCCCTTATTCAGAACTGCGTACGGTTGTGAACATCACAAACAGTTCAGATAGCTTAACTCGTGTGCGATGAGTTTGAACGTCAAAAATTTTGGTTCCAATTTCCCTGGTTAAAGTGCTCATCCATGTCATTGCATAATTTGGGTACAGAACGGAGACTACAGCACACCCACACTTCTTAATCGAGCAAGTTCAGCAATTAAACAGAGCTAGCTGACCTAAACATTACTCTAACAAATTAAAGCCCGACGCTCTTAATTAAACAAAACAAACAGTACTACTACGGCAGGTGCTCGTCGATCTCTGCCGCCTCCTCCATGTCCAGCTCGCGTCCGACGGTCTCCTGGGGGAGGAGCTCCATGGCATCCATCGCACCATATTCAGCAAGCATCTCGCCATCCGCGTTCACCATCTCTTTGGAAAAAGCCGCCACGAGTTAGGCGGGGGTAGCCGCGATCTGGGCTTGGACGGGCTCCGTCATCGCAAGGATGCGGCGGAGGAATGGACGGCTGCTCGAACACTCTCGGTGATTGCCAACTCCTCGGCCGTGGGTTGCCGACCGTTGTCGGAGAAGCTTTGTTCGATTTGTTTGGTGACCGCCACAAGGTGGGCGTGGGCGGCCTCAACATGGTCGTGGGCAGCCTCCATCAAGGCTAAGGCCGCCACTATGGAACGGACAACTGTTGTGCCGCTCTCGCCAGCTGTTATCCCCGAGGCAGATGTTGCTATCGCCACCCGAGAAGCAACAACGACCGTTTGGGCTGACATGGATGCCCTGTCACAGATTGCGGCCACGCTCATGCACCTTGTTAGCAAGCGCATGGCAGCTGCGACTGCGCTCTCTCCGGAGTGGGTCGTTGAAGTTTCCCTCATGACGTGGGTCCATCTCCCCATCTTTCACCAGCAATGATTGAACAGTGAAATGATATTTGGGGAGCGAGCTAGTGTGCTTGACACGCTAGTTCTGGACTGTAGCCGACACACCTTCTCGCGTAAGCCATAGGCATACTATTCACCGACGGTGCTCCAGGATATTTTGTATTGCATCCCACACGGTTGGTGATAATAAACTATGTGGAATCTACTTGATTTTTAATTTTGATTTGAATTACATAATGGGGTCACAGCGGCAATGGACGGTGTTTGAATTGCTAGACCTTTTATCTGCAGTGAACATGCAACTATATGTGTGTCGTAAAAAAATTAGAATTGTTCAGGGTTCCTTTGGACATTTTTATACGGTAACTTGGTTTTCTAGGCATTTCAGGTACACAATTCAAAATTAAACCACATGCTCCAGTCCAAAAAAACAGGTTGCAAAATCAAATGTTTGTCCTTGGTTGCAAGCTGAGGTCACATGCAAGAAATGAGAATGAATGTCAAACACCTTGACACTGTCGCTCAGCCGCTAACATTGAGATACATGCTTTAAACATTCTAGTAAATTGAAAATTCGTCGAAAATTCATGAAACTTGACGTGATATCATGGAACGGCAGCGGCATGCTGCAGTAGAAATATTGTCCCATTTGGGGCAGGTGTGGGTATAAGCTTCTCGCAAACCAGAGCTTCTCTCACAACAAGCCTGATGGTTTCAGTAGGGTACGTGCCACCTTAGGGGACAAAACGATATATGTTGCCTGTTCTTACTTTCAAAATTTTTCTTGTGTCAACATAGAACAACACGAGTGTTGTGTCAATTTTTGGGATTTTTCGGGGTTCATTTTGACATTTTTATGAATTACTTGTGTTTTCAATGCATTTATGAGCACAATTCAAATTTGAACTACATGCACATGCTCTAATGCATATAAATTGGTTGAAAATTCAAATATGTGTCCTTGGTTGCATGCTTAGGCCCCATGCAAGAAATGGGAATGAATGTTAAACACCCTGCCACCATCACTCGACCGCAAACATTGAGATTCCTGGTTTTTAAATTCTAGTAAATCCAAAACTCGTCTGAAATTCATGAAACTTGGCATGCTATCATGGAGCGGCATCAACATGCCGCGGTAAAAATATTGTCCCATTTGGGGCAGGTTTGGGGATATGCTTCTCACAAACCAAAGGCTCTCACAACAAGCCTGATGGGTTCGGTAGGGTACGTCCCACATTTGGGGACAAAACGATATCCACTGCTTCTTATTGCTTTAAAATAATTTCTAGTGTCAACACAGAACAATAGGAGTGTTGTGTCAATTTTTGGGATTTTCCGGTGTTCGTTTGGACATTTTTATGGAATAATTGCATTTTCAATGCATTTATGAGCACAATTCAAATTTGAACTACATGCACATGCTCTAATGCATATAAATTTGTTGAAAAATTCAAATCTGTGTCCTTGGTTGCATGCTTAGGTCCCATGCAAGAAATGGGAATGAATATCAAACACCCTGCCACCATCACTCGGCCGCAGACATTGATATTCCTGGTTTTTAAATTCTAGTAAATCCAAAACTCATCTGAAATTCATGAAACTTGGCATGCTATCATGGAGCGGCATCAACATGTCGTGGTAAAAATATTTTCCCATTTGGGTCAGGTTTGGGGATATGCTTCTCACAAACCAAAGGTTCTCACAACAAGCCTGATGGTTTCGGTAAGGAACGTCCCACCTTTGGGGACGAAAGGATATCCGCTGCCTCTTATTGCTTTCAAAATTTTTCTAGTGTCAACATAGAACAATAGGAGTGTTGTGTTAATTTTTTGGATTTTTCGGGGTTCGTTTGGACATTTTTATGCATTAATTGAGTTTTAATGCATTTATGTGCATAATTCAAATTTTAACTACATGCACATGCTCTAATGCATATAAATTGGTTGAAAATTCAAATCTGTGTCCTTGGTTGCATGCTTAGGTCCCATGCAAGAAATGAGAATGAATGTCAAACACCCTACCACCATCACTCGGCCACAAACATTGAGATTCCTGGTTTTGAAATTCTAGTAAATCCAAAACTCGTCTGAAATTCATGAAACTTGGCATGCTATCATGGAGCAGTTTCAACATGCCGTGGTAAATTTTTTGTCCCATTTGCGGCAGGTTTGGGTACAATGTTGGGGATATCGCTTATCGGGAACTTATCGGTCGACCCATGATAAGGGGTAAATTGGTCAGTTTATCGGCATATCACCCGATTTATCACCATATCGACTGATTTATCGGCCCGTTTATCTTATCATTCAAACACCGGTAAGTGATAAATCGGCCGATTTATCGGAATATCGGAAGATATCTTGAACAGTGTTTGGATATAAGCTTCTCACAAATCAGAGCTTCTCACAACAAGCTTGATGGTTTCGGTAGGGAATGTCCCACCTTTGGGGACGAAATGATATCAGCTGCCTCTTATTGCTTTAAAAAAAATTATAGTGTCAACATAGAACAACATGAGTTTTGTGTCAATTTTTGGGATTTTTGAGGGTTTGTTTGGACATATTTATGCATTAATTGAGTTTTTGATGCATTTATGTGCATAATTCAAATTTGAACTACATGCACTTGCTCTAATGCATATAAATTGGTTGAAAATTCAAATATGTGTCATTGGTTGCATGCTGACGTCCCATGCAAGAAATGGGAATGAATGTCAAACACCCTGCCACTGTCACTCGGCCGCAAACATTCAGATTCCTGGTTTTTAAATTATAGTTAATCCAAAACTCGTCTGAAATTCGTGAAACTTGGCATGCTATCATGGAGCGGCATCGACATGCCATGGTAAATTGTTTGTCCCATTTAAGGCAGGTTTGGGTATAAGCTTCTCACAAACCAGAGCTTCTCACAACAAGCCTGATGGTTTCGGTAGGGAATCTCCCACCTTCGGGGACGAAATGATATCCGCTGGCTCTTATTGCTTTCAAAAAATTTCTAGTGTCAAGATAGAACAACGGGAGTGTTGTGTTAAATTTTGCAATTTTTCGAGGTTCGTTTGGACATTTTTATACATTATCTGGGTTTTCTAGGCATTTTATGTGCATAATTCAAATTTGAACTACATGCACATGCTCCAGTGCATATAAATTGGTTAAAAAATCAAATATTTGTCCTTGTGTGCATGCTTAGGTCCCATGCAAGAACTGGGAATGAATTTCAAACACCAGGGCACTGTTGATTGCCAGCAAAACGTTGAGATACTTTGTTTTTAAATTCTAGCAAATCCAAAACTCGTTTGAAATTCATGAAACTTGGCATGCTATCATGGAATGGCACCGACATGCAATGGTATTTTTGTGTCCATTGTGAGAGAAGAAGCACTCGAATAACAGCCAACAAAGGCATTTTCAAACAAATAGCTGCCACTCTAACCTCGCAAACGTTTGTATAATTGAAATCGTGTGCGTTATGTTAACAATTCACGTGACGCCACGTGTCTTCATTCTAATGGCTATAGGAGGTGTCATGCAGACAACTCCTTGACTGAACGGGAGGTGTGCGAGCGCAGTCCGGTGCACGGGCTGACCGAGAGGCATGCAAGTTGTCCTCCAATGCGCAGGCTCACCGGGAAGCATGCGAGTTGTACGCTGCGCAGGCTCACTGGGAATCGAGCCCTTTGACTTCCATGGCCGCCCGCCTTCCTCTCCATTAATGGCGCCCGAGCCGCTGCTTAATACGTGCAGCCTTACTATTCGCCTCCTATTCCCCTCCCTCCAGCAGACCTCCACCAACGCCATGGCGCAGAAGGATCATCTGCCAGTAGTCTTCAAGTTTGGTGAAGTCAACTACAAGCTGGAGGAGATAGAAAATAAGGAGGAATGGGGCCTCATGGACATGGTCCAGAACGCGCTCGCCGCAGCTGTTGCTGCCCCCGCTCCCGTCCCAGCTCCCATCCCCACGCCCGCGCCAGCGACCATCCCCGTAGATTTGATGGGCTGGTCGCCGAGCACTATCGCAGAGGTGGAAGCCGCGGGCGTCACCGAGGTCTCTGCGGACCCACGTGAGCTCGTGTACATGCCAGCGCCAGCGCCCGTGCATGTGCCCGTGCGCGCGCCTCCACCCACCACGGCACCAGTCCCATGCGTTTGGCTACACCCGCCGTGCCCGTGCCCGTGTGCGCGCGCCCCTCAGCGGCATGGGACGCCGCCAACGATCGCTACCTCTCAGCGCTGCCAGCTGCCGTCCTCCCGCGCCCGCCCGTCGATCGCGCGAGGACATGATGTTTGATTTACAAGTGAAGAACATTTTGAGCTGCCTTTAAGACTTCAACAACGGTGTCCAGGAGGACGACAACGGCAAGGATGGCGTGGCACGCCGCCTCCGCCACTGCCAGAAGTAGTTTTTATCTTGGGTTTAATATTGTATCTCGATCGCAAACATTTTAGTTAGAACACCCGTATGCAAACCGATAGCCTCCCCAGGAAGCCAAGGGAAAATGTGCCGAGCAGGATTTGTGTAGCTCTTGATCGCAAACGTTTTACCTAGAACACCCGTATGCAAAGCGAGAGCAGGATTTGTGCATCTCTTCAACGCAAACGGTTGTTTTGTATGACCCGTGTGCAACCACTTACAAACAATTTGGTAAGAGTTGCATCTGTCATATTGGGTATGTTGCCATTTCTTAAACTTGAAAGATTGATATTTGTTGATCTAGTAACATCGCCATTTGTCAACGTTGTAACATTGCGATTTGTCAAAATATGCAACTAAAAATCACTAGCACTATCTAATTTTCGCAACTAAAATTCGGTAATTAAGCATAGATTTCATTCATAGATTAAGCAGTCGTGCTTAATTTATACAACAGTTCAACTCGACAGCTGAACCGGCCAAACTTTTCCCCAATTGTTGCCAACCACGTACTGAAATAGCTAGTTCTAATTTATATACTAGCTAATTTTAAGTACGTTGTATAGTTCCACCACATCTATAGTCAGATGAACTAAAAAAAATAGCCCCTAAATACTACTACTACTATGGAGGGGCTTTGTACTAATTCCGACAGCCTCTCCTCTGGCAGTGCGCTCAGTAAGAGACAGAGGAGGAGGATCCTACCGACGAGCTGGACAAATGCAATTTGGTGCCTGCCACTGCTGCACATTCGGCGATGCTCGCCAACTCGAACGCCCGCTGCCGCTCCAGACGATCCCTCATGAAGTGATGGTTCTCCTCGTAGATCTCCTAATTCCTCGCCTTTGAGGCGGTGTGTGCCGCGGCCACGGCGGCGGTAAGGCTCTTTGTGTGCTAGACGATGCGCTCCTCCTCCTCCCGCAGGAACTCGGTGTAGCGCGCAAGGTCGCTGACACACGTGTCGGCATCCACCTCCGCCTCCCGCCTTCGGGCGGCGGTTGCGGAGTGGGTGATGACCCCGGCGGTCGATGGTGGGCTAGCGGCCAGGGCAGCCGACGACGGGGTGGCAGCCACGACTACCACCTCTCGCCTTCGGCCACGGTGTCGGAGCGGGTGATGGCCACGGTGGCCGGCAGTAGGGTGGCGGCCACGACGGCCACCTCCCGCCTTCGGGTCGGGGCGGCGGAGCGGGTGACCACCCTGGCTTTCGACGGTGGTGTGGCGGCAACGACGGCCAACAACAGCTGCCGACGGACATCGGCGGCGGAGCGTGTGGTGCATGTTCCGTGCAAACCCAACAGGTACGCCACGAGCACTACACTACCCCGGGGACTGCGCCACCACCGTGGTGTAGCCTCCTAGTTGGAGTTGTCGTCTGATGATGGCGGAGTGGCTGAGCAACAACGACAGACCTGTGCCATTGGCGATTGTGGGAGAAGCAGACGAGATAAGCTACAGGGAGGGAGGGGAAAATGTGACGCAGGACTCGCCAGCCGTGAGGATTTTTATAGCAGGTCGGTAAGCATTGGGATTTTGGGGGATTTCACCGAGTCGGGCAGGAAGCTTGCGCGGGAACCTGCGAGGTTGCGCGGGAACGGGCTCACCGACGATTCATTTGCACCACTGTTTGGCCAAAAGAACGCTCACGCGCGCTGCGCAAGCTTGCGCTGTAAGCCGTCTATGGTAGCGGGGTGACAAGACGTGCGAGAGGGGGACAAAAGGCCACGTACACATACAGTTAATAAAAAATGTTTGCGATTGAATTACCTACTATACACCCGTCCTGGTTTATAAGTAGGATGGCGGGGGGATGAACCCCGGGCATGCAACGGAACCCGGAGCCTTTTCAAAAACAACGGGGCCAGCATCGCCCCTCTAGCCGGCTCGCGCTTGACCGGGTCGCTCGACCCGTCCAAACTCTCCAACCCGGCTGTATTCCCCAACTCGGTCCCAACGGCCAGCTCAAGGCAGCCGAACCCGGCACACCAAGACTTCCGCAACAAGCCAGCTCCATCCTTGGCGTGTTCCCCAACCCAGCCACGGCTCAGCTCCCGTCCCATCCAAGACATACGATGGGGCGAGTCTCCATCAAATGATGACCGAGGCAACAGTGCCTCGTCCATGCCTCTGGTCAGCCGGAGCATGGAAACAGTGCCCCTCACCTACCCGCTGACCAGGGCCGGCGTGGCAACAGTGCACCCATCACCACTGCTGAGGCCAGCAAGCGGCGACCTGACGGAGCGCCACTGTACCCGCCTCAACCCGGCCACTCCCGGACGATTGACAAGACGGCGAACAGTGCCCCTAGGCGTGCGGGGCCCGCGCCTGGATCTGCGAGCCCTGACACCCAGCGGGTCCCAGCTCTGGGTTCCCAGACGCTGACAACCCGGCCCTATGGCCTTGTAACATTACCATTGTACCCCTAGGGGGTTGGCTTACAAACCCCCCCCCCCCCACCAGGAGCCCTCATGCATACGGGCACGCAAATAGAGAAGTAGCGATCAGATCAGTAGAATACACACAGGGAGAAGGAGCAGCCTAAGCCCTGGCCAGCCTTCCTTCTTCCTCCAAACAGCTCTAGGAGCAATTGTGTACTGTTGCATATCAACCACACTCGGCAGGACTAGGGGCGTTATCTCTCTGGAGAGCCTCAAACCTGGGTATGTCTTGAGTCCCGCGCTCGCCCATGCCGACCTCGCCTCTGGAGCCCACCAGTGCCCTCGAGCCTCCTCCTCTCTTTAGCCATCCCTTGGCATCTGTCATGTGCCCACCACGACAGTTGGCGCCTACTATGGGGAAGCTTGAGGTCCTGCCCGGAAGCATGCTTCAGACGGGGCTCTTCTCCGACTCCGACCAGCTCGTCATGCTGGCGGACGATGTCATCGACGTGCTCGCCGCCTCCTTCGCCGCGCTGCGCATCTCCGATGCACCTGCGACCAACGAGTACCCCAACGAGGTACTTGACTTTTCCGACTCCCCTCTCTCCCTCGGCCGCAGCACTCCCGTCGGGGCAATGGATCTCCACATGGAGGTCTTCGTCACCGGCACTAACGCCTCTTCTTCGAAGAGCGCGGCGAGGAAGGCCGCCGACGCTAAGGCCGGAGCGGATCGGGCCGTCTCGCCCAACCCGTTGCGCGCCACGATGCAGAGCCTTCGCGTCCCCATCGGAACCGACATCGATGCCTCCAACATCGTCGAGGCCCGGGCTCGGCTCGAGGAGGATCGACAGCGCCTGATGGACCTGATCGAGACGCTCGCCGCCATGTAGCATCGCCTGGATTCCGCTCAGCTGGAGTGCAACGTCGCCTACGGCTTCACGCCTGCACGGCCGAGACAAGCCGGGTCGCCACGTGCAAGCCCGGGGCGGCGCGATCGGCCGGGCCTTCGTCGCCATCCCGCCTGTCTACGAGACTCCCGTGAAGAACATGCACGCTGCCCAGGTGGCTGCGGTCGGCCTAGAACAGCTCATGGGCGAAGAGCTAAGGGACCGCCTGAAGTGGGTGAACGACCTCCTCGACGTGGCCAACGTGCAGCAAGACCGCCTCAACCAACTCACCAAGCCGGCGGGATCCGGCTCCGCCCGCGCTACGGACCTGGCAATCAGCAGAACATGATGTCATCACCACCCGGCGAGGCGCATTTCGGCCGCACCCGGACCCCGCGCGACCCTGCCCCGATGACCGCCAACGGCTTAGGCGACGAGTCGGCATGGAAGGCGGCGCAGACCCGATCAACCCAGCAAATGTTCGGCTTCTATCGACCCATCCCCCCGCGGCGCAGTCGCCAGCCGGCTCGGCGCACGCGCCATCGACGACACCGATGCCCACCACCACCTCAGCCGGATCGCTTTCTCCCTGGAGGTGGAGGAGAGCGGCGCCGGCGGGCCGGTGTGCTTCGGTTCACAAATCCGGGATGAGCCCTTTCCCAAAGGGTTCACGGTCCCCCGCAACACCCCAAGTACAACAACACTGTAAAGCAGGAGGACTGGCTCACCGACTACCCCACCGCCATCGGCATCATAGGTGGCAACCACCGACTCGCCGTGCGGTACGCACCGCTCATGCTCCAAGGGTCGGTCCGCACCTGGTTGAACCGCCTGCCGGTGGGCAACGTCAACACATGGGTCGATTTCGAGCAAGCTTTCGTCTGCAACTTCACGGGGACCTACCGGCGACCTGTGCGCCCTAGCCAGCTCACCATGTGCATGCAGGGGCCAACGGAAATCGTCCGTGAGTACCTCGCACGCTGGACCAAGCTCCGGAACACCTGCGAGGGCATCCATGAAGTCCAAGCGATCCAGTATTTCATCAACGGGTGCCGGGATGGCACCCTCCTCAAGCACAAGCTCTTACGCTCTGAGCCGGTCACCATGGCCGCGCTCATGGCAACGGCGGACAAGTACTCCAACGCCAACTCCGCCATGAAGATCTAGGTGGCACTGGATGAAGCCGGCAAAGCAAAGCCGATTCCCCCTCCGAAGCCGGTCGGCGAAGGCAGCCGACAGTAACACAACCAGCAGAACAACAAGCGCAAGGCCGACCAGCTGGCCCAGTGCTACGACAACCGGCTCGTCGTGGCCGCCGAGTAGGCACCCGCGAACGACCCGGACGCTAAGTGCCGGTAGACCGGCAATATGACGTGGCAACCCGCCATGAGCTTCGAGGAGATGCTCGATGCCCCTGCAAGCACCACAGCGGCGCAAGGCCGTCCATGGACACGTTTCGGCGTCCCGCCATCACCAAGCGCATCATGAGGAGCAGCGTACCGCCTCCTCCGGCCCTGGTGTCGGTGTCAAAATCGGAGGATCTCGGGTAGGGGGTCCCGAACTATGCGTCTAAGGCTAATGGTAACAGGAGGCAACAGACACGATGTTTACCCAGGTTCGGGCCCTCTCGATGGAGGTAATGCCCTACTTCCTGCTTGATTGATCTTGATGATATGAGTATTACAAGAGTTGATCTACCACGAGATCATAGAGGCTAAACCCTAGAAGCTAGCCTATGATTATTATTGTTCTTGTCCTACGGACTAAACCCTCCGGTTTATATAGACACCGAGGGGGCTAGGGCTACACAGAGTCGGTTACAAAGAAGGACATCTACATATCCGAATCGCCAAGCTTGCCTTCCACGCAAAGGAGAGTCCCATCCCGACACGGGACAAAGTCTTCAATCTTGTATCTTCATAGTCAAACAGTCTCGCCAAAGTATATAGTCCGGCTGTCCGAGGACCCTTAATCCCGGACTCCCTCAGTAGCCCCTGAACCAGGCTTCAATGACGATGAGTCCGGCGTGCAGATTGTCTTTGGAATTGGAAGGTGGGTTCCTTTTCTGAATACTCCATAGAAGATTTTGAACACGAGGGTCGTGTCCGGCTCTGCAAAACAAATTCCACATACCACCGTAGAGAGAACAATATTCCACAAATCTAATCTGCTGACAACTTTTCGTAGCATGGCATCACACACGGCCCGGTCATTATTCGAACCGTTTTTTCACAACCAGTTGATGTGCATATTGCGAGGCGGTTTCCTTGGCATGTCTTGTCGAAGCAGAGATCGTGTTCCCCTTATCACGGGATTCTCATCAATACAGGTGTAGGTAACCCAACCGTGTTTGTTAATATGACTCCTCGATTTTACGCGAGTTCCAAATGGTGACACAGGGGACGCTTGATATTCACCCCCTTTATTAAGGGGCCAAGGTCTTATCTTTTCACACCCGCACTCGATCCTCCCCTTCCCCCACCTCGAGTTCCAACACCCAAGGCTCAGGCTTAAGCACTTCGGACCTTCAATCATGTCCGGATCTAACCTTCAAGGCTGGTGTATGGCCTCCTCTGTCACAGAGGATGACATCAAGAAGCTCAGGGAGGCCAGGTATCTGACCGCTGAAACCCTGCACAGGCTGCCTGCTCAAGGGCAGGTCATCCCTACTCCCGAACCTAACGAGAGCGTCGTATTTGTTTCCCACTTCCTCCGAGGGCTAGTCTTTATTCTTGATCCCTTTGTTAGGGGGCTCATGTTCAATTACAGGCTAGATTTTGATGATCTAGCTCGGGACTCCATCCTTCACATCTCGTCGTTTATCATCATGTGTGAAGCCTTCCTCCGCATTATGCCACACTTCAGTTTATGGCTCAAGACCTTCAATGTAAAGCCGAAGATGATCGATCGGCGTCACGCGGAGTGCGGAGGCGCTATAATAAGCAAAGGCGCCGATGCCCTATAGCCAAAGGGTTCCTTCCTGGAGGTGTCCGACTTATGGCAATGGGAGTGGTTCTACATCACCGCTCCTCGAGGCACAAAGTGGGCGGCCGCCCCTGCCTTCCGCTCGGACCCTCCACCTGAACTGGCGTCATGGGTCAACAAGGGACTGGACTGGGGGCCTGCTAATGACATGCCGACATTGCAAAGACATATTCGGGATCTTCTTAAGAGCGATGTCAGTCTTGTCAAGGTAATGCAAGTAATGCTAGTCCATCACGTCCTGCCGTGCAAACGTCGACCTCGCCGGATGTGGGAGTTCAACCCAGAAGGACCGCAAACTACTCAGCACTTCTTCGGCATGACGCTCGAAGGGATGTATCAGTTATTCTTTGGATCATGAATAAAGTGTCCGGACACCATCGAGGATGCGGGCCTGTACTACAATCGTCCGGATACCCAAGTAAGTAACTCCGCAACCGAAAACGTTGTTTATGTTTATCATAACATTATCCTGAAAACTACCCTTGGCCAGGATTGGCTAAGAAAGGCGGAGAGGATTAGGTGTTCGGCCCCTCTTCCCGAAGGCTCGCCGGATCCTTTATTAACCAGGATGATTGAGCGCACACCACATCAGGTGCCATCAGGAGAAGATGAGGGGAGGGATAGGGAAGCCACAGGCAGGCTTCATACTTTACACATCTAAACCGGGGGAGTAAGTGCCTCCGCGAAGGAGGATAATCGGGGAGGTGAATCTAAAATCCCCTCCCCTCACGGGAAGAAAAGGGCCGCCTCTAAAGACTTGGAGACGGAGGTTTCCAAACGAGGGAGGAAACCTTTGCCAGGGGGCCCTATCGGTGTCAAAACCGGCGGATCTCGGGTAGGGGGTCCCAAACTGTGCGTCTAAGGCTAATGGTAACAGGAGGCAAGGGACACGATGTTTTACCCAGGTTCGGGCCCTCTCGATGGAGGTAATACCCTACTTCTTGCTTGATTGATCTTGATGATATGAGTATTACAAGAGTTGATCTACCACGAGATCGTAGAGGCTAAACCCTAGAAGCTAGCCTATGATTATGATTGTTGTGGTCCTATGGACTAAACCCTCCGGTTTATATAGACACCGGAGGAGGCTAGGGTTACACAGATTCAGTTATAGAGAAGGAGATCTAACATCCGAATCGCCAAGCTTGCCATCCACGCAAAGGAGAGTCCCATCCGGACACGGGACGAAGTCTTGAATCTTGTATCTTCATAGTATCCAACATTCCCGCCAAAGTATATAGTCCGGCCGTCCGGATACCCCTTATCCAGGACTCCCTCAGTAGCCCCTGAACCAGGCTTCAATGATGATGAGTCCGGCGCGCAGATTGTCTTCGGCATTGCAAGGCGGGTTCCATCTCTGAATACTCCAAGGTAGATTCCGGACACAAGGATTGTGTCCAGCTCTGCAAAATAATTTCCACACACAACACCGTAGAGAGCATACTTTTTCATGAACCGAATCCGCTGATATGTTTCTTCATAACTTGATATCACATTGTGGCCCGGCCCTTACCCGAACCGTTTCTCAACCAGCTACTGCGTATATTGCGAGGCGGTTTCCTCGGCATGTCTTGTCGAAGCAGATTGTGTCCCCCTTATCACGGGACTCTCATCAATACGGGTGCGGGTAGCCCAACTGCATCGCCAATCAAGCGCGTAGTGGGGAACGAGCAGGTTCCATCTGGCAAGTAGGGAGGCGCAAAAGTTTTTATTGCCTCTATAAAGAGATAAGGCCTCTTCCTTTATACCCACTCCTTTTCCTTCCGCTCGTCCATTCCCTTTCGCTCGAGCCCTAGTGCCCAAGCGCTTGTCTTCTCCACCAAAAAGAGGTTCTCGGAAGATGTCCGGATCCGGAGCAGGAGGCAAGTGGATGGCCTCTACCGTCCAGGAGAAGGTTATCAAAAAGCTTCGAGAGGCCGGATACTTGGCCAATGAAATCGGCCACCGTCTTTCGACGGCGGGACAAATCGTCCCTAATCCGGAGCCTCATGAGAGGGTTGTGTTTCTTCCTCATTTCGTCCGCGGGCTTGGGTTTCCCCTTCACCCATTTGTTCGCGGCATCATGTATTATTATGGGATTGATTTTCATGATCTGTCCCCTAATTCTTTCCTTAACATCTCGATGTTTATCGTCGTGTGTGAGGCTTTTCTCTGTATTTCGCCACACTTCGGCTTATGGCTGAAGATCTTTAATGTGAATCCCAAGATGGTGAACGTCGAGCACGCCGAGTGCGGAGGCGCCAAGGTGAGAAAGATGCCCAAGGTCACATGGCCGACAGGCACCTTCAATGATTCCGTCAAGGAGTGGCAGCAGCAGTGGTTCTACATCACTGAGTCGCGCGGCAAAAAGTGGGCCGTGGCTCCCGAATTCAGATCCGGGGCGCCCCTGCGGCTTATGTCCTGGCCCAAGAAGGGCCTAAACTGGTCCTCATCCGATGAGCTGTCTGTGCTCCAAACGCGCGTCAAGGGCGTGGTAGACAAGGACGTCAAACTCGTCAATGTAGTCCAGGTGATGTTAGTTCACCTGGTTCTTCCTTGACAACACCGGACCTGTAATTTGTGGGAATACGACCCGGCCGAGCACGAGACGCTGCGGGAGCTCTACGGCTCCTCACACAAGGATACCTAGAAAGTGCTCCTCAAGTCTGGCAAACCGTGGCCGGACTCCGCCAAGGACCATGGGTATCAACTGTCCCGCCCCGCAAGTCCGGTAAGTTATCGCTATGTTCTGTCCATCTATGTTTAGCTTGCATATCCCGAGGGAGACGCTTTATCATGCTTTCCACAATTACCCCAGGAATGGACGAAGAAGGTAGGGCGGATACATTGTCCGGCCCCGCTGCTAGAAGAACCGGCAGGACCATTTCTGACAAAGATGCTGGTCCCAGCGCCTTACATGGCGCCAAAGAAAGAGGCCTTCGAGGAGGCCAAGGAGACCCGGAGTGGCCTCCGTCGCCGCGGTGCTTTGGACATGAAATTCGAAGAGTCCAACGCCCATCCTTCCTCCGAAGATGAAGAGGAGGAGGAAGAAGACGAGTCCTCCATGGAGTGAGGAAATAAAAGGACGGCCTCCTCATCCTTGGAGGCCGAATCGCCAAAGAGGGGGAAAATCCCCTTCCAGAGGCGTCCACCACGGCTTCCAATAACAGCCCGGAGTAGGATCCCAGGGCCCAGCCCCTGGTAAAATCGTAAGTACCTAAAATCCGAACTCGCATACGCGTCCAGGATAACTAAGGTGTAATATTTTAACTTGCGCCATACTTTGTGCAGCTCGGCAAGGTCTCGCGCCGAACAGTCCTCATCGGAGGATTCGTTGAGCTCAGATGCCCTAGAGAGCGAGACGCCTCCGGAGGCCCCTTCCCCGAAGCCTGGGCGTGACACCGAGGTGTCGTCTCTGCAGGACCCGGAACAGGGAGAGCACACCTCTAGGGCCGGATACACGGGAGCGACGGCTCCCATGAGCGTCGACGGCGGGGGCAATCTTAGATTCGACCCGTAGCCGGACACGGTCCCGGAGACCTTTGAGGCTCCAGGATCAGGCAGGCGGCTTCCCTTGACTGAGGGAGGCGAGCCCGCTCCGCCAGCAACCTTTTTCCAACCAGAGCTGCAGGGCAGCTTATCGACATCACTAAAGAGCGCTTCTATAGTCGATGAACATCGCGCCCTTATGGGTGCGGTGATTGAAAAGATTCAGTCTGCTGAGAGCGGACTGAATGAGTCCTGCATCAGTCTTATAAAAGGCTTTGAGGTATGTTCTAGGAACCTTTGAAGATTGTCATAGTATGGATAGTAGCCCCTGATGCACTGTCCGGTGAAAGAGAGAACCCGACAGGGGATCAAATATCTGCTTCGCCGGAGACTCAGTTGATGACATATATCTCTTCGTTTATAAACAGGCGTCTGTAGCGATGGCCGCCTCTCATACTGTAGAAGTATCTGGACTGAAGCAGAGTCTGGAGCGAGCCGAAGAAGAACTTGGCCGAGTGAAGAAGCAGTTGGAGGACAAGCAAGGTAAGTCAAAACCTTGATGAGTTTAGCACAAATGAGTAGTTGTGCCCGATGAAATTATTTATATTGTGTGCCCTAGGAGCAAATGCCGAAATTGAGGCGCTTAAAAAGGCTGTGGCCGAAGCCGAAAAGAAGGCCGTCGTGGAGCTGGCTTTTCGCGAGAAACACGAGGCCAGGGTCATTGAAGCTAAACGAGAGCTCCAGGAGGCCGTGAAGAAAAGCGAGACTTTGGAGCAGAGTCTATCAGGGAAAGAATCCGAACTCGCCCAAGCAAGTACACCATTTTATCTCGCCACGAGGTGGCCGGTCAGGTTTGACCTGTGCTGGTAGTGTGGGCGTTAGGACTTCCTCCTCAAGTTGAGGTAGCAACTTGCGCTTTGGGTATCCTTTGGTGGGGCGCTCGAGTCCGTATTCCTCGGTCGCTAGGACCTCAGTCCATCTATCTGTGAGCATACCTTCATCA